>OX422209.1:297571762-298798429 GCA_949130495.1 Sambucus nigra | reverse complement strand
GAACACTTATATATATAATTGGGAAGTCGGTATAGACTTCGGGATTGGTAGACTAGTACATTACGAAATTTGCGTACGAGGTTAATACTTTATATATACATACACAAGTCACCCCAACACGTGTGTGTGTGAGGTTACTATTTATTTGTATTGAACATACCTACTCAGTAGTATTATTGTTAAGAGGTTGCATGTAGTGGGCAGTCCCCCCTTGCGTTGACTAGCAAGTGATGGATTGATTCCCCATGTCATAATACTGTTGCATGGCCACTATCCGTGTGTGATGATAGGTATTGGTTTAGAGATTGGTGGGGTGAGATGTGATATGTTTGTTACCCCTGGACATATGTTTATGACCGCCTACCGTTGTTTGTGTTAACGTTTTGGGTTTAGTGGTGAGATTTTGACTCGGTGGCTCAGTGTGATATGTGACATGCTTGGAGCCTGATTGCACACGAGGGATGCATCCGTGAGGTTCCGGCTCTAGGGATGCATTTATATGTATATAGTGAGTGATATATATATATATATATATATATATATATATGTGTGTGTGTGTGTGTGTGTGTGTGTGTGTGTGTGTGTGCGTGTGCGTGTGTGTGTGTGTGTGTGTGTGTGTAAGATATGTGATATCTATATATTAATTTATAACACGTGCGTAACTATGTTATTATATCGTGTGAATGTCTATTTATAGAACGAGTGTAGCTATATTATTATATCGGGTGTACCTCTATTTATAACAAGTGTGTAGCTATGTTATCCTTTACAATAGTATACCTGTGGAGGATAACATATAATTAACTAATGATGACTATAAGCGGGATGGGCTTTGATAACGGTTATTGTCCTAGTTAAATTGGGTAGCATAATTAGGATAATAAAATGAATGCGTTAAGTGCGCACTGTAGATGAGAGGTGGGTTTTTGACTCAGGTAGGTGCGACCAGTTAATTAATTATGAAAGTAATACACTAAGTGTTTTTATTGGTTTAAAGCATTTAATTACTTGCAAAATATTTTCAAACATTAACACGTTGGCAAATCCATTTTCTTATTTTCTTTTAAAAAACCCAGGTGTGCAGTGGCAGTAGGGATAACAGGTATGCAACGGCATCATGGATAACAGGGGTAGATCTTTCATGCCGTTGCAAGCAGTATATGTGGATGCTACAAGTTTAATTGAACTGCCTTAACTTTTTCTATCTAGATAGAATTCTCGTCATTTCAGTATTTTCTTTTGATCACGTTGCCCGTGGTTGGATAGGATTTTACTTTATGTCAGAGATATTATTATTTATCAAATTTATTTCTGTTCGGATGATTACTTGTAGTGACCGATGGTTTATTCGCCTCACATTATTTATTTACGCATATCAGTTCCTGTTATATTATTATATGTATGATTTTATTCTATTTTATATTCTATTACTTGTTGTGACAATGATGTTGATAATAAAATCATACTGGATTCCTGTTTTATTTTAAGAAATAATTGATCACCCGGTATTAGAATAGGCGGGGTGTCACAACTGACACATTTGTCAGAGAAACAACAATAGATATTTATCACATGTTAATAATTTGGTAACTAAGCTCACCTCACAAGCAAGGCTCAGTGATGTCACAAGTAACCCCTCATCAATAGACTAATTACGCATATTTTATCACATGTTAACTTAGTAGGAGGTCTAGTCGAGCAAGAAGGGCTCGGGCAAACGAGCAATATTGGATCTTTTAAGAGTTTTGGTTTGGAGTCTAAGAGGCCAGACTTTCTGAGTAACCTAAGACTCAATCGTTTCAATAATTTGAGAAATAGAGAATTGCAGTGCTAGAGACCCCAAGGGTCACTCGCACAAACATATGCATAATGGTCATGTAGATCACTTGTGCATACACAAGATAATAAAAGACCATAAAGGTGACTCGAGCAAATATTAGTTACACATTAAAACTACAATCAATGTGGCTGCTCACAGTATCACACAATCATAACAACGAGTGACTATTAGGGGTCACTCGTATGGTTTTATACTTGCACAATAAGTTTTATCAATATTAACATTGTGTGTAGCCTTTGCAGAATACAAAAGTACAAAATAAAAAAAATACTTTTTAGGTTACTGGCCAACAGGATGACCTTTTTGTCATCACTACACCAGATGTCATAACACTAAAAGGTAATAGTGGTCCTAACCATGGCTGATAATTGTGAGGGTTAAAATGTTCCCAAATATTTATCACACAAAATGTTCTAGAGGTGTGTAATGACACGCCAACCCTAAGATTTTCCTATTATTAGGACCTCACATGCACACCAAAAGTTATGACATAACATAGCATTGTTGTGTTGCACAAGATCTCAAAAACACAAAAATATTCTCTCAATTCTTCTCTTTCATAATTATTGAAGTGCTTACTTCTCCTCTCACCAAGAATCATTACTCTCACAAGGGTCTTGATTAACACTTATTATTATCCATTTTTTGTTATATTACAAAGTTGTTGCATTTATCTTCAATGGTTATTATCGTCTTATAGTAAGGATCCAAGTTAACATAAAAGAAACCTCTCTCTCTTTCATTTATAAGCATTCAACTATTATTTTCTTAGAAAAGCCTTTCATAAGTGCGGGCATGCCTTTCCATTAATCATTACTCACACACCCAATACAACTACCCTCTTACAATATGATTGTATATTAATTAATTAATTATTTAATTATAATGTAATAAATAAATACTTGAGTAAATATAATATACTTTTAATGACTATTTTTTACTTTACCATTTGCATTAATGCCATATATAGACTTAATCCCTAAAAGATGATAAATTAGAAATAATCGAGAGGTTAATGAATGTTAGTATTTGCCAATCTTTGGGGGTATCTCTAATTATAGCATAATAAAAGGGTTACGTCTCAACTTTGAGGACATTATGTTAAAATATGTTATTTTTACAAGCTGTTAATAAGTAAAAAAATTCCACTAAAGTTTGACGTGGGACCAAACCAAATATTTATTTATTTATTGTATACACAAGTGAAAATCTAGTATAGGTTAAAAGGAGGGACTTGGTTTCCAAAAATTTACTAGTCTAAGTAGAGAAAAAATAATTAAAAAAAGTCGTACCCAGTGTACAAGGCTCTTACTTAACTGCAGTGTTTGGGAGAGGCAGATGTCGATTGACCTTACTCCAATGTATGAAGATGTTGCTCCCATGTCTCGAATCCGAACAACCGTAACTTGAACGAGGGTACTTACCATCGCACCTCTAGAAAAAAATAATTAATGACCTAAAATAAATTAATAAAGACAAAAGAAAAAGTAAAAATTAGGAGTGCAAGCAGTACGAGTTTTTACCTTACCTTACAGTACCGTTTTGATCCGAAAAAAATTGTTTTGGTTTCATAGTTTTTAATACTGAAAATCGAATGTACCGAAACCAAAATTACCGCAAAAATTTTGATTGGTTTTGGTTTTTATACATAAAAAATCGAATTTCCGAATTTACTATAACAATTTACCACACCAAATTTACCGTATCGAAATATAGCACCAAAATTTTCATATATTATCATACCAATTTATCGAATTAAAAAATCAAAAATACTAAATAAAAAATGTGCCAAAAAAATGGGCATTACCAATTAATTCTAATCTTGACTATTGATCTGTGTAGGTTATAAAAGCTGGCAAACAAACCTAACAGCTCCGTAACAAAATCCAAAGCAAAGAACCAGCAAAAGCAAAACAACAAACAAGGTATTCTTTCTCCCTCTATCTCCGATATGCGATCCCATCGACTAAGGGTTTCATATCATCGTGTAATGATTTCCTCTTTATTGTCATCTGAGTGATTTATTCAATTAAGTTTCGATGTTTTTGTTGACTAATTGTTCAAATAAAGTTTCAGATTAGGTTTATTTCAGTATGTTGTTTAGGTATACACGATTGAGAGGCTTAGGGTTAGGGCTTTTACCGCAAATTTCGTCATTTAACTTCTTCAAATTTGTTGCCTTTTTCTTATCATCTGATGCAGATTATGGTATGTCCTATGTCCTGCTCTTGATTTATAGAATTCGTCTTCACCAAATTTTTTGGATAGGAATTATTCAAATACAAGTTTCAGAGTTGGCTTATTTGATTGTGCATTTTAGTTATTCTTGATTGTGAAGCTTGGGGTTTTCATTCAAGATTTCATTATTTTATGTCAATTTATCTGTTCACGTATACACTTACAGTTATGTATATGCATATTTATACATACATATAAACTGTAATTTACTGTGTATGCATTTATATATCTATCTATGTATATTCTAAAACGACACAAAAAACATGCCAAATTTATTTTTAAAATACTAAAAAAGTGCATTTGTAAGTAAATGGTGTAGATCTGCAAAAAATATCCTAAGAAGATTTAACCGGGAAGTTGGTGATGATCATCAAAAGTTTCAACGAGATATACACATATTTATGAATTTTGCATTTCATCCATTTCCTGATCTCCTCGATATGGAGACACCAAGTTTGATTGGAAAATTAATTTGTTTACTATTTAAAAATGGTAGACTTTTTGGTCCGTGTAAAGTCTGACCGCATACACAGTCAGTAGATGTGAGAAGTGGTGTTTTAAGGAATTTTTAAATAAAGAAAATTGTGAATGCTTGTGTTAGTGAGCTTACTTTTTTACCTAAAATAAGCCGACTTTGAAGATCAAGGAGTATAGACTGCATCAATAATGATTTTGAGGTTTATTTTGTTAGGTGTAACTTCTTCAAATTTGTTGCCTTTTTTTATTATAATCTGAAGCATATTATGATATTGGGATAATTATATTTAGGTTCCATTTGTCGGGTCAATATTCTAATAAGTCCTATTGACTTTTCAATAATCCCATAGGTCCTATTCCAACTTTTTAGGGAATTTTTTCACAATTTTACCCTTTTATAACTAATCATCCGTAACTTCCTTTAGGAAGTTACATAAGTGGTCGGACTTTTTTTTTTAATCTTTAAATGATCATAACTTTTGATTCACAAATCCGTTTTTCGCAAAATTACTATTTTTGAAATCTGCTCGACGAGATCTATCAAACAAGATCCATGAAGGCTATAAAATTCCAAAGAAAAAAATTGTGTCGCGCAACTAAGATAAAAATTAACCTAACACCAAATATAATATGAATCAATTTAAATACGTGTTATGTTAAAAATATTAAGTCCAAGTAAAATGAGCAAAAGATAAATAAGTGTAGCACTTAGCTCATATAAATTGGGACTTAATTAAAATAAATAAAATAAGATTACAAATATTAAATTCCAATTTTAGTATAAACCAATACTATGACAAGGGTTGGATCAAATACTCATACACACATAAACACTACCTTAAGTTATAAAAGAATACAAAAAAAAGTATTCAACTTAAGCAATAAAAAGTGTACGAGTCAAATGGTCCAATCCAAGTCAAATCAGTACGAGATAAAGAGTGTAGCACTCGACTCACTAAAATAGGATGGGTTTAACTAAAATAAAATTTAAATAAATAAAGATGTGATATAAAGACTACACACTAATTAAATCCAACTAAATAAAGTGAACACACAAAAGTTCAACTTAGAGGGTGTAACTAGTTAAGAGTCAAAAATCAAATATCTTTATTCCCAAATAAATTAAATCAAATTATAATAATAAATAAATAAAAATGTGTGACACTAAAATAAGTCTTTATAACAAAGTGTACCATAGTTGTCAAATCGCGAATCGTATCGTGAATCGTTTACCCCCCGAATCGCGAATCGTGAATCGAATCGTGAAACGTATCGGTCGAATCGGAACCAAACGATAAAAACGTAGTAAAACATATGTAAATGGAATTTAACACTATAGAATTGGTAATTAAGCGTAATATGACAAAAAACTAATCATAGCACATGATAATATACCAAAATATATCACAAAAATTAACCGTAGTACATGTTCTCATCCATTTTAAGCTTAAAAATGTAAAAAACAAAAATATTTCATAAAACAGCCTACATATTAATTTAAAACACCCTACATAAAACAAATATATATATATATCATAAAGAGCCTATATATTAATTTAATGTAAAAAAATCGCGAAAAAAAAAAAAAAAAAAAAAAGTGAATCGGACCGAATCGGACCCGAATCGGAAGATTCGAATCGTGAATCGCCGATTCGGTCCGATTCTTTAGACATTTGCGATTCGAAGGTTGATTCGAATCGTTTTGGTAGTGAATCGAATCGAATCGAATCGTCCGATTCGAATCGCGAATCGGACGATTTTGACAACTATGAAGTGTACACACAAACTGAAATGGGTGTAAGTAAACTCTTCAAACCAAACACCCAAAGAACCTACTAAAATTCAGTCCCAACAAATTTTAGTCCAAATAAAGTTGGCCCAAAATAAAGTCACAGTCCAAATAAATAAAGTGTACACACTAAATGAGTTGGGTATAAACTAAGCTCCAACAACAAATACCCAACACCCAAATAAATTTTAATTCAGATTAAATGATTATTTTTATAAACAATGTGTGACGCAAAATTTCAATAATCTAAGTTCAATATAAAAGGTGTACACACAATAAATGAGTTGGTTGTAAAATAAGGGCCAACAATACACACTCCTATATATATATCCAATATGCTCCTATTTTTAAAGTTCCGTGCCACCCCTATTCATCCCAAATTGGCGCTCCAGATGATCCCGATCCCATTTATCCAATCTTATTTTCAAAGGTCCGCACCAGCGGCACCCCATGATACTCCGGTGGATCCAAAGCCCATTTATTGAAAAGTCTCTTATTTTCAAAGGTCCGCGCCAGCGGCACCACATGCCACCCTTACTCACCCCAAATCGGAGCTCTGACGAAGGTCGTTGAAGCTCCAATAATGGTGGTAAGGATTGGATACCGCTAGCGCGAACCTTCAAATATAAGGTAAAAAAGGGTTTGGATCCACCGGATATATATATATATATATATATATATATATATATATATATTTATACTGTGTAGTTACCGTAAATGTTACCGTCTGTTTGTGAAAATGTCACATATATAAAACTATTTCATATTCTAGTGCATACAATAAAGTTTACTGTTTGTGTTAATTTTTTTCTTTGAAATTTTATAGCCTTCATGGATCTTGTTTGATAGATCTCGTCGAGCAGATTTCAAAAATAGTAATTTTGTGAAAAACGGATTTGTAAATCAAAAGTTATGATCATTTAAAGATTAAAAAAAAAAGTCCAACCACTTATGTAACTTCCTCAAGGAAGTTACGGACGGTTGGTTTTAAAAGGGTAAAATTGTGAAAAAATTCCCTAAAAAGTTGGAATAGGACCTATGGGATTGTTGAAAAGTCAATAGGACTTATAAGCTTGTTGACCTGACAAATGGGACCTATGTGTAAAGACCCCTATGATATTTCCTGTTCTTGATTTATTGAATTCATATTTGACATGTTTGTTGATTAATTCTTCCTATAAAGTTTTCAGATTATGTCGATCTCATTATGTTGTTTATTGTTTTATGTATTGACGATTGAGAGGCTCAGGGTTTTGACACCTGATTTGGTCATTTCGTGTCAATATTTTTGTGTTCATATGCGAAATTCCAATGCGATTTTTGTATATATATATATACACACACATATATATATACGCATATATATTCTGTATGTTTCTGTGTACATTTGTGTATGTATATTCTCTATGTTTCTTTGTATGCATATATATATATATGTGTGTGTGTGTGTGTGTGTTTTGGTTATTTGGGTTTTGAATATTTCAATGCGATTTATGGTTTCTTTTTTGCGAATAACTTTCCCAAATGTTCTCTTCGTTGGGTTTTTTACCCCAGTTTTCGTTCTTTCATGTCAATTTTTTTGTGTTCCCATTGCATACATATACTCCTGCCCTTTTGTATATGCTAGGGCTGTGTTTTTTTTCCGAACATTCCGATTTTTCCGATGTCCGATCCGATACTTTCCGATTTTGGAACGCATATAAGGTTTCCGATTTCCGATTTTCCGATTTTCCGATTTCCGAATTAAATTGGATAGGGAATTGGAACTATGTTTCAAATTCCGATTTTTCGATTTTTCGATTTTTCCGATCCGATTGTCCGATAATTTAGCCGATCCGATTTTCCGAAATAATTTCCGATTAATTTTCCGAATATTTTTTCCGATTAATATTCCGAATATTTTATCCGATTAATATTTCGAGTATTTTATATACTACCTTACATTTCCCTTATCTATTAAGAATGTGTTAGATTAGATCAATTTAATCTCAACCCTTAATTTACCCACTATATATATATGCTCTTAATAGCAGCTAGGGCACCATATCTATCTCACCTCACGCCTCTCAAAACGGCCAAATCCTCTCGTCCCTTTCTATTTCTTCTTCTATTCACGCCCCTCACCTCTAAGCCTCAATCAGATCCCAACAAAGGTAAGCTCTCATGGCCTCTCTCAGATTTCATTTATTACACATACGGAGATCTCGTCCCTTTCTATTTTTTTATCACTGTAAGCCTCAATCAGATTTCGTTTATTACACATCTTATATGATTTTCAGATCTCGTCACTTTCGTTTATGCGATATGTCTGTGTTGGTAGATGATTTTCAGATCTCGTCACTTTCGTTTATATGATTTTCAGATCTCGTCACTTTCGTTTTCGTGTTTGTTTATGTTAAAGAGGTAGCTGACAGTGTCTCCAAATCCTCATCCTTTTTTCTGGAAAAAAAGTTAACTCCGGTGTGGAGAAAAAAAAGTTAACTCCGGTGTGAAAAAAATAGTTAAACTCCGATGTGGAGAAAGTTAACTCCGGTGTGGAGAAAAAAAAGTTAACTCCGGTGTGGAAAAAAAAGTTAACTCCGGTGTGGAGAAAAAAAAGTTAACTCCGGTGTGGAAAATAAAGTTAACTCCGGTGTGCAAAATGAGAAAGTTAACTCGTTTTCATTAAGGCTCACTTTGCCATACAACTAATTATGCTGTCTTTAGTCTCCTGACACTATTTTCTAAAGCATCCTACTAAGTGATATAACTCATTTAGAATTTTCTGAAGAAAATCTTGGCAGTTTATATTAAGATATCTTTTTTGGGTAAGGATTTCACAGTTCTCATGTTGCGATTTTTGTCTTTAATAGTGCTGTTATGCTTTCCTGTCATCATGGCATGTTTCTTCTTGAAAACTATTTTTTTGGGAATTTAATGTTCTTAAGCTGGTTACTATTTTTTTGGGAATTTAAAAATGAACAAATTCGTAAAACGGTGAAAGTAGCTCCTATAGAAGATAAATTGAGAGAAAATCGACTTCGATGGTTTGGACACGTCAAGCGTAGACCAATGGATGCTCCTGTAAGGAAGAGTGATTTAGTTAGTATTGATGGTAACCCAAGGGGTAGAGGTAGGCCTAAATTAACTTGGTGGGATATTATAAAAAAGGACATGATATCATGTGGTGTAACCGAAGATATTGCACTGGACAGAATGGAATGGAAAAATAGGATTCATGTAGCCGACCCCAAATAATTGGGAAAAGGCTTTGTTGAGTTGAGTTGAGAGAGTAATGTTCTTAAGCTGGTTACTTTCCTGTCATCATGGCATGTTTATATAGTTTATGTTTTTTAACACTTTTGCTATACCTGAAAATCATTGCTATTTTCTCTATCTATACCTGTTTAAGTTTTCTTGTGTGTACTAATTGTGGATTTAATATATATTTTATGCAGATTTAATATATTGTGCGAGTCAGATTTAATTCATTTCGGCTCTTCAAAGTGAGGTATATTCTATCCACTCTGCTATTAGTTGTATGTCGACAATGGATGAAAGCGCCGGAGTCACTAGTAAAGTCAATCCTAAAAAAATTAAAATAACACCAAAATCAGGTTTAGTTGGTCATCATGGAGCGTCGGGAGTGTGGGAGCATTTTGAAAAAATTATGGTTGAAGGAACCAAAATTTTTTTTTGTGTTCCCATTGCATACATATACTCCTGCCCTTTTGTATATGCTGATGCATATATTCTCTGCGTCTTTTTTTTTGTGTGTATATATATATTCCCTACATTTGTATGTATAACATCTGTAGTATCTAGAATATCAGTAGTGACAGAAAGGTAAGTTTTTTCTCACATGTAAAAAACTTGTAGTTGTAAGGAATGTGGGGATGCAGCGAAAGATGTGAGATGCGTTTCAGAGGATTATTAGTAAAGAATTGTGAATGATATATATATATATATATATATATATATATATATATATATATATATATATATATATATATATATATATTTATATTTATATGTGTTTCAGAGGATTATTAGTAAAGAATTGTGAATGCCAAGAATGTGTGTGTGTATATATATATGTGTGTGTGTATATATTGGATTGGAAAGAGAAGTATTTTTAAGAAGAAATAAACAAAAGAGATGAAAGAAGTGGACTAACAGTAAAAAAGATAAGAAAACAAGGAACTGTACAATCAGAAAGGTATAAAAGCATAAGACAACATTGCAGTCCAATCGAAAAATCCCCAGCATCTAATTCCCAGGTACAGAGCCAAGCAGCACATTCATAAAAACACTGGAAGCCACAAAGCAGCTCAGCCTAGAGGGAAGCTAAATGCTGTCTGTTCACATATTTGAAAGGTCTCTTTCTCTGTCTTGGAAGATCCTATCGTTTATATCTAAATTGCCCACATAATCGCCAAGACAATAAACCTCCATAATCACTTGTCTCTCTTCCCATCCCTGAAATGATCTAATCGAAAAAAAAAATTAACTTGCGATTTCGAAACACGCCCTACAAGCTCAAAAACATAGAATATCTTTGTCCATATCTTCCTAACAAACTTACTATGAATAATAATATGATCAATTGTTTTCTCCTTTTATGACCTCCCAAAAAAATTGTTTCGTCATTTTCTTTAGAAAGAATACACCATGAAGGAGATGAGCAATGGTAGGGTCTTCTCCTTTGATAGAGAGTGACGCGGGCTTAATTGTAATACCCAGTGCTTAGCTTTTAAGTGTATTTCTTTATTTTATCTAGGTGCTGCTACTGGATCGATTTTATGTGTTCATGTGCCTACATAATGTTTGGTTTCTTGTGTTTGCACATATATATTTATATGTATATATATTATTCTATGTTTTTGTTTGTACCATATTGTTTATGTTTGATTCAGTTCAAATCTGTAGAATATCAGAATCAAAAAAGGTTTCAGTGCATGTATTTGATTATGTTGTTTACCGATTGATGATTAGGAGGCTTAGGGCGTTGACCCCAGATATCGTCATTTCATGTCAATTAAGCAAAAATAGAAGATTGATGATCAAAATGATTTTTTCTGTTTTTAAATGTAAAAAACTGGCAGTTTTAAGGAATGTTGGGATGCGGTGATGCTAGATTTGTTTTAGAGGATATTTTTAATTCAGGAATTGTGAATTCCCGTGTTAGGGAGACTTTTACTTTTTTTGATCTCAAAGGAGCAACAATCTTTGCAGATCAAGGACTTTAGACTGATGAGTTTGACTACTAGTTTGTTCAAAAAGTCGGCTAAGGTGTTGTCTTTGAGATTTTGGGTTGTGTTGGACGGAACAATTTTTTTTTAGATCTTGTTATGTAAATAAGGTGGCTGGAAAGTATAGAGTTTGGAGGAGAGTGACTGGTCCTTATCGATTCCGAAAAGGTTTATCTTCAAGTGAATTGTGACTTCTTGGATCATGTTTTTGAATGTAAGGGCTGTGTCACTTTAGAAAAATTTACTTTCTAATAAATGGTAGGTTTAGAGGTAAATTTGATGCATTTAGAGGTCTTAATAAAGGTGGCTCACTATCCATTTTTTGTTCACACTAGTTTTAGATAAATTAAGCAGTATGGTTGATAGGCTAGAATTGTGGAGTCCTAGAGCTTTTTTTTGGGTAGGTGGTATGGAAGTCTACCATCTCAAATTGTGTCGTCACATATCTTTGCTTTGGCGTAGTGGAAAGAACTTTTGATAGGCTAGAATTGTGGAGTCCTAGAGTTTTTTTTGGGTTAAGTGGTATGGAAGTCTACCATCTCAATTTGTTGTTGTCCCATATCTTTGTTTTGGCGTACGGGAAAGAACTTTTGTTAGTCTAATTCATATATTACTTGCCTTGTTTCTGTTTGAAAATAGAGGGTAGTAGGGATTAATATGGACAACAAATGTTTAGAAGTGGGGGTAGAGGATAAGGTGGAAGTAGTCTTTATTCATGTAGGACTTACCTTTGGGAAGGAATCCAATGTCTGAAAATTTGAACCTGGTGCATGAAAAGATCAAGAAAAGTCTAGAGCTAGAGGGATGTAAAATATTGTTTAAATTGGGGGGGGGGGGGGGGGGGGGGAATTGAAAATCAGTAATTGAGGGGGGGGTGGGGTTGAAAATCGGTAATTGAACTTTTAAGAATAAAAGCATTGTTTTGGAAAATAAAATGGTTGTTGAGGTTCCAATTAGGGGAGGGTCTTTATTTATTTATTTCGATCAGGAACACTTTTTTGTATTAGTTAACGAAACAAGATTATAAGACGGTGCGTAGATTCGTTGGGACAGCATCTCACTGATAACAATGATGGAACAAAATGAAAATAAGACAATATATACAAATACATATTATATAGGGCATGGCCAAGATATCTTGAACCAGATTCAGGAATTCTAAAGCTAAGCATCCTTCCAGTTGAGACTAATTAAAGACAAGTGTGTGTTTTTGAAGAGTTTACAAAGAAGATCATATCAAAGCAATACATTTGGTTCTCTTTAATTTCGAAGATTCTTTTGTCCCGTTCAATCCAATTGTTCCAAAAGATGGCTAAGACACTTTTGGGGACTCCCCGAAGCCTACCCATTCCAAAAAAGTCAAATGTATCTCACTATATTCACCTCTCAAAACACTTCACAAAAACCCAGAAAGTTGTAATGGAGTAAAATGTGGCAAATTTTCATCATTGTTTTTGCATAAACAACCGGGAGACAAACACATGGAAGGTCTCTTCCTTTGAAGCAACTTGCTCGTGTTGACCCTTCATAAGCCACCAACCAGCAAACACCTTCATTTGGAAGGGATTTCGGCTGCCTTAAATAATTTAGAAGGAGAAAAAGTAGGAATGGAAGGATGAAGATGAAGGTAAGCAAGGAAGGATTTGCAAAGAGAAACCTTGATTGCCCAAATTCCATGTTCTCTATCCCCCTCATTCACTTGAAGATGTAGTTCCTTGATAGGGCTCTTCATTTCGAAGAAATGAATTCCCCCGTTTTGGTATCATTCGAATTCTTTTCAAAATGACAAATTCCAAAAGACAAAAATAGTTATTCTCTAAAGATGCGATGGCAGCAAATGTGCTATTTTATTAAAAAAAGGTCAAATAATTAAGTAAAGCTAGCTCGAAAAGAATCCTCCTCTCAAACAGTCCTCCCCAAACCTAATGGAAGCCTATCCCCAACGAGCAACGACGAATGCACTTGAGGAAGGAGTCAACAGGCTTCTAATAGGTCCCTCCTCGACCCTATTGGAATCCCACCCATTTCTATTTAACCAATTTTTGGTTCGATAAAAGTGCATCAAGGGAATCACTTTCTTTTGAAAATCTGTACAACCATATTCCTAATAACTCTTTATTTTTTGCAATTATATTTCGGATTCCCATGCCATCCTTCTTTGTAAGTCGATTGACAACTTTCCTTGTGATTATGTGGTGTTACCCTCATCCCACCCTTCACGAAAGAACTTTCTTATTCTTTTCTTAATTTAGTTTGCGACATCCATCGGAAGTTTAAAAATAGACAAAATAAATTGGGTTATTTTGAAGCACCGATTAGTTTAAACTAAATCTACCTACCCTTGGCGATCACTCCGTTATCCACCCATCCATTCCTTTATTTATTTTGTTCAACCCCGGATCCCAGCAGCTAAAGCCCATTAAGATTTCTCCACAATGGAATCCCAAACTATGTCAAAGGTCATGACTCTACCCAACCTCATTTTGTTAGCAAGCGCGTCTACATCAATGCCTAGATTATTGTACTTGTGGATGTCCCAATACGATTAGAATATCAAAGCATTCGTAAACTGTAAGTGGGTCACCTCCGATGAATACCAAGCTCTTCCACTTTTTCCATAATACGGCTCAATACCACCGCCAGTGATACACACCAGTTGGTGCTGCAAAGTGCATACAACCCAGCTAGTTCCCTCCCTAAGCATTTTACACTCCCATGACCTTCGGCCTCTGGTGGTGTTTGCCTTTCTTTTGGTTTATTGAGTTGGAGGGTGACTCCATGTTGGCATGATGTTTCATTTGTTTTTCTTTGTTTTTGGAGGGATTTTATATTTTTTAATCTTATCTTTTGAATGGGCGTGGAGAGTTTGTTCGCCCACCTGCCTGTATCTCAGCAGTCTTCACAAAATTGTAGTCTGACATTGCACCACGAGAATCTAAGATGCTGCTGCTCTATATTTCACCAGTAGCCGAGATTTTCGCTACATTATACAAAAGATTTCTTTAACAGTATTATTATAGATTACGTAGTGTGTATGTTATTATTTACTGCCTTAAACATGTGAGAATATGTGTTAAAAATTCCCGACTAGCGGAGCTAGGTGGTGCTCCATTGGCATATGTATTGTTATTGCTAAATTTATTTGACTACTACTTTGTGTTGAATTCCTAGACCCCAGGCTCTAGGTGACCCTCCAGCCTTCCACTTAGTGCTTATTAAGAGCACTATGTTCACCTTTAATGTAGACTATATATGTATATATATATAATGAGCCAGGCTCTTCAATAGACCCATAACATACCATTTTTCAAAAATAGTAAAAAAATTATTTATCAACTAAATTTGGTATATATGATCTATATAATGAGAAGATCATCTGCACAAAATTCATTCGAAGATACGACTTAAAAGTGGGTGATTTAAAATTGGATGTGGATGAGTACGTAATGAAGATCTTGGAAGAGGGTGAGATGATGATCACAAGTTTCCAACAGTTACGTATTCATCCAATTTTAAATCACCCACTTTTAAGTTGTATTTTCGGATGAATTTTGTGCAGAACTTCTCATTATGGAGATATGTATACCAAATTTGCTTGAAAAATATAAACTTGTCAATGGATCGTGTTGGGTCGTGTTGGGTCGTGTACGGGTTGGGTGATAACGGGTTTGTGTCAAACAACCTTAATTCGTACGCGACCCGTCTTTAACGGGTCTAAAGACAATACCCAAACACGATCCGTTAATATTAACGGGTACACGACCCAAACTGTTAGCACCTGTTAATATTAACAAATCCGTTTGGGTCTAAATGGGTGAGGGCTTGGGTCACCCTATAGTATCCGTTAGTTTTTGATTAATTTAAAAATAATGGATTTTAATGGTTATATTGGATACGGGTTGGGTGACCCTATAATACCCGTTAGTTTTAAAGGATTTAAAAACAATGGTGTTTAATGGTTATTCTAATTGGGGGTTGGGTGATCCTATAGTACCCGTTAGTGCTAATGGGTAAGAACAATATAGGTAAATTTATAAACCCGGACCGTTAGTGTTAACGGGTCTACCGTGGTAACCCATTAATGATTCAAACCCAATAAAGGTAAATCTATTAATTTATAATAAACACACACACACACACACACATACACACACACACACACACATATATATATATATATAATATGGACAAAATTGTAAAATTGGTAAAAATTCGAATTTTGTAACCAAACTCGGTGGAGATCTCCATACTGAGGAGATCATCTACACTGAAAGTACATCTAATTTAATAGAAAGAAAGAAAAGGGGATAAAAAAATGCATTTATATGGATCTGATCTGAGTGGTAAACATATTGATCAACTAGAGATCCAGATCTGGGTTAGATAAACGGGCCTGGAGGGCCGGTTCCAACCCATTTACTGGCCTAGGTTCATCTGGTGAGTTGTCATCGCGTTCCTGAATTTAGGATTAAATGGATTATAGTTTTGGTTGCTGCAGTTTGAATATGGCGGGCAAGTATATCGTCGGTTCTCTTGTGGGATCATTTGTGCTTGCATTTGCGTGTGACCATATTATAGCTGACAGGAAGATTTTTGGAGGCAAGTTTTTAATTCCCCCCCATTTTTTCCCGCTTTTTGGTTAATTTCTTTGATGTTGCTATTGGTTTAATATTATTTATTGGCCTTTGATGACAGGTACTACTCCATCTACTGTTTCAAACAAAGAATGGTGGGAAGAGACTGACAAGAAGTTCCAGGCATGGCCTCGTACCGCTGGTCCACCAGTTGTCATGAACCCCATCAGCCGTCAAAATTTCATTGTCAAGTCACGAGCTGAGTCGTAAACTTCACGTGATTGGGAAACAATGGTGGGATTTCGCCATTCACTCTTGTCTTTTTAAACGGTATTTGTTGTTTTTCTCCTAGTTTGGATCTTAATAAATGTTATTGATTGGGGAGTATTATAATGCTCGCGTTTGTTTAGTCCCAAACAATGGTTTCACATAGCTACTTAATTGGACTATGAAAAGCTCTTGCAGCAATTTAGGGTGTGTTTTTTGGTATTGCATTTTTTTTCTGGAAAATAGTGATTATATGTGCTTTTTCTTCAGTGAGAGTAAATATATTTTTCCATGTAATCATGCGGGCATATGTGACAATTAAGCAGTTGAATCAACATTTCCAGTTTATCAACTGTAATCATCTATGGATTCACTTGTTTTCTTAAGTTACAGGCTTACAGCTTTAGGCATGTTTTGTCTCATGGCTCACTTTGACGGGTACCAGTTGTTGACTAGTGAAGTCACAACTAAATCGAGTTTTACTCTCTCTAACTCTCTCTCTCTCTCACACACACACACACACACACACACACACACACAAGAATCATATCTCAAGTTTTTTACTTGGGTAGGCTTTCTAACATACATCATTATACATACATAAAAGAACATATTAATTTTTTAAAATACTAAAGAAATAAAATTTTCATCCAAATTTGATATATCAAGGAGGTCATTTGAAAAAAATCATTAAAAATTTGAACTCAGATTTGGCTGAGAATAGTTTTTTTTTTTTAGTATTTTAAAGACTTAATATGTTCCTAAATTATGTTTAATATATATATATATATATGGGAGGGTCTATTCCCACGCCCATTTAAGCTTGCCCCACACCCTTTATACGTCTAAGGGCATTAATACCCTCTTAACACGCCTTTTCCCAAACCACTTCCTTTTTATGCTTTTTTCGATTCTCTACAAAAACCCGTTTTATATTTCCTTTTACCTTTTCCATTGTATATAAAAAAAGCTGTTTTTTTTTTAACTGTTTTAAAAAACAAAAAAAACATTTTCAGTCTTAAAAAAATTAACTGCTTTTTTAAAAATTGTTTATAAAAACTAAAACAATATTCTATATATTATAAATGACATTTTTATTAATGTTAAAATCGTCGTTTTATATCTAAAAAATTGTACAAGAGCGGCCCAAATTTATCTATTTTTTTTTATTAAAATGTACAATTTCTTTTCTTAAAAAAGTATTTTTTTTGTTTACAAATTTTATTTTTAGTTAAAAACTGTTCTTTTGTACTTTTAAAAAGAAATATTTTTACTGTTTAAAAATAAAAATTGGTTCGCGCCAGCGGTGGTCGGACTGCCTATACATGTCGCTGACGCGGACCAACATGTAGGAAAAAATGGTCTGCACAAGCCGTATGTACAAGTTATCCGTTGGTGCATACCATTTTTTTTTTAAACAGTAAAAATATTAGTTTTAAAGTAGTACAAAAAAAATAGTTTTTAACCAAAAATAAAATTTGTAAAGAGCAAAAAAACACTTCTTTAGGAAAGCAATTTTTTAAGAGAACAAATTTTAACTTGCCCATATCGACCCATTATCCCAATTCCATCCGTTTGCCGGGTCAGTACAAAAGAGTAGACCGGAATTAAATTGGATTAAATTGATGTATATCTGAATCTATTTACTATAAAAATTTCAAGGTTCTAAAAAACGCGGGGGGTGATTGAGGCGTGGAGGTCAAGCCTTAAGCCTTAGAAGCCTAGGCGGCCCTAGTCGTAAAAAGGCGTGAAAAGGAGTTTAGGCCTTCTTAATATATTTTAATATTTTTTAATCATAAAAAGGCCATTAAAATACAAAAATTGCACATATCATAAAAATATGTCTGAATATATGCAAATTAAAATACTATTTGATTACTTTGGATGAGATAATGGTCCGATTTGTAAACAAATTCTTTAAAAGGCGACATCATTTCACTAAATTATTGTTGTTTTTAGAAAAAAGTGTGCCTTAAGGATTTTACCAAGAATAAGGCATGAAAAGCGTAAGGCGAGGCGTTTCTCCCAAGCCTTAAGCCTAGGCGTGCCTAGACGGAGCCTAGGCGGGTTTTTTAGAATAGTGAAAAATTTATTGAAGCGCCTGTTGGTAATATTACGTGGCACGCCATAACTTGAGTGTAAGTTAGGGTGGTGTGTGAATGATGCATCATTATAATTCTTTGCCCAATTCGAATATGGAATGATTTAGAACGGATACGAAGGACTGATTTTGAAGAATCAATAAGAGCATGACGTGTGACCTAATAGTGTATAATGGCAGACCTTTCTCAAAATGAGGACGACTTTATTTTTTATTAAGCATACCGAGGTTTAACATGTTTCTTTATTGTGATTGTTTAAAATATGAACTAACTCTCGAGTATTTTTGTTTCAACCAGTTCTCGGAGTCAACAATTTGTACTCGTACCGTATCGTTTTTGTATCGAAGAAAATTAATAATGGTTTACTTTTTTTACTTACCGAAAATCGAAATTACTGATTTTGTTGTGGTTGATTTTGGTTTACACATTTAAAAAATCGTTTTACTGAAATTATCGCTTTTATAAAATACAAAAACATAAATACCAAATTTATTGTAATTATATACCTAAATTATAAAATAGATATACCAAATAAATTTTGATATAATATATCTAACCTTATAGTCATGTATTTTTTTTTTAATTTATCATGATCAAAATGACAAAAATATTAAAGAAAAAGCAAAACAAGTCGAACACCGAACACCAAACACCAAAATGATAGCAGTTCCTTGAGCCATGCTAGCAGTTCCCAAAATGATCTTCGAGTTCTTTTAAGAATCCCACATCGGTTCTAGTTTAGGAGGTCCCGAGTCTCGCTCCTTATAAATAATCCTTCAATGCCACTGAAAAAATCAGTTGGGCAAGCTCTGAAAAGCTAACCCATTCTATGTTTAAACTTTTGGCCGGGTATTATTAGTTTGATAAAAAAAATTGATTAGATATAAATAATGCTAAGCTCATTTTTTATTTAAAAATCACGTTAAATGGCTAAATCTGATGAGTGGGCTAGTTGTTTTGAGTTTCAAATTATGTTATCATTATTTTGGTCAAAAAATTGTCTAAATAAAAATGATGCAGTAATATTATTTTTTTAAATTCTTTATTATTAAAAGTGTTTGACACTTACACCCTGACTTAGGTGAGTTGTAATAAGTCGACCTGATTTAATTTTTTGATTTTTTATTTTGGAATTTACCAAAAAAAATTGATTTTACCGCGGTTTTATCGCAAATTACATGGTTTGGTTTTGGTTTACATTAGGTTTTACCGTGTGGTAAAAACGGTAATTTTGGTTTTAGTATATGAAATATAATTTGGTATTTGTATGTGCAATTTACCGACCAAACTGATCGATACTAGCCCTAGTTCATATAAACTTCAACCAAACATGAAGAAAGTTTCATTATACCTATAAACAAGACAAATGGGAAATTGTGGTTGCAAAAAGCACATTGGACTTCTTATTCAAAATGTTTAGAAGTGAGGTGTGATTATTTCACATGTTTCATATTCGGAGGATTTTTTATCAAATAATGCATTTAATTATGTAAAATGTGGACAATTGACATTCTTGCAATCGCGATTCTTGGTTTCCAGCTAGCAATTCTAGCACCTATGAAGCACGGGGATGGGAGTGTGTGTTGTCTATGATACGCCATAGACATGCCGACATAGGAAACTAAAAAGCAATTAGGACATGACACAATGAAGAAACAACAATATGTATATTTATATAGGGAAAAATGAAAATTTAACCGCAAGGTTTGGAATGAATTTGATATCCATACCCATACTTTCAAAAGTTGCAAATTTAACCTCGTGCCAGACTCTTGTTTAGAGAACTAACAAAAAGTTGATTTGACTCATTTTTGAGTGACATGTAGCAAATTAGCACCATATTTTGACAACTCTCTCTCTCTCTCTCTCTCCATCTATCTACCTACCTATCTATCTCAACCATATTCTCCACAACATACGCATTCTCATGTCAAACCTCCTATACGTCACCATCACCCAAAGAAACATCACAATAATCACCGCCCTCTCTTTACAACAAAAAACACCAACTTCATTAACGTTATCAACCCATAACAATACAAAACCATATATCTCTAACTATGGAAACATTTAAAGCCACCAAAGTCCCTCACAATTTCTTCACATGCATGCAACCCAATTTCCACACTAAACCCCAAACGCCACCACCCTTCAATACCCATTTCCACATCTCACATATAAAATGGGTACACCAGTATATACACATTACCTTATCATATAAAATGGGTACACCAATCACACAAACACAATAAACTCAACGAACACTCTCTCCTCCCCCTTTGATACCTATGCACAGCAACATAACTACATATGTAATTACACACACACACACACACACACACACACACACACACACACACATATATATATATATATATATATATATATATATATATATATACGGTTAGGATCTCCGACGGGTCTAAATGACGGGTCTAAACAACGGATTTTACTACCGTCCAAAAGTCTTGGGACCACTTATGCCTTTTGTCTTGTTCTGTGGTTTTTTATATAAATTTTTACTCCAATGATTTCTAAGATCTTTTAAGCTTATTTTAAAGCCTAATTAATCTGGGAGTCTAAGTGTAGAAGTTTCAGGACTACTGCTACTTCTTAAACTTCTTCCGTCACTATCGTACTGGAATTCTGAATAGCGAGGATTGTTTATATAAATAGTTTCTTCTGGGAGTCTAGAAATTGCAAGCGGTTTTGCAGGAAAATATTCTAGTCTTAAATACCTTATACGGTATCGTGGGTTTATTAGTCTAGTTTCTTTATATATTTGATTAACAATATCAATTATATCATCTTCTATAAATTTATCTAATTCATTATCTCCGTAGGATGACAAAAATCTTCTATATGTTCTAGGGGCAGCTGTTTCTACGTTCTTAATGAGAGGACGGATTCCTCCGGCTCTAATTAAAATAGCCTTCGTTTCGGCTAACCTTTTTCGTCTAATAAATTTTAGTACGTCTATATTGTCTTCAAGTATCCTAGTATATTCTTGATATTTTTCAGGTCTTGACAGTTCTTCTGCAAAATCTTCAGTTCTTGAAAATCTCATTCTTCTTGTGTTGGCTCAATCTTGACACAAACAATTTTTATTTATGTGCTCTTGCATTTACTTTTTATTAAAATCTATTTTTTATACCTTAAATCATATTTTTATATATTGATTTAATATATAAATTATTTTTTTGATAAAAATAATTTTTGTGGAGTGTACAATTTCTTTTTATCAAAATACAATCTCTTTTGTATTTTTTTTGACAAACATTTTTGTATTCTCATTATTCGAGTCTAATATTTTTTTTGGTATATTTTTTATATCATATTTGACTTGTTGGATATATTTTCTTAACAATAAAATATACACGCAATGTATTTTTTGTTGTGTTACATATTTTTTTTGTTTCAATTTTTTTGTTTTATTTTTTATTTTTATTTTCGTTTTTTTTTTTTTTGTGTTTTTTTTTTTTGGGCTTTTAAGATTTGTTTTTTTTTGGGAGAAGCCCATTAGGGTTATTGTTTTTGGTTTTAGTTTAAAACCCTTTCTCTCCCTCTTTTCTTTTCAACTCTCTTGGCCGTCATTTTTTTTCAAGACATTCTCTCTCTCTCATTTTTTTTTGCTCTCTTTTCTCTCTTCATCTTGAGAGATTTTTTTTGGAGCTTTGATTTAAGTTTTGAGATCCAAGTTTGGAGGTTTAGTTTTTCCGGTGTGATGATTGGGTTTCCGATTTTGAGGTTGGCGATTTCCGGCCTGTTTTCCGACAGATCATTTTTCGGTGCTTGAGGCTACTCCGCCGCTGGTGCATTTTTCAGGCGACCTTGCTTTTGTTTGTGCTCCGGCTTGAGATCGTAGTCTGGTGGGTTTGTCCCCGGCGTTTTTTTTTTCGGTTTTGTTTTTCTGGCGGATCTATTTCCTGGTTCCGGTTTTGACATCTTTTCCGGCCTACTGGTTCGGATCTGGGCCTACACTCCATTTTGGTAACTTTCTCTCTTTCAATCTCTTTATATATATATATATATATATATATATATACGGTTATATACATACATACATATATATTGTATTTGGTTTGAGATTTTTTTTGTGCCGTTAACTGTGTGTGCGTGTGTACTGTGTGTGCGTGTGTACTGTGTTTGCTGTGTGTGTATGTAACAGCGTGTGTGTGCGTGTGAACAGTGTGTGTGTTGACAGCTTGTGTGTGTGTGTTCTATACTATGTGTGTGTGTGTGTGTTCTATACATATATAAACATACATATATATACTGATATACATATATATATACTTCCAGTTACTGTACGCACATTTTTTAAAGCTTCTTGGAGTTTTTGGTTTGTTTGCTCATTTGTTTAAATCAAATAGTCTTACTGTTTTATTTGCTCTTGTGATCAGTAGACTTATAGTTTGGTTTGTTGGGTTTTACTTAACTAGACATACATTTGTTTGTCTTGTTTTTGTGGTGTTTAGATCTAATCTTTTGGAACTGTTTTTTTTGTTTTGTTTAAACAAACTTTGGGTTAAACTAAACTAAGTTTTGTGTGTGCACTTATTTAATTTAGACTAAAACTTATTTGGACAAATTTTATTTTAGACTAAATATAATTTTTGACTAAAAATAATTTGGGACTGTTTTGGATTAAGTCCTTTTGTTGGGTGTGTATTGTTGGCCCTTATTTTACACCCAACTCATTTATTGTGTGTACACCTTTTATATTGAACTTAGATTATTGAAATTTTGTGTCACACATTGTTTATAAAAATAATCATTTAATCTGAATTAAAATTTATTTGGGTGTTGGGTATTTGTTGTTGGAGCTTAGTTTATACCCAACTCATTTAGTGTGTACACTTTATTTATTTGGACTGTGACTTTATTTTGGGCCAACTTTATTTGGATAAATTTATTTGGACTAAAATTTGTTGGGACTGAATTTTAGTAGGTTCTTTGGGTGTTTGGTTTGAAGAGTTTACTTACACCCATTTCAGTTTGTGTGTACACTTTGTTATAAAGACTTATTTTAGTGTGTCACACATTTTTATTTATTTATTATTATAATTTGATTTAATTTATTTGGGAATAAAGATATTTGATTTTTGACTCTTAACTAGTTACACCCTCTAAGTTGAACTTTTGTGTGTTCACTTTATTTAGTTGGGTTTAATTAGTGTGTAGTCTTTATATCACATCTTTATTTATTTAAATTTTATTTTAGTTAAACCCATCCTATTTTAGTGAGTCGAGTACTACACTCTTTATCTCGTACTCATTTGACTTGGATTGGACCATTTGACTCGTACACTTTTTATTGCCTAAGTTGAATACTTTTTGTTGTATTCTTTTATAACTTAAGGTAGTGTTTATATGTGTATGAGTATTTGATCCAACCCTTGTCATAGTATTGGTTTATACTAAAATTGGAATTTAATATTTGTAATCTTATTTTATTTATTTTAATTAAGTCCCAATTTATATGAGCTAAGTGCTACACTTATTTATCTTTTGCTCATTTTACTTGGACTTAATATTTTTAACATAACGTATTTAAATTGATTCATATTATATTTGGTGTTAGGTTAATTTTTATCTTAGTTGCGCGACACAATTGTTGGAATTTTATTTCCTATTTTATTTGTGGTCATTTGCGCCAACTAATTTGTTTTTAGAATTAATCTTTACTTGAATATTAAATATTAAGGAAGACCTTACTTGTGTCTTGGGACTTAATATTTAAGCATTCTTTTTAGTATTGATTAATTCAATATTGTCTTACCTTTCAATTAATCCTTGATTGGTAATTTGTCTTGTCAATTAAAATAGATTTAAACCTTGGTTGTTTGGTCTATTTTTAAACAAGATTATTTTTGTTGTTTTGATTAAAATAATATCTATTATTATATTTGTGTGTTGCACAACTTCACGGGGTCTCGGGTTTGAGTGTGTCGTTGTGCGTGTGTAGTGAGTGGGTGATAGTCTCTATTACCGGGGTGTTATTGGGTTGACTGATTTTCAGTCAAGTTGGGTTGTTTTAGACTAGGCTGGGTGTACTGGTTTGTATTTGCCTTGTTTAATTCATTGTGGACTTGGAGGACTGTAATCTATAACTTGTAATCGGTAATAGTGGACTTGGGTGCTTGTGTTGTCCTGGGACTAGGGACACGGGGTTTACCACTAAGGTGGGTTCCTCGAGAACAAATCTTGTGTCACACTCTACTTTTCCTCACCTCATTCTTAAAGGGAATTATTCTTTACATCTAGCATCATCACCTTTTACTTACTAGTGTGCGTGAGTGTTTTCTCACTTAAAATTTATAATAGATTTTTTATCAAAGATTAAAAGAGTTGAAGAATTTTTAAATAACCTAATACGCATTAGCAAGTACTCCTTGGTTCTTTCTAGTGTGACCCTTAGGTCCTTTTTCAGTTCTTATCTTTTGTCTAAAGAGATCTCGGATCCCTGTTCTAATTATTTCTATTCTAGGTACTTCTCTTCCTAACCACTCAACAATCTAGTCCATATATTTGAAAGTACCACCTGCGTATATTAAAGCAGTTTCTATAAGTTCTTTGTTTTTAGGGTCTGTAAGAGTCCAATCTTGGATTTCTCTAGTTAAGTCTAAACTTGTTTGATTAACAAATTCTAAAAAGTCTTTAGTGATTTGTAAGCTTATAAAAGATTCTTTTTTAAAACAATAATATGTAGAATAGTTAAGGGTTTGGTTCGAGTTATACCTTCCTTCTGGTCTGCAATATCTTTACTCTCTTCCCTTAGTCTCTTCAGCCTTGTTACTATTCTTCTCCGATCTCGGCCTCCTACAACTCTCTCTTTATGTGTTGCACCTCAATCCACTACTTTGGCGGCTGACCCGTTTCCTGCCTGTACGCCTTCACGCCTAACGCCCACCTGGCTAACGGCTCACGAAAAATCGGCACCTGACGGCGGTTCACCAGTATAACTCCTTGTGTGCTACACTAGAGGTTCCACACAATAGTCCTCTATGAAAAGAAAGTTGGAGACAATTTGAAAAATAATAATAACTCAACATAAGAGATTTCTGGAAAAGAAAATATTTTTATTGCATAGCATAGGCAAATAAAACTTTCCCTTCTCCCCTAACTACGAGAGGTTTACTCACTCATATACATATTACTCTCTACAAGCATACTCTCTCTAGAAGTCTAACAATTGATCACTCTCTCACTCCTACCATTGATGATCAAAACACAACTGGACGCTCCCTTTTATAGATCAAGGGTACTACAAAATGACTGGTAACCGACTACCAAAAGCAATCCGGTTGAAAGCATATATAAATTATTAAAGCAACATTATCTTCAGAATCTTATCAGCTGGGTCTACAAGCTTTTAACATCTTTTGATAATTTGGGGAACCTTTTTCTTTTTGAAAAGAAAGGCCAGCTGATGGGGCATGCCAAGTCTTCATCATGAGTCTTGTCGTTTTGTAATAATGCAAGAGCATCAAATAAAGTCTTCGTCTTCTTTATCAGTCTGGTGGTCCATGTGGGGCAAGCATATTTTCTCTTTATGGAAAGCAAAGTCTAGGCAAATGAGTCTTCAGTCTTCAATAATTCTTCCATTACTGAAGGGCTCTTTGTTGTATTCGTGTCTTCTTCTTCCTTGTCTTGGTTTGGTAAGGCATTATTGAAAAATTCATCAATGAGGCCTATCGTTCTAATGCTAGCTGGCAAAGCTATCTCTACCATTTCTTTGGATTCTTTCTTAAGCCTTCCATTGAATGGCTCATCAACTTGGATTATCAGGTCTTCTTTGTGGTAGGTAGTATACCACCTGTCTTCTCCTGTTAATAACTCCATGATTTCTATGGTCTCCATGGCTTGAGCAATCTGGAGCTTGGACTTATCAACAATTAATTCTTTGGTCTCATCATCTGATAGAATCTCAACGTCTTCGAATATATAACTGGAAAATCTAATAAGTCTAAATCCTTCAACTCTCATTCCTCTACAGGAACTTGGAGCAATTTGGTAGATTCTGACAAATAGAGGAAGGAAGTCTTCTACCTTCTTAATATACTCATGGACTATTTTTCCAAGAGCAACAGAGTCTTCAATGTCTTTTATCTGGACGAGTCCAATAAACCCGTGGTCTGCAAGAGTTATATGGGCCATTTCTGATTTTCCAAAAAGATATATTTTTGGAACGTCTTTGAAGAAACCTTTAATTATTAAGGCATCTCCATTTATTCCTGATAATAACATATTAAAATGATCAATAATGTTATTAGTTTATTTTTTAAAGTCTTCTGTTAATGGGAGATTATTATGACCAAATGGTATAACAATCTTAGTCTTAAAAGTCTTTTTCTGATAACAGAAATCAGTAGGTCTAGTTTTGGAGGTTTCTCCAAGAGTCTGAGCATAAGTCTGAGTCTGAGGTCTAGGCGCAACAGTACCACTGAGCTGGGTAACTGCAAGTCTTTGAGTCCTCATGAATCTGGCAATGGCTACCAAATTTTGTTTGAACTCGATCCATAGTCTATTCTTCACATTCCACCATATGGCATCTATAAGAGTATTTTTCGTCTTTTGAAAATTCTCGTCTAAATTTGATCAAGTCTGGGTATCTTTGATCAGGTCTATATTGGGGAAAATACATCTTCCCAATGAGTCTATTTTGAGAAATTATCTCTTGTCTAGATTTTTCAGGAGGAACTAAGATATCATCAAAGTTCTCTAGAATATGTCTTTCTTGAGAGTCTTGAATATGCGCTGGTCTTTGCGTTACACCAGCATTTGGTCTTACGCGTATAAGATAGTCTGCAACGTTTTCCCTGTTCTGTCTATTCATTCCAGAGGAACTCATGTCTTCTAGGTCTTCTGTTTGCAACATAAAACATGAAATAATATTAGTGTTAGCAAACATTGGCTCTCTTGATATAATGTCTGGAATGGTATTTTTACTTGCCTTAATATGGATAACAGAGAAGTCATAACCATTAAGCAATTATTGCCATCTAATTAGTCTATTAGTCCTTGATTTGGATAAGTCTAAATCTCTAAATTTTACTGCATAAGAAGAGTCGGTATAAACAGTAAAATGCTTAGGTATAAGAAACAACATATATTTTTCTATTGCCCCTACTATGGCTAAAACTTCTTTTTCATGGGCAGTGTATCTTGTTTCTGGGTCTGTAAAGGTTCCAGAACTATGTCTACAAAGTTTCTTCGTTTTTGTCTGATGATCAATGGCAAAGTATACTGCTCCCCATTATTTATCAGAGGCATCTGTTTCTACTATAAACTGGTCTTCTGCATTAGGCAGTTCAAGTAAAGGAATGTTCTTGACTGCATCTTTAATTTGTCTTATTACTTCATAATCGTCTTTAGTCCAATAAAAGGGATTGGTTTTGTCTGTTCCTTTTAATTTGGATGTTAAGCTTTGTCTTTTTGAAGCAAGGTCTTTAATAAAGTCCGCAGTACAATTAAGCAATCCTAAAAATGATTGTAATTGTTTTCTATCTTTGAGTTGGTCTGGAAACTCAAGAATCTTTTTGGTTATGTGTTCTGCTAAGGATAATTTTCCTTTATTAATATGCATTCCCACAAAGTCTATCTCAGTCTGAAATAATTGTATTTTCCTTTCGGAAATAATAATACCATGTTTATATAATTATAAAATAATCTTTTTAAGATGGTCTACATGCTCTATCTCAGTTTTACTTGCTACAAGAATATCATCTATGTAAATAAGACAAAATTCTGAATAGGGTCTAAATATATTATCCATTCTTCTTTGAAAAACTTGAGGAGCATTCAAGTATCCAAATGGCATGACTAGCCATTCGTATTTTTCTTGGGGCACACTAAAGGCTGTCCAAGTAATACTGTCTGGATGCATCTTAATTTGCCAGAAGCCTTATTTGCAATCAAACTTACTGAATATAATTCTATCTTCAATTAAATTAATCAAATTATTCTTGTCTGGTATCTTATAAGAATCAAATTCACAATTCTTATTTAATTGTCTATAATCTATAACAATGCGTCTTTTTCCTCATTTACGTTCAGATTCATTTTGAACATAGAAGGCTAAGCTATTATGTCTACTTTTACTTTCTCTAATAATGCCTAACTTAAGCATTTCATCTATGTCTTTCTTGAATTCTTCCCTATCTTCTTGTGAGTATCCTTTCTTATAGGTTCCACCATTAATAGTGGCGTCTGGGTTAATAGGGATAATTTTACAATAGCTTTGGTCTTTATCCCACTTAGCGATGGGATTTTCTCCTAAAGTAGGTTCTGCTAGCTGCCTAATCTTTTCCTTTTCTACTTCTATATCCATTTTCTTTTGTTTGGATGTAGCTTGAATTTGTAATAAGGTCTGCTGGGCTTGATCTAAAATGTCTTGTTATATAAGCGCTATTTGCTTATAAAACTTTTGGTCTGGACACTTACACTCTTTTTGTAAGGGTTTAGTAATATCTAAGGCTTCTTGTTGGGTTGTAGGTCTAGGTCCACCATGCTCAGCTGAAGAACTCTGATGTTTTATGGGTCTATAATTGGGCTTGACCTGCATAAGGTCAAAGGCAGTCTTATGATCTATTAGAGGAGCTTTAATATTAAATTCCTCTTGATCACTAATTAATATCTTATCGTTATACTGAGTATAAGGATGATATGTACTAATAAAGTCTTGTCCTAAAATGATGTTTCCTGTGAAACTAGGACGAGGATCCATTATCCAAAACCGATGATTAACGGTTTTGTTGGTCTGATTTCCTAATTTAAAATAAATAGGAATAGTTTGAAAATATAAGGTAAATGGATCTCCATTATCCACTTTACCATAGATTTCTTGAGTACTTTCTAGAAAGTAGTCTTCAGGGAAGGCATTAGCCTTGCAAATACTCTGAGAGCACCCTGTATCTATAAAAGCTGAAAGTCTTTTAGGATAGTCTTTATGTTGAATAAATAATTCTACAAAATAAGCATGTGGTTTAGTAGAAATTCCTAAATTGTTCTTTTCAAAAATAGATATTCCTTTATGAGGTTTATCTATAAAATCTAAGGGTATTTGGTCTTCTGAACTATTATCAGAATGGTATTCTTCTAAGTCATACGAAATTCCCTTTCCTTTGACGTCTTCAGTTTCTTGCAATCTTTTAGCTATATTCCTATCAATGTCTTGATAATAGGTTTTAATGTCTAGGTCTATTTGAGCGTCATACTGACTAGTATAAATTGCTCTAAATCTAGTTCTCCAACAGTCTTCATGATAGTGTAATTGACAAATAACACAAACCATAAATAACTCTGTCTGTATAGTCTCAAAGCATTCTACGCATCTAAAGTCTTTCTTACTAGATTTCATTTCAAATGTATAATAATGTCTTTCATCAAAATAGCATCTAGGTATATAGGTTAGTAACTCAGGATTACTAACTGTCCATCTTTTCTTTAAAAATGGGCTTAATACACACTTATACCAAGCTTCTTCAAAGTCTATATATTCATCATCTAAATTATCTTGATTAGTCTGCATCATATATAAGTCTAGAGTATCCTGAGAGTCTTCATACTCATCAGTATCACTACAGTCTTCCGAATCATTATCTGTGTATGCACTATAAATACTAGTATTATTATCATCTTCTATGTCTAATATTTCTATAGCATATAGAATATCTAATTCTTCTTGATCTGCATAGTCAAATATTGTATTAATAATCTTAATGCTTTCTTTATCTTTCTTATTTGGGCAGTCTTTAGCAAAGTGTCCTTCTTTGCCACAAGTCCAACATTCTTTGGTGGCAGTCTTAGATTGAGCTACATCTTTTTCTTTCTTATAATTAGGAACCTTATTATATTTACTAGTATTTTTCTTAAACTATCTTCTTTGATTAAATCTCTTTTTCTTAGTCTTAGGATTATTTTCTCTAAAGGTAGTACATTGTCTAAATTTATATCTCTTTGGAAATCCTAAAGCTCTAGTCTTAAACTTCCTATGTTTCCATTCTACTTTCTTTTTGAATTTCTTAGATTCACTTCCACATCCCCATTGGATTGGAGCGATGTCTCTTTCATCTTTGATCGGAGGGATTTGCTTGAAAGTTTCTTCTATTAACTTTCCTTGAGTTATATCACGTCTTTTAGATACGATATAGTCCTTGGCAAAATTGATTCTTTCACCAAGGGAGTTATTCTTAACTCCAGCTATACCTGGCCAATTCCTATATTCATTAATTAGGATTTGTCCTATGGCTGGTATCTTTCTAAAGTATTCGTCTTTTAAGGTCTCTCCAAATTCTTTAATTTGGTAATATAGCTGTTCGTAATTATTGCTATATTCATTTATCTTATCTAATTTGCAAATGCTAAGGAGGGCTAACTTAGTTTTTGCTAGGTCTTGAGCTAGATGTCCAGCTCCAATGAATTCTGAAGTGAACAATTGAATATATTCTTCAATTGATCTTTCTTCTAAGTTTTCCTTCATCTTCTCAACCTTTGATAAGGAGTCTTCATCTGTAGCCTTTCTTAAACTATCTAAGTAGTCTTTTGCAATACCTCGAATGGATTGCTCAACGTATTGTTTACATGAACTTGCATCCCATTGTTCATTAGATGCAAAACACATGTTCATCTGGTTACACCATTCATCTAAGGCTTTCTTCCTATCTTGGACATTGTCTAAGTGAAGGTATATACCTACTGGATTTATGGCTTGGCTTTCCACAGTCTTAACAGGAGTGAAACTCTTGTCACTAGTTGGAAAGTCTTTTATATAATCGGGTTTAGTCTTAACTACTGTGCTTGAGTATATAGGAATATTTATTCCTATTGGTTTACTAAAAAGTCTAGGAGCCTCTTCTAGCCTACTACTACTTCCTATATCTTGTTTACTAGGTTCTACTTGTGTAGCTGGCATTAATCTTTGTTCTCCTTCTTCTATTAGTCTTAAGTTTTTAAGAAGTTCCTTTGTATTTTAGATTCTTTTAATTTTAATATGCGGTCTTGGGCTATCATATTAAATCTTTCTCTTTCTTGAAACCTAACAGAATGACTTTTCTTAAGGTTATCTTTAAATGTCTTCATATCCAATTCCGAGGGTTCATGTCCAAAGTTTTGGATCCTAGATTTTTCTTTAACTAAGTATTTTTGTTCAAATGATCTTCTAGGTCTAATTATCGAGGCTTGTCTTAGTAAACTAGTACTAGTCTTACTACTACATTCTCCTTCTGAAGGATCATTGATTATGGCTTCTCCTATATTCCTAAATCTAATTTCTTCGGTCTGGACATTCTTATTGATAATCTTAGGAGGACCAAATTGAATGGTGACATTTCCAGTGACGTCGTCTTGATTAATAAACAAAGGTTTATTTTGTATAGTCTTGGTTTCTTGAAATTCTGGCAATTGCCAGAGAGTCTTAAATTTTTCTCTCATAGGTCCAGTATTCCTAATACTGTAAGTATGATTATAGTCTGACACATTGGTTCTAACTAAGATTTCTTCATTAAGTTTTCCGCTAGGAATTCCTGACTGCATTCCTTCATAAGGAAATTGGGAGAACTTCACATAGATTTGGAATTCTATATTTATGTTAGCATCTGGGATAATATAGTCTTCATAGCCACTAGCATATAAGATTAACTTAAAATGTTTGGCTGTGTCTACGATTACTGTGAATGCCGGAATGACATTAAAGTATCCTATGTTGTCTGACATTTCTAATTGGGCTATCCCAGTAAGGCTTTTCTCAAAATCTTTTCATCTTTTGTCTACTAAACAACATAATATGTTAATATTATTCTGAGGTCTATGTAATCCTTAGATTCTTTCTTGGAAGAGTCCAAAGGTTAGGAATTGGAACTTTCTATCAGGTCCTCTAGATCTAAGCCATTCTGAGTCGAACACTTGGAGCTCAATATAATATTTGTCTAACACATGATTCCTATAATGGTAAGTCATATTATAATTAGGAGTCTTAGGAGTGGCACCTTCTTTAAACAAGTCTATGTATCTAACGACTGGAAGTTGTCCATTATGAATGAAATCTTCAACAATCTTCCAGTCAACTTCACCCCATTCTTTCCATTGGAGGGGATTGGTGAAATTTCTTTATTTCCACCATGTCCTAACATTGGAGGATGAATCCTTAAGTCTTTGAAGCATATGATTACTCTGTCCAATATTTGGGATAGAGCTAGCTATCTTACTGGTCTTATCTAATCCGTCATTTATGACTCGTCTACCTATGGTATTCCTAGTTTCTAGAGAGGATTCTCTAAATTTACAGGTGGATATCTGTTTTTGTTCGAGTCTTTTTTCAATTCTTTCTAGGAAGTCTGAATAATCCTTTTATCTTTTTATCTGATTAAGGATTTCTTCTTTAAAATTTTTATTCTCTTTTCTTGTCTTCTTAGAATTTTCCTCACTATGTCTAGCTAGAGAATTAACGATAGTTTTACCAACATTAGTAATATAGTCTTTTACTTCATTATCTTTTTCTAGTTGTTGCATAGATCTAATTTCTATGGCTTCTACAGTCTTTTTAATTTTATCTAACTTAGTTAGAATAAAAGGAGAGTCTATTTCTGCTTGGGAAGGTTTATTATATACGGTCTTAATTCCGTTTATAATTTCATCGTATTTTTCTTCTACTTGGGCCATGTCTAGTCTAAGTTCATTAATAATACTATCCATTTTGGATAGGTTATGGCCTTCCATATTATTAAGGTAATTTGCTAAATTTTGTTGGAATTTAACAAAGTCCGTGTAGAAGGTAGTTAATCCTTCTGTCTTAGCTTTTAAATCTAAATGCAAGTCTTTAACAAAGCTACTGTTATAGTCTTGGGTAGATGCTATATGGATGTAGAAATTAAATTCAATCTTTCTAATATAAGTCTAGTTGCTTTAGCCGCATTGGCAATCTCATTTTCATTTATCTTATAATAAAATCTATCATCATTTATCTTTTCTAAAATTCATTGATAAAAGTCTGATAAAGTCTGGAAGGAGAGGTCTCTTGGTACCTCATTCCAGTCTGATCTAACTTTCTCCATTAGGAAGATAACTATCTAAGCTAGGGATAAGCCTGGCTTGTTCTTAGGTAAGTTTAATTAACTCACTGGCTTGATTTTTTTATTAAAGTTTTAATTTCTAAAAGGTCTTTGTTAAGGACTTCTATATGATTAGTCTTAATATTTATTTCTTTTAAAACGTGTACTAAGTCTATTGGGATTTGATTATCTATGTCTAATAATCTTTTAGAGATATTTTTGATCTCTGTTTTTAAGGTTTGAGTGTCTTTTATTAACTGTCTTAATATAAGCAGTATACACTTATTTTGGTCTATTATACTATTAATAGCACTAGCAGTGATTTGTCTACTGTCTGCGTGTTTGGCTGGGATATGTTCAATATGTGAACAACCGTCTATGCTTGTGGTTAAACAACCTTCTGAGTCTAAATCAGTTATGGGTTTAGGTTGGTAGTCTGGGTTGATTCCAAAAATATCTTGGTAAATGCGAGGGATAAATCCCAAAGTCATTAAAGTCTTTTTACCGTATGTCTAAAAGGAACGTCTTATGGTTCTGATACCAGATTTGGGTTTGGTCGGAATTTGGTGAGATTTTACTTAAAAGTCTGATACAGAATTTGGGTCTTGAATTATAATTCTTTTAAAGGTATAGTCTTTAAAGGGTTTTCTATAAGATAAGTAGGGACCATAAGGGAGTATGATAATGTTGATTTTAGGACCATACGGGGACCATTTGTTGGGAAAAGGACAAAAGTCCGTTGATAGGTCCGTTAAATGAGTCCGTTCTCGATCCTAATTATATATATATATATATATATACTTAACGAACACTCTCTCCTCCCCCTTTGATACCTATGCGCACCAACACAACTACATATGTAATTATATATATACACACACACACACACACACACACACACACACACACACACACACACACATATATATATATAGCGAGAGAGAGAGAGAGAGAGAGAGAGAGAGAGAGAGAGAGAGAGGAAATATGTTTTAGAGGGAACGGTTGTTAAGGGTAGCCACCACCATAGCAATGTCCATTGTCAAGAGAAAATAACATGGATAGTGGTGGAACCCTAAATGGTTCAGGGAGAGTGAGAGAGATACCGGACATACATGAGCTCAGTCAACTTTTTGTTAGCTCTCCAAATGAGAGACTGCCAAGAGGTTATCACTTAATGTACATCGTGACTGAATTTGAAACTTCTGAAAGTAAGAATATGGACATCAAATCCACCCCAAATTCTAGAGTTAAATTTGAATTTTTCCCTATATATATTGTAGGGTGGGTTTAATTATGAATCTATAATCCATAACGATTGTTAGAAAATAAAACTGTGATTAAGCAAGTCATACAAAGGAATCAAGAGCTTATTTAGAGCATAAACAATTGGTAATTATAAAAGGTCCTTCAGTATATTTGATGAACCAAGTTTGGAAGAATTTGGGAGTTCTCCTTGATGAGATTTATTGAAGGAGCTTGGCGATGAAATCTCACACGGGAACTAGAATGCAAGACATGGAGCAAGGCAACATTAAGTTACATACTTAATCATTTTAAGCACAAAAGTACAAATCACCAAGGTATATTTGACAATTCCATGATGGAGGTCAATCGGATACACCTTATGGGCATCTTTATAGAATACACTTTTTTTTGCGCCAAAATAATGGATCTTTTGGATTCACGTCAAATCAGAGACTTGATATGTCACTATAATAAATTGTACATTTCGATGCGAAAAAATGTTGGAAATTAATATTCAATGTCGAAATTAATTATTTAATTTCAATTATATTAAATTCTGAATTTATGAATTTTACAATTATGTGGTCTTGATAAATATTAGATAATTAATTAGGAACGTGATAAATACGAATATTAGAAGATTGGGTCAATCTTATCCGTTAGTCACATGATGGTTAGTGGCATTAGTGGGAGACATGAAAAAGAGTCCCACTTTGACTAGGATTTCGGCCCTCTTCCCCTTATAAATAGAGGAGCCCTACACCATCTGGGGTTATCTCATAACACACTATTTCTGAGGTGGGAGAGAAACTTCGAGATTCCATTTGATTATATTTTTTCCAAGAAGGTAGATTGATGGAGCAGTTAATCAATATTGATCCTTGATCAAGGTAAGTCTTATTTTCTATTTTTTAGACGTATTTTGTGAAAACATGAAGATCCAAGATCCTTTTATTAAGAACAATTGTATGCTAAAGTTTAATCATATTAATGTGTTCATGATTAATATTAGGGTGTTCTTAAGAATGATTTTATATGTGGTATCAGAGCTAAAGTTTAAGATCTCATGATTTTCCTTATTGATGTTCGTTTATAATGAAATATGTGCCTGAGACTTTCTGCGACATTTTTATTTATGTCATTAAATTACTTTTGTGCCTGAGACCTTCTGCGACGTCTTATTTCTGTCATTAAATATGCTCTTAAAATGTGTGTCTGAGATTTTCTGTGATGTTTTTCTTCTATCGCCAATACTCACTGGTGAGAATGAAAGGTCAAAACTTGCTCGAAATTTTACGAAACTGACATGGTCGACTGGAAACGTCGAAAAAAACAAAACCCATTGTATTCAATGGGTACCACCTTACTTTTGCATTTTGACGTCGTTAAGACCCTTCAAATTGCGTTTTTTCCGTTTTTGGTAATAATATTGACGTCAATATCTCAATCCTAAAAAAATAATTTTTGAATTCCACAAATTATTTTGAGATCCTGGAGTAATTATCTACATCCCTGTGGTGCTAACTCAAATTTTCTATTTTTAGCAAAAATTACGATTTTTTCCGAATATTATGTATTTTTTTCACCACGGGGGCTGTTTTTTTTTGTTTATGGTTGTTCTAATATTCATGCTATGTAGTATTTGGTATTGATGAAAGAGTTCAATATAAAATTTTGAATATTAGATGTATGATTATGTGTTTGACAATAACATTTCGATATATTAGGTTATTGTGCATAATCTATATTTAGTAGCCCAAATGTCCTAATGTATTATGAATTGATGTTTAGACAATAATATTTATATGGTGTTGGATGGGGAAGACATGAAAGTGTCTTAATCTATAATTGTAAATATTTGATTATTATGTATGCATCTATATTTGGACCATTAATTATACATTAAATTTTGAGTATAATATTTTTTGGGCATTGATTTTGCATAAATAATGTTTCTGACTTCCAGAAAAAATATTTTTGAATTCCGTCGAATATTTGAGATTCTGGAGTAATTTCCTACAGTTCCATGATGCTAACTCATTTTTTTGGAAAAATTTAAGTTTTTTCGTATTTCATGTATGTTTTATCTAGAAATGTGAGAAAACCTTGCTCTAATGATTCTTTTTTAGTTGAATATTCGTGCGAAACACAGGCCAACATATTTCATATGGTAGGATATTAGACTTGCGTTATTGTTAATATTCATATTTTGATGAGTCTCGTGCCAAACACAGGCCAATGATTCATATTGTTGAATATTATGATATTCGTATTTTAATGAGTCGCATGTCAAACACAGGCCAATGATTCATGTAGTTGAAAATCAGAATTATTGTTTATTCTAAGGCTAGTACTCCCATTAAGTTGAATTAAATGCCAAACACATGCTACAATTCATATGTGTGGATACTAGATTTATTCGTTGCATACATGCATATTTGAATGTATGACTTGCAAATTTTGAGACTCATAAGTAGGTATTCATTCAGTTTAATCAAATGCCAAATACAGACTAAGATTACATATGAAGATACTATACTTGTAGTCATTTCAGATTATCCTAATGTTTGTTATAAGGTTAAATTGAAGCGCAACACATGCTGAAATTTGAATCAAATAAACATTAAATTTTTTGTAAATGTAAAATAATTGGCATCAATGTTAAAAAGTCATATTTACATATGCCACTATTATGATAATTGTGATTATTACCGTATTGTACATTAGTATGACCATGAATGATTTGGGTCAATATTTTTGATTTGTTACTCATACATAAGTGATGAAGCGAAGTAAATGATTTATGTCTTCCATTTACTATTATTTGTGTAATATCTCATGTAAACTCTTTGTCTATTTGATTTTCACATTATGTCTAATTTTTCGTGAATTTCAAGTTAGGGAATAGACAATAATATAATTATTCATGTATTACGGGTATTTTGAACATGTATGCGTATCTCTAATATTTATATAATATAAGGTTTGGTGTTCATTAAAGTGCTCCATTCCAGAAGATATAAATATTGGACCAATGCATTAATATCATGCATATTTTGGTTGCCTACGGGTCCATGTATGATATTGAATGCTAGGATGATGATACTTTATGATGTTGCATACACATTATTGTTTATTCATTTATTGTGATTACAATAATTGAACAAAATGTTAGTGGTGATATATATTTTGGGAAGGTAATAATGGTCATCAAACGCAGATGCCATAGTTTCTTTCACTAGCATATCACCAATTAAGTTTATGAAAACCATAAACATGAATAAATTAGTTTATTGATCATGCGATATTTAATGAAAATAAGTGAAAAATTTATTGACTTGTGTATGTAAGTCTTTACGTAATGTAATATTTATATTATGAAACATTTGGTAGTCACTACAGTGACCCAACTAGAATGGCAATGAATATTAAATGTAAAGATGATGGTAGTAGTAACTCATGATACTTATAATTGTAAAGATATTAATGGGTTATATTGAGTTTATTTCTTCAAGCAAGGTTATTCCTTACAGGGAATCAATTTTGAGTGATTGAATGAACATCATATATCACATACATTATTATAGTATGTGAAAATAAGTTGTGCACAAATATCGTGTACAATATAATGAAATAACATTATACCCAATAAAGTAATCTATAAACATCATATAATCGATATTTCACGGTTACTACTGAAGAAAACTCACGGTTATTCTCTCAATTTATTATCATGTAATCGATGTGTGTGTTGTTAAATCAAATCATTAATGAAGTGAGCAATTTATCTCATTATCTTATCACATATTATTGTATCCCATTTTGTTTCTCTAAAAAATTCATATTTAACTTGGTTAAATAAATTAAGTTTGTTTGCATATTGCACACTCGGACTAATAATAATAAAGATAATATGTATCTTTTATGATTTGAAACGAGTTTTTCATCTCAGTAGAGTTTGCAAGTTATACTTACTGTGTTATGTAAAGTATTTACTTTTGATGCAAGGATTTCTTACAAAACAAACTAGAAATGCTAATAAGATTCTTTTCTTTTGTTCTTGAGGAATCAAATCGCCATTTGTTTTCATAAACCCTCAATTTTTTTTTTGAAAAATGTTTGTCTAGACTTGATCGTGAGGGATATGTTCTAAAGAATCTTTTGATGTATATTTTTTTCAAGGGTTATGATATTCCTTTTGATGTTTTGTACAAAATAAAGTTTGGACATAGTTCTTTAAAGATTTGTTTGATCCTGCATCATAATCGTAGCGTTATTGATGAAACTCTTTAAATCTTGTGCCAAATTAAATCTAGACTCTTTTTCATAATTTTCGTGGACAAGATTTTGTAATGTCTCTTACAAATTTTGATAGTCGAGTTGTGCTCTTAAGGTATTACGATATCTAATATAAGGATGACCTATGTGGCCCAAGTGGGAGATTATGAGAAACTTCCCTTAAAGTGGACCTACATAGATCATATAATTGTCATTGACACGTATTTATTGCATTAAAGTCAAATTCATTATGAAATGTGAAATTAGTGGTAGTAGAAAATCATTAAATATGGTTATAAAGGAAGGTAGGGTACTTATCCCATTACCGATAACCTTCTTGAATCCTTTTTCTTTTAGTTGTTAGATTGTCTAAACAACAAAGAACAAATAAATGATTAACCACTAAATGATAGTATTGTCACCGTGAGAGAAATGTAGATAAAATCATAAGGAATAGTATTAAGAAGATCTTAAAAGGTCTACTATCCTCGATGATTATGTGGTGTATCTGCATGAACAAGAATTTGGCGTAGGGATAAATAATGACATGGTTTTATTTTCAAAAGTCATTATAAGTGAAACTAATGGACTACAACTAAGGTTAAAATCTTGTTGAATTACATAATTAATGCACTAAAGTCGGGTATAAGGGGGTCATCAAGACCAAACGCGACACTAACGGTAGTTAAACGAGATAAAGCTAAATTGTAGTAAAATATTTCACTGTAATGAAGAAAAGGTTATAAATGAACCTTCTCAATTATATGTAAGGACATGGAATTCCTATGACATTAGTAGCTCATTATGATTGAGAGTTACATGAAGTGGATGTGAAAATTACTTTTTGAAGTCTTATAAACCATGCGTATATGTTTAGGAGATCATTTTATAAACATAAGTTTCCCACATGACGTATTTTAAGAAATAATATCATTATTTTTTTAATCGTTGTATATTTGTATACACCTTAAGATCAGTGGGAGTAAGTTTATATATTTTCTCTATATTCAAGCACATATTTAGAAAGTAGAGAATCAAAATAATCTTATGGGTTTAAAATTTGTGTATGAAGTAATGAGATACTTAAAGGACTATATGCTCACATTTATGATGTATGTGTTTTTTTTAAATATGAACAATTATTGTGACTCAGATTTACTATTTGTACGGATGGTATGAAGTTCACTCTTTCTTAAGAATATTTGTTTTGGTTTATCAACCAATATAATGAAGGAGTGCAACACAATCTATCCATTAACTATTGTGAAAGCTGAGTTTGTAGCATGCTTGATGCTACAACTTATGTATTTTGGCAGCGTGACTTCATTTCGGGACTTGGAGTTGTCGACACTATTATCAAGTCGCTGAAATATTATGATAATGTCACTGCAATCTTCTTTATGAAGAAATGTTAGGTATTCCTAAAGTAACTAAGCACATTGAATGAAATACCTATCAGTTAAAGAAGAAATTCAGAAATAAAGAGTGTCAATTGATCACATTAGTACGAGTGATAACATAGCAGATCCTATTACGAAAGGACTATCTCCAAAAGACCTTATGGAACGTGTCAAAGAGATGGATCTCAATTAGTAAAATTATGATTGCTATTTGGATTAGTTGTTTGACACTATTACTTGAATTCAATAAAAGTGTTTCTGATTTTAATTATTTCTGTCTTTTGTGAATTCATGCATATGATTATGAATTATTGTTGACAGAAATAGTCCTTATTCAAAAGGACATTATGAGGCCATTATGATACCCAGTATTAAAGGCTTAGTTGAATGAAACATTGGTGTTGTGGTACATGGAAGGAACCATGCTCTTGAATAGCATGGAACTGCCATGACTCGCATCCTTGAATTGTTTGATTTAAGCAAACTATATATATCAGTTATTGTGAACCTTATGGTACCTAATTTAATTATAAGGATTATTAAGACCAAGTGGGAGACTGTTGGAAATTAATATTCAGTGTCGAAATTAATTATTTAATTTCAATTATATTAAATTCCGATTTTATGAATTTTCCAATTATGTGGTCTTGATAAATATTAGATAATTAATTAGGAACGTGATAAATACGAATATTAGAAGATTGGGTCAATCTTATCCGTTAGTCACATGATGGTTAGTGGCATTAGTGGGAGACTTGAAAAAGTGTCCCACTTTGATTAGGATTCCGGCGCTCTTCCCCTTATAAATAGAGGAGTCCTACACCATCTGGGGTTATCTCATAACACACTATTTCTGAGGTGGGAGAGAAACTCCGAGATTCCATTAGAGTATATTTTTTCCAAGAAGGTAGATTGATGGAGCAATTAATCAATATTGATCCTTGATCAAGGTAAGTCTTATTTTCTATTTTTTAGATGTATTTTGTGAAAACATGAAGATCCAAGATCCTTTTATTAAGAACAATTGTATGCTAAAGTTTAATCATATTAATGTGTTCGTGATTAATATTAGGGTGTTCTTAAGAATGATTTTATAAAAAATCGTAGCCAAATATTTACATTTCGTTGCTAAAGATATTTGACAACGATTTTTTTCGTAGTAGTGTCGTGGCCAAAGTCCCGTGGTGAAAGGTATATGGAAAAAAAATGAGTTTCATGGCCAATAGTAAACTTATTGGCCACGAATTTTTTTTTTTGTAGAAAATTGTGAATAAAACTATTTTGTAACAAATATTAAATCAATTACCCACGAAATATTTCGTGGTTGACGTTAATTATTTCATTGTCAAAAAATTCGTATTTTATATCTTGTGGGGGAAAAAATGGCGCCTAATTTTTCTTGACAATTTGGCAACGGAATTTGTTAATTCGTGGCCAACATTTAATTAATGACCACAATTTAAATTTCATTGCTAAAATTGATCATTTAGCCACGAAATCATATTTTTAGCCAAATAAATCATTGTTAAATGTAATATTTATTGTAGTGTGTCCAATGAGTTACATACCTTGGACTGAAGGTTGGTAACTCTGCCCCACCGCCTGACATGTTGGTGTTAGGATGCATAATGGTATCTCCATTGATATTTTCATTGGATTTAATGCACTTACAATGTTAGGTATAGTTAAGGAGGCTGATCATTAAATGCGTCTTGGAGATTGATCCAACTCCAAAACTCTATAAAAGGGAACATTCTATAAGCTTTTATGATTAATCTTTTACTCCCAGAAAACAAGTTTTGAAAAGGTCATTAAAATAAAATCATTGGGTATTTAATCATTTCTCATATCGTTTTCACCAAGAACAAATTAGTACTTTGAAACCTCTGCCTACTTACTGTGCCCAAGAATGCTTGCACTCCGTCCCTCCGAATCAACTCCATCAAAGACCTTTTACATTACTTTGTAATATTGTTACGTTAAGCTTACTTGTAAACTGTTATAAACTGTAACGGAACACTCATTCGAGGATATTAATCACATTTAATCCACACCATCAAGATTGGGTTACACCTTTCTTTAAGTTCCCAAAACAAACTACTCTCTTACATAAATAGAGTTCCATTAGTTTTACTTGCACTTATCCTCCCTTAAAGTTTCTCCTATTTTCATTACATCACCCTTATTTTCATTTTCTAGACTTAATCTGTCAACTTATTAAAACGATTTGTTACCCCCAAACTCTAAGGATATTAAGTATTTGGATGAAAAATTGGCATGGGTCATGCATAAAAGGACATTTTTGTCCAATCCAATATAAAAGATTTAAACAAATTAAAATTACAAAAAATATTCACAAATCTAAAAATTATAAAAAAACATTTAAATAATTTATAAATTACAGAAACACATTTAAAAATTTGGAAATTAAAAAATATTTTAGAACTTGTAAAAAAACATTCAAACAATTTGAAAGTATATTGAAAAAACTTTTACAAAATTTGGAAACGATAGATAAAAATTTAAAATGCATGAGTAATACTAAAAAAACATTTTAAAATTAGAGGAAAAATAATTTAGAATTGTTCTACCCAAAATATGCCATCCAATGCCTAAGTGACACTTAGCATAAAGATCCACACAAGTACACACAGAAGACCACGACCTATCATCAAAAGGTCGCGACCCGTTGTCAAAAGGCCTTATCCTATAAATAAGGCCTCGGCCCGGTACATTAACAGGTTGCGGGCATCACTTCTTTCTTCTTCTTCTTCTTCTTCTTCTTCTTCTTCTTCTTCTTCTTCTCTCCCTCTCTCTCTCTCTCTCTCTCTCTCTACCAAACCCTAGCCCCATTTTGTGAAATGAAAGAATGAAGACTTCTTCTCTTCTTTTCTATTTATACATAGGGTTAGTTTATTTACAAAAATGCCATTGCACTAAATTTAACCCCCTCGATCCTTTTACGCGTTAATTCGCTTCTAATATTTAAGTCGCACATTCATATATCAATGAATTCATTTTAACTTTTCATTTCCAATCATTTTGAATATATATACTGACATAGTTTCATTTCCAAACATTTCAAATATATATACTGAAATAGTTTTTTTTTTCTAATTCAATAAAAAATGCGGGGTATTTCATTCTCCCCCTCTACGAACGGGATTTCGTCCTCGAAATCCAAATTAAAACAAATCAATTCAATTCAAGTAAGGTAGTTTCACACGTACATTCGATGAAGAGATATGGGTGACTAATTCGCAAGTCATCATCTCTCTCCCAAGTGACCTCAAACTCATCATGATTACTCAACATAACACGAAAAAAAGGAAATGACTTTTGACCTCAACTGTTGCTCACGACGATCTCGAATTCTGACCGGCCTCTCCTCATAGCTCCCATCGGGCTGCAGCTCAACCCCATCTAACTCTATGTGTAGGTGTGAGTCCTCGGGACATAAGAACTTCCTCAACATGGATACATAAAAAAAAATATCATGTATCCGCTAGAGCTGGTAGGGGTAGGGCTAAACGGTAGGCAACTGATTCCACCCTACCCAACACTGTAAATGAACCCACGTATCACATTGAAAGCTTCATTTTGGCACCAAAATGAACAACGCCCCTCATAGGTGAGACCCTCATCATCACCTGGTCCCCAACAACGAAATCTAACTTCCTCTGCCTTATGTTAACATAAGTCTTTTGACGATCTTGCGCGGTCTTCGTCTGTGCACGAATCAAGCCAACCTTCTCCGAGGTCTCCCTTACAATATTCGGACCCAGCATCCGGTGCTCTCTGAACTCCAACCAATATGTAGGGGATCGACAAGGCATGTCGTAAAAATCCTCAAATGGTTCTATAACAATAGTTTGTCTGATAACTATTATTGTATGCGAACTCCACCAGTGGTAAATGTGTATCCCAACCACCTTTGAAGTCCAAGACATAAAATCATAGCATGTCCTCCAAAATTTGGTTTACCCGCTCCGTTTGACCATCAAACTGAGGGTGGAACGCAATACTTAAACTCGACTGAACTCCCATTGCCTCCTAAAGACCACCCCAAAAGTGCGAGATGAAGACACTGCCACGGTTGGACACGATATCACGTGATACGCCATGCAACTTCACAATCTCGCTAATAAAAAATCATGGCATACTGTGCTACCGTATAATCCGTCATCACTAGAAGGAAATATCCACCTTTGCAGTCTGTCGATGATGACCCAAATCGAATCATCACCGCACTGCGATCTTGGCAACCCAATAATTAAATCCATGGAGATACTTTCCCATTTCTAACTCTACAACCGAAGTCTCACCACAAATCCTAACATGACTGAACTACTAAGCTGATCCAGAAATCAATAACCCCAAGTCTTGACTTGCTAAGTTTCATGGGTGGAGTGTCTCGCAAGCGAAATCCAAATAAGGAACCCCTCCGATACATTACTGTCAGTTTGTCGAGATAAGGAATTTGTCAACTCAAGACCCCTAATGGTACAAGAATAATCTAACTCCAAAAAAAAACACTTATCTCTAGACTCAACGGTTCATCACACAACAAATAATCCAACTTCGCCTATTCAATACAAATGCCACTATTCATCAATCATGCCTCGATACTCAACTCATAATCGACTAACAGATGGTACTGAAAGCTCAAAAGTCAACTCTACTCCGAGTTGTCAATAACACTTGCTTTGAACTTATATTGATGGTGAGTCAACCAATATGGAAACCCTTATTATCCATTAAGGTTGCACATGTGCATAAGCATACAACTTCTATGCACTTACAAATATTGTTCCAACTTTCCAAGTCTGGACTTAGGTAAATAATATCAGTAAGGTCCATACTCTCTTGAACAAGATAACATCGATAAAGTTGCATTCTAGGTGATCAAGGATCCCTCACCTAAAGTTTTCGAACTAACCCGAGATGCAATGTTCCCCCTTGCCTCCTTTCTCATGGTTTGGTCGCTCTAACCCAAGGCAACAAACCCTCGCTAGATTCGACTTACCGCTCTTTTTTTAAAAACACGTAAGGAATTCAACCTATCCGACATGATTTTCGTTGGACTGTGAGTATATTGGATTTTTCTCACCGAACAAGAAATAAACTTGGTTCTTCAAACCACGAATAAGGCTTGTACATTTTCCAAGCAATGAGGTAAGACAAAAAATTCCCACTAATCATACCAAATCAGAATATCGGATTTGGCACACTCACCATTCGGATACTCATCTTCCAGTACACCAACGCTACCTGATCCTTATGAAGAACGGTGTGATATCCAGCATGTCAAAGGTCATAAATATAAGGTAGCGGGTACCTTCACATACCGTGACCCTAATTAACACTCAGTAATCCACACATAACTGAAGTAAAAATTAAATATATTACGAACCCATTCGCGGGTGTTTGCCAAAGAGTACACACCCTCCTTACAAAACTTCTCAACAACGGTCGAAACAATTTCTTGTTGTCCCCCTACAGTGGAGGTTATGACAACCATTTCAGTGAATGGGTCAAACATTTGAAACCCAAAAATGTCTCAATCCTTGTCATTAATGATGACACTCACATGGCAACACTATCATCAATCACGCAAAAACTAACTGAGCTACACACGACTCTACCATTATCAAAAGACCATCATGGTGTGACTATTCACTAGTATAAACATCACCATAATCGAATATCTTATACTTAGTTTCGGAACGCGTCTTTAGTCACACACGATCTAAGTAAACATCATGTCACTAACTACTCACTCGTGCTATAATTCACGTTAATACATAACAAGGGCCACAACATAGCCACATTCCCATATCTGATGGATTCAAAATCAAGAACCACCATTATCAACGTGCAACAAATTAGTACCCCCAATCACCGGGTGATAACATAAAAATTGAACTCGTGGATATATCACCAACTCAAGTGATCACACTCGCATAAAATGAAATGCCTATTGAACACTCCCTTGTGATGTTCTCACTTGATAACTCGTCCCTCGAGATTCTCTACTCACCGTAGGGTTCACAACTGGTAACTCCAGCTCAAGTCCATCTCTTAGCACACCCATATTCACGTCCCGGTCTTAATAATTTTTAATAAATATACCGATGTTACAAAACAAGATAACCACATCTTATCGAACACCCATTCTAATCTAGGGATTTACGAAGAACACTGAACTCCAATCGTTACCAAATATAGAAAGAAAACTCCCTCGAAAATTCTGGAATTCTCCAATGTCAATCCTCGTATGACCTTGCGATATGGACTTCCTCATCCCTAGTGTCCATGGCTAAGACATCGCAATATTATTAATACATTCTCATGAACTTGTTCGTGATAACTCGTCGAAACATTCCACTTTGAACATGTGAGTATCCAACCCACTAAAATATCTTGTGCATGACCGAACACACACCTAATCGGCCTTAAGTTTATTCCATTACAGATTTTATCCGATCAGAACACTATGGAACCACTCTATCACCCCAATACGACATCTATCGCTTGTGTGGACAACGTGTAGGTTTACATGCCTACCAAACTTCCCTGATACCAACACAATATTTCAAGGATAATCACTTATCCATTCTAGATTCAGACTCATGAATCTCTCATTATACATCATCAAACGGATGAATCTAGTCCGTGCTTTTCAAAAGTACGATGACACTCTTGCGTACACCAAAATTGGACCCCTCAGGTCATCTTTTGACGAGGTGGGACATACACCGATTTGGAGTAGTCCTCTCTCAAATCACAACCCTTACTTTACATGTTCATGAGTGATAATATACTCTTATTATCACAAGACTTACTTCGTTAACCATTCATTGATTAATATATCATCGAATGCCTCAACAGTCTGTCCATCACGGGTGGAACATGATGTTTTCTTCTTAGGAAAATGTCACAACAACAACTGGACCACATAATTTTAAGGTATGCCATATCTAAAGCTCTACCCTTCCACATTGGAAACAACTTCAGACAACTACACGCGCAAGTGGTACCAACAACTCAGTGGTACTACAGGGGGGGCTATAACTTATACCAACTTCTTTACATCCATAAGAGCGACGATATTCAAAGTTGATAATGCACAGTAAATATACGGGTGTTTCCTCCCCCTAAAGCATTAAAAGTCAACTCAATCATTAAGTTCAACATAGGTTTTCTCGCTTACGAGTGGGCGATGAAACTACGATAGTTGCATGTGAATCGTGGTCTCAAAAAATGCTTGGACCCTATGCCCTCCTAGAGTCCACATCTCATCAAATGACTATCTTAAAAGACAGTAAGTGAACAAGTATCTTAAAAAAAAATTATTAAAGTGGAGCACTAGTCATAATTACAACAAGTACTCATACACAAACCTCACGCGTACTAACCCGTGGTCGATCGAAGATTCACCTCATGCGTGGGACGTCTCACGAATGAAATCCAAATAAGGAATCCTCCCTATACACTAGGCTAGCTCCGAATCGCCCGTCAAAATCGCAGCGTGAAGATCTTCCAAGTCATTGAATACAATACCTAATCGTAAGGCTTTACGTATCAAGGAAACGATGCGCGGAAAACGTAACGGACGCCCTCAGATCCCTAAAGGCTCTAAAACTGTGCTCTAATACCAACTGTGACAACCCTGCTTTTTAAATCTAATTCGGTTAGCTACGCCCAATTAAATTAAAGCGGAGCGTCAATATGTTGGCATTAGAAACAAAATTTAAATAAATGCAGTAAAGTAAACATGTACACTCTCATATGTGTAACCCTATCACATCATAATAACTATAACAAGTGAAACCAACTCATAACTATTAACTGTAATAATCCATCAGTAATCTCAAACTGAAAATATAAAATGCTAATACACGCGGCCCAACACAAAATGGGAAAGAGTAATAGAACAATTCTCTCAAATCGAAAGTATAAACAAAGTGATATTAATCTCTGATAACACCCTTAAGAAAAGGGAAACGAACGACATAAATTAAAATAGAATAACTCCACGGCTACATGAATCCTAAGATTGATATGATCTCATCAGGCTCCGTAGTCTATTGTCCAGCGGGACGAGGACCTGTCATATATTATATATATATAGGAGAGGAGCAAGAAGCAAGATAGACGGACGTCAAAGCAAGAAAACAAGCTATAAGATTATAAGATGTACTTATAATGAAAGCACACTAGTCATTACTCGTCTCCAGTAATTAAGTTGTTCAATTACCCAACCAATGCTCCTATATCGTGATTACCCAACCCAAACTTGAGTAACGTGTAGTCTCATATTGTATCATGATTAATCATTATTAATCTCATTTCAGTATTTAATGTATCAAAATATTTTCTTCAAGTATAATATCATATACATCGATTCAGGATATTACTTTAAGACACAAGCATAATATCTCACACAACAAGTTATATCGGGGCACTATCGTTACCCGGGGGAACAAGTCGTAACACTAGGCCCACACACGAATATTCCTCAATATTACATGGCAAGGGCAATCATACTAAGTCCTAAATCACATGGCGTTTGAAGGTCTTTCTCTCCGACCCGCATTACAACCATGTGTCCGGTTCTGGTGGTTTATCTCCGACACGTCACTCGAGCGGAACCTAACCGGATCAATCACACAAAAAAAATCGCATTCAACATGTGCCTACGTCGACCGGAGGACTAGTCTAGTGTATACTCGATAATATACATGTAAGACAATTTCACACTTATGTATATATACAATCGTGTCAAGTCTCTTACTCGAGTTATACCATAGTCATTATTTACAATATAACATAATTTCCATCATTAATTTACAAATTCAACATCAAATCATTTCAACGTTATATATCCCTAATAACCATAAGTATGTGATCAAGTTAGGATATTAGGCACAATACCATAATTATCTTACTAACAACATGAAAAGCATTAGCACTCATATTTCAACAACGTTCTGCCCAGAATTTAAAATGCAGATTCAAGGCTCTTCCGATCCGTTTTTGAAAAAACTTAAAACTACAAAGTTGTTCGGAATGTGATTTTCTACAAAGGCACGTGAGCACGCTACCATATCCTGCCTAAAACAGACCCGAAACTAACATATAATATTCGCCCCTGTTTTCGACAACATTCTGCCCAGATTTTTAAAACGCTTATTTAAGGCTTTTCCGATCCGTTTTTGGGAAAACTTAAAACTATAAAGTTGTTCGGAACGTAATTTTCTGTAAGGACACGCGAGTACGCTACCATATCCTACCTAAAACAGATCCGAAACTAACATATACAATTCGGACCTGCTCACGACAACTTTCTGCGCAGAACCGTAAAACGCAAATTCGAGGATTTTCCTATCCGGTTTTAAAAAAACTTAAAACTACAAACTTGTCCGGAATGTGATTTTCTATCGGACAATGCAGACGAAATATTCATTTTCGGAACCAAAACAGCTCAAAATAGTTTTTAATATGACGATTTACTCAATTTCATAGATTTCTAAAATTCAAGAGTTTGTTCAACAATTCAATCCCTATAATGATGTTATTGCATTTGAATCTACATGGATGATGATCCTAATACATTGCATATCACTTTTAACATCAATTTAATATTAATTTAGGGATCCAAATACATGTTCATGTGAAATTTCATTATAGATACATAATATACACATATAGGTTATTAACTTGCCTTAGATTTTATGGAGATGTTGATGAAGAAGATGACAACCTTCTTCTTCTTCTTCTTCTTCTTCTTCTTCTTCTTCTTCTTCTTCTTCTTCTTCTTCTTCTTCTTCTTCTTTTTCTTCTTCTCTCCCTCTCTCTCTACCAAACCCTAGCCCCATTTTGTGAAATGAAAGAATGAAGACTTATTCTCTTCTTTTCTATTTATACCTAGGGTTAGTTTATTTATAAAAATGCCATTGCGCTAAATTTAACCCTCTTGATCCTTTTACGCGTTAATTCGCTTCTAATATTTAAGTCGCACATTCATATATCAATGAATTCATTTTAACTTTTCATTTCCAATCATTTTGAATATATATACTGACATAGTTTCAATTCCAAACATTTCAAATATATATACTGAAATTGTTTTTTTTTTTCCCAATTCAATAAAAAATGCGGGGTATTGCACTTGGCCTCTACTACGCAGAAGTACGTAATATTTATATTAGCCTTCAAATCTCTCCCTGCATGACTTAAAGGATCCAATCTTGTACATATAACATAGATCTAATGATAATCAGGCTCCAAAGTAGACGTACGTATGTTTTAACTACCCAACCACTCCAAATCTTATATTTATCTCTCTTTACATATCTTTTACGATCTTTTATACTTTTAACCATTGAGTACAACTTACATGTCATGGTTTTCACTAGCAGAACAATTTTTATACGACGACAGTTTGATACCGTTTGTGAGAAACGAGGTGTTCTACCGACTTTCTCACAAATCGGGTTGAATATGCTTTGTTTTATCCACAGGGATCTCCGGATCTACATCTTATGGGTGAAATTTTGGTGAGTAGACCCTAATATTCACATGAAACCTAGTTAGGTTTTTTTTTTTATTTTTCAAATATCTTTTTCCAAGCCTATTTTAGGGCTTTCTAGGCAGATCCATTTTCCCTAAGGATGTTCTCATGTCCATAAGCTGTTGAACATGCCACGACCTTATAATGACTGGGAACAAGGGCTGAGCATATTTTTTTGGTTTTCTCTACATTTTCTGGCAATTTAGCCGTATTATAACATATATATCAGGTAACTGCTACTAAAATTATGTTTATTTGCACATAAAGACGTAATATGCCTTAGGTTAACACTAAAATGGCTCTTTAGTCGAATTTATTTTTTGGGGAAAATCATATTTAGGCTAAATCTACTATTTCCTCCTACAAACGACTTATGGGTCCACTCCTTTTTAGTTTGCATGAACAGGTCGCGACCTCTGCGTCACATCTTAGGCCGCGTATATTTGACTTTTTCTGTTAAGGAATAATATTTCCTCCTAAGATGCCATAAAGTTCTTAAAAACCACCAGACATGTTTTATGATCTTTTGGAAGGGTTAATTCACATAAGACTAGGTCCAATGATTGAAAAATCGATAATTCCACGAGTAAAATCCAAAAAGATCACCGTGATAGGCTAAGATGTCTTACTAACTTCTTCAGTTATCGGATCACCATTATGTCCAAGGGCATATTTTCATCAAAGTGTCCAGAACATGGAATTGCACCATGAGAAAATTGTGTTGGATTATGTTAATCGTGGTGGAAAAATCCTTACAAGGGAAAACAACCACGACCTCAACACTATTGGCTTAAAGGCCACATCATTATTGGGATAGACCTCAACCCATTATTTTTATCTACTCAATACATGGTTCTGCTTTTTCTATGACTCTTGCATTTCTCACTTTTTTAGTTCGTCTCAGAGAAAAGAAATATTTTCAAAGAACTAACTATTTAAAGAGAAGACCACATGGAAGGAAACTTAATAAACCAACAAACGGATGATATAGCGCACCTCATGGCATGCATTAACTGCATCCACGAATGGAACGAAACTCTCCAAGGCCAGATTAATCTCCTTGGCCAAAAAATCCTAATGCCAGAGTTTGTGACCTTCATCAATATAATGAAGGTAGAGGACATCAAGGAGAAGAGGACAAAGGGAGAGGCCTCAAAAGAGAAAGTGATGTCAGAGGTGATAGAGACAAATAACAAGAGGAAGCATGAGACTCATTTAGATAGAACGTATAAAGAATTCACCCCTCTCAAATGTAAGTTGGAGACCATTTTGCTCCATATGAAGAAGGAACAATTTATCAAATGGATGGAGAATCTGAAAACCCCTGCTAGCAGGAAAAATCAAAGCAAGCGGCATGATTTTCACAATGACGATGACCACAAAACCAGTGACTTCCTCAACCTAAAAAATAGGTTGAGAGGCTAGCCAGACAAGGGATGCTAAGAAGATTCACATATACCGCGATCAGGAAGCGAACACATAAGAGGCCGCGGCCTAAAAGAAGATTTGGGGGAAAGTTTGTTATTTTATACTTTTGTGATTACTACAAGTCGGTAGGATAGAAAAGAAAATCATGTACCCCCTCAAATTAATATTAATGAAAAATAAAGTTTGACTCATCTCCTTTACACTTCTGTTCGATGATTTTTCACTAAATCTGACACTGATCACACACCCTAAGACAACTACAAAGGCTGAGACATATGTGCGAGTGATATTAAACTTTCCTGACCATCAGAAAGGCCTAGGTCCATTTAAGGTCCGCGGAGGCATATGTGCTCTAAAACCAGGGAACTAAAAAAAGGCTAACTTTATCTCCAATAGAAAAATCTAAGTCGTAAGAAGAAGACTTCGATCAAAACACTCATACTTAGTACACACGGAGATCCAAAAAATAAGAATTCGTGTCAGTGGGTCTTGTTAGAGCCTCAAGATATACTGTCACCCCGATAGGAGGGAGTCTCTTTCAACAGAGACTCAGGGGGAGCTCCAAACTTAATACACACTCACTTAAGAAAAAGTGGGACCAAACTATTATTGGTAATAAACTATTCCCAAAGGAAAAGAAAACACCAAGAAAGGCTTGGACTAAAATTTCTAACCCAAAGTTTCATGTTTGATGATAAAAGGGTTTATCATCCAAATTTCACCTAGAAGATCGCATATTTGAATACTATAAGAATGAAGTCGTAGATATGTATGGTGATATTCCATGACTATTCTAGTACTCGTCGAGCCATGGAGTTTTAGTTAAAAACCCTTAAGCATGATAGATTACCAAGTCCGTGACCCCAATAAAGCATATTAACAAAAGTATAGAGAACAAATATTAGTTTCTATAAAGTTGCGACCAATGCAAAATAATTATTCAATTTGTATAAAGTCGTAGAAATGGAAGTTGCACTCGAGACTATAAATATGAAGTAATCACAAATAAAGTTGAGCAAATAGGAAATGCAAGGAAAGTAAATTCATTAATTATAAGTACGAAGCCATGGAATCAAAAGTTAATAAGTTCCATTCATTGAAAAAAGCAGTTCATACAAAGCCAAAGTTATTACAATCAAGTATGAAAATTACAAAAATTAAACAAAAATAACAATGTTTGTTGAAGAAAAATAAAGGGCCTCATCCTCTTCTTCATCATCCACATCCTCAATGCACGTCTTAGTTTCCTCAGCATCCAGCATAACAGTTATAACCTTATCTTTTTGGCGTAGCTCCTCGGCCTCCTTTATCTCAACCTCTCACTAAGTTTGCTCAGTATCAATGGACCTCCAGGCAATGATTGTATCATTGACCTCAGGAAATTTATTGGATACTCTGTGCTTCAATTCATTATAACCGTGGATGTATGCCTTGTTTTGACCCAACCAAAAAATCTTGCGTAGTCTTCGAAGAGGCCGTGAAATCCTCAATAACCTTCTTCGGGCCGTAGGGTGTTCGACCTTAGTCTTATCTATGGCCTCAACAAGGATCTGAGTTAAGTAAGAGACGTGGGATTCGAGGGCTACCATTTTTTTCTCATTAGCCTCGGCCTTATTTCCATCTTTAGAGTATTTTACTTCAGACAAATGAAGAGACTCCGTAACCTGGTTATACTTTTCCTCTACCCTGTTCTTATCCTTCGTAATAGCCTCCATTTTAGCCATAACTTTAAGTTTTGAAACTTTAAAAGCAAAAGCCATGAACTTCTTCCCCTATTCAAGGGAACACTTTTTGATAAAATCAACCTTTGCCTTATGAATTGAATCCGCAGCCTGATGCCGTGAGTATATCTATTCATAGTTTGTTCTTTGGCTTATTGAAGCCTCAACAACCTAAACGATAAATCAAGGAATTTGTAAAGGGAATGCAATACAAAGTAAAAGGCCACAAGCACTAATACCTACCCTAAGAAGATAATGGAGTTGGTAGCTCTCCAGTCCCTTAGCATCTTCCTCCACCAAACGTTTAAACACTTAAGAGTTGGAAATCCCTGTCATCACCGAGATCGTGGTAGCCTTAGTGTCCCGGTGGGACTCTGGATCATTTGGCCTAATATGAGTCCTTGGCTGCAGCATAAATGTCCTACTCTAAGGGATAACAACAATAACACTGACTGGTGCGTAGGTGTGTAATCACTTAACGTGATAGGCCCAGAAGGCTCTGGGTTGTAAATATAACACACTGACCCAAATTCATGGGTCACCCGTGGTTCAACCTGAACTGGTCTATCTTCATTAGTGTGAAGTGATTTAAAACAATCCTAGATAATGTTTCGACTTCCTTTTATTAAAATTAAATTTCAGTATTTATCATGAAATTTCATTTTTAAGAAAATTATCATAATATACGATCAATGTAGAACCCATCAGAGTGCCTTCTGAGTTCATGTAATCAGAGCTATTAACGTAAGAGGGTAATGAACACTTACGTGTAAAATGCTCTAAAATATGGAACCGCATTTATCCTGTTGTAACAAACGAATGGAGGTGAGTCAATGACCACTGGGATCTGATGAGTGCATAGTTTTATATTATTTATTCCCAAATCTAGGCCTTGTTAGGCTCCATGTATCATAAATAATGAGCTTTTAGAGTCATTTTAGTAAATAAAAAGAAAAGTGCAAGTTTGAAGAAAATTTGAGTTAAAAATGTAATTTTAGTAACCCCTGGGGTAAAATCATAGTTTTGAAAACTTTATGGGCCTAAAATAATTTCTAAAAGTTTATCTGGACATTATAAAGTTTTATCTAAAATTTGGTTTAATTCCGAGTTAAACCGGATAAGTTACGAATTTTGGGGTCTAAAATGCAATTAAGGGTAAATCGATAATTTTCTAAACTTTAAGGGACTAAATTTGAATTAATATTAGTTATTTTATATTTTTATAGGTATCCCTGAAGTTTGGAGAAGATTCAAGATCATTTAAAAAAGTTATGAAAGTGCAAGGATTAAAGTGGGATTATAAGAAATTCAGATTGAATAATCATTTAAATATCATTGGCTGTAAGATAATTAGTGAAGCTATGATTAACACAACTAGTATGCGTTCACGTAGGGAAAAAAATGGTCCTGGGTTCGTTTCCCCCAGACCCCTTAACGTTTTAGTAAAAATTCAAAGCTGAATGCCAACATCCAAACGCAGCATTAAGACTGCATCCAATTTCTTCAATTTAAGAGTCCCATTTTGTGTCAAATACCAAAAACGTGGGTATTATTTTTTAAAGTTATTTTTGAGATATATACCAATCCAAATGTAATCAATAAAATGGTGTTGTGACCAAAATCAATCTTCTTACCCTATAAACAGGACCCTTGGGCTCATTATTTTGGACAGAAAATTTTAAAGAGACACTTTATAGATAATTTTTGGTAGTTATATTTTGAGAGTTTTATTTTATTTGAGGGCCAAGAATTTTATATTCGTGGGCGAAGTCTCGTCAATATTATTCGTGAGACATAATGTTTGTAAGTTTATTTTACTAATGGAAGTTATAATCCATTCTTGCAATTTTATTATGTCTTCTCTGAGTACAAGAATTCACAATTTAATATTTCTAGGATGCAGAGGAATTAATAAATAAAATAAATGGTCAAAACACAAGAATTTAAGTGGTTCGGCAACTGCCTACGTCCATGGAGAGGGTTCTCAGTTCTTATTAAATTCTGAGAAATTTCGAAATTACATGCCCCTTTGCCTCGGGTTGAGTGTTGTATTTATAACAGGGGAAAGTAGTTGAGTTGTACAAGGAACTCTCCTAACTCTTTATTGGCTCGCATGGTGATTCTTGTTTATCTTGTTCGAGAATGTAGGTAACTAGTTAAACCTGTTGATATCCACATGATAATCCCATGTAATTATCCACATGATAAGCATTTGTAATTATCCATACAATATTAAATTCGACTGGGGCAGCGTTTTAGGCATGCTCTGGTTGCCAGAAATTAGGCCTTACTGGTTTGAGCCCCACAATTACCCCTAAAATTCTTTGCCAAAATTGGGCCAAAGTTGGGTCGAAGAATTTTAACTCCTTTGTATGCCCAAATGTTGAACCAAATTTTATTAGATTCCATGCTTGGGCACGCTTGTAATTAATCTAAATCATGACGGGTACACTGGTCATTGATTAAAATTTGAATCGCCAAAATCGTTCTTGAGCTTTGATCCTTATGATTTTCTGCACACAATTCGGATGTCATTCAACTTCAAACTCTGTCCTGTCATTTTGCCTCTAACTTCTGCTTAAAAGACCTCTGAAGCTCTTGTTTTTATTTTCTTGCCTTGCTCTGTAAGTTCTCTTGCTTCTTCTTGATTTTCTTGCTTCTCCATCTTTATAGTTCTTTCATGCTGTTTATTATTGTTATTCCTCCATTCTTGTCAAAAATGATGCACGTTCTTCATAAAAAAGAACTTAGATGACTTTAAAAGTACATATTATATTCCTTCCTGGGTGAATAATGAGTGCGTCCCCCTGCCCATTAATGCTATTGCGGCTGATGTGGTCCACTGGATCCAGACGCTTGTTGTGGTTCAGGGGGGTTAACTTTTCCCCAAATCGGTTTTCTTAGAATTCTGCGAATATTTTGAGTTTGTCCTAGCTCAATGTGCTCCCAATACCTGACGCATTGTCAATGGGATCCATATGATCAATGAATTATATGGGACCAACTTGGGTATCCCATAAATAAAATACTGTTGATCCTGTTTCCACACCACTGATGGCTTTTTACACTTGAAGGAAAGGAAGGCCGATAAGGTTCTTGTAATGAACCTTACTAATTCTAACAAGGGATATTGGGATCAGAGTTTTACTTCCCGCAACTGGCAACATCCTGCTCTCCCCGAGGGAGAATAATACTCTGGATTTCTGTGCCCAGAATGGGGGAGTGATATAGGTTAACACTTTTTCTTTTATACATTTTTATGCGTTCCCTTTCTGAATTGTGTTGACCGATGAAATTTCTTTTGTTTGTTTGAACAACTCAATCAAAGAAGAAGGATCCCTCCCTTGCTCATATCAATAGAGCTAAACTATTGAAGGTTTGGAAGTTGAGGTAACTTCTAGATAGTGGTGATCATCCTCTCTCAACCTCTTTTCTTCTCGTGTACAAAAATTCAACCGGTAGCTTTACAGCTCGTCCAGTAGATAGAATCCCTAAACTTTCTCTACTAGATGAGGAAGCTTCTCTCTCATCCTCTTTTGAATCCTTAGACATTGGGTCCATCCTTGATGATGAAGATGACTCAATGGATCCTAAGAAGAGGATTCAATTGATCGAGGATGACGATGTTGAGGCTGGTGCCTCCTCTCCCAAGACGAAGTCCTTAAAGAGGACTGAACAAGAGGCCCCAAGGTCAATGACTCAGCCTTGGTCGTCCGGGAGAAGAACATGAAAGAAAAGGACCCTACCTGTGAGGTCTTCACTTGTGATGTCTGTGGCAAGGAATTCCTCATTAGCCTATGGTCTTCTGAGGGGAGCTGTGCTCACGACTGATCGCGAGCAGGTCAAGCAGCTCTCTTATGAGCATCTTAAATCTCATGCTGCTCAGGCACGATCACTGGTAAGTCAATAATTTCCTTTTTGTTATGCTTTGAGATGGATAGGTATCTTTTTTTTGACTAATATCTTCCCCTGTTTGTTTGTTTATAGTTTATGGCAATTTTTTTTTTCCAATTTTGGATGGTCGTCCAGACCAGTCCAAAATTAATGATGAGCTCAGTGAGGCTCTTTAAAAGTCACATGAATTTTTGGCCTCTGCCAAGAAAGTCTACAAGGAGGAGAAGAAGTTCACCAGTGACGCCATGCGTGCATTAAAGATCGAGAATGACTGATATGCCCGTTTATACCCTGAGCCTGGATGGGGATTACCTCTAGTACGGACGACCCTACGAGGGGACGACCCTTCAGTAGGCCCCAGCTGGCCACCACCAGACTCCAGACGACAGTACGAGGGGCCGACCCTCCACCAGGCTCCAGACGACAGTACGAGGGGCCGACCCCCAGGCTCCGGACGACCCTACGAGGGTACGACAGTACGAGGCCAGAACTAAGCCAGACTCGCTACCGGAAGGAACTTTGCCCTCGGCCTCGGCTCATAGGCCGAGGGTGACATCCTGACAGCGCGTGGTTTGGGAGACGCGTGGAACAGTGCGCGTGAGGCTCATATGACACGTGGCAGACCGTTATAACCGAATCACACCCTCACGTGAGGGAATATTGTGTCATCATTTGGCATCTACAGGTGTCAACAGGGGGTTGGCTGGATCATTATTCACATGCACCATGCTTACCTGGGGGGTACACTACACCCCCCAAGACCTATATATACTTGTCACCTACAACCCTACAGGGATGGATCCATGAACTGTAGCCCTAGCTAAAACTCCGCTTGTACACACACAGTAGAGAGAGAGAGAGAGGGTTATGTGCATTGTATCCAAGGCCATTAGTGCCCATACTTAGTGGATCACACACTCACAGTGGATGTAGGCCAAATTAGCTGAACCACTATACTTCATTGTCTAAATTTCCTCTTATACTCATCCCCTTCTATACATTCATATATCTCTATGGCTGCCATGGCTGCTACTGCTTGAGCTCACTAACACTTATCTGGTGGTGCTAAATCTCAGCATCATCAGTTTGGCGCCGTCTGTGGGAAAGAGAAGACATCTCTTCCTTTGTACAGCTTGACCTCACTGGGCACTCTGGTGGTGAACCAACACTCCCCCTGAGAGGAGGTGTTTCACCATTGAAAGAGACCCACTAAGGTTCCCAAGCTAACCAGTATTTTCTTCAGTTCAGCTCTTCATAGCTTAAGCACATGGCACCTGAGATGCTACCGCCACCACTTCCCCCGCCGGATGATGGGGGAAGGCCCAGTTCCAGTCAGCCACCACCTCAGTCTGAGATGGCTGATGTGGCAGCAGCCCTAAAGTCTCTGGCAGCCAGCTAGCGGATGATGCAGGAGCAGTTTACAGCTCTAAGTCAGAATATACTGAGACCACCAGGGGTCTCACCTGAGATGATTACTCCGGCAGCAGCTCCAGGACATCATGAGGCCAGGGGACCACCCCAGGCACCACATAAAGACCTGCCACCCCCTCAGCGGCGTAGGGATGTTGCTGACCCCCGGCGTTTACGCCTGGGGAGGCAAGGAAACCCTTGCCCAGAGGACAGGTATGATGATCTGGAGGAAGAAGAGGCTCCAGTAGAATGCTGGGAGCCATATGAGGTCTCCAACAATACAGTACGACCCCTCCAGGACAGTAGAGGAAAGTGCGGGAGACCAAACCCTGATGATCGCCCAAGAGGCTCTGCTTTTGACCGCCTGAGCAGGGGGTCGGCCTTCGAGAGGCTGGGCCCAGTAAATGACCTGCGAGACAAGTTGTCCAAGTCAAGAAGCGCAGCGAGATCTAGGAAAGAAGCAGAAGGCCGACCCCAAAGACGGGATGACGGCCAAAGGGAAGTAAATAGCCGACACAGGCCTGCCGTAGCGGAGCCCTCCATCCACCTCCGAGAGGCAGCAGGGGATAACATCGGCCAGGCCGACCCTGGGAGGCCCTGGAATGACTCAATCCAGAGGTTAGAGGATAAGATTGGCGACATACTGAAGAGCCGGGACCCTCTTCAGAGGGGATACACCATGGGCTCACCCTTTGTGGCAAAGATAGTCAACTTCCCCACGCCATCGAAGTTCAAGCCTCCCGTGGTCACCCCAAGATACGATGGGAGCACCAACCCTGTCCACCACGTGGAAATGTATCAGTCGGCGGCAGACATATACTCTATCTCAGATGAGATGAGGTGTCGTGCCTTCTCTGGTACCTTGACAGGGGCTGCGCATGTGTGGTACACGTCTCTTCCAAAAAATTCTATTGGAAACTTTAAGCAGTTGGCAGACTTGTTCATCCATAATTTCTGCTTTGGGGTGAGGCCACAGAAGAAGACCACACACCTGCTCTATGTTAAGCAGGGAAAGAACGAGACTCTGAGAGACTACATAGCCAGATTCAATAAAGAGAAGCTGGAGGTGGAAGACTATGAGGAGAGCATAGCTATGACAGCCCTGATTGGAGGGCTCCAGAAGGGGAAGCTATTATGGAAGCTTGCCGAAGACCCTCCGAGGACGATGGCTGAGCTGTTGTCAACAGCAGGAAAGGTGATGAACGCCGAAGAGGCAATGGCCGCAAAACATGAAGACGAAAAAGGAGGTGCAAGTGGGAATAAATACCCCAAGAAGAACAAAGAGGGGAAGAAGAGGACCATGGATGATAAGTTCGCGGGGTACACCCCTCTGACGGTCAGCTGTGAACAGATCCTCAATGAGATAAAGAGTGACCGGACACTGAAGTGGCCTGAGAAGCTGAGGGCAGCCCCCGGCAAGAGAAATAGGAACCTGTGGTGTGAATTTCACCAAGACCACGGCCACGTAACAGACAAATGCTTTGCTCTGAAAGATGAGATTGAGAAGATGCTGAAGGAAGGGAAGCTCAGAAAGTACGTCGACAAAGCCGACTTCAAGAGGGGCCGAGGGGACGACCCCAGAAAGAAGCGAGTCGATGCCTGCAGAGAAGGTCCTCAAAAAAGAGGGGACGACCCCTCTGATGATGAGGACGACCCCGACCTCCCGCCGAGAGACGACCACGGCCCTGTCAAGAGGCTCAATATGATCTCGCTCGGGGTGGGAATGATCTCCGGGGGACTTGCAGGAGGAGGGTCTGAGGTCGCCGACAGGAAGGCCCATGTCGCTGAGGCTAAGGCAGTGATGAAGACGGTGCACTCAACCTCCGTAGAGGTCAAGTCAGAAAAAAGGAAGAAGGTTGATATGGACACTTTGATTGTGGGATTTTCAAGAATGGACTTCAAGGGCCTATTGGCCCCGCATGATGACCCTCTCGTCATCACCACCAGGGTGCACGGGTGCGAAGTGCCGAGGATCCTGGTGGATGGGGGCTCATCCGCAGATGTGATGTTTTGGCCATGCTTCAAGGCCCTGGGCCTCAGTCGTGCCAGACTTGTCCCATACCATCATCCATTGATTGGGTTCAGTGGGGAGAAGGTTCACCCTCTAGGAATATATGAGGCTGATGTCAGGATGGGGGACGAGTGGCCGAAATGGCTCACCAAGAGGGTCAGTTTCTTTGTGCTGGATGAGCATGTGTTTTCGGCATACAACATCATACTGGGACGTGTGGCCCTCAAGGGGTTTGAAGCTGTGCCGTCCACGGTCCACCAGAGGGTTAAGTTCCCTACCCCTTATGGGGTGGGGGAAGTTCAGGGAGACCAGACGACAGCGAGAGAGTGCTACTACAACTCCGCTGAAGAAAGGGAGGCACACAAGAGGGCTACAGCCACTTACAACATTGATACCCTAGACCCCAGGGATGAGACGAAGCTCAAAAAAGGAGAGGCCGCTGAGGAGGTAGAACCCATCATCCTCGATGAGGATGACCCGGGAAAAACCGTCCAAGTTGGCAAATCTCTGAATCCCAGTATCAAGGAAGACCTCATCAAACTGTTGAGGAGAAGGCGAAGCGTCTTCGCGTGGAGTCATGTAGATATGCCAGGGATCGACCCTGAAATCATGTGCCACAAACTCAATGTGGTAGAGGGAGTGAAGCCGGTAAAGCAGAAGAGGAGGATTTACTCTAGAGAAAAGTATGAGGTCATCAGGGATGAGGTTAAAAAATTAGAAGACGCTGAATTTATCAGAGAGGTCATCTACCCTGAGTGGCTGTCCAATGCAGTCATCGTCCCAAAGGCCAACGGCAAGTGGAGAATGTGCGTGGACTTCACAGACCTCAACAAGCATTGTCCCAAAGACAGCTTCCCTCTCCCCCGCATCGACCAGATGGTAGACGCTACCGCAAGCCATGAGCTCATGAGTTTCATGGATGCCTACTCAGGGTATAACCAGATTTTCATGAACCCTGAGGACTCGGAGAGGACCGCCTTCATCACTGACAAGGGGACATACTGTTACAGGGTCATGCCCTTTGGCCTAAAAAATGCGGGGGCAACGTACCAGCGCCTCGTAAACAAAATGTTCGAAGACCAAATTGGGAAGTCTATGGAAGTTTACGTAGATGACATGCTGACTAAGAGTCTGAAGGCAGAGGATCATGTGGCAGACCTGGAAAGGACCTTTAATACAATGGACAAATACAAAATGAAGCTCAATCCGGCCAAGTGTGTCTTCGGGGTCGGAGCGGGGAAGTTCTTGGGGTTCATTGTCAATCAAAGAGGCATCGAGGCCAATCCTGAAAAGATAAAGGCCCTTATTGAGATGAAGACCCCCAAGTCCATTAAAGACGTTCAGAGGCTCACAGGGAGAGTGGCTGCCTTGAACAAATTTGTGTCAAGGGCTACGGACAGGTGTCTACCATTCTTCAAGATCCTCAGGAAAGCCTTTGAATAGAGCGAAGAGTGTGATGAGGCTTTCAAGCAGCTGAAATCATACTTAGGGTCTCCCTTGCTGCTGTCACGACCCGTGCAGGGTGAACGACTGTACGTGTACCTTGCTGTCTCAGAATCCGCTGTCAGTGCAGCAATCGTAAGAGACGAAGATGGGATACAGAAGCCCGTATATTTCAACAGCAAAACACTCCAGGGGGCAGAGCAGAGATACCCGAGGATGGAGAAGTTGGCCTATGCCTTGATCCATGCCTCAAGGAAGATGAAACCATACTTCCAGTCCCATACTATGGTCATCCTTACTGACTCTCCTCTTAGGCAGGTCCTACACAAGCCTGAAAAATCAGGAAGGCTAATGACCTGGGCTATAGAGTTGGGGGAATTTGACATTGTGTATCAGCCTAAGACAGCCATTAAGGGGCAAGCCTTGGCAGACTTCGTGGCTGAGTTCACATGGGAAGAAGATGAGGCCGAGGGTGAGACCCTCGGGAAGGCAGATACAGAAGACAGACCCGCAGACACAACTGCAGAAATGGCTGAGACGAGCACCGCTAGAAGGAAAGTGACTGAAAACGAAGAGGGAAGATACATCTTTAGACAGGGGTCCCTCTCTGAGGGAAATTTTTCTGAAGGAAAGACTCCGTGGAGCCTCTTCGTTGACGGGTCCTCCTGTGATAGCGGAAGTGGTGCTGGACTGATACTATCAGCACCCGATGGCACAGACGTCGAGTACGCCCTGAGGTTCAATTTCAAAGCCTCCAACAATGAGGCTGAGTATGAGGCCTTGATAGCTGGCCTCTCCTTAGCCAAATCCCTTAGTGTCAGCCAAATTTTGGTTCACAGTGATTCAAGGCTGGTGGTGAATCAGATACTAGGAGCCTATGAGGCCAAAGACGAGAGGATGGCTAGGTATCTTGATAAGGTGAGGTCATTGCTGAAAAACTTCAAAGAAGTGAAATTCAAGAGGATACCTAGGCTCGACAATGGCCGTGCTGACGCCCTCGCAAGGTTGGCCTCAGCTACTAGGACAGACATAAGGAGGACAGTCCCGGTAGAAATTTTGCTTCGACCAACTATCGAAGACGACGAGGGAACACTTTGCATTTGCATGAATGTTTCTCAAGAACCTTCATGGATGGACCCTCTGATCAGATACATTAAAGGGGGAGAGATGCCAGAAGCGAGCCAAGAGAGGAAGAAGCTGAGGTACAGGGCTGCAAAGTTCGCTGTCATCGGAGACACGCTGTACAAAAAGGGGTTTCTGCTCCCCTTACTTAGGTGTGTGCATCCCTCAGAGGTCCCTTCCATTTTGCAAGACGTGCATGAAGGGTCGTGCTCAAGCCATATTGGGGGTAGATCCTTGGCAAAGAGGGTGATCACCCAAGGCTACTGGTGGCCAACCTTGGGGAAAGATGCTGCCGCATATGTTAAAAAGTGTGATAAATGCCAAAGATTTGCTACCATCCCTCACCAACCTCATCAGCCTCTCACCTCCATTACATCCCCATGGCCGTTCGCAGTATGGGGTATTGATCTGGTAGGACCCTTACCAAGAGCAGTCAATAACTATCGGTTCCTCATCGTAGCAATTGACTACTTTTCAAAGTGGGTAGAGGCCGAGCCGATGGTCATGATCACGGAGCAGAAGACCTTCCAGTTCATCTGGAAGAATGTGATATGCAGATATGGTCTGCCCAACACCCTCATCTCGGATAACGGGACCCAGTTCAAGAATGCCTCTTTACAGAAGTACTGTGAGAGGGTAAGTATCAAACAATTTTTCTCCACCCCAGGCCGACCTCAGGCCAATGGGCAAACCGAAGTTACGAACAGGACAATCCTAGATGGGATTAAGAAGAGGCTTGAGGAGGCAAAAGGAAGATGGGTCGAGGAGTTATATGCAGTGTTGTGGGCATACAGGACGACAGTAAGGACCCCTACCGGGGAGACCCCATTCATGTTAGCTTATGGATCAGAAGCAGTCATCCCCACCGAAGTGGAGTTTCCTACTCATAGGGTCCAAATGTATGACCCCCAGGGGAATATGGAAGAGAGAAGACTTGACCTAGACCTGATTGAGGAAAGAAGGGAGGATGCTGAGATAAGGCAAGCTTCCTACCAGCAGAGGACCGCAAAGTTTTACAACCAAAGGGTGAAACAGAGGCCTATCGCAGTGGGAGACTTGGTTCTTAAAAAGACTTGGCAGAAACCCAACAAGCTCCATCCTAATTGGCATGGCCCATATAGGGTCATCGATGAAGTTGTCCCGGGGACCTACATGCTAGAGAACCTGGAGGGGGAACCTTTCTCAAACCCCTGGAATGCAGATCATTTGAAAAAATACTACCAGTAGTGTTGTAAGGTCTTGATAAGCCATAGTTGTAATAAGCATTGTTCCGACAGAACACATTGAAGATTAATGAGAAGTATCAGTGTTTCCCTCATCCAGTGGTTATCAGTTCTAGTATACATGCAAAGAAGTTGATCCCTCGGCTATAATGAGGATCAGTGGAGGGGACGACCCCACCACAGTCCTCAAGAAAGACGAGGGAAGACTTCAAAATCCATTAAATTGGAAAGTTGATCCCTCGGCTATAATGGGGACCAGTGGAGGGGACGACCCCACCACTGTCCTCAAGAAAGACGAGGGAAGACTTTAAAATCCATTAAATTGGAAAGTTGATCCCTCGGCTATAATGGGGACCAGTGGAGGGGACGACCCCACCACAGTCCTCAAGAAAGACGAGGGAAGACTTCAAAATCCATTAAATTGGAAAGTTGATCCCTCGGCTATAATGGGGACCAGTGGAGGGGACGACCCCACCACAGTCCTCAAGAAAGACGAGGGAAGACTTCAAAATCCATTAAATTGGAAAGTTGATCCCTCGGCTATAATGGGGACCAGTGGAGGGGACGACCCCACCACTGTCCTCAAGAAAGACGAGGGAAGACTTTAAAATCCATTAAATTGGAAAGTTGATCCCTCGGCTATAATGGGGACCAGTGGAGGGGACGACCCCACCACTGTCCTCAAGAAAGATGAGGGAAGACTTTAAAAACCATTAAACTGGTAAGTTGATCCCTCGGCTATAATGGGGACCAGTGGAGGGGACGACCCCACCACTGTCCTCAAGAAAGACGAGGGAAGACTTTAAAAACCATTAAATTGGTTATCAGAACCCTCGGCTATAATGAGGACCAGTGGAGGGGACGACCCCACCACTGTTCTCAAGAAAGACGAGGGTAGACTACATAAAAATCATTAATTTGGTTCATTGAACCCTCGGCTATAATGAGGCCTGATGAGGGGACGACCCCACCCCAGTCCTCAAGAAAGACGAGGGAAGACTTCAAAATCCATTAAATTGGAAAGTTGATCCCTCGGCTATAATGGGAACCAGTGGAGGGGACGACCCCACCACTGTCCTCAAGAAAGACGAGGGAAGACTTTAAAAACCATTAAATTGGTTATCAGAACCCTCGGCTATAATGAGGACCAGTGGAGGGGACGACCCCACCACTGTTCTCAAGAAATACGAGGGTAGACTGAATTTAAAAATCATTAATTTGATCATTTGAACCCTCGGCTATAATGAGGCCTGATGAGGGGACGACCCCACATTGGTCCTCAAAAAGACGAGGGAAGGGTTAGTATCATCATCATCAACGAAGAAGCAAATTTGCAAGGAACAAACCATAACAGAATTAAATATGGGAGACAGTTGTGAAAGGAAGAGACGATGGTATTAATATAAAGCATCAAGTGTTTTACAATATACAGAACAAAAATACAAAAACAAGGGTATGGGCTACAGGCAGCCACCCTAGGGGACGACATCAGAGGGCAGGGCCTCAACATCAATGGGAATGGTCTCCTCAGTTACCAGCACCGGATCATCTTCAGATGTGCCGACCCCCTCGATCTGGACTTGGGCCTCCACCTGATTGAGGGCCTCGACAATTAGCGGGTCGTCCAGTTGAACACCCTCCAATGATGGGCGAACAGAGGAGACGACATCGCCAAATCTGAGGACTACCCACCGACAGGCCGTCCTAATCCCCCTTTCAAGATATTCAAGGCCGAAGCCCTGAAATTCGTCTGAAATCTTGTATGCCTCCACAGCGTCAGCCTCAGCTTTCTTGATGGCTGCCTCCAGATCAGTCTTATGACGGGCCTCCAGGTTGATCAGAGCCTCATCCTTGTCCTTGATCAACAAGTCCTTGTCTTTGATCAACAAGTCCTTGGCCTGCATATCGGCATCATGCTGCCTCGTCAGCTCATCAAGGACTCTAGCATGCTCAGCCCTTGTGCTCTCCAGCTCGGCCCTCACAGTGCCCAGCTCTGTCCGTAGGTCAGCCTCTTGTTGGATGGCCCTCTCAGCTTCATGGAATTTCTGTTCATTCTCGGCCATCCACTTGGTGGCAGAGGTGAAGGCACAGACAGACTGCAAGAAAAATTAAGATGCGTCAAGGGGAGCCGAGGAAACACAATGAAATTAAAGGTCAGGACCAATACCTGAGCAAGGGAGTGCAGACCGTAGTCATACACTTTGGCTGGAGGCATCTGCGCCAAGAACTCGAAGTCGGAGGCCGACGGTGCAGAGAACATAGAGGCCTTTGCTGCCCTCAGGTTGGCGATAAGAGATGAGGGGTCGGCCCTCAGATGGGACAGATTTTGAGACCAGAAGGCCCCCATGCTTGGTGAAGAGGTTGCTCCTTCAGAGGCCTCGGCCCTGGCCCTCGTCTTAGGGTCAGGACGAGGCTCGACAGGAGCCTCAGGCTCCTTCCTTTTGTGACTAACAGCTGTCGGCTCAACAACTGTCGGCCCTGAGGCCCTTGTCTTCTTAGGAGCTTGCTGAGGCTCCTTCCCCTTCTTCTTTGACAGACCAGCAAGAAGGCTTGGAGCAGTCATATCCCAGAGATAATCTGACACGCCTGCAGGACGACCTGAAAAGGATACGATGAATCAAAAAAATTCAGACATAAAGAGAGAACACTTCAAAAATAAGTAAAGATGGGAAAATGTTCAGTATAACTCACATAGTTCTGTCAGAGGGCCGACCCTCAGACCAGCTTCTTTAAGGAAGCGAGGAGTCATCAAATCTTCGAACTTTGGGATCTCACCCTCTCTCCCTCGTCCCCTCAGATACTCAACAATATCCCTCTCCTCCAAGCTAAGTCCGGGGTCTGACCTAGCTTTCATGGAAGGGTTAGACCATCTGTTAGGAACCCTCGAAGCATCGGCAGAAGGGGACGCCTCGGTGGAGCTCTCCCATGCCCCAGATATGAAGAAGAACCTTTTTTTCCAATCATGATTGGAAGTTTGAGCCACGTGGAGCAGCTTCTTCTCAGACCTTCTCGCTCCCAGATGATAGTATCCGGGCTGTTTAGATGAAGAGGTGATATTGTAGCAGGCCAAGAACACGTCGGACGAGGGCTCGTCAGTGAAAGCGTTTTTCCACAGAGAGATGTACCCCAGAATCGTCCTCCAAGAATTGGGTGGAAGTTGCGAGGGGGAGACGCCCAGAGCCGACAGAATATCTATAATGGCAGGGTGAAAGGGAAGTCTGACACCTACTTTGAACATTTGCTCGTAGATTGCAACTTCTCCCTCTTCACCCTCAAAGACCCTCTCGTCCTCGGAGGGAACCCTCATAGTCACCCCAGGTGGCACTCCGTAAATATGCCTCCATATCAGAAGATCCCTATCCCTGACAGAGGAGATAAAAGACGAGGCATGGGAGGTATCAACCTCATCAACTGTATCATCGTCCTCATCCCCCTCATCACCTGCAGGAGGACCCTGAGGAAATGCTACTTGGAAGGCGTTGGGGGATAGGGTTGTCACAGGGACAACTTCAGAGGGGATCGTACCCTCGGCCTCTCGGGGAGGGCTAAGGTCAGGAGAGTCCCTTCTACCAGAAGTTCCAGCACCAGTTGGAGAGGAGGTTCTCTCGTCCATCTCACTTAGGTTGGGTGTCTCGGCCGGACGAGACGACGACCCACAAGACTCAGAGGGTTCAGATGGTCTAATGGTGGCAAGAGGAATGGGAAAAATGGGTCGTACCCAATTAGGGTCGGCTCCTCGTCTCCTCTCTTCCTCTTCCTCTATTCGTCTGATCTCGGTAAATAGTTTCTCTCTCAGGGACGGGAATTCAGACACCAGGTTGTAAAGCCTCCTAAGCATTAAGGGGAAGACCCAACACTTAAAGAAATTATACTAGACTTGGGTAATTTAACTACAAACAAGTGGGGAGTGGACCAGATTTGACTTTTGGATTAAATAAAGAACTCAAAGGTTTTCACTCAAGAACACTCAAGAACATCCAAGAGCCAGTTACCGGAGAAGACACCGGAAAATACACCGGAAAAGGTTATGGCACAACTTAAGGAAAATGGCTGCCTACGAGCCTAAAAAACGAACGAAAATGAAAGAAAAAGAGAGCACTAGATGAAAGAGGTTACCTGATGAGGAGAGAATACTTAGGCGCGAAGAAGAAGAAGGAAGAGAAAGGGTTTGAAAATACCTTAAATACCTTAGCAATGAGTGGGCCCATTGACCAAGGCAGGACACATCCCACGAGGAAGGCATCATTAGGGTGCAAGGACCCAAGCGCAGTGTGCAGCCGTCATGCCTTGGAAACTGGAACAACAATGAGTACCTAACCAGGTGTCACTCACCTAACTGATCATACCTGCATCTCATTTAAAACACTATCCCTCAGCCATCTCAATGACACCTATGGCTAAGGGCTGGGGGGTGATTGATATGCCCGTTTATACCCTGAGCCTGGATGGGGATTACCTCTAGTACGGACGACCCTACGAGGGGACGACCCTTCAGTAGGCCCCAGCTGGCCACCACCAGACTCCAGACGACAGTACGAGGGGCCGACCCTCCACCAGGCTCCAGACGACAGTACGAGGGTCCGACCCTCCACCAGGCTCCGGACGACAGTACGAGGGGCCGACCCCCAGGCTCTGGACGACCCTACGAGGGTACGACAGTACGAGGCCAGAACTAAGCCAGACTCGCTACCGGAAGGAACTTTGCCCTCGGCCTCGGCTCATAGGCCGAGGGTGACATCCTGACAGCGCGTGGTTTGGGAGACGCGTGGAACAGTGCGCGTGAGGCTCATATGACACGTGGCAGACCGTTATAACCGAATCACACCCTCACGTGAGGGAATATTGTGTCATCATTTGGCATCTACAGGTGTCAACAGGGGGTTGGCTGGATCATTATTCACATGCACCATGCTTACCTGGGGGGTACACTACACCCCCCAAGACCTATATATACTTGTCACCTACAACCCTACAGGGATGGATCCATGAACTGTAGCCCTAGCTAAAACTTCGCTTGTACACACACAGTAGAGAGAGAGAGAGAGGGTTATGTGCATTGTATCCAAGGCCATTAGTGCCCATACTTAGTGGATCACACACTCACAGTGGATGTAGGCCAAATTAGCTGAACCACTATACTTCATTGTCTAAATTTCCTCTTATACTCATCCCCTTCTATACATCCATATATCTCTATGGCTGCCATGGCTGCTACTGCTTGAGCTCACTAACACTTATCTGGTGGTGCTAAATCTCAGCATCATCAATGACCACCTAGAGGTTGAGAATAATTAACTAAAGGCCGAACAGGCTCAGTTAATAAAGGAAGAGAATTTTTCCTCGACCAAAGAGGCGAGATATGAAAAAGCCTTTACCAAAGCCTTTGAGGAAACCAAATGCCAGCTTCGTACATCTAAAAATCAAGCTTCAAGAAAGGTTGGGATACGGCTTTGGTGAGGACAAACGTCCCAGTGGAATTCAAAATTTTTGGTGAGCATAAGCCAGGCTCTCCACCAAGAGTTGAGGAGGAAGCCACCACCAGTGCCCCAACCGATGAAAGTGGGGATGACGCGTCTAAGGGCAAGGCCCCAAAGACTGAGGAGCAAGTGAAGAAAATGGGCACTTAGTATAGGGCTGATTTTTTCTTCATGTTCTTGTACCCTTTTCCCTATCTCTGTTTGTAAGGGCTTTGCTCATTTTTGAATTATTAATGAAAAAGCTTTCTTCGTTAACTACAACATTATCCAGGCACCTTATTGAATGTTTTTTTTACTTTCTATAGTCTATTGCCGAGGACGTTCCTTCTTTTGCTAGCAACTTAAATGTCCTTCTTGGTCAGAAGGAAAGTGCTAAGGCTCACTGAGCATTTGTGTCTGCCTGCAAGGCTCTCAAGAAGATGAATGGCACCTACAAGATTCGATTGACCTTGGTTGTTAAGTTTAAGGATGATGTGAAGGACCTAGGGTACGTGTGCACCCTGATGCAAGAGTAAGTGAACAACTTGAAGGCTCAGCTCGCTGGGGAAAAAATATTGGGGATTTTGGTGCCCTCCTTCAATTTGAAAATGATGAGATCAAGAAGAAGCTTACTGGTGCTGAGGAGAGTAGCCTAAGATCTCACGTTATGGTCATGGGACTTAGCCATGATGTGACCAAACTTCACTACTTATTCAGGATGGGTCCCCGAGCAGCGTGGTTGGTGGGCTATGATGAAGGTTGGGTGGATGCTCCTATCAAATTAGAGGAGGCCAAGAGTGTGGGCTATAAACATGGTTAACTGAATGCGTTGGGGATTTTAAAAGTTCGCAAGTACTCTCAACTTTGGTAAATTTACCAAGTTAATTTTTTGGCATACAGGCATCATTCCTTTGGTAGTGAAGAGAAGTGGGTCCTTCTGGATGCGATTCCTCTTCAACTCGCTTAGAGCTATCTGACTTCCAATGATAATGACGACGAGTTCCGACCAGACCCAAATGATATCCAAAGAAGAGAGATTATTAAATTCCTTTCCAACTGACCATAATCTGTTCATTTTTTTGTGTGTTTGAGCTTTATTGTAAATGATATTTTTGTAACTTGTAACTATACGTTGTAACAAGTTTAATCAATATAAATCTTACGCATTTTTTGTTCCTTTATGCCGAGCATATGTTCTATTATCTTATCTTACCTTTTAGGTTTGTCGTCACACAACCTTAGGCCTAGAACATACTATGGAAAAAATGCACCTGGTTTAAGGGAAATCCACCCATTCAGGATTTTATCCGACCAAATCGGGTTCATTTAGTGCCTAGGGATCCCCTGTAGGGCTTTTTCTTGCCCGAGTAATTCATAAGATCTTTTGTGTTTTTAATGACGAAGACCTGAAGACCTTAGGTTTAATTATAATTAACATATTGTAACTATAATTAAGCTAAGGCAACTCTGATCGACATTCAACCGTTAATGAAAATGTGAGCTTGTTACTTTGTAATAATGCAAAGTAATTGAAAAGATAAGTAATTGATCGAATAACTTGGATCTTTATTAATGACTTTAAATTAAACTACGAGCATCATAAGTTTTGAAATGAAAATTTGCATAAACTAAACATGCTAGAAATAAAATCAGAAGTACAATTTCTTGAGGTTATTCTCATTCCAGGCTCTGGGTATCTATCTGCCCTCCATTGTTTCCAAGTGATAGGCTCTTTGCAAATCATCTCTGATTACTTTGAATGGTCCTTTCCAGTTGGGGCCTAAATTTTCGTCCAAAGGCCTTTTGGCGTTGTCGAGGACTTTTTTGAGGACATAATCCCGACTTGAAATTTTCTCGAATTGACCCCCTTATTGTACTGTTTTGTTAACTGCTGCTGGTAGGAGGCTTATTAATCATGGTCTATTCCCTCCGTTCTTCCGCTAGGTCAAGTTCAATGCTCATAGCTTCGTTATTCAAACCTTATTCGACGATGTTTGTCCTTATGGTCGGTAAACCATCTTTCAGGGAAATCATATCTTCCAATCCATAAGTTAGAGCGAATGGCACTTCCTTAGTGGGTCTCCTCGGCATAGTGTGATACACCCATTAAATATGAGGAAGTTTGTCCACCCTAGTTCCTTTTGCTCTTTCCAACCTCTTTTTCAATCCATCAAGCATCATCTTATTGGAAGAATCTTCTTGGCCATTGCTTTGGGGCTAGGCCATGGAAATAACTTTCAATCTTGAAAAGGACCACTTTCAAATTGTGTCCCATTTTCTGTTATGATTGTTTTGGGTGCCTCAAAGCGAGTTATGATGTTCTTCTCGATGAATCTGATCATGTCAGTATTTCTGATGTTCGTCAGTGGTACAACCTCAATCCATTTTTTAACATAATCCGTGCTGACCAACAAGTACTTATAATTTCCTAGTGCAGTTGGGAGTGACCCTATAATATCTATCCCCCACTGCACGAACAACCACGAACGGCTTAGGGATTTCAGGTCGCTGGCCAGTTAATGAATCATAGGGGGAACTTTTGGCATTTTTCATACTTCCGAGCATAAACACTTGCGAGTCTTTCTACATATGGCCACCAGTAACCTTCTTTGATTACTCGAAAAGCTAGAGATCTTCATCCTGCGTAGCTCCTATAGCTCCCATCGTGTAGTTAGTAGAGAACTTGGTCGATGTCTTTTGGATGCGCGAATTAGAGATAGGTACTTGTGAAGGATCTTTTATAGAGTTTTTCCCTAGGTCCAAGGTAAAAATATGGAGATTTTACCCTGATTTGATGAGCTTGCTATTTATCGGTCGTTAACGTATCATTCTGTAGGTAAGAGATGATCAGATCTATCCAGGTGGGACCGTTTTCAATGAGGAGAACGTGCTCAAAGGCCACCACTTTCGTAATGCTTGGCTTGGAGAGGGACTCCACTTCAATTGTTCTCCTGAGATTGGAATCCACCGCTGAACTTAGGACTGCTAAGGCATCTGCATAACTGTTATGCCCGTGGGGTAACTGTTGAATGTGGACTTCTTCAAATTTTGATATTAACTCGTAAACCGCCTGTAGGCATGTTGCCATCCTTTCGTCTTTGGCATTGAAGTCTCCACTGACCTAGTTGGTTACTAGAATTGAATCGCAATGCAATTCAAGGTGGTTTGCCCACAGTAAGTGAGCCTTATGCAGTCCAACTATTAGTTCTTCGTACTCGACTTCATTGTTGGAGGCTTCAAAGCCTAGCTTGATACCTTGCTTGATCATGGCATTTTTTGGCGTTGTCAGAAAAATTCCTACCCTTGCCCCTTTAGACTTAGAGGAACCATCCATATACAATATCTAATTTTTGAATTGATCCAGCTCATGATCTTTTAACTGATTGGTAACTTGCTGATCGATAGGGGCCCCTTCTCCTATAATTCTGCTATGAGGTTAGCCAACACCTGGCCCTTGATTTATGTTCTTGGTTGACAATGTATATCAAATATCTCGAGTTTGATTGCCCATTTGGAAATGCGTCCAGATAGGTCGGCTTTGCGAAGAACAACTGTAAAAGGCAAATATGTGATGATTATGATGGAATGAGCCTCAAAGTAATGCTTTAATTTTTAAGACGCGATCACCAGCGAGTATGCTAACTTCTCCAGCGGTAAGTAACACTTCTTGTTATCCAGGAATGTCTTGTAAATCTAGTAAAAGGGGAATTATCTTCTCTCATTCTCGCAGACCAAGGCCGAACTAATCGTATGGCTTGAAACTTCAAGGTAGAGGTAGAGTGGCCCTCCTAGGTCTGGAATGGCTAATAATGGGGGTTTGCTCAAGTAAGACTTTATTTCCTAAAGTGCTTTTGAGCATTCATCGTTCCAGGTGAGGCCCTTTTCCTTCATGATCAGTGGAGAAAACGGTCTGCAATGCTCCGATGAATTAGAGATGAAACGATTTAAGGTTGCGAGCATCCTGGTTAGCTTTTGGATCTCTCGCAACATCTTTGACGGTTAAACATTATTGATTCCTACTATCTGGTTGGGGTTTGCTTCGATCCCCTTCCTGCTGACCAGATAGTAGAGGAACTTTCGTGACTAGACCCCAAATCAGCACTTGTTTGCATTGACCTTCATCCGATAATGCATGAGTATTTCAAAAGTGTCAGCCAAGTCCTTGAGGTGGTCCTCTTTATACTTTCTTTTGACGAGCATATCATCAATGTATACTTCCATCGTCTCACCCATTTGTAGACCAATCTCTACTACGTGGCTCCAATATTCTTAAGGCCAAAAGGCATGACCTTATAAGTACAGGCCTAACAAGGTAATGAATGAAGTTTTTTCCTGGTCGGGGCCGAACATGGGAATCTGGTGGTACCCTCAGTAAGCATCTAGAAAACTCATTCATTCGTGGGTTGTCGTGGCGTCAACCAATTGGTCTATCTTTGGCTGAGGGAAGTTATCCATAGCATAATCCCTGTTAAGATCGATGAAGTCTACACAAACTCTCTAATTATCGTTGGTCTTTTGAACTACTACCTGATTTGAGAGCCATTTTGAGAATTTAACTTCTCTGATGGACCTTGCCTCTAGAAGTTTCCGTACATCCTTTTCCACTGGCATTGCTTTATGTTTGGTAATGTGGCGAGCCTTTTGTATGATCGGGTGAAATGCTGGATCCACGTGAAGACGATGGCAAGTGACTTCGGGACCAATCCCTGGCATATCGTACGACTCCCATACGAAAACGTCTAGGCTTTGTTTTAAAAAGTGATCAACTCATTCCTTTCTTGGTCGAACAAAGTGGTGTCGATTCGAAACTTCCTCTATAGTCTGCTTGCATAAAAAAATACTTCCTCTAACTTCTCCACAACTCTGTTTGTGTGGAGAATTCTCGTCTCTTCCACCCCTGGTCAACCATGCTTTATTTGCTATTTGGAGGGATTGGCTCCATCCTCGGACATCTCGGGGATGGCCTCCTTTTCTTTCTTCTTATCCTAATTGGGCCTGATGGTGGAAATGTAGAATTTCCAAGCAATAAATAGGTCACATCTGATCTCCATTATACCCCGATCTGTGATACACTTGAGTTTCTAATGGTAGGTTGAGGGGACTGCCCTCATGGCGTGTAGCCTCCCTCTACCGAGGATATCATGTTAGGGTTAATAAATGTCGACAACCAGAAACTTGATGAGTTTTGAAATGTTCCCTGCCCTAACTGGTAGGACTACCTTCCCTAATGACATGTTCATCTTTTCTACAAAGCTAACCAGTGGGATAGTCGCTTCCTTCAAATTTAACATATTCAATTTGAGCTTATGAAAAATCTCCAGGTACAGTACCTCCGAAGAACTTTCTTGATTCACTAGTAGCTTGTTCACGTCCTAGTTTACAATCATGATAGTTATTACTAGTGTATCGTGGTGTGGGGTTCTTACCCCGACCATATCGTCCTCTGTAAACACTAAGTGTTTGTTGTAATCCACATCTTTCGGTCGCCTGTGCTTGCCAACTTGGATTTTGGCAGGGTCTATCTAGAAGGCCTCCATTACCGCCGTGACCTTATTGATTTCCATCTGTACTCCTTTTCCCTAGATCTTCTTGAGGTGCACGCCCCGTGTATAGTGGTAAACTCGTGTCCTGTTTTATTGTCCAGTACTTTATATGGATTTTGGTCACCGTTAGTGACGACCTAATCAACTTTCTTCTCTAAGTACTCGTTCAGATGCCCTTCCTTAGCCAACTCCTCCAGACGCACTTTTAGGGATTGGAAATTTTCTATCTTGTGTGTGTTCTCCTTGTGGAAGTTACACCGAAGTGTGTTATTCCTCTTGGTCGGATCTCCTCCTATTTTATTCATCCACTTGAGAAATCGCTGGTCCTTGATTTTCCCTAGAATTTTGTAAATTGGTTTTGTGGGTACCTCATTTTTTTATCTCGTCCCAGAGAAGTAGTCAGGCTAAGCCCTATCAAAAATAGGGAAAGCCCGACCCAAACTCCTAAGCCTTATAAACGGTTAATTAGCAGTGATCCATTTAACCCCTAAAATCTCTTAGGAGATATTATAGGGATTATGGGCCAACGTGGAGGTGCCCAACACCCCCACTCTCCGAGAATTACATGTATATATTGAACCCCTAGCCCTGAAAAAAGGGTATGCAATTGTAAACACTCCCCTGGAGAAAAGAAAAATATAACTCGAGAGCACCACCGTGGATGTAGGCAATTTTCCGAACCACATATATCTTGTGTCGTGTGTGATTGAAGCTATTCTAATTTATGCTCTTTACTTTTTCTGGTGATCGCATTTGCTTATAATTTGTGTTGAGATTTATTGTCACCAAAATTGGCGCCGTCTATGGGAAGCGATTGTTCTTCCTTTAATAAAGCCTTTAGCAACAAGAACCTAAAATATCTGGTCATAGCAGCAATGCCCCTCAAGCAGGGGATATTCAAAAGCAACCCATTCCTCGTAGGGTTAGATCTAAAATTCGACACTCAAACCCAAGGTCTCGTCCAGAACGGCAGGCCTCAGAAGAAAATTAGGGACCATCTAGGTCCACGCAAGTCTCCAGGATAATCGACACGTACGAGGCTAGGCTCCAAGAGAAAGAGGAAGCTACTCACAAGCAGGAAGCCAAGAATGCTCACCTCAAAAGAAGACTGGAGAAAATGGAGAGAAAACTCCATCGCAATACAAGGTAACATCGTTACTGAACTCCTAGCCCTCAAGTGAGCAGGTCTCGCAGCCGACGAACGAGCCTAAGATGTGGATCTCAAAGAATTGAGGGACACAGGTCAGATAACGACTAATTCGAACAATAATAATCAGCTCGCCATTATAGTAGCCTAGGTTGAGGGAATGACGACATACAAAATTTAGTCCGAAGAGAAATGAACCCACACCCAGCACATCGGGGCACCAGATTGACCAGAGAGCTAACCAGGCGAGCTCTCAGGACCCAAATGAAATCCCCCTTTTCAAGGGAAATTGAGGAAGAAGAAGCCCCCAAGAAGTTCTCCATGCCCAGATTCAAGATTACGATGGTAAAACTGACCCCATCGACCATGTCAGACAGTACAGACAGGCCATGACCCCTTGGAGCCATAAAAACGCACTGATGTGCCAAATTTTCCCCTCAAGCTTTCACGACATGGCTCAAAAGTGGTTTGAGAAACTCCCCCACAGATCCATCAGGAACTTCGAATCCCTGACATATCTCTTCACAACTCGCTTTATTACTAGTAGCTCCCATTAGAAAAGGATGGATGCTTTGTTGACTATGAAGAAAAAGCCCCTGGAAAGCCTTAGAGACTACGCGAAGAGGTATTGGGAGCTGTTCAACGAGGTTGAGGACTGCTCGGAGCAAGTCATCGTTGCATCCTTTAAGATAGGCTTATCCAGCTCCTGCCTCTTACACTAGTCCCTCACTAAGAAGGAGGCCACAACCATCGACGACATAATGGCTCGTATTGAAAAATACGCCAAAGTTAAAGATGTGAACCATCTTAGTGTATGGGAAAATGGTCGCTCCAAGTTTGCCGACAAGGTTAATGACAAAACTAAGGGTCAAAATAAAGGGAGTAAGAATGGGGGCAAAAACGGCCGTAAGAATGGTAACAAGAGTGATGCCTCGAAGGCATTTCAAGCAGTAAACACAGTTTGTAAAGAACTGATCTATAAGATTCTGGTAAAGATCAAGGACGAACCGTTCATTAAGTGGCCCAGGAAGATGGGTGGAGACCCTTTAAAGAGAAACAACGCACTGAGATGTGCTTTCCACAAAGAGGGCCGGCATAAAACTGAGCACTGCAAAGACCTCAAGTCTCACCTTGAAGAGTTAGCTCAAACTGGACACTTAAGAGAATTTATGGAAAAGAAGGCAGAGAAGGTAGCTGCCAATGGAGATCAAAGGCCTGACAACGTGCTCGAGGAAGACGTCGGCCATGATTTCGCAGTAATTCATGGGGCGTCTGACCTCAAACAGATTCAAGAAAACACAACTCGGATGGAAGTTAAAAAGATTATAGTAGTAATCTAATCTTTTCAAATCGATCCAGCCAAAACGCAAGTAGGAAAACGTCGGCGAACAGAGGACGTCGACTACAGCAAGTACATTGTGTTCACAGATGAGGACCTACTAGGAGTAAGAACCCCACATCATGATGAATTGACCATTACACTCTGGATAACTAACTATGACGTCGACAGGTTTCTCGTCGACCAAGGTAGCTTATCCGAAGTAATGTACCTCGACCTATTCAGAAAGTTAAACTTGAGTATCTCCGACATAAAGGAAGCCACCGTTCCTCTAGTTGGTTTCACTGGAAAGGTAACCATCCCCTTGGGAAAGATTATCTTGCCAGTAAGGGCAGGAAACATCTCCAAAATAATCAAATTTCTCGTGGTCGATATTGATTCACCCTACCAAGTGATCGTCGACAGAGGATGGTTGGACGCGATAAAGGCCGTCCCCTCTACCTACTATTAGAAGCTCAAGTGTGTGACTGAGCGAGGAGTGGTGTAGATCCAAAGAGATCAGGCGATGGCGAGAAATTGCTTCATAACAGCCATCCGTCCCAAGCCAGATAAGAAGGTTGAGAAAGTTATAAACAAGGATGAAGAGGAAGAGAGACTAATGCCCTCCAAATAGAAACTAAGATATGGGAGACCAGGAGTGGATGAGACCAGGCTCCTCCCCTCTGAAAGTGTCTTCGAGCACCTGGAAGAAGTCACAACCAGTAGCAGTTAAAGTGAAAGAAAGTTATTGATTGGAACCTCACTCACCGACCATGAAAAGAGGTAATTGGTCACCCTACTCCAAAATAACCTAAATGTCTTTGCATGGGAGCCTTAAAAAAATCCTGGAATTTATTCGAACATCACTTGTCATCGACTACACGTCGACCCAGCATTCAAGTCAATTTCACAGAAAGCTCGTCGAACTGCTCTGAAAAAAGCCAAGGCAGTGGAGAAGGAAGTTGAAAAACTGTTGGATGTAGGATCTATACGGGAAGTCCAGTTCCCCAAATGGATATCCAACCCAGTGGTTATCCCCAAGAGCAACAAAAAGTGGAGAGTCTGCATCGATTTCACCGACCTCAACAAGGCATGCCTTAAAGATAACTTCCCCCCCCCAAAGATTGACCAGTTGGTGGACGTCATTGCAGCACACGAAAGGATGAGTTTTCTAGACGCATACTTCGGGTATCACCAGATCCCTCTGTACGAGCCGGATCAAGACAAAATAACATTTATAACCATAGTTGGGCTATATTACTACACGGTCATGCCCTTTGGGCTAAAAAATGCAGGTCCAACTTACCAATGATTGGTCACAAAAATGTTCAGAGACCAACTGGGAAGCACTATGGAGGTCTACATCGATAACATGCTCGTCAAGAGTAAGCTCAAGTATGACCACCTCTCCGACCTATCAAGGACCTTTGAAATCCTCAGGAATTACCGAATGAAACTCAACCCGAGCAAGTGTTCCTTCGATGTCCAGTCAGGAGAATTTCTTAGGTACTTGGTCAGCAAGAGAGGTATCGAAGCTAACCCGGACAAAATTGATGCCATTAACAGGGTGCAGCCCCCCGTACGATAAGAGACGTTCATAAGCTCATGGGGATGCTCGTCGCCCTAAATCGGTTCATCTCAAAGTCATCCGAAATATGCTATCCGTTCTTCCAGTTATTGAAGAAGAGCAAAGATGTGGAGTGGAACGATGACTGCTCGAGGGCATTAGAGGGGATCAAAGCTTACCTCAGCAAACCTCCCTTACTCATAATCCCTCAAGAGAATGATTCTCTATACCTTTACCTTGTAGTATCCAGTCATGTTGTAAGTTCTGCATTGGTATGAGAGAAAACGGGGATCCATCACCCAGTCTATTACGCGAGCAAGACTCTTTTGAGCATGGAACATCGATACTTACCACTAGAAAAACTTGCTTTCGCACTAGTGGTAGCCTCAAGGAAATTAAAACATTACTTCGAAGCCCACTCCATCATCATAGTTATATCCCACCCTCTTAAAGCAGTCCTCAGAAAAGCATACCTTTTCGAAAGACTATCAAAGTGGTCGGTCGAGCTTGGGCGATTTGACATTCAGTTCCAGCCGAGGAATGCCATCAAATGGCAGGTCCTTACTAATTTCATCGCAGAGTTTATAGGAGAATAACCTTGCGACCAACCCCAAATTATTCATCCGAATGAAGTTCCCCCAGCGTCAGGCGTCTGCAGACTATTTGATGACGGAGCCTCTAATTCCAAAGGGGCAGGAGTTGGCATCGTGCTGATTACCCCTGAAGATGCAATACTCGAGCAAGGAATCAGGTTTGGATTTGAATCCTCCAACAATGAAGAAGAATATGAAGTACTGATCGCGGGCCTACAAAAGGCGAGAACGCTCGGAGCAAAGCGACTCCAAGTGTTTGGCGACTGACAGTTGATCTCCAACCAGATAAGTGGTGATTTCAACGCTAGAGATGAGAGGATGACAACCCATCTCGCCACTGCAAAAGAATTGATGGCCAACTTTGTAAGGTCAAATTTCCAATCGTGTCATTTATTTTATTGGCTACATTCCGTTGGACAAATTTTTTTTGGGTCATTCCTCTTCAAGCATCATTCAACCTTAAAGATTCGAGCAGTGTATCCAAAGTTCACGAGACATCAATTTGCACGCCATGTTCACTCTTCGAAAAGGTATATGACCAAATCACTTTTAAGTGTTAGAGTATTTTTATAAACGAAAAATTTTCTCATAGCGTAAAGTTTACAAAAAATTCAATTTTCATAAAGAAGTATTTTTGGAATTTTTTAACCTTGTCTGGGCTAATTCTGTAATCTCGTTCGATTTTTCTCCTGGTCGTTCGAACCACCTGGATGTAACGACCTTCCACAAACCACACTGAAAACTCGTTAGAAATGTCATTCGAACAACCTCGTTCGAACGAGATTTCTGACGACCTATCTAACCCTATAATGGAACATCGTTAGATAACTCGTACGAACGAAATGTCGTTCGAATGAACTCATTCGAATGAGATCTATTATAACTTATTTTCGGGCAGTTATTTTCCAACAACTGTTTTGGTCCACTACTCTTTCAGTTATAACATATGAGTTTCTTTAACTAAGAAAGTTTTATATCCTCTTGACCACATCTTTTATAACTTCCCTCTTTTTGGAAAAATAAACCTCCAACACCATTTTCAACTTTTGAAACAAAACCTCTTCAATCATCTTGACATTCAACAAGCAAGTTTGCAGTGGATCTCTGCATTCAAGCTTAGTGGCGACGGTGGTTTTGGGCTTCGGTGGATGCCGCGACACGAGTAGTGTCGAGCAACGCGTTGGAGCTTTGCGTACTACAAATTCGGAGGTCGAGGACGGCATAAGCATATCTTGAGTGAGTGAATCTCTGTAAGTCTTTTGAGTCTCTTGTAAAACCTACTTTGTAGTGGATTTTGTCTAGGCCCAGCCGTCCGAGTTTTTTCCCATTTGGGTTTTCCTCGTATATTGGCGCGTTATGGTTGTGATTTTCGCAATTTAATTTATTTAATCACATAGATGTATGCTTAGGAGAAAATGGATAAAATTGGAATAATTTTATTTTAATTAACCAAGTTAACAATCTCATTGCATTAATTAAAATTTGTTCTTGCGAACTTATGAATCTGCTACATAAATTAAAATTGGGGAATATCTCTTCTTAGATAATTTTAATTGGGTTGCGTGTGTGTATTCCACGAAATAAACTAAGAACATATAACCTTGCAACTTCAAATTGGTATCAGAGCTAGTCTCTAAAAGTTATTTAGATGAATCCCGGAGGTTATATGGATAGTTTTTCGTCGAATAGACTACCTTTGTTTGATGTAACTAATTACACCTATTGGAAAGCACGTATGAAATCTACCCTTAAATCAATTGATGAACGTGTTTGGGTTATTGTTGAAAGAGGATGGTGCCCTCCTACTATGTTAGTTAATGATGAAATTATTTTGACTCCTGTAGTACAGTGGAGTGAGGAAAAACTAAAATGGTGTAACTTTAACTCTAAAGGTTTAAATGCCTTATTTGGTGCGGTGTCCCCCGATGAATTTCGTCGTATAATGACGTGCGAAACGTCAGAGGAAGATTGGAATATTCTCCAAGTTACTCATGAGGGAACTAGTATAGTTAAAGCTTCAAAACTTCAAAACTTAACAACCCAATTTGAAACGATCACCATGAAAGAATGTGAAATATTTGATGAGTTCTATGCTCGTATATCTGATATTGTTAATTCTTGCTTTAACCTAGGTGAAAAAATACTTGAAGATCGTGTTGTTAAGAAAATTATTAGATGTCTTCCTAAGCGGTTCATTCCTAAAGTCACTGTTCTTAATTCATTAGGAAATCTAAATACTTTGAAACTTGAAGAACTTGTTGGTGATCTTCAAACTTATGAACTAGATATGTTTCCTAAAGATAACAAAAGAAAAGATAAAGGTGTTGCCTTAAAAGTTAAGAAAGTAGATGTGTCTGATTCTGATGAGTCTGATATAGATCCTGATGATATAGCTTTATTTGCTAAAAAATTTAAAAAAATTCTCAAGTTCAAAAAGCAAAACTCTAAATTTGAAAAACCAAAATTTGAGAACAAAAACAAAGGAAATAGAAAATTCAATAATCAGGATCCGAATAAGTTCAACAAAGATAACTTTAAAAAGGATGATTCGAAGAGATGCTTTGAGTGTGAGGGACGTGGTCATAGAGCATTTGAGTGCCCTACAAAACTTAAAAGATAAGGCAAAGAAAAGGCAATTTACAATGCCACTCTAAGTGATAGTGAGAATGAGTCTGAAGACTCTACCCCATCTAGAAATAATTTCACTACTTTTATGGCAAGCCATACTAGTAATTCAAGTGTGTCATATCCTAATGTTAACAATTCCGAGCAAAATCTTGAGGTCGCTTCCACTCACTCTACTAGTAGTGATGAAAAAGGAAGTGAAAGTGAAATAGATGAAAGTGAACTGCAATTCACCTATTCTGAACTATACACTGAGTCTCTCCACATTCAAAAAGTTAACAAAAGATTAACCTTTAAAGTCTTAACATTAGAAAAAGAGTTGAAAGGCCTGAAGGAGTAGGGGGCTTTAGTTAGTCAACTCGAGGCAATTAAGATATCTCTTTCTGAGAAGCTTATCCTGGTAGGTAAAGAAAAATGTGACTTAATTAACTCCTTGGAAGGTGTCAATAAAGAGATTAATGTGTCTTTAGAGATTAGAAAATCTCTCAAAGCTAAATTTGCTCAACTTGAAAAAGATCTCGAGTCCTCTCGCGAAGTTAAAGTCACACTCGAGGATAATTTAGGAAGAATGGGAAAATTATTTCTAGGTCCTGTTTTAGGATATAAGGAGAAAGGTTATCAAGAGAGAAATGGTATGTAATACCCCGTATTTTATGCTATATTAATTTGGAGATTTATTAAATTTAATGTGAATTAATTATTTAATAAAAATCCGGAAATTAATTATGTTATAATTATTAACGTGATGAGAGTTAGTAATTATGGGAAAATTTGTTGAATATTACTAATGAGCAAAGTAATATATAATATTGATTATATTGAATGTCACGAGTGAATAAAATGACAATTTTGGAAATTTGAGTCGGGACGCGCCGTGTCGCGTCGGGACTAAATATGGATAAATAAAAGTGAATATTTTATAAGTTGTTTGTATGGTCGTTTTGAGTGCGCCAACGTTTCCGGAAGGGTCTAGATAGTCAGAAAAGTATACCCGGGGGTTTGATTTGGGTCTCGGGGCATTTTTAGGCCTAATTAGTACCCCGGGAGGGCATTTTAGTCATTTTGTATTTTTGGGTAATTAAACCCACGAAAATTAAAGGGGTTATATCAGATGTTTAGGTTATATCCTAGGGTTAGGTAACTCAAAACACTAGAACGGCCATTGGAGAGGAGAGGAGAGAGCTCTCAAGGCATTCCAAGGCTCAAAACTCACCCGTTTGCACCGCCGCCACCGCCAACGCGTAGATCGCGAGACGGGGAACACAACCACACCAAATTCAACACCAAACCAGATTTCTGAAAATCCCAGGCAAGTGTTTATCTTGCTTATTTTGTTGATGCATCTTTCATATTAGTTTAGGAATGATTAGGATGAATTGTATGGAAGAAAAACTTAATTTGATATAGGAAATTGCATGTAGTGATGACTTAAATGATATTCTGGAAATCCTTTGTGATGTAGAAGATTAAACCACGGAATTTTTATGTTGTATAAGAAGGAAATTCTGGGAAAAACAGATTAGAACCATGATTAAGAGATTTCTAGGGTTCTTGAGTTTTAAATGAATTTTGGCTTGTTAATCCATGGTTAGTGATGTAAATTGACATGTTTTACGTAGGAAATGCATAATATTATGCTAGGATGTTAGTAGTATAAATTTTTGGACGTTTGGGAATGCAAAACTTGAATTTGGATGAAAATATGTGTTAGAAACCATAACTGCAATACTGCAGAAATCGCAATACCTGCTTGATCGATCGATCGAGCCCCAGACCTCGATCGATCGACCCCTCCTGGTAGACTTAAGTTCCCCTTTTAAAATTGTTGAATTGATTCGAAATGAAGAAAATTCCTTAGACATCCTTGTTAAAATAATTTGGGAGATGATGATGACCAGTAGGATTCATTAATGAATAAGAGACCTTTAATGTAAGGCGAAATCTATATCTTTGGGATATGTTACATAAGGGACAACGTAAGTATATACATTAAAGGGAGAGACACGTAAGAGAGTTACGTTGGAACGTAAATGAATACCTACTGAATTGTACATTTGGAAGAATAGAGTCCATGAGGGTTACGTAGTAAGTTGGAAAAACCCTTCGAATTAAAGTTAGAAACGAACCATTATACGTGATAAATAATAATGGGAAAATAAGGATAAATGTTGTGAATATGGGTTATGGTATAAACCTAAAATTGATATAATAAAAGTGGTATATTTAAATGATTGTGTATGCATATATTATATACTTGTAAAAATCATGCCGATCTTATCCTGTGTTGCCTTATGGGGGATATTGACTCGTACCCTAGAAGATAGGAATCCTAGGTACAGGCTATCGAATCGGTAGTCACGGTCCTAAGAGACGTGAGGGTATGTACTGACCTCTTGGACTTGGAAACTATGCTTCGCCTCAATATTGTTTGTGTATGTATTAATACAGTTCGAGAGTGATTCCGAACTTGTATTTCCCTTAGTGCGATTGATACGGGGATTGGATAGCAGAGTATGCCCGCACCATAATTTTTATGTGGGGTGCTGTTAGAATATATATATATATTATACGAGTATTTAATATATATATATGAAATTCTGAAATTTGGAACTGCCTACTGTGTTATGGTAAGTAAGACATGTATAATGACTCAAATTGGAAATACTTATTTTGAAAAGTATAATATGATATTGAAAAACTTTATGAATCAATAAAGTTAAAAATGAGCGTTTTGTACTAAATGAAATTATCCTTTTAAATCATGATGCTGTTCAATCTTAAATCTTGAGAGTCACCTAAGATAAGTTAAATCCTTGGGGAAAGATAGTGTGATATATGATGAGATAAACCATTGGGAAGGTTAGTGCGATAGGTGTGCATATTAGAAGAGAGGTGAGAATTTCTCAAGAGAGTGTCGAACTAATATGTTGTTGCATTGGCCTGTATCAATTTAAATACTTGCTAAACGAATTTTTAAATCATATACACTATCGGGCTCTGACCCATTTCTCTCTCTCTCTCTCGCTCTTGTATATATATGTATGTACTACAGGTGCCCAGCCACAGGGGCGTCTTGCTTAGGATCCCTTGGAAGGAACGTGCTGCAGCTTAGGTGGGAGTTGCAGGCCACTTGCTTAGACGATTTCATTTACTTGATTCCACTTCTATGATTCTCAGTTATTGGGACATTTGTATTTCAGTTATTTCTAGTACTGTTACTTTAGGATTTATTTAGCATGAATGTTTTACTTTAAGTTTTAAATGTTGGGATTTTGAATGTTGAATGTTTAAATCAGTTGGATTATGTTCCAGGATAATTGTGGTATGATTCCTACTTATTGAAAATGTTGTTAATAATTAAATAAATAATTTTTCTTAAAAAAAATAAAATAAAATTTGGTTAGTAATGTTAAAAATTGTTTTGCCACTTAGCTTAATTAATTAGGGTGTTAATTTGGAGATTCATTTTCACGATATTGATGCTAAGAATGAACCAACTGTTCACCTTGATTTTTAATTTAATAAAGGAGTGATCGCCCGGTATTTAATTAGGCGGGGTGTCACATGGTATAGGATATGAAGAAGAAGATTCATCCAAAGTCAAACCCGAACCCGTAGCTAAATTTGTTACCAAAACTAGTGTTCCTAAAATAAGTCCTCCTAAGAAACCTTCAAAAACTAGTCCAAAACAACCCTATGTGTGCACTTATTGTCACAAACGGGGTCATCTTAAAGATTTTTGCTATAATCTTGGAAAGAACTCTCATTTCACATCTTCTAAAGAACACTTTAGCTCCTTAGCAAGTCTTAAGAACCAAGTTGAGTATCTAGTCAATATTTCTAAAGGTCTAATGGAAGAGTTTCTTAAGTTTTCTAAAGTCCAAGGGAATAATTCTAATTATAACACTAGAGCCAATAAAGGAAAGAAAACAACTCAAGCTTGGGTTAAGAAAAATCACACCAATAAAGCTTTTGTTGCTCATGTTGCACTTAAGGCTCAAAATACCTCCCAATGGTACTTTGATAGTTGTTGTTCGAGACATATGACTTGTGATAAATCTCTATTTACCACTCTTGAAAACTATAAAGATGGTAAAGTCACTTTTGGGGATGGAAGCAAATCTCGAATCATGGGTAGGGGATCTATTGAAATCTCCGAGTTTCCTAAACTTGAAAATGTACTTTATGTTAATGGTCTCAAGGCAAATTTGATAAGTATTAGCCAATTATGTGATGAAAATCTTGATGTTAAATTTAGTCAATCGGAGTGCACCGTATATGATCAATCGGGTGAATCTATTTTACAAGGTGTTAAAACTAGTGACAATTGCTATGGAATTATTCCTAAATCATCTTTAGTTTGCAATAGTGCAAAAGCCTCATCTGTCGATCTTTGGCATCAAAGATTAGGTCATGTAAACTTTAGATATCTTGATAGATTAGTGAGAAAAGAGCTAGTTCGAGGCTTACTACCATTAGAAAAGACAACCTCCACTATTTACGGACCGTGTCAATTAGGAAAGAAAATTAAGAGTCCTCATAAGAAGTTAAACTCTATAACTACCTCTTGTGTCTTAGAATTGATACACATGGACCTTATGGGTCCCACTCATACCGAGAGCATAGGAGGAAAAAGATATATCTTGGTAATGGTGGATGATTTTTCTAGATACTCCATAGTAGGCTTTCTAAGAGAAAAATCTAAGACAATTGATTTTCTTACTGTTAAGTGTAGAACTCTTCAAAATCAACACGGTGTTACCTTAAACCACTTTAGGAGTGATAATGAAACCGAATTCAAGGAATCCGGTGTGAATGCCTTTTGTGATGAAATATGAATTAAACATGAATTCTCGGCCGTTCAAACTCCATAACAAAATGGTATTGTTGAAAGGAAAAATTGAACGATCCAAGAAATGGCAAGATCTATGCTCCTAGGTAGAAATGTGCCCCGTAGGTTTTGGGCCGAAGCGGTTAAAACCGCATGTCACATAGTAAATAGGGTTTATTTGCGTTCTAACTCTAACAAAACACCATATGAATTGTGGATGGGTAAGAAACCTAATCTGTCATACTTTAGAGTGTTTGGTAGTCCGTGCTATATTCTTCGAGATAGAGAACTTCTAGGAAAATTTGACTCAAGGAGTGATGAAGGTATATTCCTAGGATATTCTCAAAATAGTAGGGCATTTAGAGTATTCAACTTAAATAGCTCTAAAGTCATGGAATCAATTAATGTTGTCATAAAAGACGATGCTCCGACCACATCAATTGAAAATGAGGAAGATTTATCTTGTGAATGTGATGTTGTGTCCAATGTTGAAAATATTGAGTCTCAAAATGACTTGGTTGTTCCCACTACTGAGAAAAAGGATCCTACTCCTTAGGTGCATAAAAGTCATAACACTTCAAAAATTATAGGAAATCCCGAGGTAGGTGTCAAGACTAGGACGCAATTAGAAAATGAAGTTACCTATTTATGCTATACTTCTAAAATTGAACCTAAAAACTTTAAAGAAGCATTAAAAGATGAACATTGGATTAATGCTATGCAAGAAGAAATGCTTCAATTTAAGAAAAATGATGTTTGGGAATTAGTCCCTAGGCCTTCTAATACAAATGTCATTGGCACCAAATGGATTTTCAAAAAAGAAATGGATGAAAATGGTGTCATTGTTCGTAATAAAGCCAGATTGGTTGCCCAAGGATACACCCAAATAGAAGGTGTTGACTTTGAAGAAACTTTTGCTCCTGTTACTAGGTTAGAATCGGTTCGCCTTTTACTCGCCATAGCATGTCACCTTCAATTTAAATTATATCAAATGGATGTAAAAAGTGCCTTTTTAAATGGTATTATTCAAGAAGAAGTTTATGTTGAACAACCGAAAGGGTTTGAGGACCCAAAGCATCCTAATCATGTCTTTTTCCTAAAGAAAGCGCTATATGGGTTGAAACAAGCACCCCGTGCTTGGTATGAAAGACTCACTTCTTATCTCCTTTCTCGTGGCTTTTTGAGAGGGGGAGTAGATATGACACTTTTTGTTCGTCGTGATGAGAGAGCGATTCTAGTTGCACAAGTATATGTCGACGACATAGTGTTTGGTTATAAATGTGATAAACATACTCAAATTTTCTCAAAAAAAATGCATAATGAATTTAAAATGAGTATGGTTGGTGAACTTACTTTCTTTCTAGGTCTTCAAGTTCGTCAACTCGAAAGTGGGATAATTTTGTCCCAAACTAAGTATGCTAAAAACCTTGTTAATAAATTTAAACTTGAATCCGCTAAACATGCATGCACTCCTATGAGTTCATCGATTAAACTTAGTAAGGATATCGAAGGAAAGGATGTAGAGCACACACTTTTTAGAAGTATGATAAATAGTTTACTTTACCCGATCGCTAGTCGTCTGGATATTTCCTTTAGTGTAGGACTTTGTGCACGCTATCAAGCCGCTCTAAAAGAGTCTCAGTTACTTGCCATTATATGTATTATCAAATATGTGAGTGGGACCCTATCTTTTGGAATTTGGTATTCCTTCGACACAAATGATTGTTTATCGGCCTATTCGGATGCCGATTGGGCAGGAGATGTTGATGGATGTAAAAGTACATCTGGCGATTGTTTCTATTTTGGAAGTGCACTTTGTGGCCATCCTCGGTCCTCGCTCGCGGGCGGGAGCACGAAGGAAAGGATCCTCGGGTCCCACGCATCCCTCTCGGGAGCGCTTCGACCGGCGTCATTTGAGATGAGGTGCAAAAATATAGAGAGATTCAGAGTCACCAGTCTATTTTACTTAAAACAGACAAAAGAAAAAATGGGAAGGCATCCCGAAGGATGGCATCCAAAGACATACTAGTGCATACGAAACCAAAATGATTCGAGAAGAGTTCTGAGGCTAAGTTACGAAATGGGAAGGTGTTAGGCACCCATTCCGCCTTTTCGGTCTCTCATGGATATTTGCTATTTTCGTTTATTTTTCCCCGTGATATGTGTGCATGTGTATATATGTAGTGGAGATAGGAATCCTCGCCTTGTATCATGGAAGAGATAAAGCGAGTCATCCGTAGGAAGGTATAAAAACAATATTAGAAAAATAATATTTACGCGATTACCCCTACGTTGATCGTTATAATGGAACGATAACGCATATGGAGTAATAAGTCACTAAGACCAAGTATATAGAATATAAGAAGATTAGATTTAGAGAAGATGGAAAAATGAGAGAAAAGTGAGAAAAAGGACTCGAGTCTCGGGTTTTACCCCGAGACGCCTACATAGCCTATAAAGGCATCGAAGTTCACGTAGTTCGCATACAAAACGAGGGGTGGGGTTTATCCCATAAATCCAAATGGGGGATCTATTATTTGTGAGTGTGTGTGTGTAGAAAAAAAGTGTTTTAGTTGTGAGAAAAGTGTGAGAAAAGTATGAGAATCCCTATTTGGAATTTATGAGCAAACCCTTTTTTCTTATTTTTTTGAGTTTTTATTTATATGAAAATAAGAGTTGTGAAATACTACTAAATAAAAAGTATATGAGGATGTGTGAGATGAGATAATAAAAGTTCTAAGTAATAAAACAAGCTATTGCGAATTTAAGAGAATTTGAAGAGAAAGTTGAGAAAATTGGGCCTTCTTGAAGATCTTGAGCTTGATCTTGAATGTTGGAGAGCAACCCTTGCACTTGGATGATGATGGAGAGTGGTTAATTCACCAAGTTTGATGAAAAGGATGATGAAAAGTGGAAGTTAGGAAGGGATTTGGATGTTAAAATCGTGCTGCCTTCGAGAGAGGTCTTTGGGATTCGCTGAGAGCGGTTTGTATCAGATCTGGGATCCTCTTACAAATGAGGGAAAGGCCTCCTTTTATAAGCCCAGGTCATTGCCAATCGACATAGACCTGGTCCTGCCTATCGGCACCTGCCGATAGGTAGGGTCTGAAACCTGCCATTTGGCAGTGTATTTCAGGCCTTTTTGGAAAATTGGCTGTCGAGGGCAAACCGTTGGTCAGAATTGCTCACGGGTAATTCAGAGACCTTTGAAAGTCCTTTGGATCGCTACCGGGTTTGGGAGTTGACTTTGGCTTAAATATGGCTCAGAAGCGTTTATCGGTCCATTGGACGAGGAATTTATTCGAACGCAAACGGATCGTTCGTCAGCATGGTAAGTTTGAATCGTGCATGGGGTAGACTGTTGGAAAGGTTAGGAGATGTAGTTTGACATTCCAAAGAGTTTGACCCGGTTTGGGGAGTTGACTTTGGTCAACCGGGCCCTGGAAGTATTCGGTGACCTCTTGGAGTCAAATGAATCGTTCGTCAGCATTGGTAAGTCAGAATTGCGCACGGGATGGACCATTGGAAAGGGGTTTCAGTGACCTTTGAAGATTCATTTAGTCTTGATCGAGCTAAAGAGTTGACTTAGGTAAAACAGATCCCGAGGGCGCCCGGTGGCCTCCGAATCAAGTTTCGGACGCAAACGGTTGTTAGTCCGCATGGTAAGTGAGAATCGCACACGAGATGGACCGTTGGAAAGAGAATTTAGTTCCCTTCGAAGATTCATTCAGCCTCGTTCGAGCTGAAGAGTTTGAATTTTTGGTCAAACGGAGCCTGGGAGTGCCCGATGGCTTCTAGGTCAGTACTCGGGACATGACCTGGGTTTGTTGTGATGAAGGGAGGTACGAGGGACCTTAGGAGAGTTAGGGGGTAATAGAATGGGGTGTCTATAGAGCCCCTTGATGGGTGAGTTTGGAACAAATGATAACCATCGAATAAACACCACATGATGCTTTTGATGAAGTATGACCGATTCTGAGGGTCGAAGCTGATTCTGAGGACCTGAGGGGTGTACTGGGGACGACCAATTTTATGGGTCAAAGCCAAATCTGTGGGCTTAAGTGATGTGGGTGATCGATTCTGCGGGTCAAAGCCAATTTTGCGGGCTTAGGGTGAAGATCTAATAATCGAGGTCAATTTTGACCTAAGAGTGGTGATGACTGAGGACCGAGGTGAATTCTGACTTAAGTCAGGTGATGATCTAAGATCGAGGTCAATTCTGACCTAAGAGTGATGACGAGTCAATTTTGACGTAACTCAGGTGATAATCCAAGACCGAGGTCAATTCTGACCTAAGAGTGGTGACGACCGATGATCGAGGTCAATTCTGACCTAACTCAGGTGACGATCCAAGATCGAGGTTAATTTTGACGTAAGAGTGGTGATGACCAAGGATTTAGGTCAAATCTGACCTAACTCAGGTGACGATCCAATACTGAGGTCAATTCTGACCTAAGAGTGGTGATGATCGAGGACCGAGGTCAATTCTGACCTAACTCAGGTGACGATCCAAGATCGAGGTCAATTCTGACCTAAGAGTGGTGACGACCGAGGACCGAGGTCAGTTCTGACCTAACTCATGTGACAATCCAAGATCGAGGTTAATTCTGACCTAAGAGTGGTGACGATCGAGGACCGAGGTCAATTCTGACCTAACTCAGGTGACGATATAAGATCGAGGTCAATTTTGACCTAAGAGTGGTGACAACAGAGGATCGAAGTCAATTCGGACCTAACTCAGGTGATGATCCAAGACCGAGGTCAATTCTGACCTAAGAGTGGTGATGACCGAGGACTGAGGTCAATTCTGACCTAACTCAGGTGGTGATCCAAGACTGAGGTCAATTCTGACCTAAGAGTGGTGACGACCGAGGACTGAGGGAAATTTTGACCTAACTTAGGTGACGATCCAAGACCTAGGTCAATTCTGACCTAAGAGTGGTGACGACCGAGGACCGAGGTCAATTCTGACCTAACTCAGGTGACGATCCAAGACTGAGGTCCATTCTGACCTAAGAGTGGTGACGACCGAGGACCAAGGTCAATTCTGACCTAACTCAGGTGACGATCCAAGATCGAGGTCAATTCTGACCTAAGAGTGGTGACGACCGAGGACCTAGGTCAATTCTGACCTAACTCAGGTGACGATCTAAGACCAAGGTCAATTTTGACCTAAGAGTGGTGATGATCGAGGACTGAGGTCAATTATGACCTAACTCACTTGACGATCCAAGATCGAGGTCAATTCTGACATAAGAGTGGTGATGACTGAGGACCGAGGTCAATTCTGACCTAAGAGTGGTGACGATCGAGGACCAAGGTCAATTCTGACCTAACTCAGGCGACAATCCAAGACCTAGGTCAATTATGGCCTAAGAGTGGTGACGACCAAGGACCGAGGTCAATTCTGACCTAACTCGGGTGACGATCCAAGATCGAGGTCAATTCTGACCTAACTCAGGTGACAATCCAAGACCTAGGTCAATTCTGACCTAAGAGTGGTGACGACCAAGGACCGAGGTCAATTCTGACCTAACTCGGGTGACGATCCAAGACCGAGGTCAATTCTGACCTAAGAGTGGTGACTGATATACCCATTTATATCCTCGGCCTGGCTGAAGATTACCTCCAAAACGGATGATCCTACGAGGGGCCAACCCTTCACCAGGCTCCAGACGACCCTGCGAGGGGCCGACCCTTCATCATGCTCCAGACGACCCGACGAGGGCCGACCCTTCACCAGGCTCCAGACGACCCTACGAGGGGCCGACCCTTCCCAGGCTCCGGATGACCCTACGAGGGTACGACAGTACGAGGCCAGAATTGGGCCAGACTCACTACCGGAAGGAACTTTGCCCTCCGCCTCGTCTCATAGGCCGAGGGTGACATCATCACAGCGCGTGGTTTGGGAGACGCGTGGAACAGTGCGCGTGAGGCTCACATGGCACGTGGAAGACCGTTATAACCAAATCACACCCTCACGTGAGGGAATATTATGTCATCATTTGGCATCTACAGATGTCAACATGGGATTGGCTAGATCATCATTCACATGCACCATGCATACTTGGGGGGTACACTACACCCCCCAAGACCTATACATACTTGTCACCTACAACCCTACAGGGGGGATCAAATTATTGCAACCCTAGCTAAAACTCTGCTTGTACACACAGTAGAGAGAGAGAGAGTGAGCTTATGTGCATTGTATCCAAGGCCATTAGTGCCCATACTTAGTGGATCACACACACAGTGGATGTAGGCCAAATTGGCTGAACCACTGTACATCAATCTTATTTCCTCTTATACTCATCCCCTTCTACATGCTTATACACTTATACATCTCTATGGCTGCCATGGTTACTACTGTTTGAGCTCATCATCATTTATCTGGTGATGCTAAATCTTAGCATCATCAGTTTGGCGCCGTCTGTGGGAACGAGAAGACATCTCTTCCTTTGTACAGCTTGACCTCACTGGGCACTTTGGGGGTGAACCAACACTCCCCCTGAAAGGAGGTGTTTCACCATTGAAAGGGACCCACTAAGGTTCCCAAGCTCACGAGTCTTTTCTTCAGTTCAGCTTTTCACAGCTCAAGCACATGGCACCTGAGATGCCACCACCACCACTTCCCCCGCCGGATGAGGGGGGAAGACCCAGTTGCAGTTAGCCGCCGCCTCAGTCTGAGATGGCTAATGTGGCGGCAACCCTAAAGTATCTGGCAGCAAGCCAGCGGATGATGCAGGAGCAGGAGCAGTTCACAGCTCTAAGCCAGAACATACTGAGACCACCAGGGGTCTCACCTGAGATGATTACTCCGGCAGCAGCTCCAGGACAGCATGAGGCCAGGGGACCAATCCAGGCACCACGCAAAGACCTGCCACCCCCTCAACGACGTAGGGATGTTGCCGACCCCCGGCGCTTACGCCTGGGGAGGCAAGGAAACCCTTGCCCTGAGGACAGGTATGACGATCTTGAGGGAGAGGAGGCCCCAGTAGAATGTTGGGAACCGTATGAGGTCTCCAACAATACTGTACGACCTCTCCAGGATAGTAGAGGGAAATGTGGGAGACCAAACCCTGATGATCGCCCGAGAGGCTCTGCTTTTGATCGCTTGAGCAGGGGGTCATCCTTCGAGAGGCTGGGCCCAGTAAATGACCTGCGGGATAAATTGTCCAGGTCAAGAAGTGCTGCGAGGTCCAGGAAGGAGGCGGCAGATGGCCGACCCCAGGGACGGGATGATGGCCAAAGGGAAGTAAACAGCCGACACAGGCCTGCTGCAGCGGAACCCTCCGTCCACCTTCAAGAGGCGACAGGGGATAACATCGGTCGCGCCGACCCTGTGAGGCCCTGGAATGACTCAATCCAGCGGCTAGAGGATAAGATCGGTGATATATTGAAGAGTCGGGACCCCCTTCAGAAGGGATACACCATAGGCTCACCCTTAGTGGCAAAGATAGTCGACTTCCCTACGCCATCGAGGTTCAAGCCACCTGTGGTCACCCCAAGATATGATGGGAGCACCAACCCTGTCCACCATGTTGAGATGTATCAATCAACAGCAGACATATACTCTATCTCAGATGAGATGAGGTGTCGTGCCTTCTCCGGAACCCTGACGGGGGCTGCACATGTTTGGTACACGTCTCTTCCAAAAAATTCCATTGAAAACTTTAAGCAGTTGGCAGACCGGTTCATCCACAACTTTTGCTTTGGGGTGAGGCCACAGAAGAAGACCACCCACCTGCTCTATGTTAAGCAGGGGAAGAATGAGAGCCTGAGGGACTACATAGCCAGATTCAATAAAGAGAAGCTGGAGGTGGAAGACTATGAGGAGAGCATAGCTATGACAGCCCTGATTGGAGGACTCCAAAAGGGGAAGCTGTTATGGAAACTTGCTGAAGACCCTCCGAAGACGATGGCTGAATTGCTGTCGACAGCAGGAAAGGTGATGAACGCCGAAGAGGCGATGGCCGCAAAATATGAAGACGAAAAAGGAGGTACTAGTGGGGGTAAGTACCCTAAGAAGAACAAAGAGGGGAAGAAGAGGTCCTCGGATGACAAGTTCGCTGGTTACACCCCTCTAACGGTCAGCTGCGAACAGATTCTCAATGAGATAAAGAGTGACCGGTCCCTGAAGTGGCCTGAGAAGCTTATGGCAGCTCCTGGCAAGAGAAATAAGAACCTGTGGTGTGAATTTCACCAAGACCACGACCACGTAAAAGACAAATGCTTTGCTCTGAAAGATGAGATTGAGAAGATGCTGAAAGAGGGGAAGCTCAGAAAGTACGTCGACAAAGGTGCCTTCAAGAGGGGCCGATGGGACGACCCCAGAAAGAAGCGAGTCGATGCATGTAGAGAAGGTCCTCAAAAAAGAGGGGACGACCCTTCTGATGATGAGGACGACCCTAACCTCCCGCCGAGAGACGATCAGGGCCCTGTCAAGAGGCTTAATATGATCTCGCTTGGAGTGGGAATGATCTCCGGGGGTCTGGCAGGAGGAGGGTCGGAAGTTGCAGATAGGAAGGCCCATGTGGCAGAATCCAGGGCAGTGACGAAGACTGTACACTCGACCTCTCTGGAGGTCAAGCCAGAAAAGAGGAAGAAGGTTTACATGGACACATTGATAGTAGGGTTCTCAAGAATGGACTTCAAAGGCCTCTTGGACCCGCATGATGACCCTCTCGTCATCACGACCAGGGTGTATGGGTGTGAGGTGCCGAGGATCCTGGTGGATGGGGGCTCATCTGCAGATGTAATGTTTTGGCCGTGCTTCAAAGCCTTAGGTCTCAGCCGTACTAGACTTGTCCCCTACCATCACCCATTGATTGGGTTCAGTGGGGAAAAGGTTCATCCCCTAGGCGTGTATGAGGACGATGTCAGGATGGGGGATGAGTGGCCGAGGTGTCTTACCAAGAGGGTCAGCTTCTTTGTGATGGATGAACATGTGTTTTCAGCCTATAATATCATATTGGGGCGGGTGGCCCTCAAAGGGTTCGAGGCTGTGCCGTCTACGGTCCACCAGATGATTAAATTCCCCACTCCCTACGGGGTGGGGGAAGTTTAGGGAGACCAGACGACAGCGCGAGAGTGCTACTACAACTCCGCTGAAGAAAGGGAGGCATACAAGAGGGCTACAACCACTTACAATATTGACACCCTAGACCCCAGGGACGAGACGAAGCTCAAGAAAGGGGAGGCTGCGGAAGAGGTGGAACCCATCATCCTCGATGAGGATGACCCGGGAAAAACCGTCCAAATTGGCAAGTCTCTGAAGCCCAATATCAAGGAAGACCTCATCAAACTGTTGAGGAGAAGATGAAGCGTCTTCGCGTGGAGTCATGTAGATATGTCGGGGATCGACCCTGAAATCATGTGCCACAAGCTCAATGTGGTAGAGGGAGTGAAGCCGGTAAAGTAGAAGAGGAGGATTTACTCTAGAGAGAAGTATGAGGTCATTAGGGACGAGGTCAAAAAGTTAGAAGACGCTGAATTTATCAGAGAGGTCATCTACCCTGAATGGTTGTCCAATGCAGTCATTGTCCCAAAGGCCAACGGGAAGTGGCGAATGTGTGTGGACTTTACAGACCTCAACAAGAACTACTCCAAAGACAGCTTCCCTCTCCCCCGCATCGACCAGATGGTAGACGCAACTGCAGGCCATGAGCTCATGAGTTTTATGGATGCCTATATGGGGTACAACCAGATCTTCATGAACCCTGAAGACTCGGAGAGGACAGCCTTCATCACTGACAAGGGGACATACTGCTATAGGGTCATGCCCTTTGGTATAAAAAATGCGAGGGCAACGTACCAGATGAAGCTTAATCCGACCAAGTGTGTCTTAGGGGTTGGAGCAGGGAAGTTCTTGGGGTTCATTGTCAATCAAAGGGGCATCGAGGACAATCCCGAAAAGATAAAGGCCCTTGTTGAGATGAAGACCCCCAAGTCCATTAAAGACATTCAGAGGCTCACAGGGAGAGTGGCTGCCTTGAACAGATTTGTGTCAAGGGTCACAGACAGGTGTCTACCATTCTTCAAGATCCTCAGGAAGGCCTTCGAATGGAGTGAAGAGTGTGACGAGGCTTTCAAGGAGCTAAAATCATACTTAGGGTCTCCCTTGCTGATGTCACGACCCGTGCAGGGTGAACGACTTTACGTGTACCTCGCCGTCTCAGAGTCGGCCATCAGCGCAGCCATTGTGAGAGACGAAGACGGAATACAGAAGCCTGTGTATTTTAACAGCAAGGCACTCCAGGGGGCAGAGCAAAGATACCCGAGGATGGAAAAGTTGGCCTACGCCTTGATCCATGCCTCAAGGAAGATGAAGCCATACTTCCAGTCCCATACTATGGTCATCCTTACCGACTCTCCTCTTAGGCAGGTCTACACAAGCCTGAAAAATCAGGTAGGTTAATGGCCTGGGCTATAGAGCTGGGGGAGTTTGACATTGTGTATGAGCCTAGGACGGTCATTAAGGGGCAGGCATTGGTAGACTTCCTGGCCGAGTTTACTTGGGAAGATGAGGCTGAGGGTGAGAACCTCGGGAAGATAGATACCTGACAGGGTGAGCTCACCGACCCTTCTACAGATAAGACAGAGACAAGCACCGTTGGAAGAAAGGTGGTTGAAAACGAAGAGGAGAGATATCTCTTTAGACAAGGGTCACTCACCGAGGGAGGTTTCTCAGAACACACCGTGTGGAGTCTCTTCGTCGACGGATCCTCTTGCGAAAGCGGGAGCGGAGCTGGGTTAATAGTATCAGCACCCGACGGCACAGACATTGAATACGCCCTGAGGTTCAACTTCAAGGCCTCCAACAACGAGGCCGAGTATGAGGCCCTGATAACAGGCCTCTCCTTGGCCAGATCACTTAGTATCTGCCAGATCTTTGTTCACAGTGATTCGAGGCTAGTGGTGAATCAGATACTAGGAGCCTACGAGGCCAAGGACAAGAGGATGGCTAGGTACCTTGAGAAGGTGAGGTCATTACTGAAAGGCTTTAAAGAAGTGAAATTCAAGAGGATACCTAGGCTCGACAATGGCCGTGCTGACGCCCTTGCGAGGTTGGCCTTGGCGACTAGGACAGACATAAGGAGGACAGTCCCAGTGGAAATCTTGCTTCGACCAACTATTGAAGATGCCGAGGGAACACTAAGCAATTGCCTGAATGTTTCTCAAGAAGCTTCATGGATGGACCCTCTGATCAGATACATTAAAGAGGGAGAGATGCCAGAAGCAAGGCAAGAAAGGAAGAAGCTGAGATACAGGGCTGCAAAATTCACTGTCATCGGAGACACGCTGTACAAAAAGGGGTTTCTGATCCCCTTACTTAGGTGCGTGCATCCCTCATAAGTCCCTTCCATTTTGCAAGATGTGCATGAAGGGTCGTGCTCAAGCCACATTGGGGGTATATCCTTAGCGAAGAGGGTGATCACCTAAGGCTACTGGTGGCCGACTTTGAGGAAAGATGCCGCAGCATATGTAAAAAAGTGTGATAAATGCCAAAGATCTGCTACCATCCCTCATCAACCTCATCAGCCTCTTACCTCCATTACATCCCCATGGCCGTTTGCAGTGTGGGGGATTGACCTGGTAGGACCCTTACTGAGAGCAGTCAATAACTATCGGTTCCTCATTGTAGCGATTGACTACTTCTCAAAGTGGGTAGAGGACGAACCAATGATCACGATTACAGAGCAGAAGACCTTTCAGTTCATCTCGAAAAATGTGATATGCAGATATGGTCTGCCCAACACCCTCATCTCGGATAACGGGACGCAGTTCAAGAATGCCTCTCTACAGAAGTACTGTGAGAGGGTAAGTATCAAACAATTTTTCTCCACCCTAGGCCGACCTCAGGCCAATGGGCAAACCGAAGTTACAAATAGGAAAATCCTAGATGGAATCAAGAAGAGGCTTGAGGAGGCAAAAGGAAGATGGGTCGAGGAGTTATATGCCGTGTTGTGGGCATACAGGACGACAGTGAGGACCACTACCGGGGAGACCCCATTCATGCTAGCTTATGGCACAGAAGCCGTCATCCCCACCGAAATCGAGTTTCCTACGCATAGAGTCCAAATGTATGACCCCCAGGGAAATGCGGAAGAGAGGAGACTCGACTTGGACCTTATTGAGGAAAGGAGGGAGGACGCTGAGATAAGGCAGGCTTCCTACCAGCAGAGGATCGCGAGGTTTTACAATCAGAGGGTGAAACAGAGGCCTATCGCAGTAGGAGACTTGGTCCTCAAGAAGACTTGGCAAAAGCCCAACAAACTCCATCCTAATTGGCACGGCCCCTATAGGGTCATAGATGAAGTTGTCCCTGGGACCTATAGACTATAAAACCTAGAAGGGGAACCTTTTTCCAACCCCTGGAATGCAGATCATTTGAAGAAATACTATCAGTAGTGTTGTAAGGTCTTGATAGACCATAATTGTAACAAGAGTTGCTCCAACAGAACACTTTGGAAAATTAATGAGAAATATCAGCGTTTTCCCCTCATCTCGTGGTTATCAGTTTTAGTGCACATGAAAAATTCTACAGAGAACCACCCTTGGCTATAATGAGGACCAGTGGAGGGGACGACCCCACCACTGTTCTCAAAAAATACGAGGGTAGACTTCATTAAAACCATTAATTTGGTAAGTTGAACCCTCGGCTATAATGAGGACCAGTGGAGGGGACGACCCCACCACTGTTCTAAAAAAAGACGAGGGTAGACTCCATTAAAACCATTAAGTTAGTAAGATGAACCCTCGGCTATAATGAGGACCAATGGAGGGGACGACCCCACCACTGTTCTAAAAAAAGACGAGGGTAGACTTCATTAAAACCATTAATTTGGTAAGTTGAACCCTCTGCTATAATGAGGACCAGTGGAGGGGACGAGCCCACCACTGTTCTAAAAAAAGACGAGGGTAGACTCCATTAAAACCATTAATTTGGTAAGTTGAACCCTCGGCTATAATGAGGACCAGTGGAGGGGACGACCCCACCACTGTTCTAAAAAAAGACGAGGGTAGACTCCATTAAAACCATTAAGTTGGTAAGATGAACCCTCGGCTATAATGAGGACCAATGGAGGGGACGACCCCACCACTGTTCTCAAAAAAGACGAGGGTAGACTCCATTAAAACCATTAAGTTGGTAAGTTGAACCCTCGGCTATAATGAGGACCAATGGAGGGGATGACCCCACCACTGTTCTAAAAAAAGACGAGGGTAGACTTCATTAAAACCATTAATTTGGTAAGTTGAACCCTCGGCTATAATGAGGACCAGTGGAGGGGACGACCCCACCACTGTTCTAAAAAAAGACGAGGGTAGACTTCATTAAAACCATTAATTTGGTAAGTTGAACCCTCGGCTATAATGAGGACCAGTGGAGGGGACGACCCCACCACTGTTCTCAAAAAAGACGAGGGTAGACTCCATTAAAACCATTAAGTTGGTAAGTTGAACCCTCGGCTATAATGAGGACCAGTGGAGGGGACGAACCCACCACTGTTCTAAAAAAAGACGAGGGTAGACTTCATTAAAACCATTAATTTGGTAAGTTGAACCCTCGGCTATAATGAGGACCAGTGGAGGGGACGACCCCACCACTGTTCTAAAAAAAGACGAGGGTAGACTCCATTAAAACCATTAAGTTGGTAAGATGAACCCTCGGCTATAATGAGGACCACATGGAGGGGACGACCCCACCTTGGTCCTAAAAAAGACGAGGGAGAGGTTAGTGGCATTAATAAAGACTCACAGCACAACCATACAAATACAAAAAGCAGAAATATGGAAGACAGTAAAGAAGACGATGATATTAATGAAATGCCAGTGTTATACAAATTATCAAGTGTTTTACAAAAGAGAACACAAAAATGATAAATACACTAAGAGGGTATGGGCTACAGACAGCCACCCTATGGGACAATATCGGAGGGCAGAGCCTCAACATCCACCAAAGGGGTCTCCTCGATGACCATAACCGACTGATCCTCAGAGGTGCCGACCCCCTCAACCTGCACTTGTGATTCAACACAAGTCAAAGCCTCGACAATCATTGGGTCGTCCAGTCTGACTGCTTCAATAGAAGGACGGACCGAGGAGACGACGTCGCCAAACCTGAGGACGACCCATCGACAGGTCGTCCTGATTCCCCTCTCCAAATATTCAAGGCCGAAGCCCTGAAACTCGTCAGAAACCTTGTAAGCCTCAACAGCATCAACCTCGACTTTCATGATGGTTGCTTCAAGGTCAGCTTTGTACTTGGCCTCCATATTGGTCAAGGCCTCGTCCTTTTCCTTGAGAAGCAGGTCCTTGGCCTTAATGTCCTCGTCGTGCTGCCTCGTCAATTCATCTAGGACCCTGGCATGCTCGGTCCTGGCACTCTCGAGTTCAGCCCTCGCAGTATCGAGCTCTGTCCGCAGGTCAGCCTCATGATGAATGGCCCTTTCGGCCTCATGGAACTTCGCTTAATTCTCATCCATCTATTTTGTCGCCGAGGTAAAAGCACACACAGACTGCACAATAAAAAGAAACACATGTCAAGAGGCCGAGGAAACAGTTAATTGAAAGAATGAAATTTAAGAGGTGGGTCAAGACCAATACCTGTGCAAGGGAGTGCAAGCCATAGTCGTACACTTTGGCAGGGGGCATTTTGGACAGGAACTCATAATCAGCTGCCGAAGGTGTAGAGAACATCGAGGCCTTGGCTGCCCTCAAGTTGGCAATGAGTGACGAGGGGTCAGCCCTCAGGTGTGCCAGGTTTTGAGACCAGAAGGCCCCCATAGTGGATGAAGAGGTCATCCCATCAGAGGCTTCAACCCTGGCCCTCGTCCGAGAATCAGGCCGAGGGTCAATAGGGGCCTCAGGCTCCTTCCTTTTATTGCTATCGGTGGTTGGCTCCACCACCGTCGGCCCAGCGGCCCTTGTCTTCCTATGAGCCTGCTGAGTTCTTCTTGGCCAATCCAAATAATAAGCTGGGAGCAGTCATTTCCCAAAGATAGTCTGACGTACCTGCAGGACGACCTGATAAGAGGATGACAGGTTAGAAAAATGCAGATCTAAAGATGAAACACTTGAAAAAAAGCAAAGAATGGAAAATGTTCAGTATAACTCACATAGTTCAGTCAGAGGGCCGACCCTCAGACCAACTTCTTTGAGGAACCCGGGGGTCATCAGGTCTTCAAATTTTGGAAGTTCACCCTCTCTCCCTCGTCCTCTTAGATACTCAACGATATCCTTCTCCTCCAGACTAAGTCCAGGGTCTCACCTGGCCTTCATGGAAGGGTTAGACCATTTTTTGGGGACCCTCGGACCATCGGCGGTGGGCTCCCACTCCCCAAAGACAAAGAAGAATCTCTTTTTCCAATAGTTGTTGGAAGTTTGTGCCACGTGGAGGAGTTTCTTCTCAGACCTCCTTGCCCCCAAATGATAGTATCCAGGCTGTTTGGACGAGGAGGTAATGTTGTAGCAGCCCAAGAATAGGTCGACCGAGGGCTCGTCGGTGAAAGAAATCTTCCACAAGGAGATGTAGCCCAGGATCGTCCTCCAAGAGTTGGGAGGAAGTTAAGAGGGGGCAACACCAAGGGAAGATAGGATATCTACGATGGCAGGATGCAGAGGGAATCTGACTCCAACCTTGAACATTTGTTCATAGACTGCAACCTCTCCCTCTTCATAGTCAAAAACCCTCTCAGACTCAGAGGGAACCCTCATAGTTATGCTGGAGGGCACTCCATAGGCATGCCTCCATATCAGGAGGTCGCGATCCCTAACAGAGGAGATAAAGGACGAGGTGTGGGAGGTATCAAACTCGTCATCTATATCATCGTCCTCGTCCTCAGTCCCCTCTCCCTCGGCCTCGTAATCTGTCGGAGGGCCCTGGGGAAAAGCCACTTGGAAGGCATGGGGAGACAGGGTTGTCACAGGGACAGCCTCAGAGGGGACCATACCCTCGGCCTATCGGCCCGGGCTTAGGTCTGATGTCTCCCTCCTGCCAGAAGTTCCAGCACCAGTTGGCGAGGATGCTCTCTCGTCCATCTCACGTGGTTTGGGTGTCTCGGCTAGACGAGATGACGACCCACAAGACTCAGACGGTTCAAATGGTTTTATGGTGGCAAGAGGAATGGGAAATATGGGTCGTACCCAATTAGGGTCGTCCCCTCGTCTCCTCTCTTCCTCTTCCTCTATTCGTCTGATCTCTGCAAATAGCTTCTCTCTCAAAGATGGGAATTCAGATACTAAGCTATAAAGCCTCCTAAGCATTAAATGGAAGACCCTACACTTGAAGAAATTTGGGGAACTCGACCACAAACAAGTTTGCAATTGACCAAACTAGACTTTTGAATTAAAAGGGGAATTGAAGGTTTTCACTCAAGAACACTCAAGAACATTCCAGAAATAGTTGCCGGAGAAGACACCGGAAAAAGATATGGGGTAACCCAAAGAAAATGCAGCCACACGACCCTAAAAAGCAAACAGAAATGAAGGTAAAAGAGAGCTCGGGGAGAAAGAGATTACCTGATAAAGAAAGCAAGAACGTTACTAGGCTTGAAGGATTGAAGGCTGCAGAAAATGACGATGAAAACTGATAAAATTCTAGAGAGAGAAGGCTTGGGCGTGAAGAAGAAGAAGAAGGAGAGAGAGTTTGAAAATCACTTAAATACTTTGGTAATGAGTGGGCCCATTTACCAAGAAGGGTATCATTAGGGCACAAATCCCCATGCAAAGTGTGCAGTCGCTATGCCTTGGAAACTTGAACCACAATGAGTATCTGCCCAGGTGTCACCCACCTAACTGATCATACACGCATCTCAATTATAACACTATCCCTCAGCCATCTCAATGGCACCTATAGCTAAGGGCTGGGGGGTGATTGATATACCCGTTTATATCCTCGGCCTGGCTGAAGATTACCTCCAAAACGGACGACCCTACGAGGGGCCGACCCTTCACCAGGCTCCAGACGACCCTGCGAGGGGCCGACCCTTCATCATGCTCCAGACGACCCGACGAGGGCCGACCCTTCACCAGGCTCCAGACGACCCTACGAGGGGCCGACCCTTCCCAGGCTCCGGATGACCCTACGATGGTACGACAGTACGAGGCCAGAATTGGGCCAGACTCACTACCGGAAGGAACTTTGCCCTCCGCCTCGTCTCATAGGCCGAGGGTGATATCATCACAGCGCGTGGTTTGGGAGACGCGTGGAACAGTGCGCGTGAGGCTCACATGGCACGTGGAAGACCGTTATAACCAAATCACACCCTCACGTGAGGGAATATTATATCATCATTTGGCATCTACAGGTGTCAACAGGGGATTGGCTAGATCATCATTCACATGCACCATGCATACTTGGGAGGTACACTACACCCCCCAAGACCTATATATACTTGTCACCTACAACCCTACAGGGGGGATCAGATTATTGCAACCCTAGCTAAAACTCTGCTTGTACACAAAGTAGAGAGAGAGAGAGTGAGCTTATGTTCATTGTATCCAAGGCCATTAGTGCCCATACTTAGTGGATCACACACACAGTGGATGTAGGCCAAATTGGCTGAACCACTATACATCAATCTTATTTCCTCTTACACTCATCCCCTTCTACATGCTTATACACTTATACATCTCTATGGTTGCCATGGTTACTACTGTTTGAGCTTATCATCATTTATCTGGTGATGCTAAATCTTAGCATCATCAGTGACGACCGAGGACCAAGGTCAATTCTTACCTAACTCAGGTGACGATCTAAGACCAAGGTCAATTCTGACCTAAGAGTGGTGACGACCGAGGACCGAGGTCAATTCTGACCTAACTCAGGTGACGATCCAAGACCGATGTCAATTCTGACCTAAGAGTGGTGATGATCAAGGACCGAGGTCAATTCTGACCTAACTCAGGTGATGATCCAAGATCGAGGTTAATTCTGACCTAAGAGTGGTGACGACCGAGGACCGAGGTCAATTCTAACCTAACTCAGGTGACGATCTAAGATCGAGGTCAATTCTGACCTAAGAGTTGATAAATATTGGATTTTAATTATGCTGGAGAAAGTGCTTTCTGATTTTGATCTGAGCAGGGTAGCTGATAGCTAGGGAAGCTTTTGTTTCTTTAGGAGGCCTCACAGGGGGGAACAACCAATTTTGATGCTGTAAAAAACTACACCGGGGAAGTGATCAAGCGATCCTTAGAGATCCTTCGAAGCTTTGTCAGGAGGAGATTCACTTGGTTTTTGAGGATTTCGCTGGGAAAGAGGGGTTCCACTGTTAGGGAATGTGAAATTTTCCGGGTGAAAATGTTCTAAATCCTTCCTGGGATTTTTAGGAATTTTTCGAAGATTTTTCGGGGCTTTCTGATATTTTCTGGGAATTTTTGTACGAAATTTATGGGGGTTGCCGTTCGGCATGGTATGAGGGGTGCCATTCGGCAGTGGCACAGACTTTTGGACTACCTCGGGAAGGTATGGAGTCAGTGCCGATCGGTATGGCTGGGGTCAGTGACGATCGGCATGGAGTTTGGCATCCTATAAAAAGGGGGTGAATCCCTTTATTTTTTCACAGCTTCTTTGCTTTCTCTCTTTCTGCGATTCCTCTATAAATCGTTCTAGCATTTCGATCTTCAAGAAATGGCCGATTTTGTGAGCACTGCAGTCCACAGGGAGCGGTTAACTGTTGATGACTGGGCGAATATAGAGTGGAGGGCCAGGGCGCCTCTTGCTTTGGGGAGTGAGAACTCCTTTGATGCATTTGAGCCTGTTGCGGATGAGCGGACTTTGTTGCGGGAGCCGTCGCATCATCGCTCGTCAAGAGTGAATTCCGGCGATTGTGTAAGTAATCCGACCCTTGGCATTCCTTTTTTTGTGTTTTTTCTTTCTTTCTTGACTTCTGATGGGATTTTTTTTCTTTTGCCAGTCTGATATTTCTTTGAAGAACATGCGCTCCCATGGGACGACGAGGCTCAGGGATGTCTGGGAGCATCTCCCACCTATGGTGCGTTGGGTGGTATCATCAGTGGGTTTTGGGAGGTTGGCATCTGCGCTGGATGAGACGCCTCATTCGACAGCGGTCCTGTGCGCTTTGGGAGAGAGGTGGTTGGATACTACCCACACCTTCCATTTTGGCTTCGGGGAGATGACTGTGACTCCCATAGACGTGCAACAACTGTTGGGTATGGATTATGATGGAGAGCAGATATAGGTGGATCGCTCTTTGCGGGTGAGACCGGAGGCAGGCGTGCGGCATTTGGTGATGTAGGGAGGACAAATCTGGGGATTTTATCCGGCTGTCCCTGCTTAAGGATGTTCTGTTGGGCAGGGTGATTTATATGGAGGACGGGCTGCAAGTGAGGCAGATGGCTCGATTATTTATTTTGCTGGTGTTGGGAGGTTTCATGGTGGCGTCGAGCTGCGACGTCGTCCATTTGTAGTTCTTGTCGTACTTAAGGATGTTTTCGAACATCCCTTTCTATGATTGGGGGAGTCTGGCTTTGGAGACCATTTACTCATCTCTGGATGCATTCAACCGGTGTTGCTGGCAGACCTTTATGTAATACCCCGTATTTTTATGGCTTTTAATTATTAGGGATTTATTGAATTTAATTGAGATATTAATTTAATATTAATCCGGTATTTTATTTTAAATATTTACTAGCATGACGAGAGTTAGTAATTATTGGGATTTTGTTGAATATTACTGGATGAGAAGAGTAATATATGAGATTGATTTTATTAAAATTATCACGAGTGAATAAAATGACAATTATGGATATTTAATTCGGGACGCGCCTGTGTCGTGTCAGGACTAAATTATTACTGTTAAAGTGAATAAATTATAAGTCATCCGTATAGTCGTTTTGAGTCCGCCAAAGTGTTCTAAAGGGTCGAGATAGTCAGAAAAGTGTACCCGAAGGTTTAATTTGGGTCTCGGGGCATTTTTAAGCCTAATTGTCATCCCGGGAGGGTATTTTAGACATTTTGTATTTTTGGGTAACAAAACCCACGAATTTTCTTAGTATATATTAGCCATTTGGAGTTGTCTCTTAGGGTTAAAAAAATAAAAAATCTAAGCCAACCATTAGAGAAGAAGGTGGAGTGATTAGAGAAGAAGGTGAAGAGATTAGAGAAGAAGGTGAAAAGTTTTCCAAGCAATCCAAGGCCTAGAACTCACCCGATTGCATTGCCACCACCACCAAAACGTAGATCGCACGATGAGGAACGCAACCATATATTTTTCATCAATAAACCACACCCTTGAATCTCAGTCAAGTATCTATCTTGCTAATTTCCAAGTTAATATACCTTCCATGGTAGTCTAGGAATGAAAGTCATTAGTTTTAATTGAAGAATTATATGTTTTGGAAGAGAGTTTATATGTGTTGTAGGAAGAATCCATGTGGACTAAAATCTGGATCGTATGTAGAGGATTAACCATGAGTTTAGTATGATATTTGGGAAGAAAATCTGTACTAAAATAGAGGTTGCGATTATTCACGCAAAAATTTGGTTTTATAAAGAAATCTGGGATTTAGCCCCTTTTTGATTGATTCGTTGAGGATTTATTGATGTTGTTACCTTAGAACTCATTTATATATATTGCTTATACATTTGGATAAATTTGATGGGAGTTTAGGATGAAATTATAGAGTTTTGGAGGAGTTAGAATGATTGAACCTATAGGTTGAAAATTGCAGTAAACTGGGTAAAAAATGCTTGATCGTTCGATCGACCAAGAGCATCGATCGATCGACCCCATTCCTCGATCGATCGGCCCCTCTTGGAAAACTGCATATTTTTCCCCTTTCTGTTTAGTCCAGTTAAAATTCTTAGGAACCCTTGATTATCATTGATAGAGTATAATGGGTTATGAAGATGACCAATAGGGTCTAAGTAGACTCCGTTGAGTGAAATTAATATGAGATGAAATTTTAGTTTAACGGGGAGTTATTTATACATTGGGAATTGTGCATACGTTTACTAAAAGATTGAGACTCGTGAAAGATTTAGACTAAAAGGTAAGTGAGGATATACCAACTGAAATTCATACATAGTGAGAAAGAATACTTCAAGAGATGAGAAGTAAGAACGAAGTAAATAATAAATGAGAATAAAAGAGACAAATTCGTTATGAGAAATAATCGAGTAAAATTTGTGTTGAGAATGGATAATAACAATTACGGGTCGTGGACGAACCTAATTTGGAAAATATGAATATTTATATGGATGACTTTGTGATTGTGCATATATTATGTATCTGTGTATGACATACCTAGCTTACATGCTATCGACGGGAGGTTTGCGCGTGAGGGCAGTCATATCCTGATGAATCCATGGGATTTTTTACTTGTCACTCAAGGACATGGGACTTATGTCGATTAACATTAGTGAGAACAATGGTATAGAACGGTCATTTGGGTGCGTAGGTATGTGCGTAGCCCAAAGGATTAGGACTAAGTTCGCCTCCATTATTTTTTATTTGATATTTGTGGTTCGAGGAATCTTTACCGAACCTATAGTCCCCTATACAACGACGTGATGTATTGGGACAAGATAGCAGGGTAATGCAGCACCGCAGCTATGTCTCGGGGTGCAGTATAGTATATATATACTATAGTGAATATATATATACATGTGATGATATCTACGATGTGGCTAACGTAGAAATGTAAGATAGTTACATATGAAAACACTTAGTTGAATTGAATTAATAAGGGACTTATCCATGTTGAATCTAAATGGATATATATATGTTTATAACATCATTATATGTATTATAACGTTAATACGGGGGAATAATTTTGGGCTATAAAGAATGGATACATGTGGTTAATCTAGTTAGCGTGGGAACTATAACTAGGATGGCTTAGAGGTACGTTAGGTGTGCACACTAGATGAGAGGTGAGGATTCTGAAGAGAGTGTCGCATACTAACATGGTTGTGATATTAACCGATAAGCATTTTAAATACTTGCTAAACTATTTTTTAAACTGTTTTACACTCGGGCTCTGACCTGTTTTCTGTCATTTCTTTCTTTCTTGTATATATACGTATGTATTACAGGTGCCCATCCATGGGGGTGTCATGCTTAGGTTCTTTGGATTGGACGTGCTGCAGCTTATGTGGGAGTTGCAGGCCCTTGCTTTAGACGACTTCGTTATTAAATCAGTTCCTACTTTAGATCTTCATAGTTAGGGCATGTGTCGCCCGAGTTCCTATTCCAATTGGATTTGTCAGAGATTTATGATATTTCCCGCATTCGGTACTCCTTGGGAGTTAACTATTGTCAGGATGATTTTATTTATGGTTATTAAACTTGGTTTGGATTAACTTATGTGATTTTTAACTATTGGGTATTAAAAAGGTTTTCATATTGGTATTTAATAAAGGAAAAATGAGGTTTTAAATGAATTTGACACTTAGCTTAATTATTTAGGGTGTTCAAATTGAAAATATTATTTTACGACAGTGATGCTGAGAATGAACCAACCGTTCATCTGGTTTTAATTTAATAAAGGACTGATCACCCGGTATTTAATTAGGCGGGGTGTTACAGGTGGTATCAGAGCATCAGGTTCCTGTGTCCTTTAGGGTCTGTACGGCTTACTAAGCTTACATAGAGCCCTATGTTTAGGATTGTTGATTTCTTTGGTAAGATTCTGTTATCCTGCTATAACGTATATATTAGTGAATCTTAATTGCGTTCGGACGTGTTCGTACAAGAAGTATGTCAGATGAGGGCCATTGGATGGATAGCGGAGGCCGTACTTAGGAGGTTATGAAGTATGTTCGAGGATGATGACCGTAGTCGAGGTCACCCCTAGTATGACACGCGAGTCCAGGACTGTAAAGACGGTTAGGACGCAACCTACAAATTCCAGGTGTTGCTATAGTCGAAAGTGTGACAAATTAGACTCACCCAACATGGTGGGAGAGGGTCAAATGGAAAATTGAAGAGAGTGAATAAGTAGACTTTTATATGAATAGATAAAACCTGTTGGGATGTTATATACTATAGACTAAGGACCTGATGAGTTTCGATGACCGACTATTTTAGGTAGTAGTGTATCGGGGGGGGGGGGGGGTCCTTGTTTGGATTTCGCTCTGCGAGACACCCCACGCATGAAACTAAAGAACGTTGGGAGTCGAAGTAATTTAGGTCTTTAGAATATGAGTTTATAACCTTTGCCCTTATCTATGTATATATATATTAATTAGAGAGTTATGAGTTATAGCATGATTTGAGGCAAATGGAATCGCCAAATAAGAATGTGGAAATCATAGAAATACGGATTATAGACTAAGTAGTCAGTTAATTAAGGATAACCTTACAGAGTAATCACATTCATTTATACCTTATGATGGAATGTACATACATTGGGCGCCCTTGATGGTTGGATTGTAGTATTTTCCATATTTGTGACACAGTAAGTATTCTTGAGGTTAATGAAAGTAGAAGTTGTGACTTCCAAATTTAGTTGTTTGATGACTTAGGATCGTTACTCCCATAATTTTGCCATGGGGATGGCATAGGAAGGATTGGGTGAAGTTTAACTCAAGATAATTTAAACTAAATGGTAAGGCTTGGAGTATCACATTAGTGGGGGTATTCGGTAATGTGCTGTATGGGTGGTATGACGAAAATTACATGAGATGTGAGATTAATAACCGGAGTTGTCCTTACCAGTTACGCTTTATTTTTTTTGAATTTCGGGATGAAATTCCATTATTAGGGGGGAAGTATGTAATAACCCGTATTTTTATGGCTTTTAATTATTGGGGATTTATTGAATTTAATTGAGATATTAATATAATATTAATCCGGCATTTTATTTTAAATATTTACTAAAGTGACGAGAGTTAGTAATTATTGGGATTTTGTTGAATATTACAGGATGAGAAGATTAATATATGAGATTGATTTTATTAAAATTGTCACGAGTGAATAAAATAACAATTATGGATATTTAATTCGGGACGCGCCTGTATCGTGTCAGGACTAAATTATTATTATTAAAGTGAATAAATTATAAGTCATCCATATAGTCGTTTTGAGTGCGCTAAAGTGTTCGGAAGGGTCGAGATAGTCAGAAAAGTGTACCCGGGGGTTTAGTTTGGGTCTCGGGGTATTTTTAGGCCTAATTGTCATCCCGAGAGGGTATTTTAGACATTTTGTATTTTTGGGTAACAAAGCCCACGAATTTTCTTAGTATATATTATCCATTTGGAGTTGTCTCTTGGGGTTAAAAAATACAAAATCTAAGCCAGCCATTAGAGAAGAAGGTGAAGTGAGTAGAGAAGAAGGTGAAGAGATTAGAAAAGAAGGTGAAGAGTTTTCCAAGCAATCCAAGGCCTAGAACTCACCCGATTGCACCGCCACCACCACCAAAACGTAGATCGCACGATGAGGAACAAAACCATATATTTTTCATCAACAAATCACACCCTTGAATCTCAGGAAAGTATCTATCTTGCTAATTTCCAAGTTAATATACCTTCCATGTTAGTCTAGGAATGAAAATCATAAGTTTTAAATGAAGAATGATATGTTTTGGAAGAGAGTTTATATGTGTTGTAGGGAGAATCCATGTGGACTAAAATCTGGATCATATGTAGAGGATTAACCATGAGTTTAGTATGATATTTGGGAAGAAAATCTGTACTTAAATAGAGGTTGTGATTATTCATGCAAAAATTTGGTTTTATAAAGAAATCTGGGATTTAACCCCTTTTTGATTGATTCGTTGAGGATTTATTGATGTTGTTACGTTAGAACTCATTTATATATATTGCTTATACATTTGGATAACTTTGATGGGAGTTTGGGATGAAATTGTAGAGTTTTGGACGGGTTAGAATGATTGAACCCGTAGGTTGAAAATTGCAGCAAACTGGGCAAGAACTGCTTGATCAATCGATCGACCCCATTCCTCGATTGATCGACCCCTCCTGGAAAACTGCATATTTTTCCCCTTCTGTTTAGTCCAGTTAAAATGCTTAGGAACCCTTGATTGTCAATGATAGAGTATAATGGGTTATGAAGATGACCAATAGGGTCTAAGTAGACTCCGTTGAGTGAAATTAATACGAGATGAAATTTTGGGTTAACGGGGAGTTATTTATACATTGGGAATTGTGCGTACATTTACTAAAAGATTAAGACTCGTGAAAGATTTAGACTAGAAGGTAAGTGAGGATATACCTACTGAAATTCATACTTAGTGAGAAAGAATACTTCAAAAGATGAGAAGTAAGAACGAAGTAAATAATAAATGAGAATAAAAGAGACAAATCCGTTATGAGAAATAATCGAGTAAAATTTGTGTTGAGAATGGATAATAACAATTACGGGTCGTGGGCGAACCTAATTTGGAAAATATGAATATTTATATGTATCACTTTGTGATTGTGCATATATTATGTATCTGTGTATGACATACCTAGCTTACATGCTATCGACGGGAGGTTTGCGCGTGAGGGCAGTCATATCCTGATGAATCCATGGGATTTTTTACTTGTCACTCAAGGACATGGGACTTATGTCGATTAACATTAGTGAGAACAATGGTATAGAACGGTCATTTGGGTGCGTAGGTATGTGCGTAGCCCAAAGGCTTAGGACTAAGTTCGCCTCCATTATTTGTGATTTTATATTTGTGGTTCGAGGAATCTTTACCGAACCTATAGTCCCCTATACAACGACGTGATGTATTGGGACAAGATAGCCGGGTAATGCAGCACCGCAATTGTGTCTCGGGGTGCAATATAGTATATATATACTATAGTGAATATATATATACATGTGATGATATCTACTATGTGGCTAACGTAGAAATGTAAGATAGTTATTTACGAAAACACTTAGTTGAATTTGATTAATAAAGGAATTATCCATGCTGAATCTAAATGGATATACATATGTTTACAACATCATTATATGTATTATATGGTTAATACGGGGGAATAATTTTGGGCTATAAAGAATGGATACATGTGGTTAATCTAGTTAGCGTGGGAACTATAACTAGGATGATTTAGAGGTAAGTTAGGTGTGCACACTAGATGAGAGGTGAGGATTCTGAAGAGAGTGTCGCATACTAACATGGTTGTGATATTAGTCGGTAAGCATTTTAAATACTTGCTAAACTATTTTTTAAACTGTTTTACACTCGGGCTCTGACCTGTTTTCTGTCATTTCTTTCTTTCTTGTGTATATACGTATGTATTATAGGTGCCCAGCCATAGGGGCGTCATGCTAAGGTTCTTTGGATTGGACGTGCTGCAGCTTATGTGGGAGTTGCAGGCCCTTGCTTTAGACGACTTCGTCATTGAATCAGTTCCTACTTTAGATCTTCATAGTTAGGACATGTGTCACCCGAGTTCCTATTCCAATTGGATTTGTCAGAGATTTATGATATTTCCAGCATTCGGTACTCCTTGGGAGTTAACTATTGTCAGGATGATTTTATTTATGGTTATTAAACTTGGTTTGGTTTATATAGATGGTTTAATTCTTGTGTGTTAATTGCCATCCTTAGTATTTATCTGATTTTAACTGTTGGGTATTAAAAAGGTTTTCATATTGGTATTTAATAAAGGAAAAATGAGGTTTTAAATGGTTTTGACACTTGGCTTAATTATTTAGGGTGTTCAAATTGGAAATATTATTTTGTGACAGTGATGCTGAGAATGAACCAACCGTTCACTTGGTTTTTAATTTAATAAAGGATTGATCACCAGGTATTTAATTAGGCAGGGTGTTACACTTTACTGGAGCCACGTACCTTCTTGAGGTATTCTTCAGTTTGCGCATTTGTTTTCATGCATTCGCATTTTCCTTATGCGTCTCTTTTGTTTGTGAATTTAGACGTGGTTCTATGAGGTGATTGGGTGCAACACCCCGCTGATCGCTCTGAAAGACGACACTGTTGGGGACTTCTACCAATTGTATCGATGGCGTAAGTCCAATCGGCAGTCGAAGGGATCTCTATCCCTGGAGGCGGTGCGTCAGGTCTTGAATGACTTGACCAGTGGTAGGGTAAGACTCTTTCTATTTTCAGTCTTGGTTTTTGCACCTTCTGATCTTGTATTGATTTATGTCTTCTAGGAAATTTTCAAGTGACCTTTTATCCCTCGGGGACAGCCATTCAGGATGTGGGGACGATCGGGGTGAATGCGCAGATGAGGCGTTTGCTGGTGCATGAGTTCGGCCATTCCTGGTATCTTGGGGAGAGGGTGGTTCGCCAGATTACTGAGGAGGAGGTGGTGGTGCCACATGCGCAGCCTCCTACGTCTATGAGGCGGGAGCGACTGTTGTCAGAGGATGAGAGGATCGCGGCGATGATTGGCGAGTCCTATTTGTTGTACACCGATACGGCTACGCCGTATGACTACATGGACGTTGTGACGATCTGGTTGATGGAGCCTAGCATATATGATGCCTTGCCTTTCCCTCCTGCGAGTTTGAGTTGGGCGGTGGGATCTTCCCATAGTGGCGACGGTCCGACGGCATCTGCGGCGACGATGACCTCAGAGGTTCCTTTTTTGGGGTTGCATACCCCTTCGTACAACATTCGACGGGCTGATGGAGGGATGGTGCCTATGCTGCATCGCCCTCATGCAATGGATCCGGAGGAGTTGGGCTTGAAAGAGGAGGTCCTTCGACGTGCGGTAAACCTTTCTATTCTTCTATTTCTTTCTTTTATATTTTGGTCATCTCTTCTTTGATACCGATTTTGCCTTTTTCTTGCAGCAAGTCCGAGTGTCGACCACCTGGATAAGAGACATCAGAGACTGGATATCTTCGGTGACTGCCCATACTCGGGATGTGGTTCCTGTTCCTTCTTACTTGGTGCCATCTGCTTCATCCGGAGAGGACTCTGGATTAGGTAGTGGCGGTGCATCGTCTCGCCGTAGGGGAAAGAGAGAACGCCGCAGGGGTGGAAGCTCTTAGAGAGAAAGGTGGGTGAGAGAGGGAGAGAGAATGTGGGTTCGGGTTAAGTCCCATTGTTTTTTTTCTTTTATTTCCTGCAAAATTGATGTAACACAAAAATCATAAAGATGCAATGGAGTTTTTTTATTATCTGTTATTAATGGTGAATGAATGCATGCACATGCGCTTTTAACATAAACATACAATCGCGACGTTGTCGAAGGAACTATTTTACTTCATAACCTTACGACACATGTATTAATTGATTCGGGGTCATCTCACTCATTTGTTAGTTCGAAGTTTATGACCTTTGCAAATCTTATTCCTATTACTTTGGATCATCCGATTTCCATAAGTATGCCTACGAGTACAATCACCAGGACACGGTAGGTTTGTAAAAATTATGGGATAATACTCGAGGTAGGAACCTTTATTATTGATTTAGTGGTCTTAGAAATGGTAGGATTCGATGTCATTATTAGGATAGATGCCTTATTTACTAATAATGCATATATTGATTGTTCTTTAAGAAAAGCGATCTTAAGAGAAATTGAATTCGTAATCAATCTTTTCCCAATACCTCTCCCATTTCTATACCACCCCATTAAGGGTACCTCTAAAACTACGGGAACTTCGAACCCAACTTGATGAATTATTAACCAAAGGATTTATTCGACCCAATACATCTCCCTGGGGTGCTCCAGTATTATTTGTTAAAAAGAAAGACGGTTCATTTCGATTTTGTATCGATTACAGTAAATTGAACTAGGTCACCATTAATAATAAATATCCTTTTACCTAGAATAGGTGATATATTTGATCAATTATGAGGAGCCAATGTATTTTCAAAAATCGATTTACGCTTCAGATATCATAAATTGAGGGTAAAAGAGGAAGACATACCAAAAATAGCTTTCAGAACTCGGTATGGACACTTTGAATGTTTAGTAATGTCTTTTGGACATACTAATGCTCCAACCGATTTTATGGACCTAATGCATCGCGTATTTCAACCATTTCTGGACAAATTTATGATCGTATTCATCGACGATATCCTGATATATTCACAAAATGAAATGGATCACGAAACTCATTTATAAATCATACTAGACACCTTATGATGTCACCAGTTGTATGCCAAGAATAAAAAATGCGACATTCGAATCAAAGAGGTAAAATTTTTAGGACATGTTATTACAAAACTAGGAATCCAAGTAGACCTAGCAAAAACCGTTGCAGTTATGGAATGGCCCTAACCCTCCACCGTAACCGAGGTTCGAAACTTTCTAGGATTAACTGGTTATTACCGAAGATTTGTAGAAGTATTCTCCACTATTTCTTTACCTCTCATGAAATTAACTCGAAAGGATATACGCTTTGAGTGGAATCAAGAATGTACTCAAGCCTTTTGTACCCTGAAAGAACGTTTGACTACCAACCCTGTGCTCATAATACCTTATAGTACTATAAGTTGCGATGTATACACGGATGCTTCCTCACAAGGGCTAGGATGTGTACTCATGCAATCAGTAAAAGTAGTAGAGTATGGGTCACGACAACTGAAAATCCACAAACGAAATTATCCAGTTCATGATCTGGAATTAGCCTCTATCGTCTTTGCCTTGAAAATTTGGCGATGTTGCTTATACGGAGTAGAATTTTGACTATTCCCAAATCATAAAAGTTTAAAATATATCTTTACCCAAAAAGATCTGAATTTGCGATAACGCATGTGGATGAAGTATTTAGAAGATTACGACTTCCAACTACAATATCACCCAGGTTAAGGCAACAGGGTAGCCTATGCCTTAAGTCATAAAACTAGTGGAAGACTAACCGGAACACTTGCATATCAAATCATGCTTACATTGACTCATTATAATATGAGAAATCAAACCTCTAGTATCCTTCATAACATCATATCATACCAATCTCTTCAATGAAGGATAATTGAGCAACAAGCCATCGACAAATTTCTCGCTGCTCAATGCCGAAGGATTTAACTTGTAAAAGCTAGCGCAGAATGGACATATCATCCTATCAATGGAATGAAATTTTAGAACCGAATATGTGTACCTTCAGATGCCAAGCTAAAGGAAGAACTCTTACAAGAAGGTCATCATTCCAAATTTATTATCCATCCAGGCAACACCAAAATGTATCATGCACTCAAAAGGAATTTTTGGTGGGCAGGAATGAAATGAGACATTCGAACCTTTACTGCCAAAATGTTTAACCTGTTAGCAAGTCAAGATTGAACACCAACACCCAAGCGGACTCTTGCAACCTCTTCCCATCCCATCCTGGAAATGGGATTATGTTACTGTGGACTTTGTTAGTGGATTACCTTCCACAACCCACGGATATAATTCGATTTGGATAATCATAGATCGATTAACTAAATCAGCTCACTTTCTTTGAGTGCGTACCACCGATTCACTTCAGCGACTCACCAATTTGTACCTTTAAAAATTCGTTAGATTACATGGGACTCCTTTATCTATTATATCTGATCGAGATTCTTGATTTGCGAGACATTTTTGGTAATATCTATAAAAATCCATAGGTACTAAATTACTTCTTGGCACCCCATTTCATCCCCAAACCGATGGACAATCCGAACGACTAATTGAAACCTTAGAGCATATGTTTCTAGCATGCACATTAGATCTAGCAGGAAATTGGAGCGATCACTTAGCATTAGTAGAATTTTCCTACAACAATAGTTGTCAAGCTATTATTCAAGCCTCTCCATATGAAGCACTTTATGGAAGACTGTTCTCCACTTTATTGGAACGAATATGGAGAAAATCAAGTCTTTGGACCTGAGTTTATAGCAGAAACCATCGAGAAAGTACATTTAATCAGGGAAACGTTAAAAAAAGCTCAAAGTCGGCAGAAAAGTTATACCGATCATCGCAGGCGTCCCCTTAAATTTAAAGAAGGAGAACAATTTTTCTTAAAATTATCACCTCGAAAGGGAATTATTAGATTTAAGAGAAAGGAAAGACTCGCACCACGATACATTGGACCTTTTTCCATTATAGAAGCATTGGACAAGTAGCATATCGACTAACATTACCCCCTGATTTGGCACAAATTCACAACGTATTTCATGTTTCTCAATTGAGAAGATATATTGCTGAGCCAAGCCAAGTCATCACATGGGACGGACTATTAATACAAACCAACTGTGACTTCAAAGATAGACCTGTTCAGATCTTAGACACACAAGATCGAATACTTCATACCAAGATCATCCCTTTAGTGAAAGTTATCTGGAAACATCATAGACACGAAGAAGTAACTTGGGAACTTAGAGATGTCATATATCAACAACATCTCGAACTATTTAATGGTAATTTCGAGGATGAAATTTTTTTTGGTTGGAGAATTGTAAGAACCGTATAGAGAAACACGTCTAGATTAGACTCTCTCTCTCTCTCTCTCTCTATATATATATATATATATATATATATATATATATATATATATATATATTCGAAGAATAAGTAATCTTACCTTAACATACAAACAATGTAGTAATTTATTTTGAATTATTACCAACATGAACCTTAGAAAAATACAAATTCCAAAGTTACCTTAAAGTTTTAATAATTACAAAACACCCCCTAAAGTTTTCAATTGATTTTTAAACCATTTAAATGAACCATACATTCCAAAATTTCTTTACAAACAACTTCATTACCTTTTAAAGTTACAAATCAACCCCTCACATTTATTTTTTGTGTTTTGAAAATTAGATGAGGACCCCAAAAGTTTGAAAATAAAGGAAAAAGGACATAAAAATTAATAAAAACCATTAAGGACTAAACCTAAAACCTTTATTATCTTCCTTATCATCAAAGCTGATATTAATGCCAGCTACACACTATGGGAACCAATAAAAACCTAGGATAAACTAATAACTTTTATCACCCTAAACTTTCTTTAAAGATTACTCTCATTAGACTGACCCAAACACCACCCCAATTTCGACCAATAACCTCCCCTATATAAAGCCTCTCTTAGTGCAGAGAAATCAGTACAAACAGTAGCTCAAAACCCAAACCAACATTTTGGCATTTTCGGGTATACCGTCATTTTATGTTTATCTCTTAATTCTTTTAATTCGGGCATGTTTCTGCAGTAGAGTAGGATCCATTTATGCAGTTACATGTAAGCTTTTACCTAGAAATCATAAGTTAAGGGTAAATTTTTAGAAAACACCATGGAAGCTTGAGCTCCAATGGTGAATTATGTGTTCCTGACTTTAAACTAGTTATAAAGTGGGAATATTTGTCCTTAGACTTGTAGGATCACAAGCATTTTGTTTAATTTCAGTATAGTATCCATACCTGTCCATAAATCATGTTTTTCATTTTTGGCAGTAGAAATTTTAAACTTAAAATTCTCCATGTACAGTATGAATTAAACCTTCAAACCAAAACTATTTTGTTCAAAATTCACACATAATCCAAACTATGGCACTACCATACTTCGTATTTTTGTGTAAATCCACAAATATAAAATTGATTTTTTTGATATTTTACAATATCTAGATATGAGGCTACAATCAACCTCAATCTTTAAAAGTTATATTTTGAAATCCTTGCGAAAAATTAAGAAGAATGGATTTAAAATCATCTCAAATAGTATTCTGTACAAAATTTACTTGAATGTCAAAGTTTTCAAACCCTAAGTCAAAATTCGAGAGGTTGAAGATGAAGTGTAAGCCATGCGCGTAAGTAGGGTCAAATCCAATGCGTGTATAGTTTGACTCCGCGCGTGAGAGCGCGTGACGAATAAGAAAATTCTGAAAAAATTTCCAAAAATTTTATTTTATTTTTGTGGTCAAAATGGCATATTATAACACCTTGTTTGGATAACCAGAAAACAAATTCGTCATAACCCCTAAAATGGAATTTTTAACTTTAAAAGTATTTTTGCACATAAACCCCTAAAGTTTTTCAGCCCTTGTATTTTCACCCCAAACATTTTCTAAATCTTTTTGACATCATGAGGAACAAAAAAAGTCTATTAGCACTAATCTTAAAAAGATAAGGACCCTTAATTAATAAAATTAAACTTTATTTTCATTGTAAACCCCAACATTTATTTACTACGCAATTCTATAACTTTTACCACACTTCAAACATTTCACGAACCTTATTCTTACACATAAATACATTGTCTCTTTGTCAGAATTACACGGACTACCACCTTGGCTTAAACAAATTCCAGGGAACTTTTTGAAAACCCTAACAACAAGTAGGTGATTTCTTATTCAATATTATTTTTACGCAATGCATTTGATTATGCCTTTTGTTGAAATCAGTATGTGATAGACCCAGTTTATCATATTCTCATTGATGAACTCATTTGAGTAGTTCAACTGTTTACATACGTTTGATTCAAATTTTAACGATGATTATGCCAATCATAATATTTCATGTGATGCAGTTTTACACGGTTTTATTATAGCATACATTATGACCAGTGAATAATCTTTTGTTATACTGATGACTGTATTATTTGTCCATTAGGACTCAAATGATTGAGGGCTTAGTTATTGTTACCATATGAAAATGTCTGTTATTGACTGAGGGCTGTTACTTTTATCTCCAGTATCTAGATTGATTGCCTCATGTTTTATTGGACTGATGTTGTTGTATGTATGGATATTACCCTAAAACCTCTAAACGAATAATTATGGGTTATTTGTTTAGAAACAATCCCTAACCTTTTCCAACTCTATCCAGATATATCTATTTTTAGTTATATCATTCCAGAAACAAACAAGTTATCTTATCCTAACATTGAATCCACTTTTATATTGAATTTCTTATACTGACTCATCAACAGTCATGTTTTGAACTGCATAGAATAAGAATTATCTATTTTGCAAGTTTTCTTACATTTTTGAAATTCTAGATGGACTCAGGCAATAAAGAAGGCAACATCTCCCTAACCCCACACAAATCTAATACATTACCTCATGTTACTCTAGAAATTATGTATGCATGGAAAATCAGTCGCAGCACCAAAGAGTGAATTATAATTTCATATGCTTCTACTTATAAATGGATGTAATTGATATTGTATCGAGGCACGTGTCGTACTTTTTAATTTCCTTTTTCTTTAATTTCCTTTTATGGCCTTCGTAATAACAGATAGTGCCTTCATTTAGGATGAGTGTAATGAATATTGTATTTTGATACATTACTTCATGTTAAAAGATATTACTATTATTTAGCCTTTTTGTTATCATTATTATTTATATTTTCGCTATTTAATGTTTTTCCCGTTTAACCTAACAACCCAACCCTTAATCACTCCTGATTATTCGGGACGTGACAATCTTTAATCTGAATTTGTGTTGGACGACTTGTCGTTTGATGTTGGCGTTGGGTGAAAGCGTGATAATAAATAAAATTAATGATAATTATGACCCAAAAATCGAGTGGCGCATACACAATAAATGTAAAATAGATAAGGTAAAGAACACACACACAAGAAGACACAATATTTACACGGTTCACTAATTTCGTTACTGCTGCGGGTGGCTCAGGATCAATTCACTATTTTTAAATGGGCTATAGAAGAGGGATCTCAAAAAGTACACTCATAAATGAAAAGTTGAAAATATTTTTCTACATACAAAAATGTACACTGTAAATGATCTCTCTTGTTTGTGTTGTGTTGGTGTTGATTTATTTTTACACTCCTTAGCTTGAACTCAAGACTCCAATTGATAGGTCTTACCCTTTGTAACTTGGTCACCAAGTTTGATTGGGAACTAAGTATACTTGGGCACTAAGTATTCCAACTTGGGCACTAAGTTTACTTGGCCACCAAATACTCCAACTTGGGCACCAAGTTTTCCATTTTTTTCACCTTGGACTTTGGCATTAATGGTTTGCCAACCCTAACAATCTCTACCTTGGTAATCCTTGAAATGACAATATTAAGATAATAATCGGAGAACCACAACTGAGATTATACATGAGGAGAATTCCCACTTCTAAATATCCCTCTTGCAACACCAACCAAAAAAATACCCATTCAATCCAAATAAACGAATAACCCGAGTTGCCTCCAAATGTGCTCGAAATCTCCACACACTCGAAGGTGTTCAAACTTTTGGAATGTTGATCAAGTTCAAATAATGCTCAAAATTGAACCCTGTCATAACTTTCATCAACATATTCGTGGGATTTTTCATGGTTCTAATATTTTGAAGGAGAATAACCCATTCTTCAAAAATCTCTTGAATAAATTAGAAATGAATGTTGATGTGCCTTATTTATGAATGATGAACTTGGTTTTTCGCTAAGTAAATGAAACTATGACTATCACAAAATACATCCATGTGAACTTGGACTATTCCAAGTCTTCAATCAACCCATGAAGCCAAATGGCTTCCTTAATGGCCTCTATCACTGTAATGTACTTTGCCTACGTAGTACTTTGTCATCAAGTTGTGCCAACCCGATATCAAACTGCATAACCAAATTTAACAAAATACGAATGGAAAAAGTGTTTCACAATTAGAGAGAATAACTTATTATAATTGATCCCTTACTTTTGTGTATATCCTTTTTTCACCACCCTAGATTTGAATCTTACATAATCTTTTCCTAAAAAGACTTCCTTTTGGGGGTATACCCACTTGTACCCAATGACTTTCGTCTCTTTTAAAATTTGGATTAACTCCCAGGTCTAATTTTTCTGAAGAGATTAGGAAATGAGTTCAGAAATAATAGATTGGAAGAAGGCAATGGACGAAGAGATTGCATCTCTTCATCCATTGCCTTCTTCTATGCTTTTTGAACTCATTTCGGCTTCTCTGTAGCCAGATGGAATGATATCCTCTGTTATAAATACTGCATATGCCACCATTTTAGTAAGCCATAGAGGTTTTTTTTGCTTGTCTTCTTTGTTTACGGATTTCAATAAAATTTGGTTGATGAGGATGCTCATGGGAGGAGCCTCCTCCTTATCTATACTTGTGTCATCATCTTTTGAATTTGTGATATGTCTGGCTGGAATAATTGGAACCTCAAGCTCTACCCATTGTGATACTTCTTTAGTCTTATTCTCCTTGGGGTAAGTCTTCAACATTCAATACTCATCGAATGTACCATCCTCGCTATATACGATTTTCTCCATCTCAGGGTACTAAAGTCTATACCCCTTCACACCATCACTAAATTTCAAGAATATGACTTTCTTGGCTCTAGGATTCAACTTGCTTTCCCCAACATGAAAATAAGCAGGGAGCTAAAAATTCATAAAGAATCATAATCTATAGAAGGTTTCCCTACCCATACTTCCATAGGTATTTTTCCCTCAATCGTAACTACATGCAACCTATTAACGAAATGGCTTGCATATGTAACAACTTAAGTCCAAAACGCCTTGCTCAATCCAACATGGGAAAATATACATCACACATTCTCTAGTAAAGTATGATTTATGCATTCAACCGCCCTATTTTATTACAGTGTGTCTCTAACTGTGAATTATCTCACATTCCCCTCATCCCGAAATACTTGCTAGAATGGATCTCACTTGTAATCACCGCTGTTGTCAAATATGAGTCTTCTAATTTTTTTGCTATTTTGGATCTTTATTATTTTCTTCCACTTTAAAAAAATACTCAACACTTCATTCTTTTGTCTCATGCTATACATCCAAACTCGTCTAGAGAAGTCACCCACAAAAGACATGAAATAGTGCTTACATCCCGAAGATAAAACTTTGGTAGGTCCCCAAACATCTGTGTGAGTATAGTCAAGTTTTGTACTTTATACGATGTATGGATGTGCTGAACTTGACTCTCACCTGCTTGCACCTAATGCAATGTTCATAAAATCCAAGCTTCCAGCTCTTATCACCTTTCAACAGACCCTGTTTCACTAGTCCCTATAAATCCTTATCTCTTGCATGACCCCAAAGTACATGCTATAATTTGGTAGCATCAGATGTAGCCTACTCCGAATTTCTTAACATGGTTGTCGCACCTGTAATTATATTTCCAAGTAGAAAATAAAAGGTACTCATCCTTATTGCCTTCATCACATCTAGGGCTCCATGTGAGACCTTCAAACTATTGCCTTGTAGCGTGATCTCATAACCTTTTACTTCTAAATAACCAAGTGAGATTATATTCTTCTTTAGGTTCGGTACATACTGAACGTCTTCCACCACTCTAAATATTCCGTTCTATAACTTCAACTTGATTTTCTCTATCCCTTTTTTTTGCCAGGTATGACCATTCCCCATCAAAATCGGGAACCTAGAAAATAACTCCCTATTGGGACACATATGATAGGAATAGCTCGAATCCAAGATTCATTCTTAAGAAGTGGATCTGAATGGGTGAATAGTCAAAGAAAAGTTAGAATCTTCATTTTTACTGCTCGCAATATTTTCACTAGCGTTGTTTGTGTCCTTATTTTTCAACTTTGGATAGTCCTTCTTCCAATGTCCTTTGTTGTGACAAAAGGTGCATTCATATTTGACAAGAAATTTCCCGAAGTAGATGCACCTTTTCTTAATCTGGACTGAGATCTTCTAAGACTATCATTCCACCTTTCATCTGTTCTGCCATGTACTGTTAAAGCTTCAGATGTTGAGTCTCTACATACTTTCTTATCCCTTTTATAGAGCTCATTGTTCATCAAGGTATTAGAGACATCAACATATTTAATTTTTTATTTTCCATATAGTAGTGTCGTAATAAGATGTTCAAAAGAAACCGACAAAGAATTTAGCAATAACAATGTTTTATCCTCATTATCAATTTTAACATCCAAAATTTGCAAATCTGCAAGAATCTTGTTAAAATTGTCCAAATGTTTGGGTATATAAATACCTTAAGTGTACATGAAATGTAATATCTTCTTCTTCAAATGGAGCCGATTTTCAATGCTCCTTATTATGTACTTGTTCTTCAGTTCTTTCCCTAGCATTTTTGCTGATGTCTCGTGCATAAAAAATATTTTTTCATCCTATTTCAAGTACAACCAAATTTGTCCACAATTGCGATTGATTCTTTTTCCAATTATATTCCTTTATATCTTTGAGTTTTTTTTTAAAGAGAAATTTATAACTATTGTTGGCTTAGAACATCTAGCACTTCGCATTGCCACATGTTGAAATTTCTTTGCTCATTAAATTTCTCTACATTAAATTTTGCGGTTGCCATTTTCTACAATGATCACAGTTGCCAAAAAAGTTGCAAATGAGAAAATTTCAAATTTCAAATTTTTGGGCCTTGAATAATAAATGTATGAATAGTACTATTTGTGTGGTCATTTCTCCACCAATAAATTCAAATGCCTAGATCAGAGGGCCTATGCTCTAATATCAATTTGTTGTGCAAAAACGTGGCAATATATAAAATTAAGGTAACTGTGACAAAAAAAGTGGGACACACAAAATAAATGTAAAATATATAGGGTAGAGAACACAGACACATGAAGAACCAATATTTACGTGGTTCATAAAATTGGTTACGTACACGGGTGACTCATGATCAATTCACTATTATTAAATGGCTTACAAAATAGGGACCTCACAAATGAAAAATATAAAATATTTTTTTACTCACAAAAATGTACGCTCCAAATGATCTCAGTTGTTCGTGTTATGTTGGTGATGAGTTATTTTTCCACATTGTGACACCCCGCTCAATTAAATTCCGGGTGATCAGTCATTTATTAAATTAAAACAGAATATCCAGTCGATTTATTCTTAGCATCACTACCCAAAAATATTAATTACTAATCACCTATTAGTTAATTAAGCCAGTGTCAAAATTTTAATCCTATATTTAACACGCAACAATCTAAAATAAATTAATAAACCATACTCACCATTTATTAACCATTAGTATAAGTATTGACATCACGAAATAAAATAAATATGACTGGAATAAACATTTTCAGCTTGAAACTCTAACACAATAGTCCATATGTGAAATGAAATCCAACATCTTATAATAAAGCTGAAATACAAATGTCGAAGAATGAGCAACATGCCCAACTGGAAAAGATAACTCATAAGTAAGAGCCGAACAACATAGAGGCATCTACTACCGAGGTCCTGCAACTTCCACAGCAGCTGCAGCACATCAAAGGATCTGAACTCCTAAACTCGGCGTCCCTGTGACTGGACACCTAAAAATGATTTGCACAAAGAAAATATATTTGGAATAAATGGGTCAGAGCCCAAGTAAAAACAGTTTAAAAAATATTTTAACAAGTATTTAAAATGCTTAAAAGCAGATACTATATACATGTTAGCTTTACGAGCTCTCCCTTGAGATTCTCACCTCTCAACTAATGTGCACGCCTAACGTAATTCTAAACCATTCTAGTTACCGCTATCCCACCTATCTAGTTCGAGTTCATTAAGTTTATAAACTAATAACTCAAAGTTCCAACCCGTATTGACCATACAATACATTATCGAAGGTTTCCATATCTTCTAACTTAAGTAAAAAATGTCCATTTGAAAGTTAAGTTTCCATATACTTAGGTTATTTTAGATATCACTACCTTTCTTGTCTACTAAGTCCACACAGTAGAATAAATGGCAAGTGTATATATATATATATATATATATATATATATATACACACACTAATACGGAACCCCTAGGCGGAGCTGCGGTGTATGTATACTCTGCTATCAACTCCCAGTGCATCTCGTACTAAGTAAGGACTATTGGTTCGGATCACTCTTGGGCCATGAAATACAATTCACACATAAATGGAGGCAAACATAGATCTAGGCCTTTGGGCTACGCACATACCTACGCACTCAAATGACCGTGCACACTATTTTTCACACAAATGGTGATCTAACCTAAGCTCTATGTTCTGAGGTTTAAGTCCAGAGTCCTCCCAATGGGCTCATTAGGATAAGAAAGACCCCATTGTGCAAACCCCCCGTGATAGCAAGCAACGTAGGTATGTCATTACACATAAAGTCACACATTAGGTATTCAAACAACCTATGTATATCATAAGTACATTATATATAGGCGCGTACCCTTTAATACATCTCATATGTAGTCCATACGGCTCTCGAATAGTCTACGTAACCATAGTATGTCGTTATAACTTGTATTATGTATACCCGAGTATTTATGCCTACTCGAAGAGTTATTAAATATCATTTAAGTCAATTCAGTAGTTATAACACTCATACCCTGTTGGTCCATGTCACCGTTTCCCCAAATTCTGGTGACACGATGTGATCCCTTAGATTAGGTTTCTATTTCCCAATAAAGTCCTAAAAGTCTTAGCCCTTAAATCCCTCTCACGTGACTAAGTCCTAACCCAAAGTTGGCCTACTGGTACTTTAGAATAAGCCTCTTTATTAATAAATTTTTTATAGCAAGTGAACTTGATCATTTCCAAGAGTTCTAAACATAACGAGGAAAAATTGGCCAAATCTGGGCAACCGAATCGATTTGGCCTTGGTCTGAATCGATTCAACCCTACAGGTCTTCGTCTTCTTCATTAAATTGTTAAGGGGTTCCTCCATTTTTAACACTAAAGGCTCCATTAAACCATCCCAAACTCCCAAACATATATGCCAAATGTTATACCAACCTATATACATGAGTTCTAACGTACAAGAATCGAAAATTCATCAAAGGACATCAATTAAATTGATTAATTCAAGATAATTTTTTACGAACTCTAGTTTCTCAATTTTTCTTCAAGAACTTCAAATAACCCAGATTTTTTACCAAATTAATCTCCCTAGTTCATAAATTTCGTTCTATATGCACCATAGATTTAAACCTATTATGAATCTAGTCTATGAACATAAATTTCACTTTCAAATTAACCCAATCTCTACGTATTCTTAGGTAATACCTTCCCACACTAACATGGATATATTATGTGATCAAAATTTAGGAGGTCTGAATCTCTGAATAATTCTATTATGGTTGGTCTCCTTCCCTTTCGATCTACGCGATGGCGGTGTTTGTGGTGCAAACGGTGCAATAATGGTGGTTCTATCCTTTGGGAGTACCTCACCTTTCTCCTCTAATGGCCTCTGTTAATTTGGTAACTGGTAACCCTAACCCCTATTACGTGATTGCAGATATAACCCTCGAATTTTTGTAGGTTTATTTTCTCCAAAATTTTAAAAGACTAAAATACCCCTCCGAGGTGCCGTTTTGGCCTAAAAGTGCCCCAGAACCCAAACTAAACTCCCGGCTAGAAGTTTCTGACTATCTCGACCTTCCAGACACATTGGCGCCCTCAGAATGACAATTTGGATGACTTAAAAATAACTTACTTTTATTTCATTAAATTGAGTCCCGACACGACTAACACGCGCGTCCCGACTAGATTACCGTAATTGTCATATTTTTCACTCGCGACAATTTTTAATATATTCATATTCATATATTACTTTATTCACTAAGTAGTAATCAATATAATTCACATCAATAAATATTAATCCTTGTCTCGCTAATTAATATTTATTTTAATTTGGATTAATTTCTAATTAATTTCCCTTATTTAATTCAATTAATTGCACATTTAATAGTTATTAAAAATATAACGGAATTTCGTCCCAAAATTCAGAAACAGGAATACCTGGTATGAATAAATTTGGATATTTTTTTTGCGTCTCATCCTCGCGCTCCTAAGTAGACTCCTCGACATTATGATGTTCCCACTAGACAAACACTATTGGAACTACCTTCGACCTCAACCCTCTCTTGCTATAGTATAAGATAGCCACCGGTCTCTCCTCATATGAACTATCAGATTGTAAGTCAATCTCCTCCAACTCAATGTGAGTGTGAGCCAACTCATCCCGAAGATATCGCATTCGTGAAAAATATGAAACACATCATGAATACGATGCAAGTGCTCTGGCAACCCAGTCTATATGCCACCGGTCCAATCCTCTCAATGATAGGAAATGACCCTACGTACCTCGGCGCCAACTTCCCCTTCTTCCCAAATCTCATTATCCCCTTCATAGGAGGTACACGCAGTAATACCTGGTCCCCCACATCAAATTCTCGAAAGAACCGCTTGGCATAGGGATAGCTTTTTTATCTGTCTTTGGCTACCCGTATACGACTCCGAATCATCTCAATCCTGGCTGAAGTGTCCTGAATCAACTCTGGATCGAGTGGCTTGTTGTCCCCCACTTTTAACCAATAAGAAGGAGAACGATAAGGCCTACAACTCCTCAAATGGAGCCATGATAATAGTGAACTAATAGGAGTTATTGTATAAAAACTCCACGAGTGGAAGGTACTGCTCCCAACCTCCCCTAAAATCAAGGATACATATCGGCAACATATCCTTTAACATATGATTCGTCCGCTCAGTCTTCCCATCCGTCTGTGGGTGATAGGCCGTATTCAATCATAACTCCATGCCCATGGCCTCCTGGAAACTCTCCCAAAAGAGAGACATAAAAATCTTATCCCTGTCGGACACAATATCGAGGGGCACCCCGTGTAGTATCACTATCTCAACAATGAATATCTGGGCATACTGTGCCGTGGTGTAGTCTGTTCGGACTGGCAAAAAGTGGGCTACCTTGGTCAACCGATCCACTATCACCCATATAAAATCATGACCCCTCTCAGAAGTAGGTAAACATGTGATACAATCCATGGAAATGCTCTCATATTTCCACATAGGGATATCTAACAGCTGCAGAAGTCTTGCCGGTTTCTGATGGTCCACCTTTACTTGATGATAGGTGGCACATTTTAAGATAAACTCGATAATGTCTCTCTTCATCCCACTCCACCAATACTGCTGCCTCATATCTTGGTACATTTTATCCCCGCTAGGATGCACCACAAATCGAGATCCATGCGACTCTGTCATCACCGCTTGTCACAAATCCTCCCCCTCTGGAATATTCAGTCTTCCATTGAAGCACAAGCCTCCCTAGAAACTCACTGAGTAAGACTCTGCTAACCTAGCTAAAAGCTGTTGAATCCTCTCCTGACAAAATGAGTTCGCTGCCTGGGCCTGTACCACCCTCGTAATAATATGGGGTGTAACCATCATTACTGACATGAATAATCTAGAAACTGCATCCTGATGTCCCAGATCCTTCCATTTCGCCTTCCACACCTCGGCCACCTCACCCATTGGACTACGACTCAACGCGTTTGTCACCACGTTAGACTTCCTCGGGTGATACTAGATATTAAACTGACAATCCTTCATAAATTCAAGCCACCTGCGCTGACGCATATTTATATCCCTCTGACTGAACAAGTATAGTGACTTATGATCTATGAATAGGCATAATTTCTCTCCCAAAAGATAATGTCTCTGAATTCGAAGGGAAAACACGACTGCTGCTAACTCCAAGTCATGGGTGGGGTAATTTCTCTCATGGGGCTTAAGCTTGTGGGAAGCATAAGATATAGCCTAATCCTCCTGCTGAATCACACCCCTAGTCCCTATAGGGATGCATCAGTATAAGCGAGACACTCCACTCCCATCCTGGGCAGTGCAAGAGCTGGTGCCGAAGTTATATTATCTTACCAAAATCTAATTGACAAGCGTCATCCCAAGCGAACGGTACCCCTTTGTAAGTCAAGTTGGTCAACGGACCTACAATATTTGAGAATCTTCAAATAAAACGCCTGTAGTACTCGACTAACCCCAAGAAACTGCGCACCTCTGTCTGTGTCATGGGCTGTCTCCACTCCCTCATCGCTGACACCTTGCTCGGCTCCACTGATATCCCCAAATTAGAGATGATATGCCCTAAAAATTATACCTCACGAAGTGAGAACCCAACTTCTCATACTTAACATACAGCTAATGCTCACACAATGTCTATAAAACCCAACGCAAATGCTCGGAATGCTCCTCTTCATTTGGGGAATAAATCAGGATATCATCAATAACGATGATGACAAACTGATCCAATAACTCTCTGAACACCCAATTCATCAAGTCCATAAGTAGGGTCGGCAAATTTGTTAGCCCAAATGGCATAACTCGAAACTCATAGGTTCCAAACCTCATCAGAAAGACAGTCTTAGACACGTCCGCAACTGGTGATATTCGGATCTCAAATCTATTTTAGAGAAGTACGATGATCCTCTAAGATGGTTTAATAAGTCATCAATGTGAGGCAATGAATATTTATTTTGTATCATGACTTTATTCAACTCTTGATAGTCTATGCACAGTGGCAGAGATCCATCCCTTTTCTGCACAAATAGGACTGGAGCACCCCAAGGTGAGGTACTCCGGTGAATAAAGCCCTACCCCAATGGCTGCTCAATCTGATCCCGTAATTCCCTCATTTCTATAGGAGCCATACGATTAGGGGCACATGCTATCGGCCGTGTTCCAGGCATTAAGTCTATCACAAACTCTATCTCTTTACTTGACCAGAACCCTGGTATCTCCTGGAACATATCAGCAAACTCGCAAATAACGGAAATCGAATCTAGGGGAATCACCACCTTTTTAGAGGTCTCCTCCTCTATGTAGTATAAATGGGTGGACGAGCCTCCCTCAGGACGAGTCATCGCTACCAAAAAATCTCATGGACTAGTATAGCAAACATAATGCTCCTACTATAGAATTCAATCATGGCTCGATACGCGACTAGCAAATCCATGCCAATAATGGCGTCATACTCTGACATATCTAATATGAGCATATTCGGAGGTAAAATAAGGCTCCTAATCTCTATACTCACACGCTGACAGATAAAGAATATAGGCATCCTATGGCGAGTCTACACAAGTGACCGTACTGTCGGCCGTGTCTAATAACCATGCGGCCTGTGCAAATCTAGTGGCTACAAATGAGTGAGAAGCCCTCGTGTCAAATAAAATACACCCCAGAGTCTCCTGGATAGAAAACATACCCTCGACTGTGGGTGGTGCATGAGGAATTCGTGCTTGGTGGACGTTATATACACGCCCATGCTGTAGCTTCCCCTGTTAAGGTGGGGCTGTGGGAACAACTGGTATAGAAGGTGAAGCTGGCATTTGCGATGGTGTTGGAAGGGCGTCTGGAAAGATAAGCCTCTGTAGTGAGAACCCTGCTGCTGGTGTGGGGCCTTGCCCTTATTAGGGTAATCCTGACACTTGTGGCCACTTTTGCCACAAATGAAACACCTCCCAGTAAAATTACCTCCCCTCTGACCCTGCTGTCCTCGGCCCTGCTGGCCGTTACCATCCCTCCATTAGCCCTGATGGATCTACTGAAAGCGCTGCTGGCCCTGCTGACTCTGTTGGCCCTGCTGAAACCTCTATGCTCCTGTCTATAATCCCCTAAATGGAACCTCTTAGTAGCGTCCCTCTGAGTCGACAGTTCTCCACCGACACTGCTACCCCCAGTCCTGACCTATTGACTGAACTCGCTTGAACGCTAGCTTCCTTTTACATGGAAGCGCTGGTCCTAAAAATGTAATAAGGTAACATTTAACACATCGGTATAGGTCTTCAAAGAAACATTACCCAAGAGATGTTGTCGGGTCCTCCAGGTAAGACTGTTTGTAAATAGATATATTCTCTTATCCTCAGTAGTTACCTCTCTTGGCACAAGGTTAGTCAACCTCGTAAATTCTTCCTCATACTCAGCAACTTTCTTCCCCTTCTGGGTGAGATCCAACAATTTTTGCCTCATGTGAGTCTGAACGGCGGATGGAAAGTATTTGCGATCAAACTGCACCCATAACTCCTGTTTCGTCATGTTGTCTCTCTCCTTCGCGGTGGTAGTGGACTCCTACCACTGCAATGCCTCCCCAATAGCTTAAACATAGCTCAAATCTGTCTCTGAACCTCCGTGCACTTATACATCCTTAGGTGCCTCTGGATATCTTTCTTCCATTGGCTAGTAACTACCACATCTGAACTCCCCTGAAACTCTGTAGGGTATGCCTTCTAAAAGGCATCTCTAACTCGCTCGCAAGCAGAAGGGAATGCGTGAGCTTGGCCTGGTGCCATACTGTGCGATTGAAGTGGCACTTATGGTGCCTGTTGGGCAACTGTAGTTAGCGCTGCATTAACTGTCTGGGCAACAATGGTAGCAACCTCGATAACATTCATACTACCCTATACCTGAGCCGGCTGCGACTCTGGCTGGGCATTCCTAGCGACCCGTGGTGCACGTCTGGGAGGCATCTGAAATGAGAAAGAATTTCTATAAGTCCATAGTTCAATAATTCTCAAAATAGATGAAGACGTAATTACGTAATAAAGAATAAAATAGTCCTAATAATAGGGCTCTATATTAAAGAACGCTAGACTCCAAACATAATAAGCTGCACAGATCCTAAAGACTCTAGAACCGGATGATCTGATACCACCTATGACACCCCGCTCAATTAAATACCGGGTGATAAGTCATTTATTAAATTAAAACATAATATCCAGTTGGTTCATTCTTAACATCACTGCCAAAAAATATTAATTACTAACAACCTATTAGTTAATTAAGCCAGTGTCAAAATTTTAATCCTTTATTTAACACGCAATAATCTAAAATAAATTAATAAACCACATTCACCATTTATTAACCATCAATATAAATACTGACATCACAAAATAAAATAGATATGTCTAGAATAAACATTTCTGGCCTGAAACTCTAATACAGTAATCCATAAGTAAAATCAAATCCAACATCTGATAATAAAGTTGAAATACAAATGTCTCTGAAATAATGTCTGAATAAGAATGGGCAGCATGCCCGACTGGAAAAGGTAACTCATACGTAAGAGCTGAATAACATGGAGGCGTCTACTATCGAGGTCCCTCAACTTCCACAGCAGCTGCAGCACGTCAAATGATCTGAACTCATAAGCCTGACATCCCTATGGCTGGACATCTAAAAATGATTTGCACAAAGAAAATATATTTGGAAGAAGCGGGTCAGAGCCCGAGTAAAAACAATTTTAAAAATATTTTAGCAAGTATTTAAAATGCTTTAAATCAGTTACTATATACATGTTAGCTTTACGAGCTCTCACTTGAGGTTCTCACCTCTCAACTAATGTGCACACCTAACGTACTTCTAAACCATTCTAGTTAACGCTATCCCGTCTAACTAGTTCGAGTTCATTAAGCTTCTAAAATAATAACTCATAGTGCCCACCTGTATTGCCCATACAATACATTATCGAAGGTTTCCATATCTTCTAACTTAAGTAAAAATTTCCCATTTGAAAGTTAAGTTTCCATATACTTAGGTTATTTTAGATTTCACCATATTTCTTGTCTATTAAGTCCACACAATAGAATAAATAGCAAATGTGTGTGTGTGTGTGTGTGTATATATATATATATGTATATATATATATATACTAATACGACACCCCCAGGCTGAGCTGCGATGCATGCATACTCTGTTATCAAGTCCTGGTACATCTCGTACTAAGTAATGACTATTATTTCGGATCACTCTCGAACCATGAAATACAATTCACACACAAATGGAGGAGAACATAGATTTAGGCCTTTGGGCTACGCACCCAAATGACCGTGCACACCATTGGTCACACAAATGGTGATCCAACCTAAGTTCTATGTTCTGAGGTTCAAGTCCAGAATCCCCCCATTGGGCTCATGAGGATAAGACAGACCCCGTTGCGCAAACCTCCCGTGATAGCAAACAGCGTAGGTATGTCATTACACATAAAGTCACACATTAGGTATTCACACAACCTATGTATATGTATATAAGTTCATTATAGGTAGACGCATACCCTATAATACATCTCGTACATAATACATATGGCTCTCGAATAGTCTATGTATCCATAGTATGTTGTTATAGCTTGTATTATGTATACTCGAGTGTTTATCCCTACTCGAAGAGTTATTAATTATCATTTAAGTCAATTCAGTAGCTATAGCACTCATACCCTGCTGGTCCATGTCACCGTTTTCCCAAATTCCCATGACACGATGTTATCCCTTAAATTAGGTTTTTATTTCCTAATTAAGTCCCCAAAGTCTTAGCCCTTAAATCCCTCTCACGTGACCAAGTTCTAACCCAAAGTTGGCCTAATAGTACTTTAAAATAAGCCTCTTTATTAATAAAAAATTTATAGGAAGTGAACCTGATAATTTCTAACAGTTCTAAAAGAAACGAGGAAAAATTGGCCAAATTTGGACATCCAAATCGATTCGGCCTTGGTCTGAATCGATTCGCCCCTACACGTCTTTCTCTTCTTCATTAAACTGTTACGGGGTTCCTCAATTTTTAACACTAAAACCTCCATTATACCATTCAAACTCACAAACAAATATAACAAATGTTATACCAACCTATATACATGAGTTCTAATGCACAAGAATAAAAAATTCATCAAAGAACATCAATTAAATGGATTAATTCAAGATAATTTCTTAAGAACCCTAGTTTCTCAATTTTTCTTCAAGAACTTCAAACAACCCAAATTTCTTACCATATTAATCTCCCTAGTTCATAAATTTCGTTCTACATGCCCCATAAATTTAAACCTATCATGAATCTGGTCCAAGAACATATATTTCACTTTCAAATTAACCCAATCTCTACGTATTCTTGGGTAATACCTTCCTACACTAACATGGATATATTATGTGCTCAAAATTTAGAAAGTTTAAAAACTTGCCTTGATATGAAGGTCTGAATCTCTGAATGATTCTGGTATGGTTGGTCTCCTTCCCTTCCGATCTACGCGATGGTGGTGTTTGTGGTGCAAACGGTGCAATAATGGTGGTTCTAACCTTTGGGAATACCTCTCCTTCCTCCTCTAATGGACTCTGTGAATTTGGTAAGTGGTAGCCCTAGCCCCTCTTACGTGATTGCAGATATAACCCTCCAATTTTTGTAGATTTATTTTTTCCAAAATTTTAGAAGACTAAAATACCCCTCTGGGGTGCCGGTTTGGCCTAAAAGTGCCCCGGGACCCAAACTAAACTACCGGCTAGAAAATTTTGACTATTTCGACCCTTCCGGACACATTGGCACACTCATAATGATCATTTGGATGACTTAAAAATAACTTACTTTTTATTTCATTAAATTGAGTTCGACATAACTGACACGTGCGTTCCGACTAGATTACCATAATTGTCATATTTTTCACTCGCGATAATTTTTAATATATTCGTAATCATATATTACTTTATTCAGTAAGTAATACTCAATATAATTCACATTAATAAATATTAATCATTGTCTTGCTAATTAATATTTATTTTAATCCAGATTAATTTCTATTTAATTTTCCTTATTTAATTTAATTAATCTCACATTTAAAACTCATTAAAAATATGGGGTCCTACACACACCTTAGCTTGAAAGACTCCAATTTATAGGCCTTACCCTTTGTAACTTTGACATCAAGTATGTTTGGACTCTAAGGTTGCGTTTTTTTTCCATCTGAATCTGAAATCTGAATCTGAAGTCTGAAATCTAAATATGAAAAATATGTTTATTTTTATATCTGAATGAACATCTCAATAAATGTATTTAAACTAATTTAGACTTCAGACTCAAACCTTAGAGGTACATTTGCCTCTTAATCAGTCAGAGGTCAAAATAGTCGTTAGCCTCTTAATGATTTAAAAAATAAATAGTATTTGGTACCACTTAAGTCTGAATAGTTCAGATTCAGATTTAAGAAGTGAAAACAAACAACACCGAAGTACTCGAACTTAGGCACCAAGTTTACTTAGTCACCAAGTAATCCTTTTTTTCATTTGCCAAATCCAACAGTTAAAATATATTTTAGAGTAAATTACATATTTGGCCCCTAAATTATGACTCATTTTTTTCAATGCTCTCTAAACTTTATTTTGTCTCAATTTAATCATTTAACTAATTAATTTTTTTCCGTTTCATTCTTCCGTCAAAATCCGTTAGTGCTTTAACGGAGTGGAGGGGGCATTTTGGACAAGTCATAAAAATTCATTTAACCTTCTTTAATAAATAACACTCCAATCCTGCTATTGTAATTACCAAACAAAAACCTTTTTCTTCTTTTTATTTCTATTAGGGTGTGTTTGATAACACTTATTTTCCATGGAAAATACAATATATGGAGTCATTTTCCATCTTTTGAATGTTTGGTAAACAAAATTTTCCATGGAATTGATTTCCTTAAAACAACTCACATAACCACTTTTTCCACAAAAAGATGGAATTAAAAAACCTCCTCCCACCTTGTTATTCATTTTCCAGGGAAAAGAATTGCCACGCCCAAAAAATTGATAAAAAATTCAGAAAACGAGTAAAAGCCCAAAAATAATGAAAAAAATTCAGAATGTGAATAAAAACCCAAAAATAATGAAAAAAATTTCAGAAAGTGAATAAAAATCCAAAAATAATGAAAAAATACAGAAAGTGAATAAAATTCCAAAAATAATGAAAAAAAATCAGAAAGTGAATAACCTCCCCAAAAAATGAAAAAAATTCAGAAAGTGAATAAAAACCTAAAAAAATTGAAATAAATCCAGAAAATGAATAATATTCCAAAAATAATAAAATAAATCCAGAAAGTGAATAAAATGACCAAAAGCAATGAAAAAAAATACAGAAAGTGAATAAAATCCCAAAAAATGAAAAAAAATCCATAAATGAATAAAATCCAAAAATAATAATAAAAAATCCAGAAAGTGAATAAAACCCCTAAAATAATGAAAAAAAAAATCCAAAAACTAAATAAAAAACCAAAAATAATGAAAAAAATACAGAAAGTGAATAAACCCCCCAAAAAATGAAAAATTTCAGAAAGTGAATAAAAACCCAAAAATAATGAAAATTTTCTAGAAAGCGAATAAAAACCCAAAAATAATGAAAAAAATTCAGAAAGTGAATAAACCCCTCAACATTCAAAAACGTGAATAAACCCCACCAAAAAATGAAAAAAATTCTAGAAAGTGAATAAAAACCCAAAATATTGAAAAATATTCTAAAAAGTGAATAAATCACTAAAAATAATTAAATAAATCCAGATTGTGAAATAAAACCCAAAAAATAAGGAAAAAAAGTCCAGAAAAGTGAATAAGATAATGAAAAAATCCAGAAAGTGAATAAACCCCAAAAAATAATGAAAAAAAAAATCCAGAAAGTGAATAAAACCTCAAAAAATAATGAAAAAAATAATGAAAGTGAATGAAAATTTAAATATCACGAAAAAAATCTAGAAAGTGAATAAAAACCCAAAATAATGAAAAAAATACAGAAAGTGAATAAAAAATACCCAAAAATTTATTAAAAACTCTGAAACTTATTAATTAAGAAAAAAATAACATAAAATGAAAAAAATACATAAAATAAATATTAGTCCCAGAATTAATTTTAAAAAACATTCGAAAATAAAAAAAAACAAGAAAAAAAGAGAGAAATCAATAAAAACACAAAATAATGAAAAAATATAGAAAATGAATAAAAAATAGAAAATAAATATTAACCCCTGAATTTATTTTAAGAACACCCAGAATTTTATTAAAAAGTCATAAATTTATTAATTCAACAAAAATAAAAAAGCGCTCAAAAAATTTAAAAAATGGAAATGAATAAATTCCCTAGAAAACTAATAAAAATGCAAATATTTGAAAAAAATTAAAAAAACACAAGAGAATTAAAAAAAAAAGAACAGACCTGACGTCACGGGGGGATGAAACAGTTGGGGGTTGGGATGGGGGGACGTGGTGGACTTGGTTTTTATTCATTTTTTATTTTTTCTTAATACTCCGAATACATTTTTTTTCGTTTTTTATATTTAATACCGGGGGCATGAAGTAGTTGGGGGTTGGGTTGGGTTGGGATGGGGGTGGGGTGGGGGGGGGGGGGTGGGGCGTGGTGGACTTCATTTTTATTCATTTTTTATTTTTCTTAATACTCCGAATACATTTTTTTCGTTTTTTATATTTAATGTCGGGTTAATATTTATTTCCTAGTCTTTTATTCATTTTTTGTGTTTTTTTTAAAGTTTTAAAGTTTTTTGGTTATTTTTTATTAATATTTTGGAAATTTTATTAATTTTCTGCTATTTTTATTATTTTTTTGGGATTTTTATTATTTTTCTATTTTTTATATATATATTTTACTTTTTTTTCATGAAAAATATTAGAAATCAAACGCACAAAAGATGTAAAATAGAACATTTTCCACCTGGAAAATAATTGGAATCAAACAACACCAACAAAATTTTTCCATGGAAAATATTTCCAAGTTTTCAATTCCATGGAAATTAACTCTTAGAAGTTATTTTCCATCTTATTTATCAAACACACCCTTAGTTAAACGACTAGATTGAGATAAATAAAGTTTAGACATCTTTTAAAAACTTGAGTCATAGTGTAGAGATTAAATATACAATTTACACTATATTTTAACAGCACACGTGTGTATATATGTCATAGTGGGTGTAACTTCTTACATGTGATGCACATGCTACTTGACTAAATAGTTGACACCATTCGATTTAATCTTGGTAGTGCTATTAGGAAATGCAACATTCAATTAGCGATCGTGTGAATCACATGATGTGATTAATGTCATATAGAGTCGAAGTTGGATGGGTTATACGAGGGTCACCAAGGGGTCAATATTTAATAGAGAATTTAAGTATTTAGTCCTATTTATAATGATTTATTTGTCACCACTCCCATATTTTTAATTTTTTAGTTGTTGGTCTTATATGGAACAAGTGTAATTGTCTAAAAAAGAAGGATGAGTAGTTACAGGGAAGTTATAGGCGATTTTTGGTGGTTATGAGACTTTTTACAATTTTAAAAACACATGGGAGTAGAGTCTAAATACATCTTTGTAGATGGGACTAAAGCCAAAAAACCTATATTTAATATTCAACAAATCTAATAATATTTTTTGATTCAACAAGAAAGGTGGCATTGAAGTATTAAATGACTTGACATACAATCAGTTGAAAGCCACAGAAAAACTTTTGAGTGGAATGATGAATGCAAGTAGGCCTTCAATAATTGAAGAAATATCTGGGGATGCCTCCATTGTTATCTAGACCAGTGATGGGAGAAAGACTATACTTGTATCTGGCAGTTTCAGAGAATGCAGTTAGCTCGACATTGATAAGAATGGAGGTCAGTCTGAGTGAAGAAACCAGTCTATTACACCAGCAAGGCTTTCTGAGGAGCAGAGATCAGATATCCAAGACTAGAGAAATTAACACTAGCACTGATCGAAGCCATCAGAAGGATAAGGCCATACTTCCAAGCCCATACTATAGTAGTGTATACTGATATGACATTAAGACAAGCTCTGCATAAACTAGAGAAATCAGGAAGATTGATGTACTGGGTGGTAGAAGTTTGTGAATATGACATAGTTTATGAACTTAGGTCATCACTTAAGGGACATGCGGTAGAATATTTTATCGCAGAGTTTACTCACTCTGATACCTACAAAGAGCAGGAGTTTAATACAGACCAACCCGGGGATGTTACGAGATCATCGAATTTAACACTCGACCAACTTCCATCCGTGGACGATCAAGAGAAGATAATCAACTAGTAGCGAACAGTGTCGGGGGAAGACAAAAGGAAGCATCAAATATTCCACCGAAGAACTCTGTCTAATCAAGAATTTGATAATGAAGTACCTGTATGGAATCTTTATGTGGATGGTTCTTTGTGTGCCACAGGCAGTGGGGCAGGAATTATTTTAAACAATCCTGACGAGATTGATACAGAGTATGCTCTACGTTTTCAGTTTAAAGCTTCCAATAATGAAGCTGAATATGAGGCTATGATCGTGGGTCTAAGTCTGGCCAAAACCATGAAGGCAGAGTAGGTCGTTGTATTCAGTGATTCATAATTAATCGTAAATCAAATTCTCAGAGTGTATGCAGCGAAGGGACAATTAATGGTCAAGTATCATGCAAAAGTTATGAAGGTTGTCTCGACTTTTACCGCAGTTCGGTTGATCAGAATACCGAGATTGGAGAATGCAAGAGTCGATACCCTAGCTCGGTTGGCATCAGCAACACGCACCGAGCTACAAAGAACAATCCCAATAGAAATCCTTGTAGATCGGAGTGTAAACGAAGACTTGGTGATGAAATTCATCGCCCTCGACTTGGGACCATCCTGGATGGATCCCATCAGGGCTTATATCGAAGAAGGGATTGTGCCACCTGATAAACTCGCAGGCAAGAAACTGAAGTTTAAAGCTGCTCGTTACGTATTGACCAGTGGCATTTGTATAGAAGGGGAATTATAGCAGGACTATAAAGATGTGTCCGTCCCTCCGAAGTGAACGACATGATTGAAGAGGTTCATGAAGGGTCCTGTGGAGCCCATGTAGCAGTTCAGACGCTTTTGCAGAGAATAACAATGCAGGGGTATTACTGGCCAAAGATGATAGATAATTGCGCAGCTTATGCTAAGAAGTACGATAAATGACAACGTTTCTCTTCCATTCGAAGAACTCCCCAAGCATTGTTAACACCCATCACGTCCCCTTGGCCATTCGTTATGTGGGGGATAGACTTGATCGGACCACTTTCGACGACCAAAGGAAGATTCAAATACCTCGTAGTTGCTGTGGATTATTTTACCAAATGGGTGGAAGCTGAACCTCTCATTGATATGACATATGACAAGGTCTATCAATTTATTTGGAAGAGTATTATTTACAGATATGGTCTCCCACACGCATTCATTACTGACCATGGAACCCAATTTGACAACGAGAAATTCGCTTCATATTATCATCAATCAAATGTACTGAAGATCCACTCCACGCCAGGCCATCCCCTGGGCAATGGGCAAACTGAAGCGACAAATAGAACCCTATTTAATGGTTTGAAAAAATGGCTGGATGATGCAAAGGGAAATTGGATTAACGAGTTACACTCTGTGTTGTGGGCTTATCGCACTACACCACGAACAACAACTGGGGAATCTCCATACATGTTGACATTTGGGAGTGAGGATGTTATACCTGCTGAATTGGGTCTACCCACATATAGGGTGCTTAATTTCAATTCTCTTGTAAGCGACTTGATGAGACGATTAGACCTGGATATGCTCAAAGAAGTTAGGGAAGAAGCAGCAATCAGGAATGCATCATACCAACAAGGAACAACCTTGTTCTATAACAAAAGAGTGACGAAGTGCGATCTCAAAGAGGGGGATTATGTGCTGAAGAAAGTGATCCAAAAGCATAACAAACTGGAGGCCAACTGGCATGGACCTTACAGAGTAACTGAAGTTGTTTATCCTGGGACATACAGAATCGAAACCTTGGAGGGAGAAGAATTCAAGAATGCAGGGAATGCAGAACATTTGTTCAAGCACTATCAGTAACTAAAGTCCATATGTAACACAGTTCTTTCAATATGAATAAAGTGATGTTTCACCCATATTTCCTCCTTTGTTGAATTTTTTTCGGAATATTAGTGCTACACACTACACACCAACTCCGATTTATAGCAGTAATCACCAACTCCGATTGGTCGGTAATTCAATAACCACCAACTCTAGTTGGTCGATAATTCATTAACCACCAACTCTAGTTGGTCGGAAATTCATTAACCACCAACTCCGATTGGTCGGCAATTCATTAACCACCAACTCCGATTGGTGGGCAATTCATTAACCACCAACTCTGGTTGGTCGGCAATTCATTAACCACCAACTCCAGACTGTCGGTAATTCAATAACCACCAACTCCGGTTGGTTGGTAATTCATTAACCACCAACTCTGGTTGGTCGGCAATTCATTATCACCAACTCCGGTTGGTCGACAATTCATTAACCACCAACTCCGATTGGTCGATAATTCATTAACCACCAACTTCGATTGGTCGGTAATTCATTAACCACCAACTCCGGTTGGTCGGCAATTCATTAACCACCAACTCCGGTTGGTCAATAATTCAATAACCACCAACTCCGGTTGGTTGGTACCAAACTAGGAAAAATGATGGATGACCTCCCGGGGCATCCACCGTCTAGGCAACAAGGTAATCCTGACGAGATTACTATAACTAAGCAGGAACATGGGGTGAAAATCATTACATTGCTTAGGCCCAAAGAGTGATAAGTCACTATGAATTAGACAACAAATGGGACAAGTTCCATTATCTAAAAACAAAACAGGATATATATATATATCCACACTAGCGAATAACAAGGACATTCTACAAAATATTTCCAAGAAAATGAAATTGTAAAAGAAACTAAACATTTCTTTATTAAAATCAAGAAGATTACATATGATATGGAGTTTGATTCATTACATAAAAATGTCTTATTCTATGGTTTTCTTTCCCTTTGCTTTTGAAACAGGTTCTACCCCAGCTGGAGGATCATCTAATGCATAAGGGGAGTTTACAAAGTTCATATCTCGCAGCATTGATTTCTTGTACCATCGGTCTTTGGTAAAGCCACCTTCGCATGTTGTGTAAGTTTTTCAACAATCTCCACTGTCAAGAATAGGTTTTGAAAATATCTTACAATTTTTTATTTTTCCTGAAAAAATCAGAAGCATCGAATAAGGCAATAGCACGTAAAAATGAATGGAAAGAAAATTCATAAATTTTTGCTGAGAACCATCACAAGAGACATAATCCCCGCAGAAATCGGAGGGAATCCTACCCCACAAGGTACCAAAGGCTGAAGAGGGTACCAATCAAAGCTTTGAAGTGATGAGACTGGACTGAACTGCCGATAGGCAGGACAGGGTGTTGGCCGATCAGAAACCCCTCATTTTTAGAAATTTCTCTTTTTCCTCTTTTGTCAAATCAGAAAACTCAATAAAAATAAATTGATATTCTCAATAAAATTTCAAAATCCCTTTTCTCCTTATATAATTTCCCTTTTTAATTAGAAACTTTCCTTCAAAATATTCCAACAATATTCCTTTTTACGATCAACCAGGTTGGGGAGGTTCTTCAGCAGGAGAATGAATCTTTGAGGAGAGAGGTCTCGCGACTTAGGGAGCATGCACCGAGCACCGCTCCTGCAGTATTGCGAGGTTCTTCCTCGTCGCGAGCTAAAACTGGCTTGAGCGACATTCCTCCTGTGTTGCGAGGCTCTACCCCTCCAACCGTTTCGCGAGCTGGCAGGAGCACCAGGGGTTCAGCTTGGGAGATCAAAGAGCTTCGTGGTGATGTTCAGCGAGCATACATGATTGCTATTGGGCTTCAGAGAGATGTCACTCGATTGTGGCATTTGTTTAAGAAAGGACCTCGATGAGTATGGGTCGATGGTTACAATCAGGGTTGGCTAGATGCTCCAACGAGGCTGATAGAGTTTGAAGAGCTTGCCTTCATCAGGGGGTGGTTGAGTGCCTTGAGGGAGCAGGAAGTTCTAAGGAACTCAATGCTCTGGTATCGTCATGAAATATCTCCTTCCACTCGAATGCCTAACCCCTTCTAGATAGATGATCAGTGGATACCCATTGATGCCATCCCTCAGTAGCTATTGGAGTCGGATGCAAACGAAGTCGAGGAAGAGTTAGTTTCCCCTCACGATGTTGGTCGAAGAGATCAAGTGGCTAATTATCTCGTTCAGAGGCTTCCACCTCATTGAGATTTTGCCAGTAGCGACTCTGTATATATATATATATATATATATATATATGTAATAAAGCAGCGTAATGTTGATGTTTTTGGCGAGCTCGCCGACTAAACATGTATTGTATTTGTTGCAAAATGTGATGAATTAATATAAAATTTATGTTTTGGGCAAATTTGCCGACTAAACAAGTGTCTTTATATTTTCCACATCTTTACTCAAAAATCTTGAGCCTATCTTGGCTGACTAGATTTGTATGCTCGCATTATCAAGTAAGTGTCCTTCCAGTCCAGTATGCCAACGAGATACCATTCTTCCTCACTTTACCTTTTAGGTTGTGTCGTCACACTCCCTTAGGCCTAAGTGGGGCAATTGACGAGGACACACTTGGTGTTGGATGCTCTATCCGATCCGGATTTTATTCAACCAAACATTGTTTGGTGACCAATTTTGACTTGGCCATATTTCCTAAGGATCTCCTGTAGGGCTTCATATATTACCAGGGACAATGCTAGGAGGTCTTTCATATTTCATAATGAAAACCAGAGGATGGTCGTTTCCCTGCTACAGTGTAATGATTAGTGTGCCTGTTACTTGGGAAGGGTGTGTGGGTTATAAAGTTTATATGTTGACACCTTGTAAATTAATTAACTGATACTTCCTAGAATGTAACTGCCAAATAAATTTTTATTAATGACAAGGAAAATGAACTTCCAGTTCCATAACTAAAGAATAAAAGAAGAATCTAAAAATATAATTTCTTGAGATTGGCTGTGTTCCATGCTCGGGGTATCTCTCTGTCTTCCAGCGTTTCTAAGTGATAGTCACCTTGCAGATTATCTCTTGTTATCTTGAATATTCCTTCCCAGTTTGGCCCTAGCTTGTCGTCTGATGGTTTTACTGCGCTGCCCAGGACTTTTCTTAGGATATAATCCCCAACTCGAAATTCCCTTGGGTTGACCTTCTTGTTGTAGTGCCTTACAAGCTATTGTTGATAGCTCGCTAGTTTCACTAGGGATAACTCTCGGCGCTCATCGGCTAGGTCAAGCTCAGTGAGCAATCATCATTATGGCCCTAGTCGATAAGACTGGACCTCATTGTTGGCAAGCCTGCTTCTAATGGGATGACCGCCTCCATTCCATATGTCAATGAGAATGGGGTTTCCCCCGTTTCTCGTCATGGTGTGGTACGGTAGGCCCATAGAATATGTGGTAGTTCATTTACCCATGCACCCTTGGCTTGCTCTAATCATTTCTTTAATCCATCGATCACTATTTTGTTGGAAGCCTCGGCTTGGCAATTGCTCTGAGGATAGGCCACCGAGCTATAATGGTGTCTGATTCCATGCTCGTCACAGAAACTCTTGAAGGAGCTGCTCTCGAGCTGCGTTCCATTGTTAGTGATGATGGTTATGGGGATACCAAAATAGGTGATGATATATTTCCATATGAATCTTATCATATCTGCATCTCGGATGTTCGCCAGGGATTCTGCCTCGATCCATTTGGTGAAGTAGTCAGTTGCGACCAATAGATACTTACGATTGTCGACAGCGGTAGGAAGTGGTCCTACAATGTCCATTCCCCATTAGGCGAATGGACATGGGCTGGAAAGTGATTTTAGGTTGCTAGAAGGTTAGTGGACCATATGAGCATGAAGTTGGCATTTCTCGCACTTGCGAACATATGCCGCAGAGTCCCTTTGCATATATGGCCACCAATAGCCTTCCTTCATTGCTCGGAAAGCCAGAGATCTTCCTCCAATATGGCCTCCACAGATTCCCTCGTGAAGTTCATGTAGAAATTTCTCGACATCCCTTGGGTGAACACATTGAAGGTAGGGACCGAAAAATGATCTTTTGTATAGCTTGCCCTCAAGGGATAAGTGAAATCGAGCGGCTTTGACTCTTATTTTGTGAGCAGTCTTCTTATCGGTCGGAAGTATACCATCCTTTAAATAGTCCCTTATAGGATCGATCCAACTGGGTGCTGATTCAAATTGGATCACATGTTCCACGGTTGGCAGTTCATTGCCACGATTAATGCTCGAATGAGCGAGGAAGTCGATGGGGATTGTCCTTTTTAAATCAGAATCGATTGCCGAACTCAGGGCCGCTAGGGCATCAACATGACTGTTCTGCCCTCTTGGAAACTGTTAGATGCTGACTTCCGCAAAGCCAGCCATTAGCATTTTTTCCAAAGTGAGGTAGGTTTCCATCCTTTCATCCTTTTCATTGTAGTCTCCACTTATCTGATTGGAGACCAATTACGAATCGCCGAACACATGTAAGTTTTTTGCCCCTAAAGTGTGTGCCTTCTGGAGGCCGGCTATAAAAGCCTCATATTCTACTTCGTTGTTGGAGGCTGCAAATCCAAGCCTGATACCTTGTTCGAGGATCATATTCTCCTGGGTGATGAGGATAATGCCTACTCCTTCCCCCTTTAAGTTGGAGGCTCCATCAAAAAAATAATTTCCAGATTCCCTCCGTTGTGTAGTTCTCTCCTTGCTTCCTTGGTTGAGGTTGGTCGAGGGGCTGTTCGCCTGTGAATTCGGCTATGAAATCGGCAAGGACCTGCCCCTTGATTGCATTCCTTGGTTGAAATTAAATATCAAATCGTCCGAGCTCGACTGACCATTTAGACAGTCTGCCCGACAAATCCTCCTTCCTTAGGATTGCTTTAAGGGGGTGCTATGTAAGGACGATGATAGTGTGGGCTTCGAAGTAGTGCTTCAGCTTTCTTGAAGCCACTACTAGTGCAATAGCGAGCTTCTCTAGTGGTAGGTACCTCTGCTCGGAGTCTAGTAAAGTCTTGCTCGCGTAGTAAACGGGGTGCTGGATCCCTGCGATTTCACACATTAATGCAGAACTGATAGTGTGGTTGGAAACGGAGAGGTATAAGTACAAAGAATCTATTTGCTGTGGTATGGTGGAGACCTATGTGGACCTGGCTGGTCCTTAGCTTTCCTCTGAAGCTTGCCGTTCTGGGCGAGCCCTAGGGTTTAAATATCGAAATTCGGATCTGATCTTGTGAGGGGTAGGTTGCTCTTTTAGTTCCCCTGCTTGAGGGGCATTGCTACTGTGACCAGACATTCAAAACTCTTTATTGGTGAAGGCTTTCTTAAAGGAAAACAAACATTTTCGAAAGACAACGCCAATTGTGGTGACAATTAAACTAAACACAAAATAACAAGCAAAGGCAATCGCCAGAATAAATAAAGAACTTCAAGGAATGGTAATCACACACAACACAAGATGTACGTGGTTCGGCAAGAAGGCCTACATCCATGGTGGTGTTCTCAGTATTTTATCTCTGTACTCTGGGGGAGTGTTTATAAATTGCATGCCCTTTGCCCCGGGCCAGGGGTTTGATATATACATGTTATTTCAGAGAGTGGAGGTGTGGGACTCCTCCACATTAGCCCATAATCCCTAAAGTATCTCTCAAGAGAGATTTTAGGAACTGACTGGGTCACAAAGAATTTAGTTAAGGCGCGAGGCCTCTAGACTTTGGTCCGTGTTTTATTGGGCTATTCATCTGGGCCAAAGTAACAAATCGAGGTACCCACATGTATTACCAGTATTGCTAAAGAAATACGTGGGAAAGATATGGGTTACTATTAATTGGTATTGATATGAACTAGTTACCATTGGAACTATAACAAGTATGAATTAGAGGTACATTAGGTGTGCACTCTAAATTAGGGGTGAGAATCTCAAGTGAGAGTCCGATAATCTAACATGTATACAATAATTGCTGAATATAATATTTATTCACTTGATGTTTTCTAAAATATTTTTATATCGGGCTTTGACCCATTCTATTGCATATTCTCTTCTCTTTCTTGTATCTTCTTTATTAGGTGTCCATCCACAAGGACGCCAAGTGTAGAGGATTGAATTATTTGACGTGCTATGGATGCTATGGAGTTACGGATTTTGTATTAGACACTTGAGTTTCTTGATACCTACATCTGTAGTAGTTGATTTCATTTAGGGCATGTCACCCAAATGATTCTAGTCTTTCCATCTCAGTCAGTTTATTTACTTGTATCAGATTTGATTACAATTTGTTTATGTTGAATTATTGTATTGAGATTTTAAACTGGAGAGTTTTATTCCAGTTGCATTTTATTCAGTTTTGATATTACTAGTTGTCACTCAATGTATGAATGGATTGTGTTAAGTGGTTTATGTTTTAAAAGTGAAATTTTATTAGATTAAAATTGGAAATTTTTAACACTTGTTTAATTAAGTATTAGGTGATTATAAAATGTTTTCGACAGTGATGCTAAGAATGATCCAACTATATATTATGATTTAATTTGATAGGGGACTGATCAACCGGTATTTAATTAAGCACGGTGTTACAAACGGATCCCCTACTTGTGCCTTCACACCCCTCATGTCGATCTCGGGGTGATAATCAAGACTGCCATACATGCCCTGACCACTACATTATCCAATCAAAGCTCACTCCACTTCGCCTATCAAAATACCGCTAACTCCATTGTAGGCCTTCAACTCAATGCCTCTGCCACCACGTTAGCCTTCCTCGGGTGATACTGGATGTCAAACTGATAGTCTTTTACAAACTCAAGCCTCCTATAATGTCTCATATTAATATCCTTCTGTGTAAACATATATTGTAGTGACTTATGGTCCATTAATAGGCTGAACTTCTCCCCCATTAGATAGTGCCTCCATATCCTCAAAGAAAAAACCACTGTTGCAAGATCCAAATCATGTATAGGGTAGTTCCTCTCATGGGGCTTAAGCTTGCGAGAAGCATTAGCTATAGCCCGATACTTTTATTGTAATACTCCCCGAGTTCTTATAAAGACGCATTTATAAAAATAAAGTAATCCACTTCTCCCCTAGCTAGTGTGAGCACTGGTGTCGAAGTCAATTTGTCCTTTAGATCATAAAAAACTATCTCACACTGATCATCCCACATAACTCCCCTATGAGTCAAATTCATCAATGGACTTACGATCTTCGAGAACCCCTTTATGAAACATCGATGGTAGCCAGCTAAATCCATAAAGCTATGAACCTCCATCGGCATCGTAGTCCCCCACTGCCTCATCTCTATACCTTACTTGAGTCCATTGAAATACCCCTATCTGATACAATGTGCCCCAAGAATTGCACTTCTCATAACCAGAACCTGTAGTTCTCAAACTTGGCGTACAACTGATGATCCCACAAAGTCTAAAGAACCATACACAAGTGCTCTGCATGCTCACCCTCTATTCGAGAATATACCAAAATATCATTTATAAAGATAATAATAAACTGGTCCAAGAAATCTCCGAACACCGTGTTCATAAGATCCATAAATACAGATGGTGCATTGGTTAGCCTAAACAACATAACCCTAAACTCGTACGACCCATACCTCATCAGGAATGTGGTTTGAGGGACATCTTACTTCGTGATACGTAGCTGATGGTACCCTGACCTCAATTCAATCTATAAGAAGTAGGATGCTAAAAGAGTGCGCGTGCGTCTAAATAGAGATATTATTTAATCAAACTCAATTTTATGAGTTAAGTCCTAAATATGCAGCTATATGTGGTTAAACACGATGATGAAATATGCAAGAACATTCAAACACACACATGTGAGGAAAAATCCCCCAAAGGGGCAAAACCATTTATTTTCATTATAATATTGTAACATACAATTTCTCACATTACAATGAAAATACAATGACACAGAGTTACCCGCAGGTGTCGGATCTGTAGTTGGTGGCTGGAAGTTTCCCTTTCTAGGAGGGCAACAATGAAGAAGAAGAACGGTCTTCTCCACAAGAGTATAAACAGACACACGAATGTGTACTTGGGTTGCAAACAGATTCAAAAAGGTTTAGTAGAGTTTTTTGAATCAAAACATGAGTCTTGGGACTCAAAAAGGTGAAGACTTGAGGTATGTGGACTCTCAAATTAGTCTATATAAGTCTAGAAAAATAGCTCCCCCGAAGTTGGTATTTATAGGGAAATAATTGAAGAGTTTCACAAATTAAAAAGACTGCCAGCGTACAGGGTACCTGAACCCGTTCGGGGTCCCCTGCGAACCGGTTCGCCCCCCCGAACCGGTTCGGGCTGGGTTCGGGGAAACTCGCTGGAAAAGGGGGTTATACACTTAGCAAAATTTCCAAGGTTTTTCTTGGAATTATCTCCATTTTCAATGGTCCATAACTTGTTCACCGTAGCTCGGATTGAGGTGACGTTTCTTCCAGTATCTTTGCTGTCGCAAGGTCTTTAACTTTCTAGTTGACCGGTCCTCCTGATGGTGGCTGTAAAATAACCAAATTTCCCTTAAACTTCCCTATCAAGCCTTGTTTCACTATTTTGACTTCTCTTGCGTACCACTTACATTACGAGTCTAAAATCATGGAACGTGAAGTCGTTGAGGTAGATGAGGGACACATAATGGAGATAATGAATGCTTAATTCCCGAAATTCGGATTGAGTCCATCGTATGAGATCATGTAGAGGCGTGCCAAATGTAATAGCATACGACATAAATAAATGAAACATTTTGGACATGATAAAAATGTCCTTACAGATGCTCTTCTCAGTTGGTCGAATAGTTCATTGATATCGGGCAACGAGTATTTATTCCTGATCATGAGCTTGTTCAACTCCCTATAGTTAATGCACAGTCTCAACGACCCATCTGTCTTCTTAACTAATAATATACTAGCACCCCACGGTGATGTTCTTCGATAAATAAAGCCCTTCCCAAGAGCAGTTGAATCTGATCCCTCAACTCTCGCATCTTCACTGGAGCCGTACGAAAAGGTGCACATGCTATCGACTTAGTCCCCAGCACTAAATTAATAATGAACTCAATCTCTCAGCTTGGTGGCAATCCCTATATCTCCTGGAATACATTAAAAAATTCCCTCACTTGAAGATCGAATCTAACTGGATGAAGACTCCCTCAGATGTCTCCTCCTCAATGTTGTAGAGATTAGTTCTCGACCTTCCCTCGGGACGAGTCACTACCACTAAAAACATCTCTTGCCTTGGTATGGCAAACACGATAGTCCTACTAAACATTCCACCATCTCCATATAACCTACCAACTAGCCCATACCAATAATGACATCATACCCTATCATATCCAACACAAGTCAGTGGACAAACACAGTTTCCCTATATCTATATCCACTCCAATACAAATGGAATGGATAAGGTCCCCATTATGCAACGGTGAATTAACACACATACTAATACTATCACTTGCATCTAATAATCCAGTTGCTCGTGCAAATCTAGTGGAAATTAATGAATGTGATGCCCCTGTGTCATATAAAACCATACCCATATGCTCATGTATAGGAAACAAACCCTCAACAACTGGTGACTCTTATGGAACTACACCATTCTGGATGTTGTACACATGCCCATGTTGTAACTATCCCTACTGCAATGGAACCTATAAGGATAAATTTCTAAATAGTGTCAATTTATATGTATTGGCATTATTCTAGAAAAAAACCATTTTGAGTCATAAACATATTTTACTTTTCACGATTCCCATTTAGTCTAAGACGTTGTCTTGAAGTCGTAGCGTCCAAGCTTCAAAGATAGACCATGTCGTAGTTTTGGTGGACGTTTCACGTCTTCATTTGGTTTTCTGAGATGCTTTCAGGTATGAATGAATATTGGTTGATGGATACTTAGTAAATATTTTCTAAGGATGTATTTTATTTGAATATGAGTTTAAAATGCTTTTAAAACGATTTTTCTAAGATAATTCTTGTTTAAAGTCATATGGAACTTTCCCTTGAGTTTTAATGGTTCAAACGACTTTAACAATCATTTAAACGACTCTAACCATCGTTTAAACGACATCATGTTGTCTCTCAAACGACATAGCATTCTCGTTCTAACGAGATGTTCATATCGTTCAAATAATTGGCTGATTTCGTTCTAATGACGCGCTGCCTCAAACTTTTTTTTATTTAAGGCGTATTTTGCTCAGAAAATCAAGGGTGCAAAGTATACAGAACTTAAAAGAACCCATACGTTTTTTGCCATTTAAAGATAAAAACATTATTTGTGTTTACAAGATACGAGTTTACATACCATATGTTATAGAGATCTTGTGTCTTCACCATTGTTTCATTCTTCATCACTCGAAGAACTTATTTTGCGCGATGGACTCCATACTTACTGATTGACGATTGCTGACTGTATCAATGGATAGTGAGGCACGTGTGGTCTCATATGTTGTGTACATAACATAGATGGACTCGTGCATTGCGGTCTGGAGGAGCGGTTGAAGAGAAGGAGAGGCATCAATACTTGTGGGAATCGAGTCGTTGAGTTAGACTTTAATATTCCTTTATAAAATCGTATCATAGTGACTGTCTGACCAGGCCGTCCGGGGTTTTTTCCCATCGTGGTTTCCTCATACATTGGCGTGTTTTGTGAGCATTATTTACTTTATCTTGCTTATAATATTTGATGCATGTTTAGGGTTTATGAAGATAAAAATTGGCTTAATTGAAATTAGTTCAGAAAATTGGTGCTAAATAAAATTAGAAAACATTTTTGAAAAGAAAAATTATTTTCACCTCAAGGGCACACTCAAAAGGGCATTCTCAAATTGGTATCAGAGATGGAAACTCTATCTAATTGTGTGAGTGATCTCGCGTGTCTATAGGTACAAATTTAAGTAATTATGAAGGTTTTAGAACGCCTAATTTTGATGGCTCGAATTATACCTATTGGAAGATGCGTATGAAGAGTGCACTTAAGCCTATAGATGAGCGGGTTTGGTTAGTGGTAGAAAAAGGATGGAAACCACCAGTCAAGAGAGATGGTGAGGCCACAAAACTAAAATCTGTTGAGTCATGGATCAAAGCCGAACAAAAACTTGAATAATATAATTCCAAAGGTTTAAATGTTATTTCTTCTTCTGTCACCCCGGATGAGTATAATCATATTATAATGTGTGAAACATCGAAAGAGGCATGGGATGTCCTTGCATTTACTCATGAGGGAACTAACACTATTAGGGCGTCTAAACTTCAAAACCTCACTACCCAATTTAAGACAATTAAAATTTTAGAGAGTGATACATTTGATGATTTTTATGTTAGGTTGTCCCATATATCAACCCGTTGTTTAACTTGGGAGACAAAATGCCCGACAACCGAGTCATAAAGAAAATCTTAAGGTTGTTGCCTAGTAGATTTGATCCAAATGTGATCTCTTTGAACTCCTCGGGTTTACTTGACTCAACGAAACTAGAAGAGCTTATAGGTGACCTATAAACTTATGAGCTTCATATGTTTACCTCCAAGCAAGTACCAAATAAATAAAAGAGCATCGCTTTGAAAGCCCAAAAGGAGGAAACAAAAGTTTTGGATGATGATGAATCTAACACCGATTTAAAAGATGTAGCCTTATCGGCAAATAAGTTAAAAAAGTTTCTTAAGTTCCAAAAGCAATCGAAAGATGAAAAAAGACTTGAGAAATTCAAGAACAATAAGGATGATCATGTCCCTAAGAATCGAAGTGAGAATGATAAGAGGGCTGAGTCGAATATGTGTTTTTATTGCGAGGGTTATGGCTATAGGTTAGAGAAGTTCCCCACAAAACTTAAGAAGGAGGGAAAAAACCGATCACATTTAATGCCACCCTTAGTGATAGCGATTCGAAATAGGGAGATGATTCCCCCATTCAGCGCAACTACATCGCGTTCATGATTTTTCATATGAGTGATGACGATAAATCTTCTCACGAAGATACTCATGTGAATGACACTTCTGAGGCCTTAGCTTGTGAGTCCTAAATGAATGAGGGTGAAGCGAGTGAGGATGAGTAGATAGATGATAGAGAGTTGTAGGTTGCCTCCAATGAATTGTATGAAGAAACGGTGAAAGTGAAGAAGAATAACTTGAAGTTACAAGCTAATTTGAAAGAGTGTGCCATAGAAAATAATGATGCATTGATTGAGGATCTTAGGGAACAAGAGAGGACTCTTCAAGAAAATCTAGAGTATGTTGAGGGAAAGAGATATAATCTTCGTGGTTTTATGAAGGCTGTGAAAAAGGAGCTTCTAGTTTTTGAGAAATCTAGGCATTTAAATGAGTCTAAAATAGGTGAGCTTAAGGAGAGATTGAGAGACACAAGTAAGGTTAAGTTTGATTTAGAAGCTAGGTTAGAAAATTTGGATAGCATTTTAGGCACCGTCCAAATCAAGGATGATAGGTGTGGTATAGGCTTCGATGATCGTATTGCTCCCATTCCCAAATCCAACACCACACGTGTGGAAGAGCCAACTAGGAGCCGTGAGAGGCATGTGAACTCATTGTGAAAGCCACCGTTTATAAAAACCGAAGAAAAAATTAAGGAAATAAAAAAGAAATATATGCCTAAAATGGGACCAATAGGAAATATCTTAAAAAGATAAAGTAAAACCCCAAAAGAAAAAAAGAATTATGAATTATGAGGGAGTTTGGTTGAAAATAACAACGAGTTTGCATAACAAGTCCTATGTTTAAAAAGTTATGTCATGGCGCTATTGTTTGGAGAATCGTTAATATTCTAGACTTCTATGCATGATGTTTGTTTAGCTCATTAAGTTCAAAGTTTAATTGTCACATATGGATAAAATGTAGTTTGATGATATTTGGCGGTCAATTAGAGCTTCTTGAATGTATTTTTTTGTTAAAATATAATTCATTTGTGTTAGTTGATTGAGGTGGAAATCGAGCGTCTGTGTAAATACGCTAATCGTTGTTATCGGCTTCGAACAGCAATACAAAAACCTAAACTTTAACTACACTCTTATGGAGTATAGTGGCGAGTCTGGGTATCGAATCTACAAGGAACGTTTGATAGATTTTAATTGATTTATTACTTCAAAAATAAAGTGTAAAAGATGATGATGGAGTGAAAAAACATGTCGTAAATTAATTAATTGATCAAACCCGGTCTTTAGTACTCCCAAGCATTATACATATGAGGGATCATAGCCCATACAATATGTAATCAAAGGACGAGTAAAGAAGTGTCGTATTAGCTACATGCGCATTGCACTCTTAAGCATCCTGATTATCTAGGGCAAATAAGATCAAAAGTCCTACAACTGTTGTGATCACCATACTACACGATCTAATAAATTATTAAATTTAAAGAACTAATTTTATACCCATGCAAACCACATCGGGTTGGGTTCATGCATCCCAACCCTTAAAAATCTAGCCTAACATGGTGAAATTAGTGAAAACTATGTTATCTATATTGCACGAACTCATAATTGCATGGAAAGAGAGATTAAACATGAGAAATAATAATAAAGGTGCTTGAAATAAAAGTTACCAAGATTGAAGAACAAGAACATGTAAGAAGAAATCAAAGGTTGAAGAAAAATTGGAAAAGCTCTTGAATTAAAGATGAAAAATATGTAAATTCTTACCCTAGATGTTCCTCCTTGATTAGGAGCTTTTACATGAATGATATTTGAATAAAAAGAGTCCTAATGACTAAATATATAGGCTAGAGTTCGTTTACAAGAGTTTCCAAAATATAAAACTCTTTTGGCTAAAAGATAAGGATAGAATAAAAATCCCGTATCTGGAAATTTTGTCACACTTAGAAAGCTTGACTAATTTTGTAACGGATCTGTAGCGTGACAAATGGGTGATTCGGTTCAGATTTCCAGAATGGTCAAGCCTTGGTCGCCTCTTTTTCATTTCGATTTTTGGATTTCTTTCTTAATCTTCAAATGGCCATAACTTCTTCACCGTAGCTCGAATTGGGGTGCCGTTTTTTTCCAGTGTTCTTGTAATTGAAAGATTCAAGTTTGAATCACCTTCGTAATAAGGCTAAAAAGTTACGAAAATGCCCTTCAAATCCCCATTTCTTGGATTCTTTCACTATTTTGAGTTCTCTTTTTCATCTTTCTTGCATGGAATATCTGTAAAACACATAAGAGATACACAAAACACAAAAATTACTTGCCAAAAAGGGTTAGTATCATAAATATGTGACAAATTCAAGCTATTTACAATACACGGGATCATAAAAATACCGAAATTAAGGGGATACATATGAAGAATTTATGCCTAATCAAACCCCCCTAACTTAGAACTTCGCACATCCCGAGCAATGTAAAATAATGAGAGTATGAGTTAAACACCCTTCAAAAACTTTATTGGGATAGAATACCTTTTTCGCGGGCAAGCGTTTGCATTTAGTGTATGCAACAAGCCTTTAAACTCCTAGGTTACCCTAGTAGGACGAGTGGTGTCTCGTGAGGGTTGGCAGTGAGTATACCCACAAAATTCGTTATTGACTCAAAGAAAAATCAAAATACTTAAAAATTGTACAATTTAAACTCCCCAAAAATGGTCACCTTAAAATCATATTCGTAAGTCTCAAGTCTTAGTGTGTGTGTGCGAAGCCAAAAATCAAACCGCTAATTTCCATCGATTGATCACTACGTTACTTTGATTTCAAAACCTCACAGGATGCTCTCACAAACGAATCACTCGAAAAGGTGGCTATTCTCTCAGTGTGCGTGATAAAAAGAGTAAATATATTGGAACACGAAGTCATGCACACAAAATTGAAATAAAAAATTTATAGATGAAAAGATCTCTTCATCAGAATACGATTATTGGAAAAAGGTAAATATCATCTTTTATTCACACCATTTAATCTGTTATATTATCTTTTTGTATCTTAGCTCTCCACGCGGTAATCAATTTTGCAATTCAAACTCAGTTAGGACTTTTTCGGGTTAAATGTGTATTGGGTAATATGGGAATGGTTAAGAATTTCAGAATTGGAAAATTTTCTTATGATGTCCATTATTCTGGGCTATTTCTCATTTTCTCTTCTTTTTCTATTTTTTTCACATTTTTCTTTTACTTGCTATATCTGTTGATCAATTTTCTACGATTTTTTTCTGGCCCCTTTTTATGCACTTTTAGGATTTTATTTGATGAATATTTGATTTTCACAATTCCGGGCTAATTGGGTTTTTCGGGTTATCAAAAGAAAATGAAAAACTTTATTAGGCTCAAATTGGGTAGCAAAGGGATGAATTTTTCACGACTTTTTATGGCTAATATTTTTGGGTAACAAACGATGGCCTACTTCATTGTCCAAATGCGATTTGCTTTACCATATGTGTCTCGAGATTAATTTAGTTTAGAGATATTTTAGTGCACATTATGCAAGACAATATCTCACACATTTCTCATAACCGATCAAAACAATAAAATAGAGATCATCAACGACTTTTGTAAACTCTAAATAGAACTTGGAGTTAACAATTCACTCGGATTGATTTATATACTCACAAAAACGGTAGGCTCAAAATCTCACCGGGTTACTTATTCGTTAAGTCGTCAATGTTTGCTCAATTTCCATCTTTGGTCAGTTTTGACTTTGTGCATTTTGAAATTTACAATTTGAGACGGAAAAAATGTGACCTTTTTGAATCTTTTCAATTCTAATTTTTATTCCCTTAATTTCGGTATTTTTATGATCCTGTGTATTGTAAATAGCTAGAATTTATCTCATATTTATGCTACTAACCCTTTTTGGTAAGTATGTCGTGTTTTCTATATCTCTTATGTGTTTTACAGATATTTCATGCTTGAAAGATGGAAAAGAGAACTCAAAATAGTGAAAGAAACTAAGAAATGGGGAGTTGAAGGGCATTTTCATAAATTTTCAGCCTTAGTCCGGAGGTGATGCCAACTAGAAAGTTGAAGAGCTTTCAATTACACAAACACTGAAAAAATGGAACCCCAATCCCCGGTAACGACACCATTTTGATTGAGGTGGAAATCGCGCGTCCGTGTAAATACGCTAATCGTTGTTATCGACTTCCAACCGCAATACAAAAACCTAAACTTTAACTACACTCTTATGGAGTATAGTGGGGAGTCTAGGTATCGAATCCACAGGGAATGTTTGGTAGATTTTAATTGATTTATTACTTCAAAAATAAAGTGTAAAAGATGTGATGGAGTGAGAAAGGAAAAAGGGGTAAAATAATGAAGTTAACAAAAACTAATTGGAAAATTAAGGTAGGGACACAATCCCCCAACTCCTTGTATGTTTACTAGTACAAAACTAGTCGTAAATCAATTAATTGATCAAACCCGGTCTTTAGTACTTCCAAGCATTACATATATGATGGATCGTAACCCGCACAGTATGTAATCAAAGGAGGAGTAAAGCGGTTACCTAGGGAAAATAAGATCAAAAGTCCTACAACGGTTGTAATCATCAAGCTACACGATCTAATAAATTATTAAATTTAGAGAACTAATTTTATACCCATGCAAACCACATCGGGTTGTGTTCATGCATCCCAACCCTTAAAAATCTGGCCTAACATGGTGAAATTAGTGAAAACTACGTTATCTACATTGCATGAACTCATAATTTCGTGGAAAGAGATATTAAACATGAGAAATAAAAATAAAAGTGCCCGAAAATAAAGTTACCAAGATTGAAGAACAAGAATATGCAAGAAGAAATCAAAGGTTGAAGAAAAACTGGAAAAGCTCTTGAATTAAAGATGAAAAATATGTAAATTCTTCTCCTAGATGTTCCTCTTTGATCAGGAGCTTTTAAATGAATGAAATATGAATAAAAAGAGTCATAATTACTAAATATATAGGCTAGAGTTCGTTTAGAAGAGTCCCAAAAACATAAAACTCTTTTGGTTAACAGATAAGGAGAAAATAAAAATCTCGTATCTCGTAATTTTGTCACACTTAGAAAGCATGACTAATTTTATAACGGATCTAGAGCGTGACAAATGGGAGAACCGGTTTGGGTTCTAGGTGAATCTGTTCGGATTTCCAGAATGGTCAAGCCTTGGTCGCCTCTTTTTCATTTGAATTTTTGGATTTCTTTCTCAATCTTCAAATGGCCATCACTTCTTCACCGTAGCTCGGATTGGTGTGCTGTTTTTTTTCAGTGTTCTTGTGATTGAAAGTTATTCAACTTTCTAGTTGGAATCACCTCAGGAATAAGGCTGAAAATTTACGAAAATGCCCTTCAACTCCCCATTTCTTAATTTCTTTCACTATTTTGAGTTCTCTTTTTTTTATCTTTCTTGCATAAAATATATGCAAAACACATAAGAGATACACAAAACATGAAATACTTGCCAAAAAGGGTTAGTAGCATAAATATGAGACAAATACAAGATATTTACAATACACGGGATCATAAAAGTATCGAAATTAATGGGATACATGTGAAGAATTTATGCCTAATCATTAGTTACACCCATTAATTCCGTTCCATGTTTGAGCACATTGGTACAATGTTGATGTGTAACTCGCATGTTTTTTTAGCTATTTTGCTACTGTTTTTGTTTTTCCAGTTGTTTTTTTTAGAAAAAAATTTCGATGGGTAGATGATATATATTTTTAGAGCTGGAATTGAAGTTTTGTGAAAGAACAACTTGTGGTTGTAGTTTGAACAACATGTCCACTTCGTTCGTAGAGTGGATCAAACGATATATCAAACGAGCTACAGTTGATGTTAGGTATGGTTGTTTGATGGTCAAATCGAATGACGTCACACTGTTTTGGGTCGTTTCTTAACATGGATCAAATGACATGCTTCAGTCGTTTGAACGACCTGGCATTGTTGTTCAAACGATCCTGGTTGGATTTTTATCCTTCGATTTGATTCAGTATATGCTTGATATATATTCTGATATTACGCTGATTTGGTAATTATGGGTTGTGTTGGAAGGTTTATATGTAGTCAATAATGATTATTCATGCTTTGATTTTACACTGCATTGATTTTGTTTAGTCACATCTGTTATGATATTAATGATTTCTCCATATAACTGTTTACTAGCTATGATTTGACATATTATGATTCTTATCGGCTAACTGATCATGTTTATCTAGATATGTTTCATATGATTACTCTCATGTTATATACGTTTCAATGTTTATTTTTCTCACTAGTTGTCTATTCGAGACAAAAGGGAGAGATATAGATATGTGATGTAGGGGGGATATTTTCACTAGTATATTTATATTGGTATCATATTGATTATATATCATTCGGTTCCTCCATACTTCACATGGTATTTGTTCATTTCGTGTGTGTAGTGATTCTTTAGCGATTCGAGATTTTGAGACTACATCACATGAAGACTCTTCATGGTTGCTGGTCGTCCTTCATTTGATAGTCCATGTACTGTATTTTCTTTTTGGGTTTATGGGATGGAATTTTAGGTCGTATGGCTTGACGGCTCGAATTAGGCAATTCGCTTTTTGGTTTTGTCCCGGAATAGCCAAAGGGGTAAATTTGTAAGGATAAATTTCTAGATAGTGTCAATTTGTATGTATTGGCATTATTATGGACAAAAACCACTTTGAGTCATAGATAGATTTTACTTGTCACGATTGCCATTTAGTCCAAGCCGTTGTGTTGAAGATATAGCGACAAAGCTTTAAAGATAGATCATACCTTAGTTTTGGTGCACGTTTCACGTCTTTATTTGGTTTTCTAAAATTCTTTTAGGTATGAATTCATATTGGTTTATAGATACTTTTTAAATATAATCTAAGGATGTATTTTATTTAAATCAGAGTATAAAATGTTCTTAAAATGTTTTTTCTAAGATAATTCATGTTTAGAGTCACATAGAACTTTCCCTTGAGTTTTTATGGTTTAAACGACTTTAAAAATCATTCAAACGACATCATGTTGTCGTTCAAATGACATAGCATCCTCGTTATAACGAGATATTCATAATGTTTGAAAGACTTGCTTATTTCATTCTAACAACGAGCCTCCTCAAAGATTTTTATTTAAGGCATTTTTTTCTCAGATTGTCAAGGGTGCACAATATATAGAACTTAACAGAACCCATATATCTTTCTTTGCCATTTTTACTAAAGGTTTATGAAGCTAAAAACATCTTTTGTGTTTACAATATTCGAATTTACATACCATATGTTATAAAGATCTCGTATTTGCATCATTGTTTCTTTCTTCATTACTCAAAGGACCTGTTTTGTGTGATGGATTCTGTACTTGTTAATTGACGACTGCTGGATGTATCGGTGGATATCGAGGCATGCGTAGACTTGTGTGTTGTGGATTTGGCATAGGTGGACTCCTGCTTTACGCTGTGGAGGAGTTATTGAAGAGAATAAGAGGCATCAAGACTTGTGGGGATCAATTCGTTGAGTAAGACTACAATATTTCTTTGTAAAACCATATCATAGTGATTGTTTGGCCTGGGTCGTCTGATGTTTTTTCCCATTGTAGTTTCCTCGTACATCAGTGTGTTTTGTGATAATTCTTTAACTTAACTTTCTTATATCACTAGATGCATGTTTAGAATTTAAGATGATAAAAATTGGCTTAATTGAAATTAGTTCACAAAATTAGTGCTAAATAAAATTGGAAAAAGGTTTTGAAAAGAAAAATTATTTTCACCTAAAGGGCACACACAAAAGGGCATTCTTTGAACCGCTTGAACTGGTGGTCCTATAGGTAGTAATGACACATGGTGGGAATCCTTCTACTACCCGCTAGTCCGATTTGGGTAAGCTCTCTGCATGTGGCCTTGCTCCCCACTTGTGAAGTATCTACCCATGAAATCCCCTATCTCTGGTCCTACTGGTCGTGTTGAGGCTGCCCTGGTGTCTGGACCTGGTGGTTTCGGCCCTGATGGACACCCCTATTGTTCCATTGGCCCCGAGGAACACATTGTTGGCCTGATGGCCCTGCCTGAACCCACCATCTCCTAATTGGGGTCCTCCAGATCTGAATCTCTTAGCAGAATCCCCCTGTTGGTTATCTCGCTCCTGATGCCTACTCTATTTCTACTGCTATAGTATCCCACTAGCACTACTACCTCCGGTCTTACCCTTTTGGATAAACTCCTTAACTCTCTTCTCTCCATTCAGGTGGAAGCAATAATCCTGACAGTCTAGAAGTGCAACATTAACGACCTCAGCATAAATCTTCAATACCGGATTACCCAGCAGATGCGGCCGAAAACTCCATGAAAGTCCGTATATAAACCTCAGTATCTTCCTCTCCTCCATATCCACCCCGTCTCGTAAAAAGTTCGTGAGACGAGTGAATTCCTACTCATATTTGGCCACTAGTAGACCCTCATATGAAAGGTCTAGAAATTTCCTCCTCATCTTCATCTGAATGACAGATGGAAGGAACTTGACGTCAAACCACACCCAAAACTCCCCAATGGTCATTGTGTCTCTCTCCTCATATGTAGTGACTAACTCCCACAACTGCAACGTTGACCCCACAAGCTTAAAGGTGTGATACCCCACTCAATTAAATACCAGGTGATCAATACTTTATTAAATTAAATTATAATATCCAGTTGGTTCATTCATAGCATCATTGTCGAAACATTTACTTCAGCAATCACCTAATATATTAATTAAGCCAGTGTAAAAAACTTTTAACCATTTTATTATTATTTGACAATTTCAACCATTAACAACATTCACCATTCTCAAGGATAAATAAATAATGAATAATGCACCATCTAACTGAATGAAATGAAACTAGACTCTAAAACCATCCAATCCTAATAATACTAAATTCAACTGAAAATTGAATAGTGGAATAAAATGATTACAATATCTCTGTGACATAAATAAAAATTCAGAATGGGCCACACATGCCCTAATTGAAATGACTAAGCATGAAACTGAGATGATAAGTATGGAGGTGTCTAAATATGAGGACCTGTAACTCCCACACTTGCTGCAGCGCATCAAATGGTTCGACGGTCTAAGCCTGACATCCATGTGGCTGGACACCTAAAATGGTTGCACAAGAGAAAATAGATTCGCAAGAGATGGGTCAGAGCCAAAGTGTAAAATATTTTAGCAATTATTTAAAATACGGCAAAGCAAATATTATGTACATGTTATCTGTCACTTGATATTCTCACCTCTTAACTATTGTACATGCCTAACGTACCTCTAGGCTATTCTAGTTATCATTATTACACCTAAATAGATCGTAGTCATAAACATTCTAAACTATCATTCATAGTAATATCCCGTATTTCCCACATGATATTATTACTAAATGTTTTCGCATTTACTATATTGAGTAAGAGTTCACAATAAGGTTAAATGTCCACATACTTAAGTTATTTAAGATTTCATTATCTTTCTTATCTACAAATTTCACACGGTAGATAATATAACAAGCACACACACACACACACACACATATATATATATATATATATATATATATATGGAACCCCTAGACTTAATGCATGCATACTCTACTATCATGTCCTGATACATCACGCACTGCATAAAGGACTGTTGGTTCGATATCTCTCACGAACCATAAATACAAATCACATATATTGGAGGTCAAAATAGTTCCAAGCCTATGGTTTACACACATACCTACGCATCAATATGACCGTCATCACTATGATTATCACAGATAGCCGTACCTAGGTTTCATATTCTGAGGTACAAGTCAAAAATCCCCTGGAAGGCTCATCAGGATATGATTGTCCCGACGCGTAAACCTCCCGTGATAGCAAGCAACGTAGGTATGTTGTACACATAATAATTCAAGCAATAGGTATTCACATAACCTTTAAAAATGTAGGTATACACAAAACTTAAATATAATAATTCATACGTAGTATTATTTTTTTCTCACTAGTACTACCGACATATATATTAACTTACAAATATTCTCCCCATCATATTTTCCCCAAGAATGATTCACTACCCAAGAATCTTGTAACGTAATTAACCCAATTCTCTCACTATTAATTTACCCTAATAATCATCATGGGTTATTCCCTTTCCCTCGAATTCACTACATCGATAGGTTTTAACTCAAACAAAATAATTTTCTCAATTATTCCAATATTTATTCGTCTCACTTTATGTAAACCTAATCTCCACTTTAGGTTTAATGTCCTTATTATAGAACAACAATCACAATCAATCAATCTACGTAGCCTCCAATGGAATAACAACTAAAAATAACATTTCTTAAAATTTCCCTCACAAATCTACCAGATTTTTAAAATGCAGTTTTGAGGCATTTCAGAGTCGTTATGGAAAAAATGAACCAAAGAACAAAATGCATAAAATGGGAGTTTCTACGAGGCACTGCAGACAGAATAGCCATTTTCGGCACCAAAACTGCTCAATTTTTTTTTCTAAAATGACAATTTAGTTTCCCCAATTTCATAGACTTCTACAGATTCAAGAAATTGTTCTATAGTTCAATCATACCCATCAAAATCCAGATTTCTTCATCAAGATTCAGTATAATTTTTTGGGTTTCATACTACCTACATGGAGGATCCTATTCTATATCAGTTTCACCCAAGATAATGATATATGTCTTCAAAAGTTCATTTAAATCAAATGAATTTCATAGTTAATTCAACCTACACTAACATAGATATCATATATACTATAAGTTTGCCAGATTAAACACTTACCTCTTTTAGTAGGTCTTATCCGTTGAAGATGATGGGTATATTGTTGTTCTCCTCTCCTCGATCTACAATCCGACGGTACTGGTGGTGCAAGAAGGTGGTTCTAGCCTTGGAACTCCTCTCCTCTTCCTCCTATGGCCTCTCTATGGCTTCTCTTTGTTTTTCATGTAACTAGCCCTAACCCCCCTTCTCTAATCAGATATATTGCACTTAGAATTTCAAAGGTGTTTTCCCCCCAAAATGCAAATGACCAAAATGCCCTATCAGGATGTCGGTTTGGCCTAAAACTGCCCCGGGACCCAAACTAAACCACCGGGTAGACTTTTTTGACTATCTAGACCCTTTCGGTTACTTTGGCGCACTCGAAATGACCATTTGGATGACTTAAAAATAAATTAATTTTTCTTCCATTAAATTGAGTCCCGACACAACTGACACATGCGTCACGACTTAATTACTGTAACTGACGTATTTTTCACTCGCGACAATTTGAATAAATTCATAGTCACATATTGCTTTATTCCCCAAGAAATAATCAATATAATTCACATCAATAAACACTAACCCTCATCTCGCTAGTTAATATTTATTTTAATCCAGATTAATTATAAATTATTTTCCCATATTTAATTTAATTAATCTTTTATTTAAAATTCATTAAAGATAATTAATCATATATTTAAAATTTAATAAAAATACGGGGTGTTAGAAAAGGTAGCCAAAATCTACTTTTGATTGTCACGCCACTCAACCATACGTAGATGCTGCCAGACATCCTTTTTCCATTGGCTGGCAGTAACCACATCCGCACTCCCTGGAACTCCGACGAATAGCCTTTTTGAAAGGCCTCTCTATCTCTCTACCATACCGACTGCACTGGGTGGGCTTAGACGACTGATGCCATTGGATGTTAGGACTAGGCCTGCGGGAACTACTTCACCATGGTAGTCATCGTGGAATTAACAACCTGTGCAACGATGGTGGCAACATTGACAACTGTCACTATCTCCTAAGCTACTTGTGGTTTGGGTTGAGCCTCTCCTTCTTCGGCCCTCCTAATGGCCCGAGCTAGTCATCCTCTCCTATATGGCATCTGAAACCAAACCGAATTTGTATGAGATCACAGTTTAAAATTAATACAATATGACAGAAGAATGTAAATGGACAAATAAGAGTGAAACAGTCCTAATCATAGGTCTTTATACCAAAGAAAACAAAATGCTAAAAATGTAGCAAGTTCGCATATATCCTAAAGACACTAGAACTTGATGCTCTGATACCATTTGTGATACCCCATGTATTCTAATAATGGTTGATCAATCCTTTATTAAATTAAACATGAATCATATCTATTTTCATTTTAGCATCAATATCGAAAACCAATTAATTAGACTAATAATCTATTAAGTTCGGTGCCAAATTTTAAATATTTTTAACATGCATACATAAAAACATTAAAAAATATATTTGTAAACATTCACATCAATTAAAACATAAGAATACTGATAGCATGAATAATAAATAACCGAATAAAATCCAAATGCTAAATGAAATACTGTAAATAAAGTCTAATAAAAAAGTTGTCCAGTTACGGGGAATATACCCAAAAAAAATACATGAGTAACATCCTAATTAAATAGAATGGAAAGAGGCATTTAAGCAAATCTTGCAGGCATCCATAATTACAGCAACATCGACTGTCAGGAATGAAAAGCAATCCCTAACGTCCCTCTCGCTGAGAACATAAAAGGTTTTGAAAATATTTTTGATACAGTTCAGCGCCCAAAATATTTGAAAAATAGTTGCAAGTATTTAAATGTAATAATAAATATGCAACAAGAAATATCCATGTTCCTCTTGTGTCGCACTCACACGAGATTATCCTCACCCCTCATCTACAGTGCGCACCTAATGCATTTATTTTATTCGCCTAGTTATGCTACCCCTCCTAACTAGTCTGACATTCTTAACGTAATCTAACTCACTATACTTCTAGCCCGTTCACTCTACCCTATGTTACTTTACTTTATCTATCATTTAGCTAACACGTAAGGTGTAACTTTGAATTTCTCAATTGTATTGATGCCACGACATAGGCAACATAATTATGCACTAGTTATCATTTGGTGTTCACATAATCAATTAAGTGCGCTTATACATATATTACTCTTTATGCGTATATACATAACATCCCTGAGCTATCCACCCGAATGCATTCCCTAGTATGCTATCATGCACCAGGTACATCCTATACCATTTCTGGGCCACCGGGTAGGAATCTCACCACCGATCCCAAAATCGCTAACACATAATGGAGGCAGTCATAAACATACATCTGTGGGTCATAACCAAACCACATTACCCCAGACGGACTCGAAACTCAGTTATCCTCACACACAGATAATGGTCATGTAATAGTACTATGACCTGGGGAACAATCCAACACTTGTTGGTCAATGCCAAGGTGGATTGCCCACTACGTGCAACCTCCAACGATAGCATATTTGAGTAGGTATGTTAATAGAAAGTCATTCGCACACACACACATATATACATATATATATATATATATATATATATATATATATATATATATATATATATATATATATATTGGCTAACATGTGTAATATCTCTCGTAGCACTAGTCTACCAAATCCCGAAGCCTATCATGAATTCCCGATTTTAGTTATCTATTCACTTACTTATTGCTCAGCTCTGTAACTTTGTACTTCTGTCCAACATGCTATTTTATCCAAGTACTATCCTAATTATTACCAAAATACTAACCCGATTTCTTGATTTCACTCGAGTGCATTCCCTCATTTATTCACGCAACTTCTTACCCGGAATCCATCCTCGGTTAACCTACAACCCTTCCTAACCTTCTCTTTGAATTCCCAGAACTCTAATTCCATCCCCGGACCCAAGATACCATGATTGATCCTAAAAAATTGAAAGAAAATAATGCAAGACAAATAAGTCTAGGTAGCCAAACCGAACCGGTTCGATTAACAAAACAGTTCACTTCCCCCGCTATTCGGTTCGGTTTACGAGGCTACTTGGACAATATTTTGACGTGATACTTCACCCAAAGTAGTTCTAACCTTCATGAAATTCCCATATATAAATACCAATCCATTCCCAAACTTAGTTCAATAAGTTTCTACTGAAAATTTATCCCTAACAACATCTAATTCATAAGATCAATGGGTTTATATCAAGATCCATGCATTGTTGAAACACTAATCTCAAGATTTAATCTTTTCTTTCTTAGATCAATAAATAACCTATCCTTTTCATTCGAATCACATAAGATTTCTCATATTATCCTAATTAGATTCATCTTATTATAACTACTTTATTCCAAACCCAAACTATTCATGGTTCTCCCAACCCAAAAATTATATTTTCCTACACCAATTTGAATGAATATTTGAAATTACATGTAAACATCAAATCCAATTAAATACTTTCCATGAGAGGGATGGATTTTTGGGATTTCTCTTCTTGAATTCCTTTATTGATAATGATTTTCAAACCGAAAGCACTTGATCTTCACTCCGAATCCTTTTTTCTTCACTTTTTTCTCTTATATCAAAACTCTAGCCTCTTGGGTGAATGGATAGCTTCCTAATCTATCCACCTTACTTAATATAAATCTAAAACACCTAATCCCCTAAATTGAGTCAACCCTAATGTAAATTGACCCGAATACCCATCTATGGCTCCCGTTTAGCCTAAAAAGCCTCCGGAACCCAATTATAACCCACGATTACCCTTTTTGAACTATTTTATTCTCGACGCACTCAAAATTACCATCTGATTTGTCTAAAATTAACTTCCATATCATGCTCGACACGACTCTATCCGCGTGTCCCGAATAAAATATCAATAAACCTGTCTCTTTAGCTCACTTACGACGTAACATAATTTATTACGTTTTCATTTACTTATCACACAAGTAAATATGGATATAAATAAATATTAATCCTTTTATTTGCTAATTAATATTTATTTAAGTCACTTTATTTCTCGGTTGAATTTAAAATTACGTGCACACTTGATTTAAGTCACTTTATTTCTCCGTTCAATTTAACATTACGTGCACACGTGTAATTTAAAATACCTTAAAAATATGGGGTGTTACAATGCTGGCCCCCATTGTCCTCCTTAAAGGACATGATTGTGTCCGTCAGTAATCTCCAAGAATGGGCCCCCAATTGAGAAGGGGAAATTCCAATAACTATTAATATCCTTAGCACCAACAGAGGTAGGGGGAATCGGGCCCGATATTATAAGATGCATTCATTGAAATAGACATACACCCGGATCAAAGATCAAGACCTTTCATTAGGCTTGGCATCCCTCAAAATGATGGAGTAAGGTATTTGATAAATCCTTATGATATTCCCCGGGTCCTGATCAGTAACTCGAGAGGTGGAATAAGCCCTTCCAGTGAAGTTTGAGTCATTCACTCCTAGATCAGTCTCCTTCGAAGTTCCAACACTTTCCTTATTGGGTAAGGAAAGAGAAATGTGGGTTCCATGAAAAAATAGGCATTGTGTCGAGGATTTAAGAGGGGGAAAAACTTCTTCGGTAAGGGGGGATACAGTCGATAGGTTTTGGTTCAAAATGTCTAAAGAAAAGGGTATGCGTCTATTAATACAAAAATTAGTCAGCTGGCGTGGATCAATTATATAAAGACATGTGTTATCTTACGTGGCAAATGCATATGCTCACCGAGATACACAAGCGTATCGAGCAACTCAAACGTACCAAGGAACTCAAGCGTGCAGAGCAACTCAAGTGTGACAAGCTACTCAATCGTGCAGAGCAACTCAAGTGTGACGAGCTACTTAGCGTGCAGAGCATCTGGCCAAGAAGATCCAAAGACAACTACACATTCAATGAACATCGGACTTAATGAACATTCTTATTGTACAAATGTATGTGCCTATTAATTAACAGCATACCGTCTATTAAAATGGATAGTCCTAAGGTTATAAATACATTGTAACACCCATCATAAAAGTGGATTGATCTTTGAGAATTGATCTCTTGTAATCGATTATCGAGATTAAGGAAAACACCCAGTAATATAACAACATTGGACGTAGGCCATTCTCATAAGGTTGAACCACTTTAAAAATCCTTTGACTTATTTCTTTATTCCTTTTTATTTGAGATTAATTAATTAGATAGAATATAGTTTTTTACATCAACAGATTGGCGCCGTCTATGGGAAACGATTATGCATAGCGTTTTTCACTAAAAACTTATCATCAATGTCTGAGATCCCAGAATCTAGTAATTAAAACACCATCGGGGTCCCTCTAAACCCCTCTACTCCCCCAACTATGCAAGATCTCACTGGCATAATGGTCAATTTAGCCCAAGGGCAAACGACCATTCAAGAAACTATGCGTCAGCTCATTCAAACTATTCGTAATGGAGCGCCTGCACAGTCAGGACAACGAAGCGTTCAGAGAAATTCCCATCTTCCATCTTCAAGAATAAGATGTACGTTATTCCCAAATTCTTCTCAGTCCAGTCGTACTGAATCTTATCGTACCGAAAGATCCAATGATCCTTCATATTATCCTGGTCGGACCTCCTCCATTCGAGTTACAAATTCTCAACAAAATGTTACCTTAACTCCAGAGTGAACAAGCTCTGGAGAGGTTGAGCAGAGTCTCTCCCTTTGACTGTTTGGGCCCTAAGAGGAATAAAAATCCCCCTAAGATTGCGTCGAGGAATTCTCAATAACCAACTGATCTAAGGGAAGGTTCTGCCCAATCACGCCCAATAACTCGTAATAAAAGATCCCAGGAGGAGAATTTATCACGATCTATTGTTCAGGCCAATATATCCAAGGCTGGAAATGACACATGGAAGGGTTCCATTCAGAGAATGGAAGACTGGTTAGGGGAAATGGCTAAGGCCAAGAACCATCTCCAAAGGACTTTTGTCCAAGGATCACCCTTTGTGGAGGCAATTGTGTATTTTCCCACACCATTAAAATTTAAAGCTCCTGTAGTGATGCCTAAGTATGATTAAAAAACTGTTCCCATTCTCCACATAGAGTAGTACCAAGCTGCTACTGATATCTATGCGATTCCTGATGAGATGAGGTATATGGCATTCTTAGGAACTATCACTTGGTTCAGCTCAGATATGGTACAACAATATTCCTCGGGGTCATATTGCTACTTTCCATCAACTGGTAGAGCTCTTCATAGGGAATTTCTGCTTTGGTACAAAGCCAATTAAGAGAGTAGCATACCTACTAAGTGTAAGGCAGAAAATAGGAGAAAGTATTAGGGATTACATCACTCGTTTTAATAACGAGAAACTTGAGGTGATTGACTACGAGGAGAAAATAGCAATTACAGCTCTGATGAGTTATCTATTACAAAATAAGTTATACTTTACACTGGCCAAAGATCCGTCTAGGTCCATGGAAGAACTGATGGAAAAAAAAAAGCTAAGATCATGAACGCTGAAGAAGCCATGACTGCAAAGAAGAATGTTGCTACTAAAGCTGAGATCAAAGTTGAGGGTAAAACTGAGAAGAAGGATAAAAAGCACAACGATGGCAGCACGCAGCCAAAAGGAAAGTAGACACTGGGGTAGTTGAGGAAGTATGGGAATTAAACGGCCTTAAAGGTGGATATAAATCATATTCTGGAAGAAATTAAGAACAACGATCACTACACCAAATCTGCCCATTTGTCAAGGTCATTGACCTTGACAAATTCACCTTGTCAAGGTCAATGACCGTGACATTTCGAGGCGAGACAACTTTTTTTGTCACAGTCGTGTCACGGTCATTGACCTTGACAAAAAACTCGCGTTTTGTGTCACGATTGTGTCAAGGTCAATGACCGTGACACGTTTGTCACGGTTTATAACCGTGACAAAGCCATGACCCTTTTAACAAAAATTGTCACGGTCATTGACCGTGACAATTCTGGGCAGAATTGAAAAAAAATCTGCTGGGCAGTATGGCCACTGCCACTGCCCAGCAGTATATTTGTACCTGTTATAGCAACGTTGTACCTGTTCCAAACATCATATATCCAACACAAACTAAAGATAATGCAAATATATATTCATGACAGTATAATCCAAATCTTCAAAGTAAAAATAATATACATGACGATATAATCCAAATATAATTAAAATGGACAAACTAGAAAATAATGTTACTACATGTCTTGGATAAAACTGAGGAGGTGAGTAGGCCACACGACATACGAATTGACGCACCCACTAATATACGTCGTGCCGCATTGTTCGAGCAACCACAATAGGGAGTTCTCCTTCCCGGTTATGACATGCGTGACGAGCACCCTGGACTCCATCTGTTGAAGCACACATCCATGGACTATTCCACCCTCGACGATATTCGGGTCCCTCAACCCCCGCCCTATCCGCTGGCCATCAAATATGTCCAATATGAACACGCTCGGCCAACCAATTGTCGATAATGGTCTGTTGGAGGGAGTCAAATAGGGAAGTGGATCGTCGAAGTACGAACGTGTCGGTGATGAAGCAGCGAGGTCCACATCCTCTTCATCCTGCGCCTCGTCCTCCCGCACCTCCTCATCCACCGCCTTCTCCTTCCCTTTCCCTTTACCTTTCTCTTTACGGTCTCCACCCAACGTACGCTTCATGAATGCGTACATATCTTGGACCGTCGCCTCCAAACGGAACAGCTTCGTGTCGTGTGAATCCACCGTTCGAGCCAACCCGGTGTCGCTCGTCTCCAATCCGATGATCCTAGATTTGGCCACCCGCGAGCTCACTCCCCTTGTCCTCCCCTTGCGATCAGAGCCAAGCACTTGGCTGAGTGCGTCTGTGGACAAAGTGTCGGCATCAGACTGCGACTCATGCACTTCCTTAAGCTTTGCCTGAAACGACAAAAAGCACATGATTAGTAAAATAAGTAAACTAAAAAATTATAACGTAATTAACAATAATTAAACTGTCGGATTACTTACAATCGTGGCCGCGACGCTCGGGGACACCTCCTTGTCCTTCCCCTTCTTCGTCCGAAGAGCCACATAAGTATCGAGCCTATGTGGCTTACCCCCTGGCCCACTCCCTACCCCCTGAAATAAAATAAAGTAAAGTAAAATTAGTATCGGCCCTGCAAAGTAAAATAATATCCAATAATATATTTCTGTAGTTATAGATAAATTAAATATTACCTTCATCCTATGCTCCACCTCAGCGTAAGAGGTCCGGCCGGAGTAGTGCACGTCCGTCTTTTTAGCCCGATTTTCCCTCCCCGATTGGCGATATGCCAATTGTCGATCCTCGATCTCATTGTCAATGAACTTTTGCCATTGTGCCAATGAGATCGGCTCCTTGGGCGGGACGGATCCGCGCCATTGTAAAATGGTCTCTCGTGTTTTTCCAAAGTACCGTGTCCGCATATTTTTTTTCCACGTCTTGTGTTGCTCCCTCAACTGCTCCAAGACGGAATCGCGTAGCTTTGGATCCAAGTTGAATTGTTCCTGTCCAACAAATACAATGTTAGTTGCGAATAAATATAAATATAAATATAAATATAAATATAAATTGAAATTGAAATATTCATATAAATATTACCTGTAGTGCCGCCCAAACAGCTAACTTGAGCTCATACGACACCTCCTTCCAACTCATAAACCCCGGGCCGATGACCGTCTTTAGCAGCTCGAGGGATCTCGCTAAAAGCTCCGACTTGTTTTCGACGGTAATCCCAAATTTTTCATATTTGGGGAGCCTGGGGGCGGAGGAGCCCTCGTCGCCTCCGCTACCACCGAACCCAGACGACGACATCATCATAAACAGCATCATCATCTTCGCCCTAACATCTGAAGGAGACATTTTTGCTGTAAAAAAAATGTTATTAGTACAGATAAAAAAAATGTTATTAGTACAGATAAAAAAATGTTCCGTCTATATTATAACGTATGTGTAAGTTCCGTCAATACCATTTCGTTTCAATTTTGTAATATTATGTTTTTTCCAAATATTTAAAGAGTTATTAAATGGGTGCCCCACCCCTGCCCCCTCCCCCCGCCACACACACACGCACACCTACGCACACATACACACACACACCCCACCCCTACCCACCCCACCCCCACCCCCTCCCCCCACCACGACCGTGACAACTACATATATTGTTTATCAATAAAATTATGACATGAGATAATTATAATTGTAGCATAAATTTCATTATCATGGGTTTTACCTAATTGAATTAAATGAACAATACTTTTAGCCCTTGTTATTCATCAAATTTGAGGCAAGTTAATTAGAATATTTGTATCGAGCCTATGTGATTTATATGGATTAATTCTATTACATTTATAATTTAACTAATAGAGTTGAATTTTAATATTAATCCTTTGGTTTATTTAACTAACTTTGGTTTGGTTTATTTCTAGTTGAATCTGAGTTATAATTTTTAGATTATGTATAGGAATTGAATTTTAATATTAATCCTTCATAAATCCCTTGAATACATGCATAAATTTGTAGAGATTGAAATTAAATTGCTTGAGATTGAATTTCTATGTTTCGGGGTCATTATTTGAAAATACTTAATTACCCTTTGAAAACCTTTCATAACACACCTATGTATTAAATTACACGTTTTTTGTCCAGTTCAACCTTTACTGAAACATTTATTAATTCATTCAAGTTAGGTAAAACCACACAAGTATCTAATACAAATATTATCATTCAACAAATTAAGTCCCATCGATAATAAACCCCCTCCCCCACCCTGCCCCACCCCGCCCCACCCCAATATTTTTCAACACTGTATCCCCCAATAGTAATAATGAATTAACATATAATTTTCAACTCCAACAACATATGCTTCAACTTAACCCAATCTTCCCAATAATACCAACTAATGATAATCAATAATCAATAATCATTCTTCATATCAAGAATTCCCGAATCAATTTTAAGTATTTTAAAATATACAATATGTATGATCATTAGTTTAAAGCTATATTTATCAAATATGAAACCATAATAAATGCATAATAAAGACACTATATGTAGCTAAATGTGTCTCTAAATAAGTAGGTAGTTAACTATGCATCTAAATTAATGTGTAGTAAAATATTTATCTAAATTAATTGGAAACTGACACAAACATAATTTGTAAAGATACACATTTCAGTACCAAAGCATCCCATTATAGTTGGTAATTTGTAAACATATCAGTAAATTAGATTACCAATTGCACGTATCAGTATGCTACCTTTTTATTTGGGCATATCAACACACTAGTTTATCACCACGCTACACAAATCAGTTTATCAGTAGACTACACATATCAGTTTATCAATGCCACCCCCTGCCCCCCTCCCCCACCCCCGCCCCACCCCCTCCCCCACCCTGCCCCACCCCGCCCCATCCCCACCCCCACCCTGCCCCACCCCCACCCCGTGCCCCACCCTGCCCCACCCCGCCCCACCCCCACCCTGCCCCACCCTGCCCCACCCCCCACACACGCACACACATACACACATATATATATACACATACCCCCTCCCCCACCCTGCCCCACCCCGCCCCACCCCCTGCCCCCCTCCACCACCCCCATCCCGCCCCACCCCCCACACACGCACACACATACACACATATATATATACACATACACACATAAATATATAAATGGAAGAGAGAGAGAGAGAGAGAAATTGGACCTGAGAGAGAGAGAGAGAGAGCAGCGTCGAGAGAGAGAGAGAGAGAGAGAGAGAGAGAAAGAGAGGGAGGGAAGGGCGCGGGAGGGAAAAAAGAAGGGGGGTAGGGTTTTTGCTGGAAAAGTTGTCACGGTCGTGTCAAGGTCTTTGACCGTGACACGAATTGTCACGGTCATTGACCGTGACACGACCGTGACAAATTGAATTGTCACGGTAGTGTCACGGTCAATGACCGTGACAATTCGTTGTCACGGTCGTGTCAAGGTCAATGACCGTGACATAAAACGCGTGTTTTTTTGTCACGGTCAATGACCTTGACAAGGCTGGCCGGCTGAAAGGTGACAATTTGCCCATTTTGGTGTAGTGGATGAGCTATCTTGGCTGGAGAAAATGAAGGCAGACCCTAATTAGAGGGATAAGTCCAAATATTACGAGTTCCACAGGGACCATGGCTATATAACCAAACGTTGCATAGCTCTCCAAAATGAAATCGAAGCACTCATTAGGCTAGGAAAACTAAGTAAGTTTGTTGGTCTCCAAAACGGTGGAAAGACCAATGACAGAGGAAGGCAAAGATCTAAATCTCCTCGCCGAGCAAGATATGACAAGAAGAGAGACCACAAAGATGATCCAAACCTCCCCCAAAATCCAAGACATCTTGAATGTGAGGTATTTTCAATCCATTTTGGATCATTTGAATGTAATGTAATTACAGCTGGAGATATAGGAGGTGGAGATCATACTGCTGAGAGGAAAGCTTACCTCAATGAGGCCCAAGCTTATTCTTATATATAGCTCATAAATCTGGCCAAAGATAATCTCCCGAGGAAGGTGAACAAGGATAAACTAGTGATCGGTTTCTCTAAAAATAATCTGGCAGGAGTACTGTATCCTCACGACGACCCTTTGGTGATCAAGATGAGGATGAAGGATGTGGTGATTTCACGTGTATTGGTAGAAAATGGTAGCTTTGTAGATATCATGTTCTACCCGTATTTTGATAGCTTAAATTTGACGCTAGCCTAACTGGAGCCGTATCATAAGCCCCTCCTCAATTTTATTGGTGAGAAGGTTTTTCCACTTGGGACGATTAAGTTGGATATGCTCATTGCTACCTGGCCTGCTTGCTGAACAGAAAAAGTATGCTTTTTCATTATGGAAAAAAATATCCAATCAAACTACAACATAATCATGGGGAGGGTAGGCCTGAAAACATTTGAGGCAGTGCCATCTATAGTATACCAATGTTTGAAGTTTTTGACCAATTTCGGAGTTGGAGTTCTGAAGGGTGACCAGAAAGTAGCTCGAGAATACTAATATTCATTAACTGAACAGGAGGAATTGGAGGAAGCTAGGAAAAAGATCACAACATACCAAGTGGATGAATCTGAAGACGCAGAGATTGAAACCTTAGACCCTAGAGCTGAATCCCAGCTTGTGAAGGGTCAGGTTATGGAAGCTACGGAGAATATTATTCTGGACGATGAATTCCCAGAACGAACAACTCAAATTGGTGCTTCACTGGATCCGTCAATAAAGCAGGAGTTAGTGGCATTCTCAAGGCATAGAAAGCAAGCTTTTGCATGGAGTCATGATGATATGCCTGGGATAGATCCAACCTTATTGTGCCACAAACTCAATATTAATAAGGAGATCAAGCCAGTGAAACAACGAAGAAATGTCTTTAGCCTAAAGAAGAACCAAGCCATTCACGAGGAAGTCGAGTAGGCTTCACTAGAACACACACCCATTTTCTACACTTGTATATATGCTCACTTACACATATCACACACCACTTATAGTTGATCCATGTATAGGCTCACTACCACACACACTCACTTGTATATTCCCATGTCAACTTCTCGCTCACATGTATCCATCCATAGCATAGTCTCTATGCTAGATTTACTTGTCATCGTACTTGTATATGCTCCCTCATTAGCGTAGTATTCCCTTTAATCATCATGCCAATAAAAAATGATAAAAAATACTCTATCTCCATAATATGTTAATTAATACTCGTGCATTTTTGCACACTATGTCACCTACAGGCATGGCAATATTGACCAAAATTTTATCCCACACTGGGGGGTCGCTTTGTGATGGGCTTTAGTCCTGTGGGTCGTAGTCATCCTAAGAGATATAACTCTCACCTTCAATTGGCCTCGTACCTTTAATATATATAGAACGATTCCCCTCGCATCGTACCTCTTGACCGAACTCACGACAGGAGGTATATAGTAGGGAAATCATTCACGTACATCGAGTATATCAAATTCACTCTCACACGTATTGTCCCCATGAGGTATACAGTGAGGCAATTAACGTACACTCAAGTATATCATATGGCTTATCCACACATACCGATGAATGATTTCCCTTATAGGCAAGAGGTATATAGTGGAAGTCATGCCAAAGGGGGGGGGGGGGGGACCCTTCCACTAACCCGACAATTGTATAAACCTCATATAGGTGTCAAACCCAGTACACTCATATTTAGTTTATTGGTTACCATGCGAAACACTATCAAAATTCTGGGTCGGTAAACTGCACTAATTTTTGAGCAATTTCACCCTTTTTTCAACACAGGGCCCCATCCATGAGCCTAAAAACAAGTCAAATCGTGTCTTATATATTTTCAAATCCTATTTTCCCAGGCTCAGGTCATATTCAGTAGTTTTTCTTCATTTAGGCAAACTCAATACAAGTGAAAACCTAATAATAACATTAATAATAATAATAATCATGCTAAGATTCCACTATTTTTTCCCTCCTTTTTCAAAAACACAAAAAATATTTTTTCCTCCTTTCGAAATACCAAAATTTTCTCCCTCCTTCTTTCAAAAATAAATTTGAACAATTTTCCCTCTTAAGTCAATCGCATACCCAATTTTGGCCTGGCTCCCTATTGGTTTTTCGTCGGTGCTTCTGCTACTTCATCCGAGTTTAGGATTTACCTTCACGAGCTCTCCATGGGGAACACTGACCAAGCACCGAATGTGCATCCCAATCTAATGACCGTCTTAGTCCATCTTAGTGCTAAGATTGATAACCTTTAGATTGAGGTCCAAGATATGATGCATCACTGAGCCTAAAATCCCTAAGAACCCGAGGTTCTCTTGTCTCATGCCATGCGTCCACTCGCTCCCGAGCTTGTCTATGTCCCAGAAGAGTCTGAGCATTCTCCCCATGCCCCACCTTGATTTTCAAGAAAAATGTTTTAAACACTTGTTTTACACCCATATTGTTCATTCAAGCTTCCATAGATATATTTGTACTTGCTTGGAGTTTTGGCACCGGTTTTTTCATCTCTAACGTTTGAAGATACATTTTGTGTTTGCTTCTAAATCCCATAAAGAAGAAGAGGTTTTCGTTGATTTACCCACTTGGAGAAGGGCTCCTATTTCGGGTGACGGTGACCATATAAAGTCCGATCGGTGGATTCTGAGACCGCGGTGGAGCTCTGTGGTTATTCGCTAAGAAGAGGTTGATACAAGAAGACGCGTCAGAGTTTGAGAGGGATCGAGTCGAGTTTTGTAAGTCATCTTGCTTGTATTTTTAAATTCCTTACTTAGTGGATTTGAGGCTAGGGTCATCCGAGATTTTTTTCCCGTTGTGGGTTTTTCCTCGTACATCACGGCATAATGATTTATTGCTTATTTTATCTTGCTATACTCACCTAGAACGCATGCTTAGGTAATTCAAGATAAAATTTGGTTTTAATCACTACATGATTAATTTGGTGCTAAATTAATATTGGATAATGTTTAGTTAATTTTATTCAAGTCATTTAATTTAATTGGATAAAATTTGGTTTGGCCTTATTTGTTAAAAGTGAGAAATACGACTTAGGCAAATTTTCTAGGACTTGGGTTAAATTAATTTGGTTTAAGTGAAGTTAACATAAGTGTGTGTTTGATCTTATTTCACTTGGTTTAAATTTAATTTGAAGTAAATTAAAATTTGGTGTTTTTGTGAACCATCTTACGCTTCCGCATATCTCAACAAGGAAATTGATTTTAAAATTTTAAAATTGGAGGCTTTTGGGACTTTTCAAGAAATCATGCGAACGTTTCATAAAAGATCGAGACTCGTAGGGGAGTTAGGCCAGAAGGTAAGTGAGAGTATGCATACAAAATTTATACTTAGGGAGGTAAAATACTTAGAGAGATGAGAAGTAAGTATGAAGTAAATTATATATGAGAATAAAAGTGACTAATGCATTATGTGAGATAATCGAGTAAAATGTGCTAAGAACGGATAATTATTATTATGGGTCGTGGACGCACCTAATTTAAAAAATGTGAAATACTTACATATATGACTGTGTGATTGTGCATATATTATGTATCTGTATATAAAAATCATACCCGAGCTACTTGCTATCACGGAGGTCTCCACGCTGGGACAGTCTTATCTCGATTGGGCCTCTATGGGGGGGGGGGGATAACGACTTTTACACTAGAAGATAGTATCCTTGATACAGGCTATTTGAGTGATGGTCGGATGGTCCTAAGAGATGTGAGGGTACGTTCTGACCTCTTAGTGAATTGGAACTATACTTCGCCTCCAATTGTATGTGTTTTGTGTTAATACAGTTCGAGAGTGATTCCGAACTAGTATTTCCCTTCGTACGAGTGATATGAGGACTTGATAGTAGAGTATGCTAGCACCATAGATTTTATGTGGGGTGCCGATAGTATATATATTATATGAGTGACTAATATATGTATACTTAAATGTGGGAACTTTCTACTATGTACAAAAGTAGTTAAGTAATGAATAAATACTCCAAATTTGTTATAAGTGTTTGGGAATTTTGGTCACAATACTGAGTATTCTAAGTAATATAAAATATATGAGAGATTTTAATTTTGAGAAATTAATTATCTTAGCCATAGTACTTTCTCGCGATGAAACGTATGGCAAAGTTAAGTTAAAATAAACTTCTGAGGTTAATAGTACGGTAGGAGTGCACACTAGATGAGAGGTGACAATTCTCAAGAGAGTGTCGCACACTTTCATGGTTGTTACATTAGCCAGTAAGCATTTTAAATACTTGTTAAACTGTTCTTAAATTTTTTTACACTCGGGCTCTGACCCGTTTCATGTTATTTCTTTTCTATTGTATATATATGTATATATTACAGGTGCCCAGTCACAGGGGCGTCATGCTTAGATTCTTTGGACCGGACGTGCTGCAGCTTATGTGGGAGTTGCAGGCCCTTGCTTTAGACAACCTCTTTGTTGGTTCTGCTCATATTTTAGTTCTGCTTAGTTAGGGCATGTGTCACCCATTTCTCTATTCAGTTCAGGATTTGTCAGGGATTTATGTTCTTTTATTTTCAGTATTCAATATTCTTTGGGATTTAATTCTTGTCAGGATGATTCTTTTATAGTTTTTAAACTTGGTATTAGTTTATCGGATTGTTGAAATTCTTGTGTGTTAATTGCCATCCTTAACATTTATGTGATTCTTAACTGTTGATTATTAAAACGACTTTCATATTGGAATTTAATAAAATGGAAATAAGGTTTAAATTGTTTTGACACTTAGCTTAATTATTTAGGGTGTTTAAACTGAAAATTTTATTTTGCGATAGTGAGCCAACCGTTCACCTTGATTTTTAATTTAATAAAGGACTGATCACCCGGTGTTTAATTAGGCGGGGTGTCACAGGTGGTATCAGAGCATCAGGTTATAGTGTCCTTTAGGATCTGTACGGATTATTTCGCTTCTAGCTTAGTGTCTTTGATACAGAGCCCTATTTTTATTATTGTTGTATTCTTGTATTTACGCTTACGTCTTCAGTTATTTGAGATCTGTTAATAGCTGTAGACTAATATATTTCCTTCTCGTTTCAGATGCATTCGAGATGCGCACCCCGAGATAGGAATGCCCAGGCCGAGCAGCCAGTAGCTCCGGCTCAAGAAATGATGAACGCAATTGAGGTAGGCGCTATTGTTTCTCAGGCGATAAATGCCGCATTAGCGGTGGTGCAGCAGGCTCCACCCCAGATTTTGGTAGTGGCGCCAGTACCAGCACAACTTCCATCTGCATGGGAGACGGTTTAGGATACCTTCCATAAGGCGCATCCATCGGAGTTCTCGGGTAGTTCGGACATCGTAGTCGCCAGCCATTGGAAGAAGGATATCCAGAGGCATCTACGCATGTATGAGTGCACTAACGTACAAAGACATATTTTGGCTTCCTTCAAGCTAGTGGGGGCCGCTTTGCAGTGGTGGTAGTACACCATCACTTTGGAAGAGAGGGACAACATCATGATTTAGTCATTTTGGGCGCAGTTTGATCGAAAGTACTTCCCATCCTTCGTGCAGACTGAGATGAGGAGAAAGTTACTGAATCTTAAGCAGGAGAGTATGACCGTTGCAGAGTACGAGGATGAGTTTACTAGACTTATCACTATAGTGCCAGATGAGGCACCCACTGAGGAGAAGAAGATATTGCTGTTTGTAGATGGATTAGCCTGGAGGATCCGTCAGCACCTCATAGGCAATCTATCATCGAGTACCTACACTAATGTACTCAACGCTGCTTTGTTACACTGTCAGGATCACCGCTTCCATCTGCAGGGGAGCAAGCTAGCAGGGTAGTCCATCCAACAGGGTAGGACAGAGGGCAATAGTACTACTGGGGCACTAGCAACCAAAGGACAAACCTGTCACAATGAGCAGAGTTCCCATCAGGGGCACCCTGTTAAGCGATTCCGATCAGGTGACTCTAGACAGGGATTTGGGGGATTTAGGCAGGGCCAGTCTAATTAGTATGGCAACAAGGCCAACACCGCCAGCAGCAGGGCCAGCAGTAGGGCTAGTGGCAGGGTGGTAACAACCAATAGGGCCGTGGTCAGCAAGGGAAGAGGGGAGGTAACTTCAGGGGCATATGTTTCGGATGTGGCAAGAATGGCCATAGGCGCCAGGATTTCCCAGAGGGGGATAGGGCCCCACAATAGCAGGGTGACTGTAATGAGCCACAAGAGGCCACTTTTTTGATCCACCCTCCCAATGCCAGCTCAGGTGCTAGCCTTACCCGCCATCCCAACAGCTCCAGTTCAGCAGGGGTAATTGCAGTACAGACGTGTCTATAACGTCCACCAGGCAGCAGCACCTCAGGCACGACTCATGATTGAGGGTACGTTTCCTATCCATGGCACTATGGGTCGGGTTTTATTTAATACTAGGGCATCAAACTATTTTATACCTACTCATTTTGCACGGGCCTTAGGATTGTTAGACACGACAGAGAGAACTGTGACATGCATAGACTCACCATTGGGGAATGGGTCTTTAATTTTCTTTATATGCCGTGGTGTAGGGATAGAGATTGGTAGCTTGATTTTATCGACAAACATGCTAGTCTTAGATATGCATGAGCACGATGTTATTATTGGCATGGATTAGCTCGTCGCGTACAGAGCCATGATAGATTATTTTGGTAGGAGCATTTTTCTTTCCATTCCGGGGAAGGATATATTTTTGGTGGCGATGCGCTGCCCAGATGGAGGATCTTCCACCCATTTGTACTACATAGAGGAGGATACCTCTAAGGAGATTGCGATTCCCCTGGATTCGATTCCAGTTATTTATGAGTATTCGTATGTATTCCAGGAAATACCGGGCCTACCCCCAGTCGATAGATAGATTTCATCATAGACTTGATGCCGAGCACTCGATCGATAGCACGTGAACCGTACCGTATGGCTCCAGCGGAGATGAGGGAATTGCGGGACCAAATAGAGAAGTTATTAGGTATGGGCTTCATTCATAGGATCACCTCACCTTGGGATGCTCCAGTGTTGTTTGTGAAGAAGAGAGATCGTTCATTGAGGTTATGCGTGGATTACCATGAGTTGAATAAGGTTACGATACGGAATAAATACTCACTCCCTCGAATCGATGACCTGTTCGACCAACTGAGAGGAGCAACCTTCTTTTCGAAGATAGATTTGAGATCAGGATACCATCAGCTACGGATTAGGGAGCCGGATGTGTCGAAGACAACTTTCTTGATGAGATATGGGTCCTATGAGTTTAGAGTCATGCCATTGGGCTGACAAATGCTCTTGCCTTATTCAGGGACTTGATGAACCGAGTGTTCAAAGGGTTCTTGGATCAGTTTGTCATCGTCTTCATAGATGACACCCTGATATATTTACACACTGAGGAGGAGCATGCCGAATACTTGAGGAAGGTTCTTCAGACTCTACGAGACCATCAGTTGTATATTAAGTATGAGAAGTGCGGATTCTGGTTACGGGAGGTACAGTTTTTGGGGCATATTTTATCGGAATTAGGAATATTAGTTGACCCGAGCAAAGTGTCATTAGTGAGGGAGTGGGGATAGCCTATGACACCGACAGAAGTGCGTAGTTTCTTAGGGTTAGCTGGGTACTACAGGAGATTCATCTGAGGATTTTAAAAGATTGCGGGTCCGTTGACGAATCTGACTCGCAAGGGAGTATCATATGCTTGGGACGATGCTTGTAAATTGGCTTTCGATGAGCTGAAGGATAATTTGACTTCGACGCCAGTTCTTGCTTTTCCTAAGACGGTAGTGGAGTATCTAGTGTACACTAACGCCTCTTTACGGGGACTTGGGGGAGTATTTCAGCAGGAGGAGAAGGCTATATCTTTTGCCTCCCGCAAGCTTAAGCCTCACAAAAGGAATTACTCCACCCACGGCCTAGAGCTAGCAGCGGTCATTTTTGCATTGAGGATTTGGAGACATTACTTGTTGGGGGAGAAGTTTCTCTTGTTCACAGACCACAAGTTACTGCAGTACTTATTCACTCAGCGAGAGTTGAACATGCATCAGCGCAGATGGTTGGAGTTTATGAAAGACTACCAGTTCGAGATACAGTTTCATCCGGGAAAGGCTAATAAGGTTGCTGATGCGTTAAGCTGTAAATTGGTAGGCGACATTGCGGATGTATGAAAGCGAAGTGGAAAGAGCTGGGTCACCAGGACACGATAACCCCTTCCTTTATATCTGTCATGTCAGTCATGCTCGAAATTGTTACGTGGGTGATACAGGCACAGGCAGCGAAAAGCTGAGGGTACTGAGTCCTATTCAGTAAGTTCTGATGGGGGTTTGAGGTTTAATGGGATATTGGTGGTCCAAAAATGAGAAGACTTACGTCATGCAGTGATGACACAGTCTTACGAGTCCAAATTTGTGGTACATCTCGGAGGGGATGAGATGTACCAGGACATGAGGCGACAGTACTGGTGGAGTGGGATGAAGAAAGATATTGCTAAGTTTGTGTCCAAGTGTTCTATCTGCCAGATGGTAAAGGTATACCATCATAGATCACCGGGGTTGCTTGAGCCGTTAGAGATACCTACGTGGAATTGGGAGAGTATCTCCATGGACTTTATTACTGGGCTACCCACATCACAGCGGGGTCATGACTGTTGCGCTAAAACAGTCCTATGTTAAGCAACCAAGACCATAAAACTCACTTCAGAATTTTACCAAACACTTGGTGTGCGAAAAACACCCAAGACCTTGTTCCTAATAAAAACTAAGTGTGCAAACTCAAAACGAATCCAATCAACAATCAACAAGTAGGATAACAAGAACACACAAGCAATCAAAGCAAATAAACGACAACAATATAATGTGGTTCACCCAAACAAGGGTTACATCCACAATGGTAATATATTCTTCTTTCTTTGATAAATGGAGGAACCACAAGGTTACACACTCACACTCTTTATCTCTCCAAGAAAGTTACTCACAAACCAAGCACAAGAACTAATCTTTAAATAAGAAGCTCTCACTCACTTTTCTCTTTGAAAACTCACAAAATGTTCACTCTAAAGCTGAAAAAATAGCACTGCACAAAAAACAGAAAATAAGCTTCTATTTATAGATTTTCCTCAAAGTGGCAATTTTGTAAATATCAAGAAAAATCTGTTTTTCTCCCAAAACAACCGTGAACCAACGGGAAGCCACCAGAGAGCTAAAATACACCACAAACTCCACCTTGGCGATTCGAATGATCCAACGAAAAACCCTAAATGAAAACCATTGAACCCTCTTGAAGATCACCCCGAAATCCACCAAGCTCAATGCGGCTCCACCTAACCGAGGAGGCTTTCCTCGAATTTCAACAAGAAGTGAGATTTAGAAGCTTTAGGAAATGCCTAAACTTCTCCGTAGTCACAGGTTTGGTGAGGAAATCTGTTGCATTCTCATCCGTGTGCACCTTCTCAATCAAAACCTCGCCAGAATTAACCCAATCTTGAACTCTATGATACCGCACATCAATATGATTTGTGCGGGCATGATACATTAGATTGTTAGCTAAATGCATAGCACTTTGACTATCGTAATGAAGACGAACACTCTCTTGCTTCATCCCCAATTCACTCACCAAACTCTTTAACCAAACCGTCTCCTTTGATGCGTCCGTAAGTGCCATATACTCTGCCTCCGTAGTAGACAAAGCACTTGCCACTTGTAACATGGATCTCCAAGATACCGGCCCGCTAGCAATAGTGAATACATACCCCAATGTAGATCTTCGCTTATCAAGATCCACCGCATAATCCGAATCCACATACCCCGCAATAAACTCGGCCCCTTTCTTTCGTTCAAACACAATGCCCATAGACTTAGTTCCCTTTAGATACCCAAAGAATCCATTTTACTGCTTTCCAATGCACTTTTCTCGGATTCGACATGTACTTACTAACCACACCCACGACATGAGCGATATCCGGCCTCTTGCAAACCATAGCATACATAAGGCACCCCACGGCACAAGCATATGGCGTTGAAGCCATCTCCTCTAACTCATCATCCGTAGAGGGACATTGCTTTGCACACAAAGCGAAATGTTAAGCTAATGGGGTAGAAGTGGCCTTGGCATCCAACATGCCAAATTTCCCGATGACATGCGAAATATAATTTTTCTGAGATAACCAAAACTTGCCAACTTTTCTATCTCGTCTAATCTCCATACCAAGAATCTTTTGCGCCGCACCAAGATCCTTCATGTCAAACTCCCGGCTCAATTCCACCTTGAGCTCCGTTATTTGTGACATGTCCCGACACGCAATGAGCATGTCATCCATATAGAGCATTAACAAAACAAACTAACCATCATCAAGAACCTAAAAATATGCACAATGGTCATGATCACATCTCGTGTAACCAACCCGCAACATGAAGGTATCGAACTGTAGGTACCATTATCGTGGCGACTGTTTAAGCCCATACAATGACTTCTTAAGCCAGCACACATGATCTTCCTTTACCACTTCCTTGAACCCCTCCGATTGCACCATGTAAATAAGCTCCTTTAAATCCCCGTGAAGAAAATCCGTTTTCACATCCATTTGCTCCAATTCCATATCGAATTGAGCAACCATTGCTAATAACACCCGTATCGAAGTATGCCTCACCACCGGGGAGAAGATCTCATCATAGTCAATCCCCTCCTTTTGTGAAAACCCCTTCGCTACTAGCCTTGACTTGTACTTCGGTTCTTCTATTTTGTTAATTGCCCTTTTCTTCCTATACACCCACTTAGAGCCAACAATGTGTCGCCCCTTGGGATTAGGAACCAACTTCCACACAGAGTTCTTTCGTAGCGCTTCCATCTCTTTCGACACAGCACCCATCCAACTCGCCTTGACATCACAATTAATGGCATCTTTGTATGTCATTGGATCACCCTTACTAGAAATGAGAGCGTAATTGACCTCTTCCTAACCAAGCCTAGATGGTGTCTTGATCTCCGTACGCTCTCTGTCACGTGTTACGGATGGCACTTGCTCCACCCGTTGAGTGTCCTCCACTTCAACCGACTCCTCTCCCAAATCATCCTCGTTCGGCTCCACCTCAACCGTGTCATCACCCAATTGAGAATCACTTGAACCACTAGTAGATGCACTATAACTATCGGTGGTTGATGATCTCGAAAATACCAAAGGAATCTCGATGGTTCTAACACCATCGTCATCGGCAACTTCCAGGAACTACTTGGCCTTCAACATGGACGTCTTGTCAAACCTCACATCCCAGCTAACAACTAGCTTCCTCGTAGATGGATCCCAAAGCTTGAACCCCTTTACCCATTTTTCGTAGCCTAGGAAAATACACCGGCGAGTTCTCGGGTCATTTTTAGTCCTCTCGTCACTAGGAATGTGAGCGTACCCCAGACATCCAAACACCCTCAAAGTAGAGTAGTCGACCTCGTGCCCCGACCATAGTTCCTCCGGACACTTCAAACCAAGAGTCGAATTTGGTGACCGATTCACCAAATACGCGGCTTGATCAAGAGCCACTGCCCAAAATGATTTCGGTAACCCGGCATGAAACCTCATGCGCCTTGCCCTTTCCATAATGGTGCGGTTCATCCTCTTCGCTATCCCATTTTGTTATGGAGTCTTCTTAACGGTAAAATGACTTGTGATGCCCACATCTTTACAATACTTGAGAAACCCACCATCTCTATACTCACCCCCGTTGTCACTCCTCAAATACTTGATCTTCTTCCCCGTTTGATTTTCCACCGTGTCTTTACACTCCTTGAACTTCTCAAAAACCTCTGATTTTTCCTTCAAGTAGTAGGCCCACATTATTTGTGAATAATCATCTATGAAAGTCACAAAGTATCTAAATCCGCCTATGGAAACAACATCCGAAGTCCCACACACGTCGGAATGAATATAGTCAAGAGTCCCTTTACTCTTGTTCGTAGATATAGTGAATTGCACTCGAGTTTGCTTCCCCATCACACAATACTTGCAAAAACCGAGCTTGTATCCGTGAACCCCTTTCAATAACTTTCGCCGATGAAGTTCTTCCATGCCCCGTTGGCTCATGTGACCAAGTCTCATGTGCCACAATTGTAGCTCGTTGATTTCAGGCTCCCCACTATCGTATTTCCCTTCAATCTATAAAGATTGTTCGGTAACTTTGTGCCGCGTAAAATCACCATCGATCCCCTTTTGACCTTCAAAGCCCCACCCTCGGCTTGAATCACACACCCCTTTGAATCGAGTGATCCTAAGGAAATCAAGTTCTTTTTAAGTGCCGGAACGTGCCTCACTTCACTTAAGGTTCGAACAACCCCATCCCACATGTTTATGTGCACCGACCCGATTCCCACTACGTTGCACGTAGCATTATTTCCCATGAGAATCTCACTGCCGGTATTGGACGTGTAATCCTCAAATCATTACCGGTTCGAACACATGTGGTATGAACATCCGGAATCTAGAATCCAACCATCAACGTGATCGGTGAAAAAATAAGTAAAAACCTCTTCGCCTTCCTCTAAAGTAGCAACACCAACCACATCCTTAGTAGCGTCTCCTTTCTTATCATCTTTCTTCCACTCCGGACAATTCCGTTTAAAGTGACCCTTTTTATGGCACTTGAAACACTCAATCGTGTTAATGTCTCGATATTGAGACCTTTGGAAGCCCCGGTTATTTGCACCCCGAGACTTCAACCTTCCTCTTCGTCCACCACCACCAACCTTGGCTACCAAGCCTTCAACTTTAGAAGATGAAGTACCTCCACCGCTACCATTTTTCTTCTTCATGGCCACGTGAGAAATGATGTCCTGCATTACATTATTGAACTTGAGAGTAGTCTTCCCAAATATAAGTGTGGTGACAAAGTGCTCATATGAATCGGGCAAAGAAGCAAGCAACAATAACGCTCGATCCTCCTCGCTAAATTGAACATCAATCCGGTTCAAATCATTGATCAAAGCATTCAAGATATTTATAAGCTTCATCATATCACCGCCCTCCTTCATTTCTAACTTGAAGAACATCTTCTTTGGAAATAATTTATTTGACAAAGATTTGACCAAATAAATCTCCTCCAATTGATCCCACATGCCCTTAGCCGTAGTTTCCGATATCACATGATTAAGAATATCATCCGTGATATACATTTCAATTGAAGAAATCTCCCTTTGATCAATATCGCTCCATTCGTCTTCGGTCATATCCACCGGGCGCTTTTCTATACCCAACAATGCTATAATCAACCGTTGTTGAACAAGAACACCCCGCATCCTTCTTTGCCATAAGCCAAAATTAATTTTCTCATCAAATTGTTTTATCTCAAACTTGATTGAGCCTCCGAATCCATAACTAGGATTCCACTTCTTAGAGCCTCCGCTTGTAGAAGTTGATTCAAGAGTACGCGACACCTCCTCCGCCATTTGGAACAAATTCTAGAACTTATGCCAATATCACTCAAATTGATTCAAGCTGAACCAAAATACCTAGCAAACCAAGCAACCAAAGCTCCGATACCACTTGTTACGCTAAAATAGTCCTATGTTAAGCAACCAAGACCATAAAACTCACGTCGGAATTTTACCAAATACTTGGTGTGCGAAAAACACCCAAGACCTTGTTCCTAATGAAAACTAAGTGTGCAAACTCAAAACGAATCCAATCAACAAGTAGGATAACAAGAACACACAAGCGATCAAAGCAAAGAAACGACAACAATATAACGTGGTTCACCCCAAAAAGGGTTACATCCACAATGGTAGGATTTCTTCTTTCTTTGATAAATGGAGGAACCACGATATTGGCTACGTCCGCAGCATTAAAAGTTCCTTGGGGCGGTGGAGGACCAACATCCTCTTCTACGACTCTATTGCGCCTCATGTGGAAATTTATTACGAACATTATCCCTACAGATGAGGCTATATCCAGACATAATATTCCCCTATATTAAAATGTTATTGTTGCACTTCTCATCATTGGGAAACTCTCAATCATATTTTCTTAAATAGATAAGTTGCTTATCTCATTTAGGCTTATTTTGGGGGTCTGCTTGGTATTAAAATATTCTCCACTTCTATTACAGGGAAACTCATGACATGGTGGATCAAGACTAGAGGTAAGGGATTAATATCTATTATATGCATCATTACCCCTTGAATTTTCTCTTGGGAACTTTGGAAGGCAAAAACAAGTGCAAATATGATGATTCTCATATGAATGTTGAATCCCTCATTTCGAAAATTCATCAAAGCATTAGAGAATTATTTTTCGCTTATCATTTCAAAGGATTAAAATCTAGGATAGATCTTGAGGTTACCAGTGACTTCAAAATTCTTTGTATTTAATCTTGTAGTTGTCACTGGAGAAAGGCTATGTTTCTCCTCATGAATAAAATAATCATATTCTCTTAAAAAAGTAAGTATATTGGTTTTTATTCTCACTTAATATATTGAAAAAGTGGGTGAAACTTGATTAGTAGGACTATGCGCCTTTAAATTTTAGTCATTGATTGGGTATAGATATAAATATTGATATATAAAGTGATGTTTATAACCTTAAAGACAGTGAGATGAGTTGATTACAACTCGGATATTTTAGGTATTTTACCAAAAAACATATTATTGTCTGAATGGAATATAAATTTTTATAACCGTAGAGGCAAGAAAAGTTGGAATATTAATCCAAAAAGATGTTATTGCCTAAATGGAAAAGATATGTTATAGCCGTAGAGGCGAGAGATGTTGGTATTAATCCAAAGAGATGTCACTGCCTAAATGGTATAGAGATATTATAGCCGTATAGGAAAGAGATGTTGGATATTAATTCAAAGCGATGTTATTGCCTAAATGGAATATAAATGTTTTTAGCCGTAGAGGCAAGAGATGTTGGATATTAATCCAAATACGTGTTATTATCTATTTGCAAGAAATGTTTAATCTTGTCATGCACGTGACGTGATATGCTTAACTACCAAAGATGCAATACGTTTTATTTATGAGAATGTGGTAAGACCTCAATACAAGGTAAGGTATGGGCAAACAGGTAAGAATATGATATGATTGAATTTTAAGATTTGTTTATTTGATATGTTTTGTAAGTACTATGGTTATGTATTGATTTGGAAGAACTATGCTATGATCGAACGAAGTTTAGGTGAACATTTGTGAAGATGGGCCAATTGATATGGTTAGTTTAATTTTGTTGAGTTGGTTAGAGATAATTTATGTTATGAGATGCTAATAAGATAGATATGATGATTAAGTTAAGAATTACGTATATTAATTACTATAGTTTGTTTTATTATACTCATTGAGCTATTTTGTTCACGTATTCTTATGTTTGAAATTTTCACATACTAAATTCTACTGCCAAGTCTAGGATGTCAGGGTAGAAGCTAGTGGTTGAAGACAAAAAATGGTAAATTAGCTTATGAATACTTGTTTAAAATTGTAATAAATTTATTCAGTTTGACTTTTCAAACTTAATTATAAGAAATTAGGTTGGTGTGTGTCAACTTGGTATTAGAGCATTTGGTTTTAGATTCTGGAGTTGAGAGAGGTTTAGATTTGGCAGTAGAATTAGTATATGAGTGGTTGAGTCATATAGATTAATTGTGAAGAAATACTAATAAATATGTCAATTAGTTGTGTGATTCACGCGTATTGTTGTGGTGAAGATTTATGTAGAATTTTCAAGATACGTCAATGATGAATGTGGTTAGGATTCCTAGTATCAATAAGAAAATGTTTTTGATACGTGATGGATGAGATGAAAAAAAATTATGAACCAATAGTGAAAAAACTATTGTTACAGTTTTAAGTTTTTGATTATAAATTGTTTCTATTTCATGTACGTGTTGTGTGGTTAGTGATATGATATTGAATAAGAGTTACGAGATGTATAGATATATGTATGGATAATAAAGTAAAATAATTGATATATGTTAAGTATAGTTCATAATAGCATGATAAATGAGAATTAGATTGATTAATTTATAGGTTGATAAGTGAAAAGATATAAATTTGAATTTTTATACATAATTGTATGATTGCTATATTGAATGATATGTAAATATGATAGATGGAATACTCTGGTTATGAAAACAGACTATTGAGAAGAAAATAAATGATATGAATATGATATGGAGAGTATGATGGAAAGATTTATTTGTGATGGAACTCTTAAAAATAAGATTCAAATGGGTAGTAATGCATATCGTAAAATGCTGAGTTTTGTAATAAATTGGTAAAAAAAATTATATGTTAGTATAGAGCTTGAATTTATATACTTATTGATAAATCGTGAGAAGATTGTTATATATACACTAGATGTATAAATTGGGATTGTTATTGTGACCATAATAAGGTTGGGGTTAGGGAGGTTCTCCCAAGGTGGATCCCTCATTCCTTCCCCTTTCCAGCTTGCACACAGGATTGCATCCTTTCTCGGGGCGCTTGGCCCTCATCGATGTGGGGTGATATGTAAAGATAGAGTCGCCAACTTATTTTTCACAAAACAAGCCAAAGAAATTTGGTTGCCTCGAGAGAACGACATAAAGAAAAATACCAATGTTTGCTCAATCAAGTAGTTTAAGGGTTTGGGGACTAAATTACGAAATGGGAAGGTGTTAGGAACCCATCCCGCCCTTTTGATCTCTTATGGGCATGTGTTAATCTTCTCCTATTAAACTCCGTGATGTGTGTGCTTATGTGCATAATATAAATGGAGGATGGAATCGGTCGACTCACGTCATAGATAAAGGCGGAGTGAGATCATCCTTAGGAGTGTTCCCAAAATAGTAATTCAAAGTATAATGTTAGTGTTTGCCTATTCACAAGTCGTTATAGAAGAAAGAATGTGTATATCGGACAATACACAAGAAAGCAAGCGTATAAAATATATATTAAGAATATATAATCAGAATAAGGTAACAAATGTGTATTGGAGGATTCGAGTGTAGGGATTTACCCAAGATGCCTACTATCACCCCCTAACCCCATTAGGATATAATTAACTCAATAGTTCACAAACCACACTTATTATTTATTTATTTATTTGGTAGTACACATTAAAAGAACTTCAAGGTTAAAATGCGGAATACTAAAAATACAATCGTTTTAAGGAGACATAATTTAAACTAAACTCCCATACCATTTAACTTAATTACAACTAGTACAGTGTACAAAACAAACTGACGAGACAATACTACTATTCACTCAACATCCTAGACTTGTCAGTGGCAGCTTCAAAACCTGAAAATATAAACATATAAAACGATGAGTTTAAAAACTCAGTGAATGTACTACATCTCTATATAGTAAAAGTAATATATTAACATCTCAACATATTAATATATCCATCTCTGGACCAAATTGGGCCATATACATATCTGGAGTTAATAAACCCCACATCTCCTGCCCATAGGCAATAATCATATCCATAGGTTTTAATAACCTAACATCTCCAGAATTTCATAGTAACTCAACATATCCTGACTTTTATAAAGCCATAAAATCTCAACATCTCTTGGCTTTTAATAATCCATAACATCTCAACATCTCATGAATTTTAAATAATCCATATCATCTCAACATATAATACATATACATCTTATCCAAAATCAACTCAGTAAGTACACTCACCTTGGGTTGTCAACTATGTATTCGCGTTTCCCTCAGGTGGGGCTGAACTTGGTTGATTTGACCTTACACATGTTAATCCAACTAAATTAGTACTGAATCTCAATCATAAGTATTTTTTTAATATATCTATGTAACTTTTAATGACTATACAACAACAATATAATTCTACTCAAGTCACATTCCATGAAACATGTGTAAAGACAAAACAATGGTATATATGTTGATAAGGTTATGAACATTCAACCATAGGAATACCTCGTAAGTAATTTATAACTAAAATTAAGTAAACACAAAAGTATACTTCTGAATGTATATACACATGAAACATGTACTCAAAATACTCTTTGAAAAGAGAAGATAAAAACTTTCTTTCATGGGGTATCCAGTATGGCCTGAAATTATTGTCCTCCATACTTAACCATCCCATATTCCTAAATTGTATAAATAAAGGTGTCCAAACTTATCAATATGAAAACATATGTAAATATACTTTCCATTACAAATGATGGTGTAATTTTTCAAGCCTCCTAGAGCAAGTTATGACCATTTCTTTATAACACAAGAAATCTGCCCTACAAGGTCCTCTCTTGTTCCTTCAACTTTCAAGAATTTTCATAATTTTTATACAGCATAACTTTCCATGATTTTCACCACACTCTCATTAAACATACTGAATAGAACAGAATTAAAATTTCATAATATTTGGACTTCATTTACTATCTCAAAAGCTTGACCAAACGCAGGGAATACCGAAATGAAATTTACAAACAACAACCACATACCAACTTGCAACCATCACTAAGGCCTAACCACAAGGAGTTAAATTCTAATTCTCGGATATGACATTAATATATGAGTCTACTTTCATATACAATTAGAATTTCTGAATTCCAGTAATCACACAAAGAGATATGTAAGTTTGAATGCAAGGGCCTTCAATACAAAGCAATATGACCTATAAACACCACCTATCTCACTTAGGAACCAATACATATTATCACAAAGGATGATGGAATTTTTGTCAATAATTCACGATTTATATACTTTGAAATATGTATATACAAGATTAAAACAATAATAACACATAATTTTACCTTGAAAACACCTTAAGAATTTTCTTGGAATTCTTTTCCTAGCTTTTAATGAAACCCTTTCTTCCTTAACTTCTACTTTCTCTTTCCTCAGGCCAAAAACCCTTAAAACTGAACTTAGGATTTCACCAGGCCTCACCACATCCGTATATGCTTTATCAAGCCATAGCCCGGGAAACAGGAATTTTGGCGGGTGCCCAACATCCGTGTCATATTAAAATCTCATGACAACGTGCTCATCAATAATATAATGATACCACATGAATCAAAATAATTTCAACAATTATTTTCCAGATTTCAATGAATTCATCAATTCAAATATGAGTTCAATTAACAAGAATTCAAAGAGAATGACACTCGCGAGATTTAAGGAGCATATTGTGTAAAACCCCATACCTCAAACTATGATGAGAAACCATGATCACATCCTCAAGATCAACACAAAAGATCTACAAAATCTCCTCCAAGAACCTCCAACAAAATAGCCCCAAGAACACCTCTAATCTAAGGTTGGAACTCACAAATCTCAAGGGTCAATGTGTATATAAAAAGAAGAGGAATATAAAATATATTTGCTGCCAAAATTTGTGCCAAAAGTAGGTTAAAAAGGTTTGCCCACGACTCCCTTTTATAATGCAAAGAAATGAAGAGTTGGAATCCAAAAGACTCCTTTAAATAAGACAAAGAAATGAAGAGTTGGAAGTCAAAACAACTCCAAGAGTTAAAAACATTTAAAAATCATTTTAAAATCCGTTTTAACTCCGTTTTTGAAACCGTTTGAAATTCTTGCCTTTAAAAATAATAACCAACATATTTGAGCAAATAAAAATAATTTTATCAAAAACTTTATTTTCCTCCATTTTCCAAAAATTAATTAAAATAGCCCAAAAGTTACGCAGGTTGTTACACTTCCCTACTAACAATGGAATTTCGCCCTCGAAATTCGCCGAATGCCTAACTCTCAAAATCAGGCCACTACACTAACTCCAAAAATAAATCACGTCTCCCAAAAATAAATTCCTCACCTCTAATCTCGAAACCTAACACGAATATCACCTAAAATTTTCTATCTTCAAAAATTGCTAACCACGCAATGAACCCAAAACTCAAGCCCCGAGGTTTGCCGTATGCCTAAGCTCTGATACCATTTGTAACACCCCGCCCACCCGGGGAGAGAGAACGGAGCGCTAATGCGATAAAATAAATCCAAATCCACTAGTGACAAGGTATAGAGCATCTAAATAAACCCACAATAACAAAAGAGAAACTACAAATCTCAATCTCTTCAAATTAAATACCAAATCTCTCGAATTACATACAACAACTAACTCGAAAATAAAATACAAATCTCCAAAGCTCTATACATCAAAATAATACAAATATTTCCCAAACAATCCTCGCTAAAATCAATCTCCAATAATCCATAGCGCCCAAATCCACGCTAACCTGCCAACTAAAAGAAAATATGGGGAAGTACACAATACGACAGGAAAGATGCTCAACAAATATATATTAGCGATGAACAAAGCGTAACGACACGAGTATTTCATCATTATAATTTCTCAACAACACTTTAACCGAGTCACCAGGCCTCAACACATCCGTATATACTTTATCAAGCCATAGCCCGGGAAACAGGAATTTTGGCGGGTGCCCAACATCCGTGCCATATTAAAATCTCATGACAACGTGCTCATCAATAATATAATGATACCACATGAATCAAAATAATTTCAACAATTATTTTCCAGATTTCAATGAATTCATCAATTCAAATATGTGTTCAATTAACAAGAATTCAAAGAGAATGACACTCGCGAGATTTAAGGAGCATATTGTGTAAAACCCCATACCTCAAACTATGATGAGAAACCAATGATCACATCCTCAAGATCAACACAAAAGATCTACAAAATCTCCTCCAAGAACCTCCAACAAAATAGCCCCAAGAACACCTCTAATCTAAGGTTGGAACTCACAAATCTCAAGGGTCAATGTGTATATAAAAAGAAGAGGAATATAAAATATATTTGCTGCCAAAATTTGTGCCAAAAGTAGGTTAAAAAGGTTTTCCCACGACTCCCTTTTATAATGCAAAGAAATGAAGAGTTGGAATCCAAAAGACTCCTTTAAATAAGACAAAGAAATGAAGAGTTGGAAGTCAAAACAACTCCAAGAGTTAAAAACATTTAAAAATCATTTTAAAATCCGTTTTAACTCCGTTTTCTAAACCATTTGAAATTCTTGCCTTTAAAAATAATAACCAACATATTTGAGCAAATAAAAATAATTTTATCAAAAACTTTATTTTCCTCCATTTTCCAAAAATTAATTAAAATAGCCCAAAAATTACGCAGGTTGTTACACTTCCCTACTAACAATGGAATTTCGCCCTCGAAATTCGCCGAATGCCTAACTCTCAAAATCAGGCCACTACACTAACTCCAAAAATAAATCACGTCTCCCAAAAATAAATTCCTCACCTCTAATCTCGAAACCTAACACGAATATCACCTAAAATTTTCTATCTTCAAAAATTGCTAACCACGCAATGAACCCAAAACTCAAGCCCCGAGGTTTGCCGTATGCCTAAGCTCTGATACCATTTGTAACACCCCGCCCACCCGGGGAGAGAGAACGGAGCGCTAATGCGATAAAATAAATCCAAATCCACTAGTGACAAGGTATAGAGCATCTAAATAAACCCACAATAACAAAAGAGAAACTACAAATCTCAATCTCTTCAAATTAAATACCAAATCTCTCGAATTACATACAACAACTAACTCGAAAATAAAATACAAATCTCCAAAGCTCTATACATCAAAATAATACAAATATTTCCCAAACAATCCTCGCTAAAATCAATCTCCAATAATCCATAGCGCCCAAATCCACGCTAACCTGCCAACTAAAAGAAAATATGGGGAAGTACACAATACGACAGGAAAGATGCTCAACAAATATATATTAGCGATGAACAAAGCGTAACGACACGAGTATTTCATCATTATAATTTCTCAACAACACTTTAACCGAGTCACCAGGCCTCAACACATCCGTATATGCTTTATCAAGCCATAGCCCGGGAAACAGGAATTTTGGCGGGTGCCCAACATCCGTGCCATATTAAAATCTCATGACAACGTGCTCATCAATAATATAATGATACCACATGAATCAAAATAATTTCAACAATTATTTTCCAGATTTCAATGAATTCATCAATTCAAATATGAGTTCAATTAACAAGAATTCAAAGAGAATGACACTCGCGAGATTTAAGGAGCATATTGTGTAAAACCCCATACCTCAAACTATGATGAGAAACCAATGATCACATCCTCAAGATCAACACAAAAGATCTACAAAATCTCCTCCAAGAACCTCCAACAAAATAGCCCCAAGAACACCTCTAATCTAAGGTTGGAACTCACAAATCTCAAGGGTCAATGTGTATATAAAAAGAAGAGGAATATAAAATATATTTGCTGCCAAAATTTGTGCCAAAAGTAGGTTAAAAAGGTTTGCCCACGACTCCCTTTTATAATGCAAAGAAATGAAGAGTTGGAATCCAAAAGACTCCTTTAAATAAGACAAAGAAATGAAGAGTTGGAAGTCAAAACAACTCCAAGAGTTAAAAACATTTAAAAATCATTTTAAAATCCGTTTTAACTCCGTTTTCGAAACCGTTTGAAATTCTTGCCTTTAAAAATAATAACCAACATATTTGAGCAAATAAAAATAATTTTATCAAAAACTTTATTTTCCTCCATTTTCCAAAAATTAATTAAAATAGCCCAAAAATTACGCAGGTTGTTACAACTTGTAGGAACCTTTATTCCCTCTCGGCGATGATAATGAGTTTGCAATTGATATTTTGCATTGGTGGAAGACTAATGGGCCAAAGTTCCTCCCGGTTGTGAAGATGGCATGTGATATCTTAGCTATTCATGTTACTACCATTGCATCAGAGTCGGCTTTTAGTTGGGGGCACAGAATTGTGGATGATACACGTTCATCTTTAGCTTCCGAGACTGTCAAGACTCTTCTTTGTTTGAAAGATTGGGTGCCTTCCGTTGGAGAGAAATTAGGTAATTCAAAATAAAATTTATATTCGTCATTACTATTAAACATAAATAAACACTGACTTATTATTTGTTTGCAAAAATTTTAGAAAATCTGAAGGTTTCTGATGATAATGAATAGCTCGGCTCTCGAACATTCATTTTCAGGTATTATTATTAATTGAATATTTTTGTTAGTATTGTTCTTCTTGTGATAATGAATAGCTAATTCTAATAATCCATTTATAATTTTTTCTTTATTCTTGTCCAATACAGCTTTGTGGGACCTTGGAAGTTGAAGATGATAATTTTTGTGTCACGGGGGGTGAATTTTGGTGGAAGAAACTTTTATGTATAAGAAAAACTTATGTTACATGAATTATTAAACTCATGAATTTCCCTTTTTAGTACAATATATTGGTGAAGTTTTATTTGGGTGAATTAGTATGTTCAAACAATTAATGTCTTAATTTATCTTTATGTATTACTACTGACTTGCGAGTTGTGATTACCTTAATGCTTAATTCAACAAGGATATAAAGGAATGGAGATGAGAATGACACACTTCAGGAACTTAAAGGGGTAAAAAATAACATCCCATCTTTATTGTAATGTATTCTTTATTTTCTCCGTTAATATTTTAATTGAGTTATACTTTTCAGGTAAGATGATGCTTCACTTCATTTTTTTTCAAACATTAGAGAAACTTAAGAGGATACAAATTTCAATGGCTCACAATTGAATAGGAAAATGCACATTAAAGGTTAGTACTTTTGCTCGAACCTTCTTTTATAGTTTAATTTAATGCTTTACACATTCTCTATATCTTACATGGAATGAAAAATTATATATTTAATTCATTAATTAAATTAGTGTTTAATACGCTATGTGTATCTTAATGTATCTTAAATAATAAAAACGGATAAGGATATTATCTTAATCCGGGAAATCCGAGTGGATACGGATACGGATACGGATAGCTAAAATTATTATCAAGGCGGATACGGATACGGATACGGATAGTGTGGAGACTTGGCAGATACATATGTGGATACTATGGTATCCGCTCCGTATCCGTCCGTTTTACACCCCCAGGGTTGGGATTGGGGTTGGGGGTAAGGGGGGTGTGTGTATATTAAAAAACACACGTGTCCATTGTCGCTGGCGCAGACTAATTACAACAAGGAATTAAAATTGATTGGTTTATTTTTTAATGTCTTATTAGGTTCATTAAAAATATCATTATTTTGGTTCACTTAAGAACCTTTCTCTCTCTCTCTCTCTATATATATATATATATATATATATATATATGGTTGTGGTACATGTGGACATAGTATGATGTCTTTCATTATATAAATGGTACAATTTGTACCATTGTTATTGAAACATTAAAAACACAACAAATAATCCTAATAAGTGAATAAAATCATTTCAAAATGCCATGAAACAATTTTGAGTTTCAGTAATAATAACCAAATGACTTGTATTAGGTATATGATCATATAAAATTCATTAGATTTAAATTGGTGCCATTCATAGATGTTTCCAAAATTTTATTAAGTACTCTATAAATACCCAAAATTTATATGTATATTTTTAAAAAAGATCACATAATTAATAGTGACACTAATAAGAAGAAAAACCTTTATTTTTAATGATGATTAAAAAAGTGAATATGAAAATTGTAATACCCCGTATTTTTATACTTTATTAATTTGGGGATTTATTAAATTTATTGTGAGTTATTAATTTAATATAAATCCAAAAATTAATTACTTTATAATTATTAACGTGATGTGAGTTATTAATTATGGGAAACTTGTTGAATATTACAAATGAGTAAAGGAATATAATATTGGTTCTATGACATGTCACGAGTGAATAAAATGACAATTTTGGAAATTTGAGTCGGGACGCACCCGTGTCGCGTCGGGACTAAATATTGATTAATAAAAGTGAAATATTTTTAAGTTATCCGTATGGTCGTTTTGAGTGTGCCAACGTGTCCGAAAGAGTCGAGATAGTCAGAAAAGTGTACTCGGGAGTTTAGTTTGGGTCTCAGTACGATATGATTCAGTACGTCTAGATTGAGAGACCTCCAGGAATAGCGTTCGTCTAGTTCTGGAAGATGGAAAATGGGTATTTCTCTAAGCACTTCATTGTCCTGATTGGGCCGGCACTCCACCTTGAACAGTTTGTATAAGTTGACGCATAGTTTCTTGCATGGCCGTTTGGCCTTGGGCTAAATTAGCCATTATGCTAGCCAGATCTTGAATATTTGGGTGAGTAGAAGGGTTTGGAGGGACCCCGGTGTTTCGATTACTGGATTCCGGATTCTCAGCCATAGATGATGAGTTATTTTGGTGAAAAACGCTAAGTATAGTCGTTTCCCACGGACGGCGCCAATCTGTTGATGAAAAAAACTAGATTATATCTAATTAATCAATCACAGATAAAAATGAATAAACAAGACAAAGGATTTTTAAAGTGGTTCATCCTTATGAAAATGTCCTACGTCCACTGTTTGGTATTGCTGACCGTTTGCCTTGAATCTCGATAATAAGTTAACCAAGAGATCCAAAGTCCCCTTCTTCTGAGGAAGTTACAATGTATTTATAGCCTTGAGGTTGTATATATGAAAGGATAATGCGTTGTTATCTAGTAGACATATACATCTGTAAGATAATAATGCACATTTAATGCGTAGTTGCCTTTTGGTTTTCTTGATTTGGATGCTCTGCACGCTTAGTAGCTCGCACCTCTTGAGTTTCTCGGTATGCTAAAGTTGCTCTGAGCGCCTGAGTAGCTCGGTGACAGTATGCTGTTCGTTGAAAGTATTTGTATTCGCCACGTAAGTTGACACGTGTCTTCATGTGATTGGTCCACGTCGGCAGACTAAATTTGGTATCAACAGGTTTATTTATATTTCAAATGGAGACTTTTGTATTTTGAAAACTTGTATTAGTCGATTCCATTTTATTGGAGGTTTATTTTCTCAGTTCAATTATTTATAATACTGTTTTATATTACTATTACCGTCACATATGATTTTCATTTATTGTTATTTTTTATTCTACGTTGATTCTGATAATGAAATAAATTAATTAGCAGGCCCTATCTTTGGCATTTCAGCGTGATCAGTTACATGTGGAAAACATGTGGTGTTACATAAAGTCCCATAAGGTGCTAAATCATGAATTGTGGAGATAAACATATCTTTAAACATGAACTCTTCTTATTTTCTAGAGTCAACAGTTTCACACCCACTACTCATAACTCATTCAATTCTTATACCAACGGTGCCAAGTAAACACCAATCTCTTCACTTGGTGACTTTGGAACAGGTCTGTACAAAGATACCATCAAAAATTTTGGTCTCATGCACAACGAAGGAGAGATATTTGGGGCTGCCAAGATCACCGGCCATACACTTTGATTGAGGCTTAGATTAACGAATGGATTGAACCCATTTATTGATATTTCCATATTAATATTACATCATTCACTCCCAAAATATGGGTAATTAAAATGCCTTTCCAAATGGTTGAGTTAATATGATGGCGCATGAGATTATCCCCAACTTCTGCTCTAAAGTGCCAAGTCATTACCTCTACTATCCATGGTATTATGAACATTATCTTCACCCTGGTACCAATGGGGAAATGTTTCAATAAGTTTTGAGGCAATGTGGAACCATGCTCTGGCACATATCTAGGTTCACCATATACTGGAAAATGATCATGATTTTTATACTCCTTCCAGTATAATATGCAATCATACTTACAAGCATGGATTGATTTATACTTCATTACCGAACCTTTCAAAAAGTTCTTAAAACTCGGATAGTTATTTTGCATCTTATTTTATTTGGGGAGAAAACCTTTCACCCAACTCATAATTCCAGTCATTCCATTTCCAGATAAACAAAAATGACTCTTCAAACTATGAAAACAAACCATGGCATGAAAATTTTTCTGATATTTTCCGCAGTTAGGTTACAATTATTGGGTCGATTTTACTTTCAAGCTTTAGTAGTCATCTCCAAGGTTTATCCCAATAGCATCATGAGCATTATAACCTCCACCTCAATATTCACTATCATCCCTGTCAGAATCCTCATTGTCTTCCACCAAACAAACTCCCTAAGCATCGTCTATTAGATTATCTAACATATTATGCTCTACGGTATCCTCATGTCCTTCCACTACTGTCCTACTTGACAGTTGTACGGGAGGTTATTAGGGATAAAGGGACAATGAATTTCCTCGAGAAAAACTCACACCTAGTAATCGTCCTACATACCCCATTTAGAAAAATGTAATTGAATTGTTTTCCATCCAAACACTTTACCATTTCTAAAATGTGCGCAAGGAGATAAGAACTCCTCATTATTGAGACATTTCTTTACAAATTTTAAAAACTCGTTAGCACCTCTAGAGTACACATCCCCGAGTCTATTTGTCTCACCCATACACTATTTATATATAGGATACCCCATAACACCTTGTAGGAATCGTTACCTACCATGTGTAAACAAACAGGGTAGTTAAATTAGACACAACTGTAAAGCTAATTAACGACCTAGTTAACTTAAACCCAAGCGCAACCTAACTAATAACATAATTAATGAAATAAATAATAATAATAATAATAATAATAATAATAATAATAATAATAATAATAATAATAATAATAATAATAATAATAATAATAATAATAATAATAATAATAATAATAAAGGGGTGACGTCTTAGCAAGTGTGGGTTAGTAATAATGTATTTTGTGAGGCCCATAACAGTATCATGTTAAACCCCTAAGTCGTGCGTATATACCAAATTAGTTTTAATTGTCCTTTATAACCTAATCGAATATAACTTTCAAAGCCTATGTACATTTCAAAAACGTCAAAAATTATCGAATAACGCTTATTATGTTATTTGCCATTTCCACCTATAATCCCAAAATACTTCAAATTTTTAAATAAACCCACAAATTATATGTTTTAACAAATATGATTACATTTATAACAAACAAACACATTATAATGAAACTCACACAAATATCAAAATCAGATATTCACATTCTAATGAAGAATCGTTTGAATGTTCAAACCTAGTTTTCACACAAATTGTTTCTAATAATATCAAAGCCATAAATGTATATACAACTAGTTTGTAACAAACAAACACATTATAATGTATCCCAAACAAATATATAAAGTCAAATGTTCACATTCTAATGAAAAATGATTTGAATGTTCAAACCTAGTTTTTGCACAACATAATTTGAAAGAATAAGAAGACAATACATGTATGTACAACTAACATCCAACACATATATTCAAGAACTGCACATACATTCATATATACATACATACATACATACATACATATATACATACATACATACATATACATATATATATATATATATATATATATATATATATATATATATATATATATATATATATATATACACACACACACACACACACAGCCCGGCTCTAATGCGGACGCAACTTGCGGATTTAACTTGCGGACGAATTTTTGTGTATTTTTTAAAAATAGCAAACAATCAAATTTCAACTTGATTTTTTTTCTATGGCATTTAAACATTTCAAGGGACCCCTATAAAAAAATCAACTAAAAACAAAATGTTTTACTATTTTTAAAAAAATCGGTTAAACATATGTCGTTTTAAAGAGCTTTAAAAACTGACATATGTTTGGCCGATTTTTTCAAAACAATTCATTTTGAGCTAATTTTTTTATAGGGATCCCTTGGAATGTTTAAATACCACAGAAAAAAATCAAATCGAAAAAACTTTTTTTACTATTTTTAAAAAATACAGAAAAATCCGTCAACAAGTTGCGTTCGCATTTGAACTGGCCTACATATATATATGTATATCATACATTTTTCATGAAACAAAATGGAGGATTTTTACCTAGGAGAGAGAGAGTAAGAGCTAGGTTGGTGAGAGAAAAGAGGGAAAATGAAAAATGGGGCCAAAATAAGGGGTTTAAGTTGGTTGTCCTCATCAGTTTTGTTATGGTCCTTAACTATGACAAGGACCATGAAAAAATAGTACCACGGCCTTATCATGGTCCTTGACCATTATAGGATCATGACAAGACTCATCGCGGTCGTGTCATGATCAAGGATCGTGACAACAAACGCGTGATTTTTTATCACAGTCCTTAATCGTGACAACAGTTGTCCAAAAAATCACTTCATACCTGAGAGATCCTTGGAACGTTGATGACGAAACGAGGCATGAAAACAGGGCATGATGATGTGATCTCTTTAACTTGGTCGCTACCTCTTCAACAAACATTTCATAGGATTAAAAGATAATAAATATAAATTCTACCCTATAACTCAAAGGGTTTTGTCCAGAATTAAGCCAATACATACAAATTGACTCAATTGAAAATTTATCCTTACAAATCTCCCCCTTGGCTATGGGCCGTCAAGCTCATCTAAAAGACTCAATCCCAGCCAAAAGAAAAAAATACAGACGCTTGACTGACACATACTCTGAGTAGCTTTGCTTGCATTAAAACTTTGGCAAATGGTTGCAAACCTACACATTTAAATGCACCATAAAACGCATAGAGAATATATCAATATAAATTGAATAAGAAAATCCCCCCCCCCCTTTTAATAATATCTATCTAAGAAATGAAGTCTCCCCTAAAGAGTTAGATCTGCCCAAATGAAAAGAATTAGATACCATTTCTCCCCTTTTTTGTTCAGGATTAGACAAAGATTAAAGTGCGTAAAATAATTATTTTCTCCCCAGTTAAACCAATTCTCCCCTAAATGAAACAAGGGATAAACATAAAGGAAAAAAAATATATTATGCGATGGTGTAGAGTGATACAAGAAACAACAAAGCAACTTAGTAACACAAGAACCACTAATCCATACAAAGAATAAGAGATACCAAGTATGATGCATTATCAAAATGATACCAACGAGATTGTACAAAGATAAGCATGGGATATCAATGAAAATTCATAACAAGATAAATACTAATACGAACGAATAACATAGAAGGATTTGATCTAAAAGCAAAGACTGAAAACAAATGATACCATATATATAAATATGAATAACATACCAATGAAGTATAAGAACACATACACATACACACACACACACATATATATATATGTATGTATTTATGTATGAACACCATATAAGACACTAAACATGATAAGCTTTCCACACTCATAGGGCCTAAATGTGTCTAAATAAACATGTGGTAAATGGAGTGAAGGGGTGTGAACTAGATACAAAATAATTATGACCCAATTACTTAAACATGTTCAAGGATTTCTATTTAATCGCAAAATTTTATCAAACTTAGATTTAGCATTATGTGGCAAGATAAAGTTAACTCAATGAACAAACAAGCACAATGTATACAAGCCTAGAATTTTGATGATTTTAAAAATCAATAGATTCATTGTGCAAACCCGTTGATCTTCAACTAAACACCCTCAAAAGATAAACAAATTATACATTTCTTTTCTTTCTTTTTTCTTAATTCTTTTCACGTTATTTTTTTTTAAATAACAAACAAGGTAAACTATGTTGGCCTTTGGAAATTTTTCTATTTTTACCCTTTAATATTTTCATTAAGATCTTGCCAACGGTGGCTTTCCCGCAAAGGATCTTTGCTCCTTTTGTAGCCCTTTCCCGTGCACCCTCATCTAATTTCAATACAATTCGAATAAAGCTCACGGGAAATTAATCTTACATGCAAAAATCCTCCATAATCACAAAATATGTAGATGACAAAATTTATGGGAGAACATTCCACTTATCTTAAATATAAACTGTGAAGTCAAAGTTCAAAAGAGCTTGTGCGTGTCTATGGGGAGGAAAATACAAAGAGAATCCATTAAGCAAATCAAAGTCAAACTACTCCATACAAGCATGATAAAGAACAATTTAAGCATTGAAATTCATAACCCAAAGTTCTAGACACATGTATACGTGGGATGATATAGGATTCAAACAAAATGATATGCCACATAAAATGTGTAAAACTAAATTACACACAAAAAAATTATTTTTGAGTTTTTAAAATTTTTAAAAATAATTTTAAAATAAGGACAACTCAAAAGACACACAAAATCATCAAAAGTCCAAAGACTCAAAGCACATGCAACTCGCAAGAACATATATCATGAAGTACAAAAACAAGTGCATGTAAACAAAGCTAGCACTATTAACCTTTAAATCTAGCATGGGAAGTATCATGTGCAAGAAAATGAGTATCATAAAGTTTATCATGTAAAGCCTCCAAATAGGATCTCCTAACCCACATAGGTGTAACGTGATGCTCTCGAGATTTAGTGACCTAAATGGCTCTACGCTTAGACTTCTTAAGACCGTTTTTAAGATCAAAATAAAAATGCCTAAGGTGACCATTCTTATGACAATGTATGTAAGTAAAGACATGAGAAACGTTACCTAAGAGTTGACCTCTTTTTTCATTCTTTTCAATGGTTGATTCTTTTAAAATCATGGTTTTGACTTTATTAGGGGAAGCATTTTGAGTATCAAAGCCAATACCACACTTGTTAGTTTTTATTTAGACGGTGCCTAACATCTTAACTAATGTTTTGGACCTAGACTCCAAATCAAACTTGACATGACTCAACTCTCTCAATTTATCTTCAAGCGTCACTATTATAGATTAAAGTAAACTCCTAGTCCCTTCAAACTCAAAAAGCTCTTTCTTCATAGCCACCATTAAACCTCGAAGACTATCTCTCTCACCTTTAACATAATCTAGCTTCTCTCAAAGAGTCCTTTCACGTGCCCTTAAATCTTCAATTAAAACACTTTCATCATTTCATTTGGCATTTTATTTCATCCTAGCTTCTAACTTTAAGTTTTCCTTTTTCAATTTCAACTATTTTGCATACAACTCACGGAAGGCAATTTGGATCTCACTCTCCTCCTCCTCCTCCTCCTCTTCATTATCACTCTCTTCTCCACTCACTTTACTATCACATTCTTGGGATTCACAAATAATGTCCTCTAAAGTGTCATCCAAACAAATATCTTCATGGGAATATTTGTCATCAATGCCCACATGACTAGCCATAAACGCGGTGAAGTTACGCTCAATGGGGGAATCGGGTCCTTCTTCCATTTCACTATCACTAAGGGTGTCATTATATGAAATTAGTTTCTTTACCTCCTTCCTTAGTTTAGTGGGACACTCAGTTGCCCTATGGACATACCCTTCTCACCCAAAACACCTATTCGACTCATCCCTCTTAAGATCATCATTACTATTCTTAGGGAGTTTATGAACCTTGTTATACTTCGACTTATCAAATTTCTTAAAATCTTTTTAAATTATTTCTTTATTAAACTTAAGAAATTTTCTGAATGTCTTATCAAACATAGCCATATCATCAGAGTCGCTGTTAGACTTAGCATCTGAGACTTGTGTGTCTTACTTTTGGGATTTCAAAGTGATGCCCTTATCTTTCATAGGCTTTTTGGAGGTAAACATGTTGAGTTCATAGGTTTGATGATCACCTACAATCTCTTCAATTTTTGTCGAGTTTAAAGTGCCTAACGAATATAAAACTGTCACTTTTGGATTAAACCTTTCGGGTAATGACCATAAATATTTTCTTTATGACACGGTTGTTAGGTATCTTATCTCCCAAGTTAATAGATAAGTTCACAATATCAGACAATATAGTATAGAACTCATCGAAGGATTCACTCTCGTCTATTTTAATGGTTTCAAATTGAGTGGTGAGGTTTTGGAGTTTGGAATCAATGAGTTGGAGTGTGTCCCAAGCCTCTTTAGACGTTTCGCATGCCATAATATGGCGTAATTCCTTCGGTGTGACCACACTAAAAAGAGATTTTAAACCATTTGAATTATATTTTGCTAGCTTATGCTCATCCTCAATCCATCTTTCTGTAGGTTTAGGAACACGAACTTCTCCCACTAAACACATTTATGGGGACCACCCTCTAATAAGCGCTTTCCAAATCCACTCATCTAACGACTTAAATGCTAACCTCATACGTGCTTTCAAGTACACATAGTTAGAACAATTAAAAATAGGAAACCTTGAATAAGATAAATGTTCCATATTCAAGCCTAAAAGGATCTAACACAATAATAATGTACCGACTCTAATACCACTTGTTAGGGATAAGATGATTTCGAATTTCAAATTTTAATTTCTTCAAATTAATTTATCTTCTTAAATGAAGACTTATTTACACAAATTAAATTTAAACAAATTGAATTCAATTACACTGAATTACCTAAATTAATTAAGCACCAATTAAAATTATTTTTGCGGTTAAACCGATTTTATCTTTTTAACCTAATCATGCATCTAGGTGTGAATAACAAGATAAATTAAACAACCACTACAACCGATGTACGAAGAAAACCCAAGTGGAAAAAACTCGGACAACCCAGCGACCAAGTCCACTAAGTATGAAATTACACACATGACACAACATAAGACTTACACAACGACTCGATGCCCTGGAAGACCTTAATGCTCTTCATTCCTTTTACCTTTGCTTAATGATAATGCAGGAGTCCACTTACATCTCGGAGTCCACCAATGGGGCACAACAACTGTCATGCATACGAAGTCCACCGTATGAGAACCAGTGAGCATAGAATCCTCCACAAGAAATAATTCTCAATAATGTAGAGAATAAACATTGTGCTAAAAATTCGATCTCAAAACATGTATAATGTAGAGTCTTAGATCTTAAACAAATTGGGTGTAAATATGGGCTTTGTTAAAAAGATTAAACCATGTATCATAAATAAAAACTCTCTTGGAATTTTTTAAAGATATATCCCTCTTATGGATCAAAAGGTCTCTCTAAAAACTGCAATCCTGTACTCCTTAAAAGGGTGGATAGGAGTAGAGGAAAAAGCTGCAAAGAAAAAAATTAAATTTTTGAAAAACATACCTAGTCGTTCAAACGAGAAAAAAGGCTCGTTTGAACGACATATTAATTTCTTATGAATGAGAAAGAAATGATCCTTCTAATGATATGTCAGTGCAAACTAAAAATGAACTTCGTTAGAAGTCATTCGAATGAAGCTTCAAATCTCGTTTAAACAACCTATTAAAAGTCGTTTTAACGACAAAATAAAATAAAGTATTTTTATTTAAGAATATAAAGTGAATTTAAAATAGATTAACAAAATCCTAACACCCAAAAATTAAATATCTGACGCTCAACATAAAATATGCATTCATACCTGAGAGATCCTTGGAATGTTGATGACAAAACGAGGAACGAAAACATGACATGGCAATGTGATCTCTTTGACTTGGCAGTTACGTCTTCAATAAACATGTCATATGATTAAAAGGTAATAGATACAACTTCTACCCTATGACTCAAAGTTTTCTGTCAGTAGTTAAGCCAATACATACAAATTGACTCAATTGGAAATTTGTCGTTACAGCTTGGTTCGACATATGACTCCTCACCGAAGAGAGCTCGTCCAATATAGGTGCAGTGTGTAGTTATTTGTTCATCGACATATTGGATCCCATTTCTCATGTCCTCCCCCTTTTATCCTTTCTAAGTACCTTGGATATGTCATTCGAGTTAATGTCATAGGGGTTTCACTACGACTAACTGCTCCTCATGCCTTCTATCATTTTCTTTTGTATACTAATATATTTAGGACTATAATTTCAATATTATTTTATTATAATATGTACATAATCATTAAATTCAAAGTCACCATCTTATCTATAAATGTTTTGTTAAGTTTATCCCATCGGGGATGCAAGTACAAGTTGACCCAATTAGGTTCAATCCCTTCTTTTGGAGTCCCCTTAGTCCTCTCCACCCATTCATCCTTCAGTTCATCATATGGTTTGCACCTAAGTTTGTCGACATAAACTTTCTTTGCCATATTTTATCTATTTTTGTCCCTCTGAGATTGTCTTTCCTCCCTAGTATCTTTCTCCAACAAATCGTTCCATTCGCTGATGCATATTTCAACATTTTGTAGAACTTTATCATTCATTGCTAAAATTTCAAAACATGAAGTCCTCACCGAAAAGTAATGCTTCTGAAGGTTCTTCTAATACGTTTTCATTTGCTCACCTACTTAGGAAAGAACAGGTGTCTTTAAACTGGGTGGGAATGTAAAATTTTTGCAAAGTCAATATCACAAGTCATCATTTGGGGTAAGATAAGCATTCCTCCAATTTTCTGACCCTTGATGCCCATCATCATCTTTTTGAGCATCAAATAGTGGGATTTAAAATTTTAAACAACATTTTTATCACCGGTAAGGGAGAACACAATGCACTTATTATCTTGTTCTTTGGATTCATCGGTAACAAGAGTTAGGGGAGTTGGATTAACAGGGCCTTGTGGAGTTTGATGACTCAGAGACAGTGGAGATCGAGTAGTAGAATGAACCGGCGGTGGAGTAGAGTATTCTCAACCTGTAGGTGGTGGATTAGGAGAGTATTGAGATGGAGGAGTGTCCTTATTTGGATTATTAACTCTATTTCTATTCGACATTTCCTTAAAATAAATAAATAAAATAGATTTAGAGAAGAATGTATGAAGATCATGTATATACCTCAACAAGAGATTTTAAAATATTCTTGATGTCTATCATATCCATCCACATTGTATTATTTTTTAAGTATTTGCGATAATATGCACGTGGCCAATTGGGTTGAAGCATATCTACGATTACTGTATAAATGTCTATTAAAGGAACTCTAAATTCTTTCTGCTTCAAGTTTTTTTCAAGCTCACATTTCATGTCCATATGTTATGATACATTTCAATCTAGGAGAATATGTTGTTTATGAAATTGTATATACAATGGATGAATATTTTTTCTAGCCTTTTATAATAGTGTAACTAATGTTAGTGCACATTCGGGGTTATGAATGTGAAATATATTCTCTATTGCCTCATCTCAACATTCTAACAAGGAAAATATTATATGATCGAACAATAACGGTTCTGAGAGATAAACTCTGGTAATTAAAATGTTTAATTTTCCTATTCCCATATTAGTTAATAAAAGTCCCTTCTATATGGAGCGCACTAGTAAAATCACTACTTGTGAGGGCCAATTGTAACTTTTTTATTTTATATTGAAAGTAATTGTTACCATGACTCATTTTTTCCTGAGAAGATATGTAAAAGGAGGGGTGTGCATATGACCAGTGTTTTCTAACTTGAATTAGAAGACAAAAAAGGTATCAAAAGCGTCAGCACAAGTACAATTTTAGTCCACTAAGTAATTAATGTTTTCAAATTAAATAATCAAATACAACAAGTCCAATTTTAGTTCAATTTTAATTCAATCAATCCTAGAATTACTATGTATCTACCAATGTAAAACCCTTCTACCTATTTGTGTGCACCTAAATAGCAGTGACTTAAGTACGGGGTTAACAGAACCATAATAGTTAACCAAGAAAATATATGCACTAACAAGATATAAAACAATACACGAACTCTCAATAAAGTGAAGGATTATCCTTCTAGTGAAGATATCCTTCATCCATACACTATCAATATCAACTAATTAAGGTTTCCCAATTAATCAATCAAATACAACAAGTCCAATTTTAGTTCAAATTTAATTTAATTAATTTTAAAATTACTATGTGTCCATCAATGTGCAAGATCTTCCACCAATTTATGTTCACCCAAACAAGAATCACGTAAGCAAGGGTTGAACACGACCACAAAAATCAACTTATTTTACATATAACTATTTTTCATAAAAGAAAAGATAAGTAAAATTACCTAAATAAAGAAAGAAATTAGAATCAATTGAGCTTCGATAATCGTTCTTTGATTGCATGCACACATGGAATGTTTAGAAACAATGCTAACATATTATTCAATTAAAAGTAAACAATGCAATTGTTTTGTTCATATTCTTAACATACACAAGCATATACATATAAAAACTAAAATAAAAATGATTAACATTTTCATAAACAACATTTTTAGAACCATATATATACACACTGCAATTGTTTTGTTTATATTCCCAACATATATAAAAATGTACATATTCTCAACATATAAAACCAATTTATTAACATTTTTAGACATAACAATTTCATAATAATAACCATATACATAGACATTGACCTAACACTTGTTGTAATTGAATATTTTTTGTGCATGTTTAGGGTTTATGATCGAGCGCGTGAAAGGTGGTGCACGTGTAAGGGCACAGTCATTATTTCGTTTCACCGCGACAATGCAAAAACCTAAATTACGACTACACTTGCGATGAAAGCACAGCGGTAAGTCGGATATCGAATATATCCATAGAGACGAGTTGCTAGAATTTATATGATTTAATACTCCAAAAATAAAAGTATAAAAGGTGAATTACAAACTAAAAAGGAAAAGATGCATAAAAGGGAAATGTTAATCTAGGCGAGGGAAAATAAAACTAGATTAACAAAGCGGTAAAACTATAGGTTGCGTCGAATATCCCTAACCTGAGTTAATTAGTATAAAATGGATACATGGGTCGACGAGTTATTAAAAATGCATGTCGTTTTGACAGTTAATTGAACCAAGGGTTGTCACGCCCCTAAATCCGCATAAAAGCCTAATAAGATTTTGGCGTCAAATATCTCGAAAATTATGCACACAAGGTCGTAAGCATGGGACATACATGATATGCCCCGTCAAATCTCCTAGACGCAATAACTAGGACAACGCACCCGAAATAGACCCATAAACACCATCATCAAAGCCAAGCAACGCGTCAACTCAAGTGAGTTCCATTCAAACACAACCTAGACTAATTTAGCTAGAAAGCATATTAAAAACGCGATAAATAAACGCGGTAAATCTATACTAGAAAGTACGAGAAGAAAGCACGTAAACCTAATTTTGAAAGCATGTAATTATAATTAATTAAAGCCAGAAATAATGAAATACAGCTATATTAAATGGAGAGGATGATGAATAGTGCAACTTACAACCCAATTGGGTGTCAAACCAAGAAGAATCAAAGAAGAACTCTCCAAAATCACCCAAACCCTAAGCTATTCTAACCTAAAATCTATTCTATCTCTTAATATCTGATATTTACACAAAATTTGTATTTATAGTAAGTGGAATAAAAGAAAAGAAGAAAGAAAAGAAAAGCAAAATATCTCAAAAAAACAGGGGATCGATCGATCGACCCATTTTAGTCGATCGATCGATGGAAAAATATCAAGCCCACTGTCTCAGCTCGATGGCAAAATGTGAAGGATCGATTGATCGATGGGGCTTGATCGATCGATCGATTAAGCAGGTGCCAACCCACTGCATTCCTTTTCCCCCTCTTTTCTCTCTTTTGGTTTCATTATTTTTCCCTTCCGCTAAAAGTGTCGTAACTTCTTCGTTAGGGAACCAAATCACGCACCGTTAGCGGCCACGTGAAGCTTACGAGGAGGGATACAACTTCTGTGAAGATGATGGGTCAGGTGGCCAAAATGTGAATTGACTAAATTTCCCTTGAACGTGCGATTGCGTACGAAACTTGAGCGAAATACGTCCGAACTTTACACTTAGCATTAAAATACTTATAAAAGCTCAATTAACCCCTGCAAAACATGTTAACGTAGAAATCCGAGGTTGTCTGGTTAATGAGCATAAATATAGGGAATAAGATACCTGAGGGGGCTAAAATGCGTCGGTTGGAGGGATGAAATACGCAATATTTGCGTATTAATAGTTGAATACATAAACATTTTCCTAACATTTGTGCTAATTGAATATTTTCCTTGATTGGTTCTATTTATGTATATAAACAATTTATTAACATTAAAAAACATAATTATAATTAACATTTTTATAAACATATACATAAACATTGTCCTAACCTTTTCCCTAATTGAATATTTGTTTCCTATGTTTAGAGTTAAATTCGTAAATAGTGACTTACCATTTTTCCTAATTGAATATTTTGTGCCCTGACCCTATCCTTAATGGCTCCACACACGCACACACATGCACACACACACACACACATATAAATATATATATATATATATATATATATATATATATATATATATATATATATATATAAACATAAACATATATATACATGCATATACATATACAGTGAGAGAGTGACCTGAGTGAGAAAGAGAAGGGTTGATGGTGGAAGACGGTGGTGGTGGTGGTGGTGGTGGTGGTGGTGGTGCTGAGAGGGTCAATCTCAGAGAGAAAGAGATAGATGGAGTCAGTAGAAGAGAGATAGAGAGAGATTTAGTGAGAGAGATAAAATGAAAATAAAACCCGTTAAAGTTTTATTTACACCTGAAATGGGGGTCGAGGTTCAAACTCGTTACTTGTATCATCGCCATTTTGAATTTAATTAACTGGTCAGGGTTTAATAGTCACAGTTCAAAATCGTAACCCCAAAAATTCTTCAATACCTAGTCATGGTCAAGAACCATGACGCCTTTTTGTGACGATTTTGAATTTCACCTCTATCACGATTAAGGGTCACAGTTATGAGTCGTGATCATAATTCACATATATTGGTCACTGTCTTTAGCTAGTGGTCATGATTGTGGGCCGTGATCGGATACTTGACCAACTTAGTGCCCTTTTCCCCGCCACAAGGATCACGGCTTTGGACCATGAACAAAGTGTGGTATAGTTCACCCCTGGATGGTGACACAGTCAGAGTCACGATCAGGAATACATGTTAGCGATTTTTAGTCGTGGCCACCTTGGTCATGGTCCAAAACTATGACTACCCTACCATGACCATTTTTAGTTTTTGGCATAGTGAATACCAAAATTGTCATACCAAAAATATCGATATTATATTATCTAACTTACCATATTGAGAATTCAAAATTAAATAAAACAAGATTATTGATTGGATAAAACCAAAGACAACCACACTTTTAACTTTACACTTGATATTTATATTCCATTAAATGAGATACCAAGATTTATTAGACACAATCTAAGCCATACATGTTAGGTCATATAATATACCCATGCTCCTCCATTAACCCTAAATTATCACAAATCTTTCTCACAACTGCTGACATCACTCACATTCTCTCTCTTTCTCGATCTCCCTAGTAAGATCTCTCTCTCTCTCTCTCTCTCTTCCCTCTCAATCTAGCCTTGCATTTGTGGTATATAATGTTTATATTTTCATCGCCACTCAGTGCATTTTAAGTACTTATCATATTATATTTTTATTATGGACATTCTCTTTACATATATACGTCCTTTAATAAATTAAAGTCATCTCTAATGGGCATTTATGATGATACAAATTTCAACAATAGAAATATTACTACCAAAAACATTTTCCACTTGAAACTTCTATCTCTATATGCATATATAATGTGATGATGTTAATTCATAAAAAAAAATCTAATGAGAATAGCAGCATGTAGAAATTTATAATGATGACTTAAATATAATGTGAACAAATATAATATGACCCACACATTATGTACAAATGCTTTACTATTGACATATAAAATAATTTTATAAATAAAACCATTGGAAATGCTATGTTTTATTAATTTTAAAAAAATTCAAATCAAATTAAAATTTTCTTAAAAATTACTTTAAACATATATAGATGTTAAACAACTATCATTGGAGATGACCTGATATGACAAAACCACAAGAGATAACAACCTCTTAAAAAATAGATAACTCTACCCTCATTAAACTCATTAATTTTAATTTCAACATCAACCACGATTACATAGTGTCTAAGTCCAAGAAAATAATTTTAAAATCTCTAAAAGTACTTTCTTTTATGAATAATTCTTCTATAATTTATGCGAATTCCTATATAACTTAAGGTTGATTTGACAAATAACCCCTTGAAATTTTATAATCAGCATTTAGTCAGAGTCTTATTTTTATTCTATAAAGTGCCTCAATACCCTCACAGGTACTCTCTTTCCCCTCATCCCTGAGAGTGCGCTTACAGTGTGTACTTTAGGCAAAGATAATATTTTAATTTTTTTTAATTTTACTTAGCACCAATTTTAAACAAATATTGTGGAAAACTTATTTAGCCAAATTTATCTTTTTAGCCCAACAGCATGAATCTACGGTGATTAAGCAGATAAAATTAAATAATCCACAATCCACAAGACGTCGATGTACGAGGAAACCACTAAGGAAAAAACTTCGGACGACCAGGCAAAAACAATCCACAATGATACGGAATTACAAGAGTAGATAGTAGACTTACTCAACGACTCGATCACCCATAAGCCTTGACGCCCCTCTACCTCGGACCGTTCCTCCATAGGGCAATACATGAGTACACCTACACAAGTGTACACAGCACATGACTCTACGCGCGCCTTGGTATCCACTGATGTAGCCTCAACAACCATTTACGGATAGGAAAACGAAGTCCACCACTTCTTTGCAATCAACACGTACGGAGTCTACTGCACTAAAATAATCCCCTTAGGATAAAAAAAAAGTAAACTTGGTGCCAAAATCAACTTCTCAGACACATGAATTATGAAAACTTGGATCTTTAAAACAAAAGGAAGAATGTATTTATTGGGAACTTTTGTAAACAGGTGCACAAATATTTTTCGCAAATAGTTCGTATTTTTTTTTAGACCAAAATGCCTTAATTATGAAAACACGAATTTTGAGGTTGTGACTCGTTTGAACGAAAACTAGGATCGTTCTAACGAGATTTGCATCTCGTTTGAACTAAAACCAACTTCGTTCTAACAAAACTCCATTTTCATTTGAACCATCTTTAAAAGAGGTCAACGAATTCCAACAGTTGGGCATCATTTGATGTTCGTTTTAACTCTGCTTCGAATGAAAATCCATATTCGTTCTAACGACTTATAGGCTCATTTGAACGAAACTTACATTTTGTTCTACCACCCTTATATTTGGTTCTAATGAAACATACCCAGAAAATAGTTTAAAAATAAAGTTCAAAAACATTTTTAATGTCCCAAAAAAAATTTAAGTAAAAATTACGTAGTTATAAAATATATCCAAGATCTCATAACTCAAATGCATTCATACCTGAGAGATACTTGATAAATGTGTGAAGATAAAAATGGCACAAAACAAGACACGGTATATCTTTGAAGCTTTGTCACAACATCTTAAACACATCACGTCATAAGCTTAGTGTGATCACAACTCAAAGTCTAACATGTGACTCAAACAGTCTTGTTCGAAATTATGCGAATTAAAAACAAATTGACACGATTGCAAATTTGGCTTTAAAAGTCTCCCCCTTTTGCTATTCCGGGACAAAACCCAAAAATATGAATTATACTAACCAGGCCGTTGTGACAACCCGCTCCAAATAATAACGGGTGGCCAACCCTATACTACATAAATCAGGTATCTCAGATGGTACAGTCTCAACATCAACAACTAAACACTATAATATAAGGCTCACTACCCGAAATCATAAAGTGCGAATTGCCAAAAATTTAAAACTTTTATTTTTAACAACAACAACCAAACCAATAATGCACACAACCAACAATATACATCTAACTATGGTGTGAAATGTGCATGCTCCAATGATAAAAGAGTACAATACATTGTACAACAAAAATCTCAACAATGAAATACCCGAATATGCTGTCGGGCAACAGACAATACAATAATCTGATAAATAAAATATGGAAGTGTTAATCTACAACACTTGAGTACTAACTCAATAAAACGGAATCCTAATCTAGATGTACAATAGATAGGAATCGACTAAAGCAAAGTGCAAAAACAGTCCGCTACTGCCACAGCTCCACAAATCCTGAATGGAGGAATATCAAAGGCGTCCTTGCGGAGGAACACCTGAAGTAATACAATATATACATGGAGAAGGAAAATATAAACGGGTCAGAGCCCGAGTTTTGAAAACAGTTTATAGCAAGTGTATTAAAATGCATAATAATTATAAATGCATTATTACATGATTTAGTTGGAATCGAGCTCTCCATACAAATTCAACTCACCTCTCATCTAAAGCACGCACTAAGCGTATGCATGTGATCTCCAAAAGGATGCCCGATTCTAAATAGGTAAGAGGATCCTAACTTAAACCCAAAAGAAGTATTTAAGCAAAATCATCTAACCTATTTCCCAATACATTCGTTCCCATAATTTATAAGTCAAATACATTAACTTTAATGTAATAGTTATAGTTATCTTTATATTGTTCATTTGTTGAACATATAAAGTTACATGATCCAATCATGTCCACATCATCAACATACACCATCAATCTCAATTACTAGAATTTATATTCTAGTGATGCCCATATAAGGCATGAAACCATATATATAATTATTATAGATGAGTTATTAGCATCAAGAGTTAAGGACTAAACTCCTCCCGATTCTCAACACGGTACTGCGTTTCGAATGTGGGACGTCTCGCCGAAGAGAAATCCAAACAAGGAACCCCCCGTTACACTACTCCTGACCGTATCGATCCTCGGGGCTCATTATGCCCTCAATGCAAGATGCATGTAACCCAAATGATTATTATCCAATTTTAATTTATTAATATTCCCAATTCTCAATAGTACACGACGTTTCATGCGTGGGACGTCTCGCCGAAGTAAAATCCAAACAAGGAACCCCCCCGTTACACTACTCCTGGCACTGTCGATTGTCGGGATAGGTGATATATATGTATATATATAATGATGGGCATTAAGGACTAAACTTATCCCCAAGTTCCAACATTACACTGCGGTTCGTGCGTGGGACGTCTCGCCGAAGCGAAATCCAAACAAGAAACCCCCCCGATACACTAATCCTGGCAATGTGGGTCGTTGAGGTCCATTATACCCTTGACACCCAAATACAACCACACGCAATAATAACCATCCAACCGAGCTATAACTCGAAGGACGCAGGCTCACATGCTACCATCTTCCAGCAGCCCATATACGTAGCAAACTGGGGCCACCTGGTGGGGTTCAACGACACCCACCTCGTGATCAACTCACGCACACGACGTCCCGAGAAGCGGTCATAGTTCCTAATCGGCAAGTGAGAGCGTCACATACCCTCGACCTCTCACCCCCAAAATAAATAGATATATATATATATCATAAATGTCATTTGCTGACCACAAAGGACGACTATGACCTGGGAAATATCCACATCCTGCTTTTCTAGTCAGAATGCTCACCCTCTACGCACAAAACTTCCCAATGATAGCAAGGAGGGGGTATGCTTAACATGTATATACACCATCATATAAGGTATACATACATCCCACATAATAAAGATATACCATTTTATATAAGGTATACCTGCAACATCATATTCATTTTCACTATACGCTCTTAGGCGCAATTGATTAACATCATTTGTTTAGTATATCTCTCTCTATTGATACACTAACCGTCAATACTCCCACATTTTACCCCACTTGGTGTAGTATGTGCTATACTAATTCTCGCTTGAAGCTCTCATGTCGCTTCTAGTATGAATTGTCTTTCAATTTAATTTAAGTTAAGGATATTCTATATCCTATGCATCTCAAATAGCATTTCTCATTGTGTGAGATATCTCCCAAATCAATCATCAATAAGGATATTTCTTTATCCGTATGCACATCAAATAGTATTATAATTCTCCATCCATTATAAGGTTCAATATAGTTTATGAACCATTAAAGTTATCCCAATTGGGATTGTATCCTAAGATCCGGCACCTCTAAGTCAACCTCATTTTCAAATCGTGTAGTTGTTATCATCACCAAATAACCTCAAATAAAAGTGGGCTTCCCCACTTAGAAAAATACCAAAGTCTCTAATCGGTATTCCTCAAATTTAGTCAATATGACTCCAAAATTTCTTTTAGGGGAAACTCGCTAACAGTCTCCAAAACCTGCTCCAAATATCTCCTATAGAGGTCCCAAATCGATAACCTCGAACAAAACGGGATGAAATTCTCCTTAGAAAACATCTCCAAAACTCCCCTGTTTCCGAATCGATTTTTTATATCCGAATCGATTCGGCTCCCAAAAGTGAATCGATTTGTCCCATCCGAATCGATTCAGTCCAAAGGACCTGGGAGTCTGCTACATACCGAATCAATTCGCAAGGGTCGAATCGATTCGGCCCTAAAGACCCGGGCAATCTGCAACAGACCGAATCGATTCGGTAGGGGCGAATCGATTCGGCAAGTGCAGCAAGCTACGAAATGGGTTGTTTTATTCTTAACCCAAAATACCCAAAAATCATTTATCTCATCTTCCAACCATTTTCATCCAACCCAATCACATATATAACATTAATATTCATTCTAGAATACATTTAAACCAATTTCTAACCTTAAATCCATTTTAAGCACTACAAATCTAAGGTTTTTCCCAAAAGTTAGGTTTTGTCAATTTAAACCTAAAACCCAAAATTCAATCCACAAATCATGCAATAATTGATACACAATAATTATTTAGCAAGTTTAATCACTTGCCTCGGGTTCGTAGGGTCTGAATCCGCCTTGCAATCGCGTATTGGCCTGGAAATCCTCTTTTTTCTTTCCTTTTTCCTTCTTTCTCTTCTTCTTTCTTTCTTCTTTCTTTCTATTTCTCTTTCTCTCTTTGGAAAATAAATCTCCCGTAGGATTTTTAAGCCTAAAACCCAAGATATACATCTTTAAATGATAATACACACTTTAAATGACCCGGTAACTTTAAATCGAGTCAAACGATCCTAATTTATTTCGGAACCCAAATAAACCCCAAGTACAGTCATTTCGACTTTCTCGACCCTTCCGAAAACGATGGTACCCTCAGAATCGACATTCGACACTCTTTCTGACGACTCTAAATTTTGACCTTAATGGCCAATTTAATTATTTCTCCAATAAAATATTATTTATTTCTTCCAAAATAAAATAATTACTGTTCCGAAAGTCTTGGGTTGTTACAAACTTCCCCACTTACAAAAAATTCGTCCTCGAAATTTAGCTAAGCCTAATTCTCCAAAGCTCAACTACTTCTAATCTACCCATCCTTACTAATCCTATCTCCAAACATCTAACTTCCCACGACGAATTAATTTAATTTATGTTAATTATGAGTTATATACAACCAATTTCCACAACAAGGGCACCCATACACCCTTTATATTCGAGTTAGCACTCATACCAATCATAATGAGGCTTTATTTGCCTCGAAAGTTCCACATTTCCATAAATATAAATAATACTAAAATTTTAATGGAGAGAATTTGAATGGTCCAAAGAAATAACTCCTCTCAATTCCTGACAATCGCCACTTTCGTGCGGGGGACGTCTCGCAAAAGCGAAATCCAAACAAGGAACCCTCCCAATACACTAATGTGTGGCGATATCGGGGATTGAGAGTTTGTTAAATCCGGACTAGAGTTTGAAGATATTTTAGTGGAAATTTTTATTTTGAAAGGTCACGAAGGCCGATAAAAGTTTTATTTTGAAAATAGTTTATTTTGAAAACGGTTTATATATTACAATATAATATCAAATGCCTTATGTCCAACACAAGGTCTTTATAGATCATCATCTATATAACATGTAGCTCAGAAATATTATCATATTCATGAGCTAATATTTTTACCTGCATCCCAATAAACCACAATCAAAACATTCAAACATAAACAACATCTCACATCATTTCAATATATATAGCCTTTTTTATAAGGCACATCCATATTTGGAATTCAACAATCATTATAGTCTATCATGACTATATAAAAGAAGTAGCTTTTATCATTACTACTTATCACCATAATTATTTTTACATTAACTACAAGGTTTAAAGCTCTTTATGAGTGTAGGAGGGTAGTGAGACTGGGGTCTATGAATAACTGGAAAGGGTGAGGCGTGACCCACTCCAATGGACGTTGCCTGCAAGGTCTTCAAGGTCTCCTGGTGCAACTTCTGAAGAAAACTTCTCCTTCTGGTAACAATGGAACTCAAGGTTCAACTCACTCCCTACAAGAAGATGAACTTTCACAGCAAAAATAGCAATTTTCTCAAGGGAAACACCTGAGAGTGATGGCTGTCAGTAGGGAGTGAAGGAACAAGGCACTTAGCACTATGAGAATGAGCAGGGAGAGAATACTTAGGTAGGTCTGGTGATGTTTTGGCAGAGTAACAGTGCAATTTCTATTGTCTATCTTTTTTTTTCTATCATCCCTATGACCTTTCCCAGGGGTCCTATTTATACTTGGGCACTAAGGCTGGGATGGCATTTTGGCGCCAAAACTTAGAGGGTTGGTGAGGGACAAAGTCTGTAGTGTACTATTTATCCCTACCTGCAGGCAGGTCTGCCTGTCCCCTCTGGCGGATGCCCCCTGGCACCGACCAAAGTTCAAAAGCAAATATGTCTTCTAATGGAGACAAAATATCTGATTTGCTAAATATCTTTTGAAACGGTAACTTTGATACAAACTTTGTAAACTTGAGGGGGGGTCTCGAGGACCACCTCCTCTAAAATATTTGCAGGCTTGAGGGGGGTCTCGAGGACCCCCTTCTAAAATCATTTTTCTTGAGAGGGGTTTAGAGGACCCTCTCCTCTAAAATCATTTTATAAATAGTTCTTTTCTTGTGAGCAGTCAGCCCTTTGGCTGCTCACTTCACTTGTGATTAAGTGTGAGGTGTGTGAGGACTGGGTGACCCTAGGATCTCCTACTAGTATTCTCTCAATCCTATAGTGCTAAGTGGTTGAGCTTGCTCAACATACCTTGTCCCTCAGCCGCCAAGCCAAAACTCCCGGGAGGTCCCAACGCGCCTGTTCGAGCCCTGCTTGCTCGACTAGGCAACCTGTACAAGAAAGTAAAGTGTTAGTGATGTTGTTCATTTAGAGACTGATGTTTCATGATGAGGAGTTGCTTGTGATAGCTACTCCCTCAATATGAGTTTCTGTTAGCAGCACTTCTCGAATAACATTTCTGCAGTGACCCTTGCAGTGGCGCCGAGCCTTGCAGTGCCGCTGACTCTCTCGACTGTCATTACTGCAGTGACCCTTGCAGCGACGCTGACCCTTGCAGCGGTACTTCTTAATTTTGGATTTCTGTGGTGACCCTCGCGGGCACCTCTCGAACGTTATTACTGTAGTGACCCTTGTTGTAGTGGCGCTGACGCTTGAAGCGGCGCTGACCCTTGCAGCGGCGCTGACACTTGTAGCGGCGCTGGCACTTGGAGCGGCGCGGACACTTCTGTGGCGCCGACCCTTGCCGCGACGCTGACACTTGCAGGGGCGCTGGTACTTGAAGCGGCGCGAACACTTGCAGCGGTGCTGACACTTGCAGCGTCGCTGGTACTTGAAGCGGCGCCGACACTTGCGGCAGCGCCGATACTTGCGGCGGTGCCGACACTTGCGGCGGCGCTGGCACTTGAAGCGGTGCTGACCCTTGCAGCGACGTAGACACTTGCAGCGGCGCTGACACTTGCAGCGGCACAGACACTTGAAACGGCGCTGACCCTTGCAGCGGCGTAGACACTTGCAGCGACGCTGACACTTGCAGCGGCGCGGACACTTGAAGTGGCGTTGGCACTTGAAGTGGTGCCGACACTTGCAGCGGCGTTGACCCTTGCAGCGGCACTAGCACTTGAAATGGCGTTGACCCTTGCAGCGGCGTAGACACTTGCAGCGACGCTGACACTTGTTGTGGCGCAGACACTTGAAGCGGCGCAATCAATTGAAGCGGCGCTGGCACTTGAAGTGGCGCCGACACTTGCGGCGGCACTGACCCTTGCAGCGGTGCTGACACTTGAAGCGGCGCTGGCATTTAAAGCGGCGCCGACACTTGCAATGGCGCTGACCCTTGCAATGGCGCAGACACTTGTAGCGGCGCTGGCACTTGAGGCGGCGCCGACCCTTGCGGCGGCGCGGACACTTGCATTGGCGCTGGCACTTGCAGCGGTGCTGACACTTGCAGCGGCGCTGGCATTTTAAGCGGCGCTGACCCTTGCAGCGGCGTAGACACTTGCAGTGACGCTGACACTTGCAGCGGCGCGGACACTTGAAGCGGCGCTGGCACTTGACGTGGCGCGGACACTTGCGGCGGGGCCGACCCTTGTTGCGGCGCGGACACTTGCAGCGGAGCCGACACTTACAGCGGCGCTGACACTTGAAGCGGCACTGGCACTTGAAGTGGCGCAGACACTTGAAGCGGCGCTGACCCTTGCAGCGGCGCTGACCCTTTCAGCGGCGCTGACACTTGCAGTGGCGCTGGGGGCTCCTCCTGAATATGAGTTTCTGCCGGGACCCTGGGGTGGCTCCTCCTCAATAAGAGTTTCTGTCGGGACCCCGGGGGGGGGGGGGGTTCCTTCTCTATATAAAAATAAATAAAAATATTTTTATTTATTTTTTTATTTGTAGGTAGACACCCTTCTACAATGAGCACCTTGCAAAATCCTCAATCCTTTACAAAATAATAGAATAAGAACCTATCTTGCTCCAAATTTCCCCTTAGGGTCATTACATACCATACATAAACAAAAAGGGCTAAAGCACTACCCGATTCATATATATCTCCCATACGATTTTCCAAAATTTCATATAGTAATAATCCTATTAATAAAGGAAAAATTACTTACAACATCCATCTCTAGTCCGGTTGCCCATCCTCATCAATGGGCTCCCAAACATAGTCCCCCGGTCTAAAGCGACCTCGAATCTGCTGTAGGGGTTGCACTTCCAAAATTTCATCAAAACGTGGTCCTTTACTTCTATTAGGACAATCTCTCTTTTTATGACCTATTTCTTTACAAAAGAAACACTTACCCATAAACCCTTTCTGCCCACTCACATTACTGGCACTCTCTTTGCCAAACTTACTTGATGAACTCGAATCTCCAAAGTTCTTACTCTTTTGAGAACGAAAACGATATTCATAACACTTTAATAGTGCCGCATTCACTACCTCGATGAAAGTCATTAACTTAGGACTTCCTAACAAATGTTGTTGGATTTTCCAATCTAAACCTCGAACAAACTTCGATATACGTTTCTCTTCCGCATTTTTCTCATTAGGTACTAATCTCGCCCATAGGGAAAAATCTTTTTCATATTCTGCCACCGTCCTATTTCCTTGAAAAATCCCCATATCTAGAGTAGGTGAAGGCAAATACCTTCGATAAAAAAGTTCCCAAAATTCTTTTATAGGTAAAGTATCTCTCTGTTCAGATGTGGTGACAGACTCCCACCATTGAAGAGCTTCACCCGATAACTTAAAGGTGGCTAAAAATTGTTTCTGCACCTCACTACACTCAACCATACGAAGGTGCCTCTGTATAATATTTTTTCATTGACTTGCAGCCATCGCATCAACTCCCCCTGCAAACTCGGGAGGATTCCCCTTACTAAAATCTTCCTTCACTCTCTCCCATAAGGACAATCCTAAATGGGGCGGGGCTGCTCGAGCGGCAGATTGCTGAGCCATCGTAGAAACGGCAGCACTGACTGCTTGTGCCACTATATTGGCAATATCATCCGTAGTCATATTCCTTTGAGGCATTTGGGGTTGCACATTCCCTTTATTTGCCCTGACTGAACGACCTCCCTTCGGTGGCATCTAAAACAAGAATAATTGTATCAGAACGCCTTTCAAATACTTTCGAATCACAGAAAGTTATGGACGTATGAATGTAATCGTCCTAATAATAAGGCTCTACATCAAGAACGCTTACGGAAGATCGTAGTAACGCACACAGATCCTAAAGACACTAGAACCTGATGCTCTGATACCACCTGTGACAACCCGCTCCAAATAATAACGGGTGGCCAGCCCTATACTACATAAATCAGGTATCTCAGATGGTACAGTCTCAACATCAACAACTAAACACTATAATATAAGGCTAACTACCCGAAATCATAAAGTGCGAATTGCCAAAAATTTAAAACTTTTATTTTTAACAACAACAGCCAAACCAATAATGCACACAACCAACAATATACATCTAACTATGGTGTGAAATGTGCATGCTCCAATGATAAAAGAGTACAATACATTGTACAACAAAAATCTCAACAATGAAATACCCGAATATGCTGTCGGGCAACAGACAATACAATAATCTGATAAATAAAATATGAAAGTGTTAATCTACAACACTTGAGTACTAACTCAATAAAACGGAATCCTAATCTAGATGTACAATAGATAGGAATCGACTAAAGCAAAGTGCCAAAACAGTCTGCTACTGCCACAGCTCCACAAATCCTGAATGGAGGAATATCAAAGGCGTCCTTGCGGAGGAACACCTGAAGTAATACAATATATACATGGAGAAGGAAAATATAAACGGGTCAGAGCCCGAGTTTTGAAAACAGTTTATAGCAAGTGTATTAAAATGCATAATAATTATAAATGCATTATTACATGATTTAGTTGGAATCGAGCTCTCCATACAAATTCAACTCACCTCTCATCTAAAGCGTGCACTAAGCGTATGCACGTGATCTCCAAAAAGATGCCCGATTCTAAATAGGTAAGAGGATCCTAACTTAAACCCAAAAGAAGTATTTAAGAAAAATCATCTAACCTATTTCCCAATACATTCGTTCCCATAATTTATAAGTCAAATACATTAACTTTAATGTAATAGTTATAGTTATCTTTATAATGTTCATTTGTTGAACATATAAAGTTACTTGATCCAATCATGTCCACATCATCAACATACACCATCAATCTCAATTACTAGAATTTATATTCTAGTGATGCCCATATAAGGCATGAAACCATATATATAATTATTATAGATGAGTTATTAGCATCAAGAGTTAAGGACTAAAATCCTCCGGATTCTCAACACGGTACTGCGTTTCGGATGTGGGACGTCTCGCCGAAGCGAAATCCAAACAAGGAACCCCCCCGTTACACTACTCCTGACCGTATCGATCCTCGGGGCTCATTATGCCCTCAATGCAAGATGCATGTAACCCAAATGATTATTATCCAATTTTAATTTATTAATATTCCCAATTCTCAATAGTACACGACGTTTCATGCGTGGGACGTCTCGTCGAAGTAAAATCCAAACAAGGAACCCCCCCCCCCCCCCCCCGTTACACTACTCCTGGCACTGTCGATTGTCGGGATATGTGATATATATGTTTATATATAATGATGAGCATTAAGGACTAAACTTATCGCCAAGTTCCAACATTACACTGCGGTGCGTGCGTGGGACGTCTCGCCGAAGAGAAATCCAAACAAGGAACCCCCCCGATACACTAATCCTGGCAATGTGGGTCGTTGAGGTCCATTATGCCCTTGACACCCAAATACAACCATAAGCAATAATAACCATCCAAAAGCGCTATAACTCGAAGGACACAGGCTCACATGCTACCATCTTCCAGCAGCCCATATACGTAGCAAACTGGGGCCACCTGGTGGGGTTCAACGACACCCACCTCGTGATCAACTCACGCACACGACGTCCCGAGAAGCGGTCATAGTTCCTAACCGGCAAGTGAGAGCGTCACATACCCTCGACCTCTCACCCCCAAAATAAATAGATATATATATATATCATAAATGTCATTTGCTGACCACAAAGGATGACTATGACCTGGGGAATATCCACATCCTGCTTTTCTAGTCAGAATGCTCACCCTCTACGCACGAAACTTCCCAATGATAGCAAGGAGTGGGTATGCTTAACATGTATATACACCATCATATAAGGTATAAATACATCCCACACAATAAAGATATACCATTTTATATAAGGTATACCTGCAACATCATATTCATTTTCATTATACGCTCTTAGGCGCAATTGATTAACATCATTTGTTTAGTATATCTCTCTCTATTGATACACTAACCGTCAATACTCCCACATTTTACCCCACTTGGTGTAGTATGTGCTATACTAATTCTCGCTTGAAGCTCTCATGTCGCTTCTAGTATGAATTGTCTTTCAATTCAATTTAAGTTAAGGATATTCTATATCCTATGCACCTCAAATGATAATACACACTTTAAATGACCCGGTAACTTTAAATCGAGTCAAACGATCCTAATTTATTTCGGAACCCAAATAAACCCCAAGTACAGTCATTTCGACTTTCTCGACCCTTTCGAAAACGATGGTACCCTCAGAATCGACATTCGACACTCTTTCTGACGACTCTAAATTTTGACCTTAATGGCCAATTTAATTATTTCTCCAATAAAATATTATTTATTTCTTCCAAAATAAAATAATTACTGTTCCGAAAGTCTTGGGTTGTTACAAACTTCCCCACTTACAAAAAATTCGTCCTCGAAATTTAGCTAAGCCTAATTCTCCAAAGCTCAACTACTTCTAATCTACCCATCCTTACTAATCCTATCTCCAAACATCTAACTTCCCACGACGAATTAATTTAATTTATGTTGATTATGAGTTATATACAACCAATTTCCACAACAAGGGCACCCATACACCCTTTATATTCGAGTTAGCACTCATACCAATCATAATAAGGCTTTATTTGCCTCGAAAGTTCCACATTTCCATAAATATAAATAATACTAAAATTTTAATGGAGAGAATTTGAATGGTCCAAAGAAATAACTCCTCTCAATTCCTGACAATCGCCACTTTCGTGCGGGGGACGTCTCGCAAAAGCGAAATCCAAACAAGGAACCCTCCCAATACACTAATGTGTGGCGATATCGGGGATTGAGAGTTTGTTAAATCCGGACTAGAGTTTGAAGATATTTTAGTGGAAATTTTTATTTTGAAAGGTCCCGAAGGCCGATAAAAGTTTTATTTTGAAAATAGTTTATTTTGAAAACGGTTTATATATTACAATATAATATCAAATGCCTTATGTCCAACACAAGGTCTTTATAGATCATCATCTATATAACATGTAGCTCAGAAATATTATCATATTCATGAGCTAATATTTTTACCTGCATCCCAATAAACCACAATCAAAACATTCAAACATAAACAACATCTCACATCATTTCAATATATATAGCCTTTTTATAAGGCACATCCATATTTGGAATTCAACAATCATTATAGTCTATCATGACTATATAAAAGAAGTAGCTTTTATCATTACTACTTATCACCATAATCATTTTTACATTAACTACAAGGTTTAAAGCTCTTTATGAGTGTAGGAGGGTAGTGAGACTGGGGTCTATGAATAACTGGAAAGGGTGAGGCGTGACCCACTCCAATGGACGCTGCCTGCAAGGTCTTCAAGGTCTCATGGTGCAACTTCTGAAGAAAACTTCTCCTTCTGGTAACAATGGAACTCAAGGTTCAACTCACTCCCTACAAGAAGATGAACTTTCACAGCAAAAATAGCAATTTTCTCAAGGGAAACACCTGAGAGTGATGGCTGTCAGTAGGGAGTGAAGGAACAAGGCACTTAGCACTATGAGAATGAGCAGGGAGAGAATACTTAGGTAGGTCTGGTGATGTTTTGGCAGAGTAACAGTGCAATTTCTATTGTCTATCTTTTTTTTTTTATCATCCCTATGACCTTTCCCAGGGGTCCTATTTATACTTGGGCACTAAGGCTGGGTTGGCATTTTGGCGCCAAAACTTAGAGGGTTGGTGAGGGACAAAGTCTGCAGTGTACTATTTGTCCCTACCTGCAGGCAGGTCTGCCTGTCCCCTCTGGCGGATGCCCCCTGGCACCGACCAAAGTTCAAAAGCAAATATGTCTTCTAATGGAGACAAAATATCTGATTTGCTAAATATCTTTTGAAACGGTAACTTTGATACAAACTTTGTAAACTTGAGGGGGGGTCTCGAGGACCACCTCCTCTAAAATATTTGCAAGCTTAAGGGGGGTCTCGAGGACCCCCTTCTAAAATCATTTTTCTTGAGAGGGGTTTAGAGGACCCTCTCCTCTAAAATCATTTTATAAATAGTTCTTTTCTTGTGAGCAGCCAGCCCTTTGGTTGCTCACTTCACTTGTGATTAAGTGTGAGGTGTGTGAGGACTGGGTGACCCTAGGATCTCCTACTAGTATTCTCTCAATCCTATAGTGCTAAGTGGTTGAGCTTGCTCAACATACCTTGTCCCTCAGCCGCCAAGCCAAAACTCCCGGGAGGTCCCAACGCGCCTGTTCGAGCCCTGCTTGCTCGACTAGGCAACCTGTACAAGAAAGTAAAGTGTTAGTGATGTTGTTCATTTAGAGACTGATGTTTCATGATGAGGAGTTGCTTGTGATAGCTACTCCCTCAATATGAGTTTCTGTTAGCAGCACTTCTCGAATAACATTTCTGCAGTGACCCTTGCAGTGGCGCCGAGCCTTGCAGTGCCGCTGACTCTCTCGACTGTCATTACTGCAGTGACCCTTGCAGCGACGCTGACCCTTGCAGCGGTACTTCTTAATTTTGGATTTCTGTGGTGACCCTCGCGGGCACCTCTCGAACGTTATTGCTGTAGTGACCCTTGTTGTAGTGGCGCTGACGCTTGAAGCGGCGCTGACCCTTGCAGCGGCGCTGACACTTGTAGCGGCGCTGGCACTTGGAGCGGCGCGGACACTTGCTGCGGCACCGACCCTTGCCGCGACCCTGACACTTGCAGGGGCGCTGGTACTTGAAGCGGCGCCGATCCTTGCAGCGGCGCGAACACTTGCAGCGGTGATGACACTTGCAGCGGCGCTAGTACTTGAAGCGGCGCCAACACTTACGGCGGCGCCGACACTTGCGGCGGTGCCGACACTTGCGGCGACGCTGGTACTTGAAGCGGCGCTGACCCTTGCAGCGACGTAGACACTTGCAGCGGCGCTGACCCTTGCAGCGGCGCAAACACTTGAAACGACGCTGACCCTTGCAGCGGCGTAGACACTTGCAGCGACGCTGACACTTGCAGCGACGCTGACACTTGCAGCGGCGCGGACACTTGAAGTGGCGTTGGCACTTGAAGTGGCACCGACACTTGCGACGGCGTTGACCTTTGCAGCGGCACTAGCACTTGAAACGGCGCTGACCCTTGCAGCGGCGTAGACACTTGCAGCGACGCTGACACTTGTAGTGGCGCAGACACTTGAAGCGGCGCAGACACTTGAAGCGGCGCTGGCACTTGAAGTGGCGCCGACACTTGCGGCGGCGCTGACCCTTGCAGCGGCGCTGACAGTTGCAGCGGTGCTGACACTTGAAGCGGCGCTGGCATTTAAAGCGGCGCCGACACCTGCAATGGCGCTGACCCTTGCAATGGCGCAGACATTTGTAGCGGCGCTGGCACTTGAAGCGGCGCCGACCCTTGCGGTGGCGCGGACACTTGCATTGGCGCTGGCACTTGCAGCGGTGCTGACACTTGCAGCGGCGCTGGCATTTGAAGCGGCGCTGACCCTTGCAGCGGCGTAGACACTTGTAGTGATGCTGACACTTGCAGCGGCGCGGACACTTGAAGCAGCGCTGGCACTTGACGTGGCGCGGACACTTGCGGCGGCGCCGACCCTTGCTGCGGCGCGGACACTTGCAGCGGCGCCGACACTTACAGCGGCGCTGACACTTGAAGCGGCACTGGCACTTGAAGTGGCGCAGACACTTGAAGCGGCGCTGGCACTTGAAGTGGCGTCGACACTTTTAGCGGCGCTGACCCTTGCAGCGGCGCTGACACTTGCAGCGGCGCTGATACTTGCAGTGGCGCTGGGGGCTCCTCCTGAATATGAGTTTCTGCCGGGACCCTGGGGTGGCTCCTCCTCAATAAGAGTTTTTTTCGGGACCCTGGGGTGGCTCCTCCTCAATAAGAGTTTCTGTCGGGACCCCGGGGGGGTTCCTTTTCTATATAAAAATAAATAAAAATATTTTTATTTATTTTTTTATTTGTAGGTAGACACCCTTCTACAATGAGCACCTTGCAAAATCCTCAATCCTTTACAAAATAATAGAATAAGAACCTATCTTGCTCCAAATTTCCCCTTAGGGTCATTACATACCATACATAAACAAAAAGGGCTAAAGCACTACCCGATTCATATATATCTCCCATACGATATTCCAAAATTTCATATAGTAATAATCCTATTAATAAAGGAAAAATTACTTACAACATCCATCTCTAGTCCGGTTGCCCATCCTCATCAATGGGCTCCCAAACATAGTCCCCCGGTCTAAAGCGACCTCGAATCTGCTGTAGGGGTTGCACTTCCAAAATTTCATCAAAACGTGGTCCTTTACTTCTATTAGGACAATCTCTCTTTTTATGACCTATTTCTTTACAAAAGAAACACTTACCCATAAACCCTTTCTGCCCACTCACATTACTGGCACTCTCTTTGCCAAACTTACTTGATGAACTCGAATCTCCAAAGTTCTTACTCTTTTGAGAACGAAAACGATATTCATAACACTTTAATAGTGCCGCATTCACTACCTCGATGAAAGTCATTAACTTAGGACTTCCTAACAAATGTTGTTGGATTTTCCAATCTAAACCTCGAACAAACTTCGATATACGTTTCTCTTCCGCATTTTTCTCATTAGGTACTAATCTCGCCCATAGGGAAAAATCTTTTTCATATTCTGCCACCGTCCTATTTCCTTGAAAAATCCCCATATCTAGAGTAGGTGAAGGCAAATACCTTCGATAAAAAAGTTCCCAAAATTCTTTTATAGGTAAAGTATCTCTCTGTTCAGATGTGGTGACAGACTCCCACCATTGAAGAGCTTCACCCGATAACTTAAAGGTGGCTAAAAATTGTTTCTGCACCTCACTACACTCAACCATACGAAGGTGCCTCTGTATAATATTTTTCCATTGACTTGCAGCCATCGAATCAACTCCCCATGCAAACTCGGGAGGATGCCCCTTACTAAAATCTTCCTTCACTCTCTCCCATAAGGACAATCCTAAATGGGGTGGAGCTGCTCGAGCGGCAGATTGCTGAGCCATCGTAGAAACGGCAGCACTGACCGCTTGTGCCACTATATTGGCAATATCATCCGTAGTCATGTTCCTTTGAGGCATTTGGGGTTGCACATTCCCTTTATTTGCCCTGATTGAACGACCTCCCTTCGGTGGCATCTAAAACAAGAATAATTGTATCAGAACGCCTTTCAAATACTTTCGAATCACAGAAAGTTATGGACGTATGAATGTAATCGTCCTAATAATAAGGCTCTACATCAAGAACGCTTACGGAAGATCGTAGTAACGCACACAGATCCTAAAGACACTAGAACCTAATGCTCTGATACCACCTGTGACAACCCGCTCCAAATAATAACGGGTGGCCAGCCCTATACTACATAAATCAGGTATCTCAGATGGTACAGTCTCAACATCAACAACTAAACACTATAATATAAGGCTAACTACCCGAAATCATAAAGTGCGAATTGCCAAAAATTTAAAACTTTTATTTTTAACAACGACAGCCAAACCAATAATGCACACAACCAACAATATACATCTAACTATGGTGTGAAATGTGCATGCTCCGATGATAAAAGAGTACAATACATTGTACAACAAAAATCTCAACAATGAAATACCCGAATATGCTGTCGGGCAACAGACAATACAATAATCTGATAAATAAAATATGAAAGTGTTAATCTACAACACTTGAGTACTAACTCAATAAAACGGAATCCTAATCTAGATGTACAATAGATAGGAATCGACTAAAGCAAAGTGCCAAAACAGTCTGCTACTGCCACAGCTCCACAAATCCTGAATGGAGGAATATCAAAGGCGTCCTTGCGGAGGAACACCTGAAGTAATACAATATATACATGGAGAAGGAAAATATAAACGGGTCAGAGCCCGAGTTTTGAAAACAGTTTATAGCAAGTGTATTAAAATGCATAATAATTATAAATGCATTATTACATGATTTAGTTGGAATCGAGCTCTCCATACAAATTCAACTCACCTCTCATCTAAAGCGTGCACTAAGCGTATGCACGTGATCTCCAAAAGGATGCCCGATTCTAAATAGGTAAGAGGATCCTAACTTAAACCCAAAAGAAGTATTTAAGCAAAATCATCTAACCTATTTCCCAATACATTCGTTCCCATAATTTATAAGTCAAATACATTAACTTTAATGTAATAGTTATAGTTATCTTTATAATGTTCATTTGTTGAACATATAAAGTTACATGATCCAATCATGTCCACATCATCAACATACACCATCAATCTCAATTACTAGAATTTATATTCTAGTGATGCCCATATAAGGCATGAAACCATATATATAATTATTATAGATGAGTTATTAGCATCAAGAGTTAAGGACTAAAATCCTCCGGATTCTCAACACGGTACTGCGTTTCGGATGTGGGACGTCTCGCCGAAGCGAAATCCAAACAAGGAACCCCCCCGTTACACTACTCCTGACCGTATCGATCCTCGGGGCTCATTATGCCCTCAATGCAAGATGCATGTAACCCAAATGATTATTATCCAATTTTAATTTATTAATATTCCCAATTCTCAATAGTACACGACGTTTCATGCGTGGGACGTCTCGCCGAAGTAAAATCCAAACAAGGAACCCCCCCCCCCCCCCCCCCCCGTTACACTACTCCTGGCACTGTCGATTGTCGGGATATGTGATATATATGTATATATATAATGATGAGTATTAAGGACTAAACTTATCCCCAAGTTCCAACATTACACTGCGGTTCGTGCGTGGGACGTCTCGCCGAAGAGAAATCCAAACAAGGAACCCCCCCGATACACTAATCCTGGCAATGTGGGTCGTTGAGGTCCATTATGCCCTTGACACCCAAATACAACCACAAGCAATAATAACCATCCAACAGCGCTATAACTCGAAGGACGCAGGCTCACATGCTACCATCTTCTAGCAGCCCATATACGTAGCAAACTGGGGCCACCTGGTGGGGTTCAACGACACCCACCTCGTGATCAACTCACGCACACGACGTCCCGAGAAGCGGTCATAGTTCCTAACCGGCAAGTGAGAGCGTCACATACCCTCGACCTCTCACCCCCAAAATAAATAGATATATATATATATATATCATAAATGTCATTTGCTGACCACAAAGGACGACTATGACCTGGGGAATATCCACATCCTGCTTTTCTAGTCAGAATGCTCACCCTCTACGCACGAAACTTCCCAATGATAGCAAGGAGTGGGTATGCTTAACATGTATATACACCATCATATAAGGTATACATACATCCCACACAATAAAGATATACCATTTTATATAAGGTATACCTGCAACATCATATTCATTTTCATTATACGCTCTTAGGCGCAATTGATTAACATCATTTGTTTAGTATATCTCTCTCTATTGATACAATAACCGTCAATACTCCCACATTTTACCCCACTTGGTGTAGTATGTGCTATACTAATTCTCGCTTGAAGCTCTCATGTCGCTTCTAGTATGAATTGTCTTTCAATTCAATTTAAGTTAAGGATATTCTATATCCTATGCACCTCAAATAGCATTTCTCATTGTGTGAGATATCTCCCAAATCAATCATCAATAAGGATATTTCTATATCCGTATGCACGTCAAATAGTATTATAATTCTCCATCCATTATAAGGTTCAATATAGTTTATGAACCATTAAAGTTATCCCAATTAGGATTGGATCCTAAGATTCGGCACCTCTAAGTCAACCTCATTTTCAAATCGTGTAGTTGTTATCATCACCAAACAACCTCAAATAAAAGTGGGCTTCCCCACTTAGAAAAATACCAAAGTCTCTAATACCGATATGACTCAAAATTTCTTTTAGGGGAAACTCGCTAAAAGTCTCCAAAACCTTCTCCAAATATCTCCTATAGAGGTCCCAAATCGGTAACCTCGAACAAAACGGGATGAAATTCTCCTTAGAAAACATCTCCAAAACTCCCATGTTTTCGAATCGATTCGTCCCATCCGAATCGATTCGGCTCCCAAAAGCGAATCGATTCGGCCCATTTGAATCGATTCGGTCCAAAGGACCTGGGAGTCTGCTACATACCGAATCGATTCGCAAGGGGAGAATTGATTCGGCCCTAAAGACCTGGGCAATCTACAACAGTCCGAATCGATTCGGTAGGGGCGAATCGATTCGGCAAGTGCAGCAAGCTACGAAATGGGTTGTTTTATTCTTAACCCAAAATACCCAAAAATCATTTATCTCATCTTCCAACCATTTTCATCCAACCCAATCACATATATAACATTAATATTCATTCTAGAATACTTATAAACCAATTTCTAACCTTAAATCCATTTTAAGCACTACAAATCTAAGGTTTTTCCCAAAAGTTAGGTTTTGTCAATTTAAACCTAAAACCCAAAATTCAATCCACAAATCACGCAATAATTGATACACAACAATTATTTAGCAAGTTTAATCACTTGCCTCGGGTTCGTAGGGTCTGAATCCGCCTTCCAATCGCGTATTAGCCCGGAAATACTCTTTTTTCTTTCCTTTTTCTCTTCTTTCTCTTCTTCTTTCTTTCTTCTTTCTTTCTATTTCTCTTTCTCTCTTTGGAGAATAAATCTCCCGTAGGCTTTTTAAGCCTAAAACCCAAGATACACATCTTTAAATGATAATACACACTTTAAATGACCCGGTAACTTTAAATCGAGTCAAACGGTCCTAATTTATTTCGGAACTCAAATAGACCCCAAGTACAGTCATTTCGACTTTCTCGACCCTTCCGAAAACGATGGTACCCTCAGAATCGACATTCGACACTCTTTCTGACGACTCTAAATTTTGACCTCAATGGCCAATTTAATTATTTCTCCAATAAAATAACATTTATTTCTTCCAAAATAAAATAATTACTGTTCCGAAAGTCTTGGGTTGTTACAGCCGTCAAACCAATCATATGACCAACCCTAAATTCCCCAAAATAAATTTACATTGGACACATATAAAGTGACCCAGTAGCATCTAAGAAAGTCAAATTCAGCTCACTGTAGCCAAATAATGTGAAACGCGCAAAGCATCCTACATACACGAAACAACAATACCACGTGAAGTATGGAAAAAATAAAAAATATCATAAATAACATTAGTATAAATCACAATAATACTCCCCCTATGATAACTAGCTTTTTGCGTATGTATCGTTGTTGTGAAAAAGCCACTCTCAAAATTCCTTTGAGTACCTACAAAACTTGTCTAAAAATAACTCGTATTGCTGTAAGTACGGGTATCAATCCAACTTTCAAGGTGAAACAATAAATGTGAAAACGTGCAATTCCAAATTTTTTTATTAATTTTTTTTTTTAAAAAATAATTTCAAGGGAAAGATTAACTAACAAATGCTAAAAATTATAAAATGACTAAATAAGGAAAAATAATGTGCAACCGAGTGTGAAATATGTGACAAGGTCAAGAGATGGGATTACACTGCATTTTTAATTATTTTAATTTCTCAATTTATTAATTTGAAATATTTCGAGATAATATTAAATCGATAATCTAACTCTCGTTATAATTATAAATTTAATAAAATATTTTTTCAGAAAATTAATTTAAAAATGTCACACGATGAAAAATTAAGACTACGCTATTTTCAGAAAATTACCCGCTAGGATCAATTTAAAGAAAACAATATCAGTCCTCAAATTTCATTACCGAATTAATATTCAAATATTGAAAAAACCTATCTCTAGTTCGATTCCTAAATTCAAACATTAATTCGTTCAATTAATTTACTAACTCTCGTTACATAAATTAATTGGTGACACTTGAAAATTAATTTACCTAGAAATATAAAATTAAATAAACCAATTAATTAAATTAATATCATACGCAGTGCATCCCACCCCTTGAACGGGGTGTTTAGCCAAACATTCTCATGTTAGAGTAAACAACATTCAATAAAATATCAAAAGATGACATAAATTTGAATAGAGAAATAAAGTACAATACACAAGTCTCCTTGTTGAATCGCATTTATGAAATGCGTCTCAATCTTCTCACTAATCCAGCATTTGATTACACCAAAAAGAACAAAAAAACCAAAAAAAACAAACCTAAAAATTTAATCTAAAACTAAACTAATTTTTTTTTGAAATTTTTTATGACCCTAAACTGTACATAATATACACTTTGTTTTTCTCTCTCTACATATCTCCTTTCTTTTTTGTTGCTGTTGAATCTTTTTCCTCTCCCTTCCTAATGAGCTGATGCCTTTTTTAAATAAGCCACGAAGCTTTATTTTGGATGGTGTGATTTTTTGGGGATTTCATTTTACTCCCACATTCATGGCTTAGCAAGTGGGTTTCCTATTTTTATGGAGATGGGATTGCTGCTTTGAATCGGGTTGGACATGGGTTTGGAGTTTTCTTGGGTCGGAGGTCCCGTTGGGGGCTCGGGTTTAAGGCTTGCTAGATGAAATCGGTATGGGGGTAAGGCTGGGGCGCGCCGCCGGCATTTTGGGTTTCCGGCGCAGGTGGGTCCGAGTCCGGCGAGGTTAGGGGTTCGGTTTTGATTGCCTGGGAAATGGGTATTCGGGTTTTGTTTGTTTTTTTTTCTTTTGTTTAATTTGGTTTAGGAATGGCAAGATGGGTTTTGATGTGTTGGTTGGCTAGATTGGCTATAGTGTTTTGGTTTGAAATGGAGGTGAGAGAAAGAGGGTTGGGTGGTTGAAGAAGATGGGTTGGGGTGTGTTAGTGTATATGAGGGTGTAAGTTAAGTGGTGAGGGTGAGTGTATGGGAGAGCTTGTTTGTATGGTGTAGGATAGCTAGTGTGTGTGTTTAATTTGTACCCCTAAAAAATTAAAACAATCTAATTAAAAAAATTAAAATTAACAAAACTAAAAAATATCAACACAAAAAAAAAACTCAAATAATAAAAGAAATAAAAACTAAAAATCTAAAAATCAAATAAAAATACAAATAAAACTTAAGACTAAAAAAAATCTAATAACTAAAAAAAACTAACATCTCAAACTAAAAAAAATGAAAATAAAAAGAAATAAAATAAAATTATATTAAACTTAAAAAATATAAAATAATAAAATAAAACTAAAATAATATATATATATATATATATAATGAAATCTAATAGAACTAAAAAAATTAAATTCCTAAAAATTAATCCTAATAAAAATAAAATAAAATAAAGATTAAAAATTAAAAACTAATAAAAAATTAAAATCAAAATAAAGAAATAGAAAAATAGAAAAATAGAAAATAAATCCTAAAAAAAATTCTAAATAAATCCTAAAAATAAAATGACTAAAAGAAAAAAATCTAGAAAAATAATAAAGGTACAAACTCAACACACACGGGCTTGGGGAATGGTCTGGGCTCGATGTAGGCGTAGGTTTAGGTTAGGTTAAGGTTACGGGACTGGTTCGGGGCATTCGGAACACATCTCGGCATGCTCAAATTGGACTCTGACTTCGCGGTCTCTTTCGATTTCTTCGATGCAAGCTTTTGACCTCTATTGAATCACAATTGACTGGAATTAGCGTTATTTAGCACTCCGACTGCGTATTGACCTGAAAAATAATAAAATACGACATAAGGCCAATTTTAATTAAAACGAGTGACTAAAATGCATCCACTCGGAGTATAAAATAGACACTTTTGGGTGCTTATCACACCACCCCCAAACAGAACATTGCTAGTCCTCGAGCAAAAATTAGAGAGAAAAAAAATATAAGTAACCAAAAGTGTGCCACTTTCAGAAGCACTAGCGATTGCACTTAGCATGTGCAACAAGCCGTTAAACCTATAGGTTTCCCTACAGGACGAGTGGTGTCTCGTGAGGGTTTGCAGTGAATGTACCCACAAAATTCAAAAACTTTTTTAAATGCAGTATCTGAGTAGATGATGAAACGCTATACAACCCAACTTTAAAAGGACATTAAGGAACACCGTATTCAACTATCAAAATGTGATGAAATTACTTAATACCAAAAAGCGTAATCCTTCCTAAAACGCAACGTGTGTAGTGTGAAACAATCTTAAGTATCATTAGAGTAATTTCTAGATTGCCTTTATAGAATTGACGTTTTGACCTCAATTCTCACTGGATATATCTCTCTGAATCGAACTCTCTGAGAATTGGGTAAGTGTATCTCTCTAGTGTGTGAGGATGTGAGTAAATGTAAACAAGTTCAAACGTCTCACACACTTTATAAAAAGGACGGATAATGAAAAATTTTGATCTCATGAAGGAATGCTAACCACTATGCCGAGAATGTCGAATTATTCACCATATAATCTTCTCGTTTGCCCGAACACTTTACCAAGGGTGAAAAATGGGGTTTATGAAAGGTATAAGGGAATAATGAAATGAAGAAGATGAATGATAGGGTTTTTGAGAAGATTCCGACACACTTTGATTGACTATTGTCTTCATTTTTTGAATTCATGATCGCATATTATTTTTTTCTTTTCAATTTTTCTTTTCTTTCTTTTTTTATATATATTGCGATACATTTTTCTTTTCATAACACAAATGAAGACAATTTACATGAGAATTTTCCAAACACTCTTTTTCTTTTCTAAAAAACGATGGCAATGATGGATGGTATTTGGGACATATGGATAAGGAAAACATGGAATGATAATAGGTGGAGTGAAGGGTAAAAATGGTAAGTGTAAGGAAAAATCGGTTTAGTGCTCGGGACAAATTACAAGACACATGTTTCTTACAACTCGAAAGTAATGTCATTCTCAGTGATTATGCCAAATTTGAAACAATAATGAGATCATGCAACGACTAAATGTAGTACCCAAAGAAAGTTGAGTCAACTAGTGACTCGGAGATACGTAAAAACCCTCAAAAAGGTGAAAATCTCAAATATCACGGGTTTTAACTCTCCACTAGTGATCTTTTAAGGCTCTCTTGAGAATATAGTTACTCTTCAACTTTTGATTGTAAACGTGATAGTGTAAAATTGTCGAGTTTAGGAATTCATAGTGCAAGTACGCTTAAATCGCGTAATTTCTGGGTCAAACACAGGTATTCCGAGGTTTCTAAAAGAGGGATGACAGACAAATCATGTCATAAAAAATTAAATTTAACTGCACAAAAAGTTTAAAATCACTTGTTTCTGAAAATTTTCAAAAGAGGTACAATTTTGATAAATTTCCCACCCCCAAACAAAAAATAACATCGTCCTCGATGTTTAAAATCATATATAAAAATGAAAAGCACAAGGGAGGAAAGATATTACCATAATGAACCACTAGTGAAATGTACCGCACTCTGGAGTAAAGATAGAACCTGGAGAACAAATGTGATACAAAAACGTACAAGTCTATAAAGCATGTGAAAATCATTGGGTGGTGTGAAACACCACCCCCAAACAGGATAAGACTCATACGTAGAAACAATGAACGACGGGCTGCCTCCCGGTAGCGCTAAGTTTAATGTCTTCAGCCAGACCGAATCAGTCTCACCCTAAAGATAGGAATTAGGAAAGCACGGGTGGCAGAAAAAATTGGGAGATGAGAATCACCCCCAAATAAGACTGAAGCGTCAGTCTTGTTGGATAAAGGCTAAAAGAGGTCAATGTACTTGTATAGCAAAATGCAACACTCGATGCAAAGCATCGGTGGACCAGGGGTGGGTGAGTATTAGGGTAAGGCGAAGATGGGCAAGGGTGAGGGTGAACAGGCACCGGTCACGGTCCTTACGGAGCACAAATGTGAGGGAAACAAGGGCCCTATAAGAATGGTGCTCAAGTTGGTAGGGGAGGCAAAATGGTTTGGCAATAGTAATGGGGTGGGCCTCATAGAAGGTGCACGACTGTTCTATAAATGGTCGGGGATAATGGTCGTGTCATAACACGCCAGGGAGTTGTCGATGGAAAACACCACAAGGAAGTGGAGGGAATAAAGTAACAAGCTCAGTGTCACGAAAGATAAGAGTAGCACAAATACTCACACGGATGGTGGGGTCTATGAAAAATGCACAAATGTGATCGTGGAGTACTAAGGTGGAGGATGGATATAGGTAAGGACCTAAATACGTAGATGGGAACAGGTGACGTGCAATAACAAGGTCCAAACCAAGTGGTGGGGTCGAAGGGACAATGGGTGGGTCGGGTGGGACAAAGGGTGGGGGAAGATGATCTAACTCACGAGCAGGAGACACACATTCCTCATGAGGGGAGGAGTGATCCTCAAGGTCACTTGTAGGAGGAAGTGTGGAAATAAACGAGGGAATGATCAACTTAGCCACCCGAAAGTCACCATCCAAAGAGGTGGAAAAATCGAACGAGGCATCCCAATCCGAGATAGATGAATCAACATTAATATCTGACTCAACGGGAGTCACACATGGTGGGTCAGGATCCATATCCCGAGCGATAGAAACCATCTCGGATTCAATATCAAGAAAATAGTGAGCACTCGTAGGCGGAGCTAACCTAGGATGAAGTGGTTCCTTGGGAACACACGCAGTACGGTCAATAGGTGTAGGCTTGGGAATAAATAAGGATTATATGGAGGGGGAAAGACAAACCGCAATGGTGGGTTCGAGAGGGTAGGGAGGTGTGGGATTAATCTCACAAGCAGTTGATATGCCAACACAATTGTCAACTTGGGGCTCGGACCATGGGGTGGTCTCAACTTCAAGATTCTCAAGAGGATAGGGTTGGTCACACTCAAAATTAGTGGCACAAAGCGACACATCATCGTCCCCCACGGAGTCAATAATGGGTTGACTTGGGGTGGAAGCCATCTCGTTCACACACTCAAATGCCGTAAACCTGTGTTCAAGCTGTTGAAGGGCTTTATTTTGAGATTGAAGAGTGTGCACGAACTTGTGTAAGAGACTTTCGAGAGCGGATGTGAAAGGTGGTGGGGAGATGTCGGGTGGCGGCGATGGGTGAGGTGGACACAACTCGCTAGAAACACTAGGATATGGAGAATACTCATATGAAGTGTGTGGAGTAGGGTCAAGTGTAGCATTCACGGGAGAAGCATCTCCGTGAGGGACAAAAGTGTGATCAGCATGAGGAGAATATGAAGGGGACTGATAGGTATGAGGTGCATAAGGTAGCAATGACGACTGTTGGAAACCGTAAGGATCCACAACATGGAGTTGGGATTCATATTGCATGGAAGGATGATAAGGCCTCCATGAATAGCTCGGGTACTCATACCCCTCGACATTGGATATGTCATGAGAATACGACGAGGTTGGTTCCAAAACAGTGTCATATGGACGCACATGTTCCATGGTGGGGTCAGATGGAGAGAATATAAATGGACACTCATGGGACAAATGGTCTACCAGAAAGCAGTGTGTGCACGACGAAGCATGGGATGGGTTGATACTCAGCACCGAAGGCGGTAGAGTAGGAGATGTGTGCGTGGACGACACATGAGTATCAACAGTGGGTGTTTGAGAGTTAAAGCCATGAATTAATGAATAGAGGTTCAAATCGGCCTTAACATCAAATAATGAAAAATGGCCAAAGTACTCCCGTAAAGGACGTTCTTCGGCCATGAGGCGAGAAATATATTTTTTTTTTTTGGGGGGGGGGGGGGGGGGGGGGTTAAATAGTTTTCAAAAGAAAAGAAAATATTTTTGTGATTTTTGAAAATAAGAAAAGGAAAATCTTTTTGGTATTTTAAATATGGAAAAAAAAATCTTTTGGGGATTTTTGAAAAGATTTAAAAAAAGAAAGGAAAATATTTTGGGGATTTTTTCGAAAAAAGGGAGAAAATGGACTCTTGATTTGGGCGAACTAACGAAACCCGCCTACCGAAATAATGGAAGTGGACACACATGAGTCAAGAAAAAATCCTATTATCTTCAAAATTAGTGAAATGGGTAGTCAAATTTTAATTAAGTCCGCGGGCGACAAAATGCACAGAATTTATCTTTGTAATCGCCTGTTGCAAAAATGTGCTCCTACGGGGCTAGCTACTTGATTGATTTTAAATTTAATGATAGCTAGGGTAGCACACAATGGATAAGCGAGTGAGGCGGGTAATGAAATCCCTTCTCGTTGCAATGACCGGGGCCAGGTCTTAGGTAAATTAATTCATCAAACCATTCAATTTAGGTGCGATGCAGAAATTAAAAGCACATAGGAGCAATTAATCACACAAAAAATGAACTCGATGGCAGGAGAGTCGCGAGGGATAAAAAAAAATTATACCTCCCACGGTTGTTACACACGTGGGGTGAAGATCGAGTTGAGTCGACCGGGGGGAGATTTCGCCTATCTCAATCATCCACGGGAGTCCTACCGACCCAAATTAGAGAGACTTCAAAATCCTCGCCTTGGACGCTCTCTCTCTACCTTCTCCAGTTTCCCTTTTCGCGTTTTTTTTTTGGGAATAATTATTACAAAATAATATGGTGTCAAAATACACCCCAAATAAATACACAATCTTAAAAGAAAGAAAAAAAATCCTATACAACCAGTCTAAGGAGGAGGGAGGAGGAAGAACTACACTAAATAAGATAAATAAAATTATAAGTCTTTAATCATGTCTTCACGTCAAGAAAGCGGCAACGACGCCATTTGATAACTAGTTTTTTGCGTATGTATCGTTGTTGTGCAAAAGCCACTCTCAAAATTCCCCTGAGTACCTACAAAATTTGTCTACAAATAACTCGTATTGCAGTAAGTACGGGTATCAATCCAACTTTCAAGGTGAAACAATAAATGTGAAAACGTGCAATTCCAAATTTTTTTTATTAATTTTTAAAAAAAAAACAATTTCAAGGAAAAGATTAACTAACAAATGCTAAAAATTATAAAATGACTAAATAATGAAAAATAATGTGCAACCGAGTGTGAAATATGTGACAAGGTCAAGAGATGGGATTACACTGCATTTTCAATTATTTGAATTTCTCAATTTATTAATTTGAAATATTTTGAGATAATATTAAATCGATAATCTAACTCTCGTTATAATTATAAATTTAATAAAATCTTTTTCAGAAAATTAATTTAAAAATGTCACACGATGAAAAATTAAAACTACGCTATTTTCAGAAAATTACCCGCTAGGATCAATTTAAAGAAAACAATATCAATCCTCAAATTTCAATACCGAATTAATATTCAAATATCGGAAAAACCTATCTCTAGTTCGATTCCTAAATTCAAACATTAATTCGTTCAATTAATTTACTAACTCTCGTTACATAAATTAATTGATGACACTTGAAAATTAATTTACCTAAAAATATAAAAATAAAGAAAGCAATTAATTAAATTAATATCATACACAGTGCATCCCACGCCTTGAACGGGATGTTTAGCCAAACATTCTCATGTTAGAGTAAACAACATTCAATAAAATATCAAAACATGACATAAATTTGAATAGAGAAATAAAGTACAATACACAAATCTCCTTGTCGAATCGCATTCATGAAATGCGTCTCAATCTTCTCACTAATCCAGCACTTGATTACACCAAAAAGAACAAAAAAACAAATCTAAAAATTTATTCTAAAACTAAACTAATTTTTTTTTGGAATTTTTTTAGAATTTTTTATAACCCCAAAGTGTACATAATATACACTTTGTTTTTCTCTCTCTACGTATCTCCTTTCTTTTTTGTTGCTGTTGAGTCTTTTTCCTCTCCCTTCCTAATGAGCTGATGCCTTTTTTAAATAAGCCACGAAGCTTTGTTTTGGATGGTGAGATTTTTTGGGGATTTCATTTTGCTCCTACATTCATGGCTTAGCAAGTGGGTTTCCTATTTTTATGGAGATGGGTTTGATGCTTTGAATCGAGTTGAACATGGGTTCGGAGTTTCCTTGGGTCGGAGGTCCGGTTGGGTCACATTGGGGGCTCGGGTTTAAGGCTTGCTGGACGAAATCGGTATGGGGGTAAGGCTGGGGCACGCCGCCGACGTTTTGGGTTTCCGGCGCAGGTGGGTCCGGATCCGACGAGGTTAGGGGTTCGGTTTTGATTGCGTGGGAAATGGGTATTCGGGTTTTGTTTATTTTTTTGTTTTTTTGTTTTTTTTTCTTTTGTTTAATTTGGTTTAGGAATGGCAAGATGGGTTTTGATGTTTTGGTTGGTTAGATTGGCTATGGTGTTTTGGTTTGAAATGGAGGTGAGAGAAAGAGGGTTGGGTGGTTGAAGAAGATGGATTAGGGTGTGTTAGTGTATATGAAGGTGTAAGTTAAGTGGCGAGGGTGAGTGTATGGGAGAGGTTGTTTGTATGGTGTAGGATAGCTAGTGTGGCGGTGTGGGTGATTAATTTGTACTCCTAAAAAATTAAAACAATCTAATTAAAAAAATCAAATTAACAAAACTAAAAAATGACAACACACACAATAAAAAACTCAAATAATAAAAGAAATAAAAACTAAAAATCTAAAAATAAAAATAAAACTTAAGACTAAAAAAAAATCTAATAACTAAAAATAAACTAACATCTCAAACTAAAAAAAATGAAAATAAAAAGAAATAAAATAAAACTCTATTAAATTTAAAAAATATAATCCTAATAAAATAAAACTAAAATAATATATATATATATATATATATATATATATATATATATAATGAAATCTAATAGAACTAAAAAATTAAATTCCTAAAAATTAATCCTAATAAAAATAAAGATTAAAAATTAAAAACTAATGTAAAATCAAAATCAAAATAAATAAATAGAAAAATAAAAAATAAATCCTAAAATAAATTCTAAATAAATCCTAAAAATAAAATGACTAAAAGAAAAAAATATAGAAAAATAATAAAGGTACAAACTCAAGACACACGGGTTGGGTAATGGTCTGGGCTCGATGTAGGCTTGGGTTTAGGTTAGGTTAAGGTTACGGGACTGGTTCGGGGCATTCAAAACACATCTCGGCATGCTCAAATTGGACTCTGACTTCGCGGTCTCTTTGGATTTCTTCAATGCAAGCTTTTGACCTCTATTGAGTCGTAATTGACTGGAATTAGCGTTATTTAGCACTCCGACTGCGTATTGACCTGAAAAATAATAAAATACGACATAAGGCCAATTTTAATTCAAACGAGTGACTAAAATGCATCCATTCGGGGTATAAAATAGACACTTTTGGGTGCTTATCACCCTACATCATATATCTCTCACTCTTTTTTTCCTAAAAAAGACAAAGGAAGGATAGAAAAAAATGGTAAATATCATATCTGAGAGTGCTACAGCAGAATAAATTCGACTTATCAAATAAATCAATTTTAATTGTGTGCACCCAAATCAGTTTTAATGAAACCCAAGTTTTAATTCAGTCTTAACACATGCATCTAAGTGATATCAAATCGCAAAGCAATAAGCATGCACAGGAAACCTAATAACAAGATAGTCACAACATGAGGAAAACTCCCCCATAGGGGCAAAATCTTTTATTCCACTATAATTGTAAATCACAACTTATACATTTATAATGAAATAGATTTTTTGACACACAAATACCCTCAGGTGTCGATCGATGTCATCAACAATAAGTCCAGATGTAGCAAACCCATAAGAATCGCAGTTCTATCTTCAGCAAAGATCCACACACAACGAACTTCAATGATCACAGTCTTCAGTAATGCATCCACATGCAGCGAATTCACATGGACATGTTGTCCAAATATCGGTGTAAGTTATCCTCCCTACAAGAGTAAACTTCAACAAGATTGTATCTTGGGTTCGAAAAAAATTTAATAAAGATTGGGATGTTTTGTGAATTGAAAAACAAAAGGTTTAAAGTCTTTAAAGAAGAAGACTAAGACATTCTGCAGAAGCAGTTTCGTCTCTATTTAAAATCACAGGTCTTCTTATGAAAAAAGGAGTTGGAGACCCCTATTTATAAAAAAACTTAAGGCAGTGGGTCGCTCAAATGAAACAACATGTCATTTGAACAAAAGACACTGTCGTTTGAACGACGGGAATACTTCGCGAAACATGCTGTCGTTTGAATGACATATGGTTTCGTTTGAACGACCTATCAAATGAAATTTCAGTCCATGATTGTAGATAATTTCTATACGAATGTGTGGCTGCCAGTTTCATATTTTTTGATTTTTTTTTAATTAGTTATGCTTTTTCTACGAAAAGGTGTCCGAGAACAAAATCTTTAGATAGTATGGATTCAAAAAAAATTAACAAAAACATTTAAACATCCCAAACACTTTTAAATAAATCTTATATGGACTTAAATACATTCTCACTGAAATTCATCTTGCAGAGGTTTGAATGTTGAAGAAACTTGATATTCGGATCTGTCTCGATGCTTGAGTGAACTTGAATAATTCTTTGACGATTGTAGCGGTATACGACTTACTCAACTGTAAACGGACAATGTAAAATAATGTCCTTACAAATCTTCCCCTATTATCTATGCCGGTACAAAATAAAAACATATGAATTATCATGTCCAAATGCCTTTACAAATCTAATACCTTCCATGAACCCAAAAGTAAAAAGGTATAAAAAATTTAAGTCTTTCAATTTTTCTTCAAAAGTCTTTAACATCAAAACTTCAATCTTCTCTCATCAGGGTGTGCAATCTAATAATCTTCAATTCTTTGTACCTACACACACGAGACAAAGCAAATATCTTCGTGACGCTTCGAGTTTGAAGTGATATAAGAATAAATCAATCAATATAATCAAGTCTCCCCTATAATGCAAAACTCCCCCATAATTCGTTCTCTCCCTATTTATTTGACCAAAATAGATATGAAAACGAATAAACAATCAAAACATGGAGTGTCATGACAAACATAAAAAATATGGATCAAACTTCGTGCATGTAGAGGAAATACTGAAAGATCCACAAACTATTTTTTATTTTTAAAATTTTTGATAAAAAAAATGCAAAAACGATGTTACAAAAATCACACAGCATGAATTTTTACTAAGATAACCAAATCGGGGATATGTAATGAATGTGTGAACAAATTCAACAAGTACTAAAACTCAATCAAGCATATGTGCACGATGCATACGTGTACTCTTATGAATGAACATCAAAATCATCCTTAGGTATAAAGTTGTTGAATTTAGATGATATCGACTAAATCAAATCAACAAATCAAAGCCTAAATGATTTTCACACCAATAACGTCCAAAACTATTTAGTGTTGTTTCGAGAATTTTTCAAAGGACGTGCAAACCCATTGATTACTTTTCAACCAAAACTCCCTCATATAAAATAATACAGTTTTTTATATCTAATGAGGTACCAAATTCTCAACATAGAGAAAACCTATTGGCCCATTATTGGCATAATATTCTTTTTATTGCCATTCAATATTTTTGGGCTCTTTTCAAACCTTATTGGACCCCGGATAATTTTTAATTCCTCATTTTTTAGGTCCTAAAAAAAATTCTCACGGGAAATTGTTTTTACATGCACTACTTTTATTATTCTCGTATTATTGCACTTGGTTTTGTTTTAAGGACATGATTGAGATGAAAACACTTGACTTACATGTGATAGACAAATACAATAATCAAACCAATTCGTGCATGTGTGCAATAAAGGAAATCATGAGTCAAACATGTAGTAAGTATCAACTAATAGCATCACAATGACTCCAAATATTGTAAAGCACATGGATGACGTGATATATTATCTCAAAACACTATCAAATTGTCACACGGATAAATGGAATGAAATTGTGACTCGGTCATCCTAAGTGTCAATTCATATAAGGGGCAAACAAAATACAAAACTCTTTTGGCTTTTTTAAAATTTTTCAATTTGGTTTTTCGAAAAAAAATATGGCAAATGTAGTACAATCAGCAATAGGCATAATATCAGCATGGAAGTCATCCTATGCTAGCAAACATAAATCACATAAATGAATCATGAGTCAAAGCAGGTGTGATTAAATGAACAATGCAGTATTAGCAATTAAGTATGAAAACTAAGAATAACTGCATATAAACTATTCCATAAGCAACCAGCAACACCAAAAACCTAAATAGATGAACACAGGGTACTGTAAATAGAAAAGTGCAGAAAACCAAACATGTCGTTTAAACAAAGTATAATGTCGCTCGAACGAGAATGCTTGTCGTTCAAATGACAGCTTCTCGCGACATTAAATCTTGCTCAAATGAGAAAACAACACTTTCACAATTTTTCCCAGAATATTAAACAGAGTTACCCAGTGCAAAAATCTCCCTAAAATAGTACCAGAAAGGTACAAATTCAAAATAGAGTTAAAATAATAGCGAAATAGAAAATTCAATAAATAAGTCAATGTGCGCTACAACAAAGTGACTCATAACACTAGAAAAAGTATATCAAGATGCACAACTAGTGTATGACAAATATCAACACAATCAACCAAAAGATCTTACATGAGTTGTCACGTGCAAAAAGATGAGAGTCATGAACAATTAGACCATAATCCTGTAAATTCGATTTCCTAACCCAAATCGATGTTTAACGAGGTGTGGGGGTTTTAGGAATTGGTGTGACCCTCTCTTTAAACTTCCTAGGTCCATTTAAAAGTTTGTAACAGAAATGCCTAAGATGACCTTGCTTATCGCAATGTGTGCAAGTGTAAACCGGGTGGAGAATGTTACCTAACGGTGGACCTCTCCTCAAATTCCTAGGTGGCGCTCTCCTCAAATTCCTAGGTTCCTCTCGCACGATGTTCCTAAGTGGCTCTCGCTTGATAACCCTAGGTGTCTCTCACCCTCGACATATCCAAGCATATCTCTCAAAATTTTCTCTCATACCCTAAGTTCTTCAACCAAAACATCATTATCATTTTTTAAGTCACTCTCTTGTAATTGAGCTTTCAATTTCAAAGTTTCTTTCTTTATTTTCAAAGCTTCAGCATAAAGTTCATTGAAAGCCATTTACATGTCACGCTCATCCTCACTCTCATCACCCTCACTATCATCACTAATCACACGAGTGGGAAGCTCTCGCCTATAAGTATAAAAAACTTCTTCTTTCGAATCACTCTCACTCAGGGTAGAAACATGAGACACCGCTTTTTTCAATTACTTCCTTAAATTTGTGGGACACTCATCTATCGTGTGACCAATTCCCTCACATCCCTAACACCTCTAAGAATATTTTTCAATGGAAGATTTAACTTTCTAATTAGACTTTTCAAAAAGTTGACATCGAAAATCATCAAAATCACCAAAAGCCATTTTTTAAGAAAAAACATGATCAAACATAATAACTTAGTGCAACAGGCTTTGACACAAAAATGCGTGCGAAAATCAGGATCATGCGATAAATTAGCGTTACCCGCTCGGATACCAATTTGAGAATGCTACAGCGGAATAAATGCGACTTCTCAAATAAATCAATTTTAATTTTGTGTGAAACAAATCAGTTTTAATGAAACCCAAGTTTTCATTCAGTCCTAACACATGCATCTAAGTGGTATGAAATCATAAAGCAATAAGCATGAACAGGAAACCAAATAACAAGATAGTCACAACATGAGGAAAAATCCCCCCACAAGGGCAAAACCTTTTATTCCACAATAATTGTAAATCGCAACTTACACGGTTATAATGAAATAGATTTTTTGACACATGAATATCCTCAAGTGTTGGTCGGTGTCATCAGTAATAAGTCCACACGCAGCGAACCCACAAGAACCGCAGTCCTATCTTCAGCAAAGATCCACACGCAGCGAACCTCAATGACCGCAGTCTTGAGCAATAAATCCACATGCAACGAATTCATATGGACACGTATTCCAAATATAGGTGTAGGTTATCCTACCTATAAGAGTAAACTTAAAAAATATCATATCTTGGGTTCCAAAACAATTTAATAAAGATTGGGATGTTTTGTGAATTGAAAAATCAAAGGTTTAAAGTCTTTAAAGAAGAATACTAAAATATTCTGCAGAAGCAGTTTCGTCTCTGTTTAAAATCGCAAGTCTTCTTATGAAAAACGGAGTTGGAGACTCGTATTTATAAAAAAACTTAAGGCGGTGGGTCGCTCAAACTAAACAACATGTCGTTTGAACGAAATACACTGTCGTTTGAACGACGGGAATACTTCGCGCGACACGCTGTTGTTTGAAAGACATATGGTGTCGTTCGAATGACCTATCAAATGAGATTTTGACCATGATTGTAGATAATTTTGATACGAACGTGTGGCCGCTAGTTTCGTATTTTTCTGATTTCTTTTGAATTAGTTATGATTTTTCTACGAAAAGGTGTTCGAGAACAAAATCTTTAGATAGTATGAATTCAAAAAAATTAACAAAAATATTTAGACATCCCAAACACTTTTAAATGAAACGTAAAGGGACTTAAATAAGTTCTCACCAAAATTCATCTTGCAGAAGTTTGAATGTTGAAGAAGCTTGATATTCGTATCCGTCTCGATGCTTGAATGAACTTGAATAATTTTTTGACGATTGTAGCGATATATGACATATTCAATTGTGAATGGACGATATAAAATAATATCCTTACAATATCTAGTACGTGAATAAAACCGAATAACGTATGGCTAGATTATATCATAGAAAAGATATAAGCATTATAAGGAATTTATGATTAACAATAATCTCATCCACATGGTACAGTCCTCATGAGTATGACAGTAAATATATGAGACACAGATACCGAATAATCAACATGATTATAAGCTCCAACACATAAACATAATTACTGCATAGATATAACTGGATGTCCACAAACAATCGACAACAGATGATAAATAAACATGAGTACAATCATCAACGTATAAATAAATACAACCCAATAACACAAATACCTCAGTCAAAAAATGGCTCAAAAGAAGTAAGCAACATCATCTATCATCAGGGCCACCATCAGTCTCATTGTCTTTGTGACATGTGCCTGACGTGACCGCACCACGTCGCTACTCACGACGATGCAAATCGTCCCGAAAAGAAGTAAGTTGAGACTGATGTAATGCTCTCTGCTCTACCTCAGCCTCAAAATAATCCATCATAATATCTGTGGTACGCTCTGCTCAACTAGCTGTTACTAAAAAAGAAGCCTCGTTTCTCTCTCCTCCTCCTCAAGCATATGCATCGTCACGTCTTGGCTGGTACCTGTCTTCATAGATGGAGTCTTTGTAGGAACAGGACCTATAAAATGAGAAATGTGTCTGCCTCTAGTCGAAGAAGAACCTGCAATAGAGTGCCCACATCGAGTTTCAGCGAGGAGGTGGATCTCGAACCAACGAATCATGTTCGCATCTATCGTTGAAATGCCAGTCTATTCAACCTAATCGAGCAAAAGAGGAACCTGTGATGCGATGCAGATACGAGTAATAAGGACCCCATATGGCAGGGCTGTGTGAATAGGTGTGGTCCCAGTATTAAGGACATAAAGACATGAAAGTCATCATAATAGCAGGCAGATCAATGCACCAACCATGATTGATGACATACATAAAATGGACTATGTCCAAGGAAATCTATGTGTGATTTGACCTTGGATAAATAAACGATGATGTAAACCAATTAAAAATCCTATAATCTGCATGAAACTATTGATGAAACATGGTGGTGGTGTTAGGGGGAAGCTCTCGGAAGACATGACGAATAATATCATCGAGCTCAGGACGACTTGTGACATGTCCGAGAAAAGTAGCCTTAGGATCTTTAGGAATTTGAAGCATAATGGCGATTGTGGAAGGTGTGATACGCACCTCCACCCTAAGGACGTAGGAACACGGGCTAGAGAAAGAGCTTATTCCTCGAAAAAAGAACTCCCGAGCAATGTCTGGAAGGATGAAATTGTACATACTAAAAAGAGGATCCCAGCCTCTACCCGTAAGCCATGTGGGAACCATAGTCATCCCAAACTACTCAATCCTAAACACTCTCTCCCTAACAATGGCGTGGATATAGAAACCAAGACAATAGTAAATCTTGTAATCAACTCGACTGACCCACCTCGCTGTCGAATACCGTGGTCTATTGGCATGTGCGACCTGTGCCCTAGAAGAGGATCAGTCAGGCTCGTCGATAGTGCTTGTGTGAATGGATCGACGGTGTCTACCATTGTCTATTGAAGTAGTTATAAGGAGTAGGTAAGGAAAGTGTGTGAAAGAGAAAACCTAGTTACTAACACCGAACACAAATCAAAATGCTTTAAGATCCTATCTCCGTACAATATCCATCTGAACCACCGCAAAAACTAAACCACAACAAACAACAACAGCATAATATATAATCATGTACAATCAGCAATATCGATAAATGCAAAATGTGCTTAAATAATGTATGTCATAAATACTGAAAGTAGATAAAAAAAAACTATGGGGTATTATGACACACAAAAAATCATGGGGCAATGACAAAAAAAACTAACTAAATGAAAAAGTAAAAAAGCCCCCAAAAAATGATTTTTTGATTCGTATTTCAAGGACAGTCATAGATATGGTTATGTGTAGAAAAAAATTGAAATAACACATACTAAACATGCATGAAGATAAATCCCCTTACAATATTAATCAAAAATAAAAAAAATGAAATAAAATGACAGGATAACAGGGATACCTCATATACGGCTGATCTCACGAGGAAAGAAGGACCAAATCCAGCACACGAATAAAAGAATGAATCTTTGGAGAAATATGAATGCCCAACTATAGAGGAAGAAATCGCCCAAGTTCAAACATGCATGAGGAAGAAAAAAATAGGGGAAAACAACTGAAATGAGGGATTAAAAAGCTCTAACGCGATTTTAACATTCGTTCGAATGACAAATAGGCTCATTCGAATGACAAACGAACTTAGTTTGAACGAAATCGATGTCCTTCAAATGAATAGGAGTTTTCATTTGAACCAACGTCAAACGAGCATCTAACGAAATGAAATAATGTAGGGTTTGCTTCGAATAAGAACTTAAATGCGTTCGAACGAGATCCAATCTCGTTCTAACGAATCCTAAAATTCTGAATTTTTTTTTGAACAAATATGATTAGAAACCCCAGTATAGGTAAATCATTAGACTTAAAAAAATGACCACAACAAAATTTTATATGACACAAAAACATAATAAGCGTTACACAGTAGCATGGTATCGATATGCCTAAACTCATGGAATGGAGTGAATGGGCGTGAACTAAAGCAAATTAATTATGACCCAAACACTTAAATACGTTTAAGAAGCTCTAATTGACCGCAAGATTTTATCTAAACTATGATTCATCCTCAAGAGACAATTATAAATTGAACTTAATGCACACAAGCCTAGATTTTGAGGATTCTACAATTCAATAACGTCAAGACATGATCGCTATACCTCGAATTTATTGTGCAAACCCATTGATCTTCAACTAAATTCCCTCAAAAGATAAACTATTATCTGTTCTATTCTTTTCTTTTTCATGATTCTTTTAAAGTTATTTCTTTTGAATGATTAATTATTTAACTAAGTTGGCCCCTTTTTGGAATTTTTTTTGTTTTCATTGCCTTTATTCTTTTGTTGGTCTCTTGTCAACGGTGGCTTTCATGCAAAGGAGATTTTCTCCTTTCGTATCCCTTTCCCGTGCTAACTCATAATTATTTTCAATACTAAACAAAATTCCTCACGGCCAATAGTTCTTACATGCACAACTCCCCCTTAGTATTTAATACGTGTAGATTACAAGATTGATAAAAGAACATCTCACTAGACTCAAATTTACATGACAAGCTAAATGTTCAAAAAGCTCGTACATGTGTGTGCGGAGGCATATACACAGTCATATCCATAATGCAAGGGAAGTTTAAAACAACTCCACGAAAAAAATGGTTAAGATCAATCTATGTATCTAAAGTCATAACCAAATGTCCTAGCCACGTGGAAGTTGAGGAGTAAAGGAGATTCAAGCACACCAATATGCCATACCATAAGTATAAAAATCAAGATACAAAAATCAAAAATCTTTTTGAGTTATTCTAAAATTTTAGACCCAAAAGAAAAATCCTTTTTTTTTGTATTTTTTCAATATGACTCAAGAGAGAAAAAGACAAAAATATAAAATATACACTAGTCATAACCATAGAAAGTGCATATCAAGAAACGCAACTAGAGTATGACAAACACGACTAAAACGATCAACCATAAGATCTAACAATGGGAGAATCATGTGCAAGCAAATAAGAATCAACAATATTAATACCTAAAGTCTCTAAATCCATTTTCCTAACCCAACTAGGTCTGAAATGATAAACAGGGGCTTTGGGAACCAAAGCGACTCTATTCTTAGACTTCCTAGGACCGTTCTTAAGATCGCATAAAAAACGTCTACGGTGACCTTTCCTACCGCAGTGAGTGCAAGTGTAAACACGCCGAGGAGTTTTACCTAAAGGTTTTTCTTTCCTAACAGTCCTAGTCGACTCTCTCAAATGCATTGTCTTGGATTTAGGAATGGGAGCAATACTATCATCTAAGCCAGTTCTACACTTGACATTTTTTATTTAGATGATGCCTAACATTCTAACCAACTTTTCCAATCTATCCTCCAAATCAAATTTGACCCTAATCGAATCTCTCAATCTCTCCTCAAGCTCAATTATCCCAGACTCTAGTAATGCCTAGACTCCTCAAACTCTAGAAGATCCTTCTTCAAATCCTCCATCAAACCACGAATACTATCTCTCTCACCCTCAACATACTCTATCTTATCTCAAAGAGTCATCTCACCTGCCCTAAGACCCTCAATTAATGCATTATCATCATTTCCTATGGCACGTTCTTTCAACCTTGCTTCTAACTTAAAATTAGCCTTTTTTACCTACACAGTTTCCGCATACAATTCACGGAAGGCAACTTGTAGGTCACTTTCCTCCACTTCTTCACCCTCACTCACTTAGGATTTATTAACTACGGCCTCGAAAGTGTCATGCAAAGAAATATCTTCGTGGGAATATTTCTCACCAGTACTCACATGACTAGCCATGAACGTGGTAAGGTTGGACTCATTGGAGGAATCATTTCTCTCTTCCGGATCACTATCACTAAGGTAGGCATTCTAAGTTATCGATTTCTTGCCCTCCTTCCTTAATTTATTAGGGAACTCAACTACCCTATGAAAATAACCCTCACAACCAAAACATCTGTCTGACTCATCCCTCATAACATTCTCACTCCAGTTCTTAAGGAATTGATCGGCCTTGTTGTTCTTATCTTTTTTAAACATTTTTGCATCCTTCGACTACTTTCGGAATTCGAGAAATTTCTTAAACTTTTTTGCCAACATGGCCACATTTTCGGACTCGAGGTTAGACTGATCATCTAAAACAATTGTTTCCTCCTTTCGTGCTTTCAAAGCTATGCCCTTTTCTTTCTTCGTCACATTCTTGGAGGAAAACATGTTAAGCCCATAAGTTTGCAAGTCACCTACAAGATCTTTAAGTTTCGTCCAGTCAAGCTTAACCAAAGATTTCAAAACAGTCACCTTTGGGTTAAATTTGTCACGCAATGACCTTATGATTTTTTTTATCACTCGGTTGTCGGGTATCTTCTCTCCCAAGTTAAATGACGAGTTAACTATATCGAACAATCTAGCGTAGAATTCATCAAAGGTCTCACTCTCTAACATCTTAATTGTTTTATTTTTAGTGGTGAGGTTTTGGAGTTTTGAAGCCTTAACAACACTAGTTCCTTCTTGGGTGAGTTGGACTATATCCCAGGGCTCTTTTGACGTCTCACACATCATAATACAATGGAATTACTCCGGGGTGACAGAATAGAAAAGAGCATTTAAACCTTTAGAATTATATTCCAATAATGTATGCACAACCTCAGTCCATGACTCTGTCTCTCGTGACATGTAGTGACCTCCCCTTAACTATAGCCAACCATGCCCGCTCATTTATAGCCTTAAGTGCTGACTTCATACGCATGTTCCAGTAAGCATAATTCATCTTGTCAAACGTAGGGATTCTAAACCATGAAACTCTCCAATATTCATGCCTAAATACACGGGATCAAAAACACAAAAACAAAGTGTTCTAGTTTTGATACCAATGTGAGAGTGTGCCTACTGTGTGTACTTTAGGCAAATATAATATTTTAAAAAAGGTTCTCAATTTTACTTAACACCAATTTTAAACATATCTTGTGGGAAACTTATTTAGCCAAATTTTATCTTTTTAACCCTACAGGATGCATCTAAGGTTATTAACCAGATAAAATTAAATAATGCAGAATCCATAAGTCCTCGATGTACAAGGAAACCACTAAGGGAAAAAAAACCATGAGCGACCAGGCCAAATAATCCACTATGATCTGGAATTACAAGAGTAGACTTACTCAATGACTCGATCACCCACAAGCCTTGACATTTTTCTACCTCAGACCGCTCCTCTACAGGGCAATGTAGGAGTCCACATACACAAGTGTCCATAGTACACGAATTCACGTGCGCTTAGATATCTACCGATGTAGCCTTAACAACCTTCTACGGATAGGAACACGGAGTCCATCACTTTTTCTCCACAATCAACATGTACGGAGTCCAGTTCACGAAAATAATTCTCCCAAGATGAAAGAAGTAAACTTTGTGCCAAAATCAAGATCTCAAGCAAATGAATTATGAAAACGTGGATCTTGAAAACAAAAGGATGTATGTGTTTGTTGGGAACTTTTGCAAATAGGTGCAAAAATATTTTTCACAAAAAATTCTTAATTTTTCTGAGTCCAAAATGCCTTAAATATGAAAACACGAATTTTAAGGCATCGACTCGCTCGAACAAAAACTAGGCTCATTCTAAAGATATTCGCATCTTGTTTGAACTAAAACCAACTTTGTTCAAACTTAAGTGCATTTTCGTTTGAACCAGCTTCAAACGGGTCTAACGAATTCTAACAGTAGGGCATCATTTGATGTTTGTTTGAACCCTGCTTAGAATGAAAATTCATATTCGTTCTAATAACTTATAAACTCGTTTGAACAAAAATTATATTTTGTTCTATTGTCCTTATATTTTGTTCTGACGAAACTTACTAGAAAATAGTTTAAAAATAAAGTTCAAAAACATTTTTAGAGTCCCAAAACAATTATAAGTAAAAATTACATCCTTATAAAATATATCCAAGATTTCATAACTCAAATGCATTCATACCTGAAAGATTCTTGATAAATGAAAGCACGAAACACGACACAATATATCCTTGAAGCTTTGCGTCAACATCTTCAACACATCGTGTCATAGTCTTAGTGGGATCACAACTCAAAGTCTAACCTACGATTCAAACAGTTTTGTCCGAAATTATGCCAATTACAAAAAAAATGTGTGAATGCTGTGTGATAGTGATTAAAATGAATTCGCAAATTTTCAATTAAACTTTATTTAATCAGTGACAAATATCAACCAAATTAATTCATCCCCTAAACATGCAACTACGTGTGTGTGTATGTGTGTGTCAAACCATCAGAAATAAAATTGCTAACTCACAGATTTCAGGAAAAATCCCTTTCGGGCAAAACCTTTATTTCACTATAAAGACGTAAATCACAACTTACAATAATTACAATGAAATATGCAATGAACTCATGCAAGAATCCACAGCGACACGCAATCTTGAGTCAGCAATGGAACAACCTCAGCAGTCCACATAAACATGCAGTTCTAATCAGCCAGGAACACCCTCGAGCACTCCAAACCGACACGTAGTCATTAGCCGTAGATTTACCCTCTCTATAAGAGAAAAACTTCATGAAAGTTATATCTTGGGTTTCAAAAAAATTCACATAAAGATTGGGATGTTTTGTGAATTGAAATAAAAAAGTATTAAACCCTTAAAGAAGAAGGCAAAGTGTTATGCCGATTTGCAGTGTTTGCAAAAACTTAAACGTCACGTCTTCTTATCGAAAACGGAGTGGTTAAACACCCTATTTATAAAAAAACTTAAGGCGGTGCCTCGCTCGAACGAAACACTGATATCTCTTGAACAGAGCAGGATGTCACTTGAACGACAGCTTCGTCCGAGATCACATGCCGCTCGAACGAGATTAAATAAAAATTAATTTTTTATTTTTCCAGAAAATATTCCGCCTCAAAACTTTAAAAAAACTTTTGACGAAAAACTCCGCTCCAACACTTAGAAAATATTTTGTAAAAAATATCCCAACACTCTAAGTGAACCGTTAAGATACTTAAACACAACCTTACCAAAATTAATCTCGCGGAGGCTTGAATGTTGAAGAACCTTTATATTTGGATCCATCTTGATGCTTGAATGATCTTGAATACTTATTCGACGATTGTAGCAGTATACGACATACTCAATTGTGAACAGACAATGTAAAATAATGTCCTTACAAATCTCCCTCTATGTCTATGCCAATACAAAATAACATCTGAATTATCAAATCAAAATGCCTATACAAATCTAATACCCTCCCATGCATTCAAAACTGAAAAGGTATCAAACATGCAAGTATCAAACTTTTCTTCAAAATCTTCAACATCAAAAATCTTCAAACCTTAAATCTTTTCTCATCACGGTATGCAAAATAATAATATTCAATGTTGTACCCATACACATGAAACAAATAAAATACCTTCGTGATGCATCGAGTTTGAAATGATATAAGCATAAATCAATAAATAATCAAATCTCCCCCATAATTCAAAAACTCCCCCATAATTCGTTCTCCCCCTTTTTATTTGTCCAAAATAGACAAGGAAATGAATAAACAAAATAAACATGGAGTTTTCATGTCAAATATGCATAGCAATCATGGATCAACCTACGCTCAAGCAAAGAGTAACTCAAAAGTTTCCACAAACTATTTTTTATTTTTCAATTTTTTTCAAACAAAAATGCAAAAATAATTTTACAAAAATCACACACTATGAATTTACACTAAGACAACCAAATCATTGAAATAGAATAAATAGTTGCGAACAAATTCGATAGAAAAATCAAAGTAATCAATCATAACATATGTGCAAGATGAATATGTGTACTCCTAACAAATGAATATCAAAATCGTCCTTATGTGTCGAAATTGTTGAACTTAAATGTCATTGACTCAATCCATAAACACATCAAAGTCAAGAATGATTCCCACACCAATAATGTCTAAAATTATGTAATGTTGTTTCATGACGCTGTCAGGACGTGCAAGCCCGTTTTTCATTACTTTCCATCCAAACTCCCTCATTAATAAAAATATTTTATATTTTTTTAAGGTGGTCTAAACTAAATGGCCCATTTTTGGAATATTTATCTTTTTATTGCCTTTCAATTTTTTTGAGCTCTTTTAAACGGTGGCTTTCACGACGAGTTAATTTTTTACTCTCGCAACCCTTTCTGTGAACACTCATCATATTTTGTTGCAATTAAATCCTCATGGTAAACGGTTCTTACATGCACTACTTCCATTGTAAAGTTTTATCGCATATGGTTCGTTTTAAAAATAGAATTAAGATGACAACACTCGGACCAATATGTGATAAACATGTACAATAATCAAACAAATCCATGCAAATGTGCATTAAAGGAACTCATGAGTCAAACAAATAGGTAGTAATAAAAAAATCACATCTCAATGACTCCAAATATTGTAAAGCATAAAAATGAAATGATGGCGCATATCAAAACACTATCAAATCTTCACATGGATATGGAATGAAATTGTGACTCGGTCATCCTAAATGTCCATTCATATACGGTGTAATAAAAAATACAAAACTCTTTTTGACTTTTTCAAAAATTTTATCAAAAGAAAATATTTTTGTATTTTTCAAAAATTTTCAAAAAATCTAAGACAAAAAGTACATAAGTCATAACACTAGCATGAATATAACATGAAACACAACTAGCGTATGAAAAACATGTGAACACAATCATCTATGCGATATATAAAGAGAAGAATCATGTTTTGGCAATCGAGAATCAACTAGTCTAACATCTAGTGCCTCTAAAAGTGAGTTTCTAACCTTAAATAGGTGTGCAATGACGCATGGGGGTTTGGGGAACCAAGGGAAATCTAGACTTAAACTTCCTAGGACCTCTTCCAAGATCAAAACAAAAATGCCTAAGGTGACCTTTCCTACTACAGTGTGAACATATGAAATCGGATGGAACGATACCTATGGGTTGACCTTTTCTAACGTCCTTGGTATTTATTGACCCTCTAAAATAAATAATGGTCTTGGTTTTAACACTCGAAACACGAGAATAAGATGATCCACTACCATTGCTGCCAACACTACTCAAATTTGTCAAATCATTTTTTATCTCCAAAATATTTGACTCAAGTAAAGAATTAGACTCTTCCAATTTTAGGGACCCCTTCTCTAAATTTTCAATAACTCCTAGAAGGTTATCGCGTTCATTCTTAAAATACGCACACTTATCAGTGAGAGTCTCTTCACGTGCCACAAACTCATCGATTACAATATTTTTATCCTCTCTAGCACAAACACAAATCCTAGAATTTTTAAAGTCCTCCAATTTTTTTCTAAAATTAGGACTCTATCATCACTCTCCTTTTTGGACAATTTTAAAGCGTTAAAGTCATGGTCCAAAGAAAAAAAATTCTCATGATAAAAATCTCTTTGATTTTGAACCGTTTGCAAAAAATCCATCGCAGATTTAGAACGACAATTTTCTTTTTCCAATAAATCAATTCTTTTCGTAAACGTCAAATTCTAACTATTTAAATCATCAAAACTCAGACTCGTGTCATCAAGAGGGGGCCTCCGAGTACATAAGTGCTCCAACAGAAAAATTGCGATTTTTCACAAAATAGATTACACAATTTTTTGAAAAACAAGAATCACTCGATAACTTAGAGAAACCCACTCTGATACCATTTTCTGAATGCCTATGTGATAGTGATTAAACTGAATTCGTAAATTTCCAATTTAACCTTATTTAATTAGTGACAAATATCAAACCAAATTAATTCATCCCCTAAACATGCAACTACGTGTGTGTGTGTCTCAAACCATCACAAATAAAATTTCTAACTCACATATTTTAGGAAAAAACCCTTTCAGGCAAAACCTTTATTTCACTATAAAGACGTAAATCTCAACTTACAATAATTACAATGAAATTTGTAGTGAACTCCCGAAATAATCCACAAAGACTCGCAGTCTTGAGTCAGCAATGGAATAACCTCAGCAATCCACACGAACACGCAGTCTGAATCAACCAGGAACACCCTCGATCACTCCCAATCGACATGCAGTCGTCAGCCGTAGATTTACCCTATCTACAAGAGAAAAGCTTCACCAAAGTTGTATCTTCAGTTCCAAAAAAATTCACATAAAGATTGGGATGTTTTGTGAATTAAAAACAAAAAGGATAAAACCCTAAAACGAAGAAGATAAAGTGTTCTGCCGATTTGCAGTGTTTGCGAAAACTAAAACGTCAGGTCTTCTTATCGAAAACAGAGTGGTATAACACCCTAATCATAAAAAAACTTAAGGCGACGCGTCGCTCGAACGAAACACTGATGTCGCTCGAACGAAACACTGATGTCGCTCGAACGGAGCAGGATGTCGCTCGAACTATAGCTTTGCGCGAGATCACATTTCACTCGAATGACTGTTTATCTCGCTCGAACGAGATTAAATAAAAATTATTTTTTTAGTTTTTCAGAAAATATTCCGCCTCAAAACTTTTGACGAAAAACTCTGCTCCAACACTTAGAAAATATTTTGTAAAAAATATCCCAACACTCTAAGTGAACCGTTAAGGTACTTAACCACAACCTTACTAAAATTAATCTCGCGGAGGCTTAAATGTTGAAGAACTTTTATATTCGAATTCGTCTTGACGCTTGAATGATCTTGAATAATTCTTCGACGGTTGTAGCGGTATACGACATACTCAATTGTGAACGGACAATGTAAAATAATGTCCTTACAAATTGACTCGATTAGAAATTTGTCCTTACAATCTTAACCCCTAAACCTTAAAGCATAAAATCTAACGCTTTAAAATCTAAATCATAAAACATAAAACTCTAAAGCCTAAAACCATAAACAAAAAATAAACTAAACACTAAGAAAAATAAATTTAAATCCTAAACCTAATTAAAAATAAAAAAAATAAATCATAAAGCCTAAAACAATAACTAAACCCCCAAAAAAAAATTGATAAATAAGTAAAGAAATAAGCAAATAAATTGTAAGCCTTAAATAAAAAGTTAAACCCTAAGTCCTAAAGTCCTAAAAAATTAAGGTTATGGCTAAATGAACTTCAAATGAGTAATCTAGCACTCCAAAATAATATATAGTGACACATTTAAATGATATTTTATGGCACTTTTGATTATAATTTTTGGAGTGCATGAGTAACTATGTGGAGTGCATTTAATTGTACTAAAAAATAAATATTTAAACCTTACAACCTAAAACTTAAACCCCTAAATCTAAACCTTTTTCTTCGAAAATAAATTTTTCAGAGGAAAAAAAATAACTAGACTAGTGACTTATTAGAGCTTCTTAGAATAAGGTGGATTAAATGCAAAACAAAATTATCTTCGATGATTAAACATTAATTGTCTCACTATTTTATTAATATATGTTCTTGTAAATTCATTGATTATGGTTCTAGATACAGCGTACCCTTTATCCCATTTGCAATCTGAATTAGAGATTTTATGGTTTAGTCTCATTTCAGAAGTTTTATTGGGCAACCATCCCATATATTTTTTAATTTTTAATAAGTATTATAACCGTTGTAACTACCTCCAACCGCTCTTATTCATTTCCTTAGAAAATGACATATGTACCATGACATTTTTTAAACACCACTTAAGAAGAACAACAACTAAAACTAAAAATACATGGGATAGGATGAAATTAATTCATCCCATATAAGAATGAATACTTAAAGTCCCTCTGGATTAATGACTTTATTTCTTTTTCTCAATCTCAATCGTAAACTTATTTCTCTAAAAACCGTCGCAAAAGACAAATCCCTCGGTACCTTGATGTGCCTTCCAAGTTTAATTTTGAGTTTTTATTTGACATAAATACCATTTATAACTATTGACGCACAAAAATGACATAGATGTGATGAGAATGAGATTGAAGATGAAATGAAGATAAACAATCACATTAAACATATAAGAGACAATTATTTTTAAAGTGGTGAGGTGTCGAGTGGAAAACCGAGCGTCCGTGTAATACGCTAGTCGTTGTTATCGGCTTCCAATCTCAATAAAAAAAACCTAAACTTGTAACTACACTTCTTAAGGAGTATAGTGGCGAGTCTGGGTATCGAATCCACAGGGAATGTTTTATAGAATTTAATTGATTTATTACTTCTAAAATAAAAGTGAAAAAGATGATGATGGTTGACAAGGGGAAATAAGTTGGAACAAATTTATAAAACTAATTAAAATGAATGAGGAAATAGGTTGGAATACAATCCCCCAATCCCTAGTAATTACCCATTAGAATACTAGAATTGTAAATTATAAATTTGAATGAATCCATTCTTTATAGATCCTAAGCATTACATATATGAGGTTCAAGCCCGCATCATATGAAATCAAAGATAAATATAAAGCGGTGCTAAATAATTACACGCACATCATATTCTTAAATATCCCAAGTACCTAGGGCAAGAGAGATTAAAAGATCTAGGATGATTGTGAACTTATCTTACACGATTCTTTCAAATTTAAATTTAAATTCTATTTCCTACGTAGATAAATTACATCGGGATGGGTTCATGCATCCCAACCCTTAAAAATTAGCTAAACATGATGAAAACAAAAGAAAACTCTAACAAACATTGTTAACAATTTGCAAAACAATTGAGAATTGAATGGAAAAATAAAATAGAGAATAGAAATTGATACTTGTATTTAGCAAGAGGAGAAAGAGATGAATTTGAATCCAGCAAAACTTCTTCTTCAAGCTTACAACTAGGGTTTATGAAAACTTCTACCAAAGAAAACTACAATCTAACTTTCTCTCTCTAATCCTACTCTTACCCTCTATAATTTGACTCCCTCTCTCTAGAATTCAACTCCCCCTTTGAATGAATTAGGGCTTGGTCTTTTATAGCACCAAGTTGCACGAATTTAACATCAAATTTCGCTTGTGGAACAAGTTTTTGCCAACCAATCACCATAAAATCTGCATAATTAATGATAGAAATCCGCACATCCAGACTCTTCATTATCGCGCAACTTCAAAACATCGTAACTTCTTCACCGTAGCTCGGATTGAGGTGCCGTTTTTTCCAGTATTCTTGCAATTTAGAGCTCTTCAACTTTCTAGTTGGCCCCACCTCTGGAATAAGGCTGAAAAATTATGAAAATGCCCTTCAACTCTCCATTTTTTTGTTTCTTTCACTGTTTTGAGCTCTCCTTCGCACTAACTTGCGTGAAATACCTGTAAAACACATGAGAGATACACAAAACACGAAATACTTGCCAAAAAAGGTTAGTAGCATAAATAAGAGACAAATCCAAGCTAAATACACTGCACGGGATCATAAAAATACCGCAATTAAGGGGATAAATGTGAAGAATATATGCCTAATCACACCCCCTAACTTAGAACTTTGCGCGTCCCGAGCAATGTAAATAAAATTAGTCAAAATTCTACTCTTGAAAATTCTTTTATTAAAATAAAATTCCACTTTCGAAGGCAAGCGATTGCATTTAGCGTATGCAACAAGCCTTTAAACCCCTAGGTTACCCTAGTAGGACGAGTTTTGTCTCGTGAGGGTTTGCAGTGAATTTACCCACAAAATTCTTTATTGACTCAAATAAATATCAAAATACTCAAAAAATTGTACAATTTAAACTTTTCGAAAAATACTCACCATAAATTCATATTCAACTGTTTCAAATCATAGTGTGTGTGTGCAAAGCCAAAAATTAAACCTCAAATTTTCACCGATTGAGCATTACGTTACTTTCCAAAAATTCGTTTTGATTCAAATTCTTACGGATTGCACTCACAAACGAATCACTCGGATTGTGGCTATTTTCTCTCGGTATGCATGATATAAAGAGTAAATATAATGGACACAAACTCATGCATACAAAATTGAAAAGAAGGAAATTTATGGTGAAAAGATCTCATCATCGGAGTACGGTTATTAGGAAACGGGAACATCACCTCTAGTTCACACCATTTTAATCTCTTATATTATCTTTTCATGTCTTAGCTCTCCACGCGGTAACCAATTTCGCAATTTGGACTCGGTTAGGACTTTTCTTGGGGTTAAGGTGTAAAGGGAAAAAATGGAAATGGTAGGGAATGTTGGAATTGGAAAATGTCCTTATGATGTCCATTAGTGCTTTTTCGGGCATTTGCTCATTTTTCTCTTTCTTTTCTTTTTTCTATTTTTTTTTCTTTTCTTTCTATTTTTGTTGAGCATATCTATTTTTTTTTCTTGCCCCTTTTTGTTGCACTTTTCGGACTTAATGAATATTCCATTTTCGCAATTCCAGGCTATTTGGTTTTTCGGGTTATCAAACGAAAGGAAAATATTTTATTAGGCTCAAAGTGGGTTGCAAAGGGATAATTTTGTTTTTCACAACTTTTTATGGCTAATATTTTTGGGTAACAAACGAGGGCCTACTTCATTGTCCAAATTACTAATCACATTACCATATGCATATCGAGATTAATTAAGTTTAGAGATATATTTAGCACAAATTTCGAGATAACATTTCATACATTTTCCATAACCGATCAAAACAAAGGATTGAGATCATCAACGACTTATTAAAACACTGAAAAGAACTTTGAGTTAATCATAAACTCGGATTGATTTAAAAACTCATAAAAAATTGAATGGCTTGAAATCTCACCGGGTTGGACTAATCTCCACACTTATTCGTAAAGTCGTCAATTTTCTTTCAATTTCCATCTTTGGTCAATTTTGGCTTAGTGCAATTGAGATTTAACAATTTGAGACTTCAAACAGAATAACGGTGATATTTTTGAAAAATTTAAATTCCAATTTTTATTTATTTTGAACAAAAATATTTTTGGTTTTTTCAAATTTTTTCAATTTTTTTTTTTTTGAATTTTTTTAAAATACACACTCGGAAAGAACATGTGATCGAATCAATGAATCTAAACAATAAATGGGAAGAATATCCCACACCCCCTAACTTAAATGTTGCATCGTCCTCAATGCGAATCAAGAACACAACATAAAGAGAGGAAAAGAAAGATATTACCCAAATGGAGCGATCCCTGATGAGTGCGAGTCCATTGAATCTACAAAACATGTTAGAACCAAGCATAGAAAAAATAATAACAATACTTGAACTAATTACTCTAAATGCAACAAGACACTATATAACACTTATACATGACTCAAAAATACAACAAAAATTACCCCATACGCGTCGGGGGTGCGACGACCTCACCTCTCTTTGTTCATTCAATCCCCATAAATGGGGTCCGACAGCCAGATTGTGTCGTCTTCTTTGACAATTGCTTCCAAATAGGGCTTGAGACGATGCCCATTAACTTTAAAGGTGTTTTCCCCTTTCTCATCTTTGAGTTCAACCGCTCCATGGGGAAATACCTCTTTCACAATGAATGGACCTGACCATCTTGACCGCAATTTTCCGGGAAACAAGTGCAACCGGGAGTTGTAGAGAAGTAATTTTTGTCCCAAATGAAACTCTTTCTTACGAATGATTCCGTCATGAGCTCGTTTCATTCGGTCCTTGGATATTTTAGCACTTTCATACGCATCATTGCGCATTTCTTCCAACTCATTCAACTGAAGTTTACGTGTTTCACCGGCTTTATCCATTTTGAAGTTCACCCTTTTGATAGCCCAATACGCTTTGTGTTCGATCTCAACCGGAAGATGACAAGTTTTGCCATACACAAATCGAAATGGGGACATCCCAAGGGGATTCTTATATGCGGTTCTATAAGCCCAGAGAGCATCAGTCAATCTAATAGACCAGTCTTTCCTATTAGGATCAACTGTCTTTTCCAAGATATTCTTGATTTCCCGATTAGCAAGCTCGGCTTGGCCATTCGATTGGGGGTGATAGGGGGTGCTAACCCTATGGACAATTCCATACTTCCGCATTAGTTTCTCCATCGTCCTATTGCAAAAATGAGTTCCATTATCACTAATTATGGCCTTAGGCATACCAAAGCGAGAAAGTATATTTTCTTGAATGAATTTTATCACCACCTTGCTGTCATTCGTCCTTGTAGCTATAGCCTCTACCCATTTTGAGACATAATCTACAGCGACGAGGATGTATAGAAAACCAAAAGAAGGGGGAAAGGGCCCCATGAAGTCAATACCCCAACAATCAAACAACTCCAAGACTAAAATAGGGGATAATGGCATCATATCACGGCGAGTAATAGCTCCCATTCTTTGGCATCTATCGCAAGATTTACAAAAAGCATTCACATCCCGGAAGATTGTGGGCCAATAAAGACCACTTTGAAGGATTTTCGCAGCAGTTTTATTTTTAGAAAAATGACCGCCACATGCTTCCGAATGACAGAATCGAATTACCCCTTGGATTTCCTCATCGGGTACACATCTCCGGATAATTTGGTCAGCACAATACTTAAACAAATATGGATCATCATAAAAGAACATGCGTGACCAAGTAATGAACCTCCTTCTCTCTTGCGGATTCCAACTAGATGGAACAACTCCAGTGACAAGGTAATTGACTATATCCGCAAACCAATGGAGAGAAGAGGTAGAAAATAGATTCTCATCTGAAAAATACTCGTCTATGGGAATGGGATCAATAGGCACGTCGGACGAGAGTCGTGACAAATGGTCAGCAACGACGTTTTCTACTCCTTTCTTATCTTGAATCGAGAGATTAAACTCTTGTAGGAGTAGGATCCACCTGATTAGACGGGGTTTGGCATCTTTCTTGCTCAAGAGATATTTAAGTGCCGAATGATCAGTGAAGCAAAGGATAGGCGACCCAACAATGTAAGAGCGAAATTTATTGAGAGAAAAAACGACTGCTAGCAACTCTTTCTCTGTAGTAGAGTAATTAAGCTGAGGGCCAGATAATGTTCGGCTAGCATAGTAAATAACATGAGCTTTCTTGTCTTTCCTCTGTCCAAGAACAGCCCCAATCGCGTAATCACTTGCATCACACATAAGCTCAAAGGGTAGTGACCAATCCGGAGCTTGCATGATAGGAGCGGAAATAAGCATGCTCTTAAGTTTATCAAATGCTTCTTGACATGCTTTATTCCACTCAAATGGAGTGTCCTTCATGAGAAGATTACTCAAAGGTCTAGCGATGGCGCTAAAGTCTTTGATAAACCTCCTATAAAATCCAGCATGGCCTAGAAAGGACCTCACATCTTTAAGTGATTTTGGCAGGGGTAACTCAGCTATTACTTCAATTTTTGCTCGATCAACTTCAATCCCCCTAGATGAGACTATGTGGCCCAAGACTACACCCTCGGTAACCATGAAATGGCATTTTTCCCAATTGAGGACTAAGTCTTTTTCCACACATCGGAATAGAACTCTCTCAAGATTAGCTAAACAATGGTCAAAAGATGAACCGAAAACGCTGAAATCGTCCATGAACACCTCAAGACCTTTTTCAATCATATCGCTAAAGAGACTTAACATGCACCTTTGTAAAGTAGCTGGCGCATTACATAACCCAAATGGCATACGTTTATAGGAAAACGTACCAAACGGACATATAAAAGTCGTCTTTTCTTGATCAAGTACATCCACTTCAATCTGATTATAACCGGAATACCCATCTAGGAAACAATAGTAAGGATGACCCGCCACTCGTTCAATAACTTGATCGATGAACGGTAAGGGAAAATGATCCTTTCGAGTTCCGGCAATGAGCTTTCGGTAGTCAATGCAAACACGCCACCCGGTGGTGGTGCGTTGAGGTATTAATTCTCCCTTAGCATTTTCAACCACAGTCATCCCTGATTTCTTTGGAACGACCTGAATTGGGCTCACCCATTTACTATCCAAAATGGGATATATAATTCCATCATCTAGCAATTTGATTATTTCCGCTCTTACTACATCTTTCATGGTTGGATTTAATCGCCTTTGCATCTCTCGCGAGGGCTTCACTTCTTCTTCAAGATAGATTTTATGGGTACAAATCAACGGACTTATACCTTTCAAATCTGCTATGGTCCAACCAAAAGCACTTCTATGCTTTCGCAACACATCTAACAACATACCTTCTTGCCCTTTTTCTAGATGGGAAGACACAACAACAGGAAATGTATCATTCTCACCTAAAAAGGCATATTTGACGTGGGAGGGTTGTTTCTTCAACTTAATACTAGGAAATCTATGTTCAGAGGGGATCATGGGTGTCTCCCTCGGAGGCAATTCTTCATACCTAGAAATCCAGTCAACCGCTCTCAAACTCTCAAAACTCTCTTCCTCTTGTAACCAAATTTTCAATTCTTCCACCTCTCTCTCAAACTCAGTATAAGCACTCATTTGTGCACCACTTTGCACTAAGCACACTTTCAAAGCATCTCCTCCTATGATTGTCTCAATATTTTCATCCACAAGTTCCTCAATAAGATCCACTTCCAGAATCTCGTCCTCATCACCCATTTGGTTAGCGACATTGAAAATATTAGTCTCGAGAGTCATGTTTCCAAAAGTGAGTTGCATTTGGCCATTCCGTGTATTGATCAAAGCATTAGCGGTAGCTAATAACGGTCGACCCAATATAATTGGAACATGATTTCTCGTATGGGGAACAAGCTCGGTGTCCCAAATAATAAAATCAACGGGAAAGTAGAACGTGTCCACTTGAACTATCACGTCTTCTACAGTCCCACGAGGCACTTTAACTGTTCTATCCGCTAACTGTAGAGTGATTCGGGTAGGTTTTAAATCACCTAAATCAAGCTTCTTATAGATGGAGTATGGGAGGATATTTACACTCGCACCTAAATCAAGCAATGCTTTTTCCACTCTTGTTTCTCCTATGATACACGAAATGGTAGGTGCACCTGGATCTTTAAATTTTGGTGGAAGATCATTGAGAAGAACTGAGCTCACATTTTGTGCCAAGAAAACATTTTTCTTCACCTTAAGACGTCTCTTGACAGTCAAAAGATCTTTAATAACCTTAGCATATGCTGGAATTTGTTGAATACCATCAAGGAACGGCAAGTTCAATTTTACTTGCTTCAACACATCCAACACCTCGGTACGCGAAGCACCTTTCTTAGGTGACTCTAAGCGTTGAGGAAATGGAGCAGCAGTAGGCAACTTGACTTCAATATCAGGCTCAACTTCTGCATCTTTCAATTCCTTTTCTAAGGAAGGTTCTTCAGACTCGGAAGTTTCAGATTCCTTGGCAATCTCGGGTTCCGCTCCATCATCATTCACCTTTGGCAATTTAGGTGCTAGATCAATTACGCGGCCACTACGAAGAGTAGTAACAGCTTGACATTGTTCTTGCAAATCTGATGATGTGGAGCAAATCGTGGATTGACCTTGAAGAGGTGGTCTTTGGCCTTGGGCTGGAAGTTTACCCTTCTCTTGAGTATTCACTGCAGACTGCAACCTAGAGATGTTAGTATGCATTTCAGCGAACATTCGCTCAAATTTAGCATCTCTCTCTTTTTAGGATTGGATGAATTGATTGAAATTATCTTCAAGAGATCTCCTAGGTGGAGGTACATAAGGACCGGGAGGTGGTACTTGCATAGGATTTGCCACTTGCTGAAATTGAGGGGGTTGTGGTAGAGTCATCTGTGGGTTAGGAACCATCCCACCTTGGGGTTGTCCATAATTGAACCCGGGATTCCTCCACGATTGATTATATGCATTCCCTTGCTGAGCATTATAATTTCCTCGAAAACCTCCTATTGCTTCAACCTGTTCAGTGTACATTGCCTTGTATGCAGGTATGGTAGGACATCCTTCGGTAGAATGACCCGCATTACAAATGGCACATACCTTCTCCTTTCCGGCTTGTACGGGTCCAGACACATCTCTCAATCGCATATCTAGCATATCTCTAAAATTCTTCTCCAATTGGTCAAATTTTAGATCCAACAAAGTGTCCTTGTCCAAGTGATAAATACCGGACGCAGAAGGCAAGTTGGACACTTGTCGATTTCTATTTTGACTACTGGGATCAGAATTATCCCATGCTTGGGTAGCTTCGGCCACATATTTCAAATGAGCCTCAACATCGCTCGTACTTAACTCCCAAAAAGGTCTCTCACACATGGTTTGAACAAGTTGTTTAGACGCTACAGTAAGGCCTTGATGGAAAAATGAAATCAGGTGATGCGTTTCAAAACCATGATGGGGGCACGAATTAACTAACTCCTGATATCTCTCCCAACACTTATCAAAAGCCTCATTCTCATTTTGACGAAAAGCTTGAATTTGGGCTTTAACAGAATTGGTTTTGTGTTGTGGAATTTTTTTTGAGATAAACTGGTTTTGCATATCTTTCCAGGATAAAACAGAATTTGGGGGCAGGGACCATAACCAAGTTTTAGCTTTATCCTTTAAGGAAAAAGGAAAGAGCTTCAACCGGACTACATCTTGTGGACAAGCTTGGTCTCCAAATGTCTCACACGTATCTTCGAATTCTCGAATATGGAGATATGGTTTTTCCGAATCCATCCCATGAAATGTAGGAAGAATTTGGATCATTCCATTCCGAAAGTGGAACTGACCGGCATTATATGGGAGTAAAATGCAACCAGGGGTAACAGTTCTCTCCGGAAATAAAAGATCTTTCATGGGAAGATATGGTACATTATCCTCTCCAGCACCAACACCGACACTACCATGATCCGACATATCGCTACCGAAAGGTTCAGAATTCTCACTCAGGGTTTGACTCAAAGAACGACTTGTGATGGAATTATTAGGTGAAGGAGGTGGAACCCAAAAAGGCAAAGACTCAGAATTTTCATAACTTGCTTCGGCAATAGGATTTCGTGAATTTGGGTGGGAGATGAATTCTGTATATAAGTACACAAGAGAAAAAAAAAAAAATATATATATATATATATATATATATATATATATATTTTATGAAATCATTTGTAGATAAAAATAACTTTCTTGAAAATTTAACAATTCTCGGATCCCCGGCAACAGCGCCAAAAACTTGACGAGTGGAAAACCGAGCGTCCGTGTAATACGCTAGTCGTTGTTATCGGCTTCCAATCTCAATAAAAAAAACCTAAACTTGTAACTACACTTCTTAAGGAGTATAGTGGCGAGTCTGGGTATCGAATCCACAGGGAATGTTTTATAGAATTTAATTGATTTATTACTTCTAAAATAAAAGTGAAAAAGATGATGATGGTTGACAAGGGGAAATAAGTTGGAACAAATTTATAAAACTAATTAAAATGAATGAGGAAATAGGTTGGAATACAATCCCCCAATCCCTAGTAATTACCCATTAGAATACTAGAATTGTAAATTATAAATTTGAATGAATCCATTCTTTATAGATCCTAAGCATTACATATATGAGGTTCAAGCCCGCATCATATGAAATCAAAGATAAATATAAAGCGGTGCTAAATAATTACACGCACATCATATTCTTAAATATCCCAAGTACCTAGGGCAAGAGAGATTAAAAGATCTAGGATGATTGTGAACTTATCTTACACGATTCTTTCAAATTTAAATTTAAATTCTATTTCCTACGTAGATAAATTACATCGGGATGGGTTCATGCATCCCAACCCTTAAAAATTAGCTAAACATGATGAAAACAAAAGAAAACTCTAACAAACATTGTTAACAATTTGCAAAACAATTGAGAATTGAATGGAAAAATAAAATAGAGAATAGAAATTGATACTTGTATTTAGCAAGAGGAGAAAGAGATGAATTTGAATCCAGCAAAACTTCTTCTTCAAACTTACAACTAGGGTTTATGAAAACTTCTACCAAAGAAAACTACAATCTAACTTTCTCTCTCTAATCCTACTCTTACCCTCTAGAATTTGACTCCCTCTCTCTAGAATTCAACTCCCCCTTTGAATGAATTAGGGCTTGGTCTTTTATAGCACCAAGTTACACGAATTTAACATCAAATTTCGCTTGTGGAACAAGTTTTTGCCAACCAATCACCATAAAATCTGCATAATTAATGATAGAAATCCGCACATCCAGACTCTTCATTATCGCGCAACTTCAAAACATCGTAACTTCTTCACCGTAGCTCGGATTGAGGTGCCGTTTTTTCCAATATTCTTGTAATTTAGAGCTCTTCAACTTTCTAGTTGGCCCCAACTCTGGAATAAGGCTGAAAAATTATGAAAATGCCCTTCAACTCTCCATTTCTTTGTTTCTTTCACTGTTTTGAGCTCTCCTTCGCACTAACTTGCGTGAAATACATGTAAAACACATGAGAAATACACAAAACACGAAATACTTGCCAAAAAAGGTTAGTAGCATAAATAAGAGACAAATCCAAGCTAAATACACTGCACGGGATCATAAAAATACCGCAATTAAGGGGATAAATGTGAAGAATATATGCCTAATCATGAGGCTGTTGAAGAAAGCCTACGTACACTGCTATTTTATTCTCAAGGGTTTACAATAGCACAACATGGTGTGTAGAGAGATAGAATGAATTGCTTGCTAATGATGAATTAGTTAGTTGCCACTTTAACTAATGGAGGGTTTGTATTTATAGTGATGGGATTCTAAGAGATGGAGTGTCTTTATATATTCAGACATTTACATCTATTTACAATAAATATAACTGTTGGCCTTCTAGGGTTCAATGACTGTTAGTTGCTCTTCTCTAATGACTTTTGGCCTTCTCCATGGTTTATCTTCTGTAGGTTGGTCCGTCGGTACGCCGACCAAATCTCCTTCCGTGCTAAGCAAGTATGAATATTGCCATGTAGGATAACATGTATCCCTTTCTGACCGGTCCACTTAGATGGGTAATTTTTTACGTCAACAGCAGCCCCCAATGCTCCATGCTTGATGGTTTACTAAGAGGATGGAGTATTTATTCTGAAATGTTGCTTGGTACTCGTGCATAATGAGATTATTAATCTGCATTCTTGCTTTGTTCAACATATGAGTGGGCTATCTCCTGGACGATGGTTGATGCAGGTTGATCGATGGTTGCGTTAGAGCTAATCTTTCTTTCGAGGAACTATGTTCGACAAGCGAACGTGTGCTATGTATCACCCCTGGGAATTTGGATGCAGTAATGAGATCTGTCATAGTTCGCAGCTTGTGGCTTATCATAATCATCAGGTGGGTTGGTTGGTTAGTTAGTAGAATAATTGAGTGCTGACTGTACGTGTTTGATTTTTCTGATTTCTGCTCCTCTGAAGACTTTGTTGATGTAACATGATAGCATTTGAACCCAATTCTTTAATCTGATTAGTACCGAGCTAGTAACAAACTTTGAAACATTTACCTATGAGTACAACTTCTTCTTCAGTGTTGGTCGGGACAAAAGTAGTGGAGATCCTAGTGCTGTAGATGCCGAATCTGACTCCTGAACTTTAATAGCATGTGCATAATAACTCCTAGATGATGATTGGGTAGTGATATGTCTTATTCTATTATGATTTGGAGCTGAATCTGATGCTCAGCTGATACTACATGATGTTATCATACTGAATGAATAATTAATTATGTAGTAAAAGCCCCCAAGTGTGGAATATGAGCTCTGAATACTTTCTTGGCCTTGAAGTATGCTGGTCTTGCTGGAAAAGATAAGGTAGGGGAAATGTTCCTTGAAATGATTTTCCAAGAGCTTTGCATGTTTGTGTTTCCATACTGTCCTGATGTAACCATAGATATTATTAGTTGATGATCCTGCCGACTAGGTAATTTAGTTATTCCATTTGGACTGTCTTCTGCATTAAACCTAATTTCGAGCTGTTAGTGAACTGTTTTGGCATGTGGAGCCCCCAGTAATAATAATGATGCCCGAGCATTCGTCGGGACTTAATTGTAATATAATAGAATGATCCAATAATGAGCATGATTGAGCATACTATATAATTTTCATCCAATATCCATGCTAGTGAGAAATCCATATAAATAATAAGAGCGTCGATCATCTGTCGGGGTTTTAATGAGAAATCCAGTCAAATAATTAGAGTGCTGACCATTTGTCGGGCTTAATCCATATAATAATAAATAATAAGAGTGTCGACCATCTGTCGGGCTTAATGAGAAATCCAGATAAATAATTAGTGAGGGGATCGATCGATCATGCATTATTAGTAACAAGCGTAATACAATATGTAACTATTTAATTGAATGAATGAAATTTGATTAACTTATCTTGTCAATCTTTGTATGTGGATGGATTACCTTCTGTCAATCTCTGTATATGAATGGATTCACGATTTGTCAACCTCTAATTTTTTATCGACGATTTGTCAATATGTAGAGTTTCACCGGTTCTATTGATACCCTTAGGATTATCCTAAGTATCGTACCAATTACCAATGCATCACCATGGTTCTACTAATGTACCTAAATTTTTAGGTAATTTCATTAGTTACCTTGGTTCCCAGGCGTCAGTGGAACATTTGTCCATCATTTAGCCCAATTTAGATGAAACGTTTTCATCCGGGTCTTCATTAACCAGGCATTTTGGACTTACAATTTTGCCTTGCTTAGTTTCTTAGGGCTTACAATTTTGCCTTTTGACCAATCATTTGTTGGTTTGCTGATGTTGAGCAACATTTTATTGGTGGTTATTGATGTCGACCAATATTTTGTTGGTGATTGTTGATGCCGACCAATATTTTGTTGGTGATTATTGATGCCGACCAACATTTTGTTAGTGGTTGTTGATGTCGACCAACATTTTGTTGGTGATAAAATATAATGATTACTGCATATCTCCTCAGAGCTAAATATATGATAATAAATATTTTGCCGAGCTCCATGCTGAGATGGATATAGAATGGATATAGAGAATGATTTGTGCTTGAGCATATATCAGAACAATAATAAAATCAATAGTGCCTCACTGAGGCAAAAATTTCATAATGCCGAGCAATGATAATATTTTCCAGAAGTTTAAGATTGTGGACAAGTACTTTGTCAGGACTGAATCTTGTACCTGTAAAAATTAATATTTGCTTGAACATCTGTGTAGGCTAAATCAATTAGTCACGAGAATAGTTTAATCAACTAATCAATATATGATATGTATTTGCTCGGGCAATAACAATATCAAAACATTAAATAATATATGATGCCGACTTCGTGTGTCATGTGAGCAAATTTTTATCAAATATGTTAGACATTTTAATCTTAAGCAAAAGACCAAATATAAGTTGATTCGAAAAATTTATTCTAAGATAAAGCTTTGGAGTATATTTTATTCAACTTTAAAAAATTTATTTTATTAGTTAGGTGTGAATTAAGAAATAGTAGGGAGCCATGGTAATGATTTTGACTTTGTTAAAATTAATAATCTGGGCAAATAAACTTGTCACTCCTCCATTCCAGTATTTGTCATCAATAGGTGATAACCACCGCCGACTAGTGTCAGTGTTGGGGTGTCAGAAAGCCTTCGTTTTGATTCTATACACGCCGTCGACCAAGTAAATATCATCAGGAAGCTTTTGTTTTGTCTAAAAGTTGTCTCTGACCAACTATGGCCTTTTATGTCGTCGACCAACTATTTCTTTGTTGTCAGAAGTGAATGTAGACCAGATGTTCTTGTTTTGCAACAACCACCGAGGTGCTACCGAGCTACTCCAATGTTGCTGATGGATCATCACATCTTACCACCGACCAACGAAAATGGTCTGGTGAAATTATCGACCAACAAATAGGAGGACAGGGAGTTCCTCTTGATGTATGATACATGGTGCCGACCAATGAATAGGTGCTCTAACCAGATATGAAACTCAGCTCTATCGATCAGTGAATTTTTAATCAATATTTTGCCTCCGACCATTGATGTTGGTCCAACCATGTTGCTCGGGAACGACCGACGTATTTTCCTTTTTATATAATGACCTCCGATCGAGAATGATGTTCCCATGATGATTTTTGTATCTCAGTCATTTGGCTTGCTCCCAATGGTCTGAGCTCGGATTTGATTGTAATCGGTGCTCTCTACTATTTTTTTTTTCTTTTCTTTGTTGACTTTTTGAACTTCTTCACACGAGTATCAATCAATAAAGGAATGATAATTGCAAGTCATATGGGAACAGCTGGTCGGCTGCACAAGGGGATCTCCGAACTTTAAATTCTGAACCAAATTAGTTGTAATAATAGATCTGACTCAAGAATTTTGATAGACGATTCGTAAAAAAATCAGATGGTTGGACTTCTATCTGATTTATTTTCCCATGTTTATTTAAGAAGAAGATTTATCGCAACCCATATATATTGGGTTGTCTGAGTTTGATTTTGACGGCCAGTGATAAATTCAGCATCAAGTGTAAGAATAAATTTATTAAACTACTAAATCAAACATCATCAGATATAAGAGAGAACAAATAAATTGAAATTACCGCATCTATATGTAAAGATATGGTCAATAGAATGGAGAAGAAAGAATCGTTTTGAACTCTTACCCCTTCCTATGAACAGGTTTGTTTGGAAAATTGCTTCGAACCACAGAAACAAAGATTGAATACGATATATATATATATATATATATATATATATATCCTCATATAAATCAAAATTGATGAGAACTTTTTAAGTAGATCTGGGTCATTTCTGGGAGAGAGAAAATTATTCTTGACTTTAACTTTTCCTATTCTCTGATTACAGATAGAGACATATGATGGAAATTTGAATAGTCATTAAAAATCTTTCGAAACTCGGCTCAAAATCAACAATGAAAATTACCTAAATTTACATGATTGTCTAAATCTATAAGTGAATAAAATTTGAATGTATAATTCACCAATACAAATACAACGGTGTGGTTAACATCCCTGAATTTCAGGTTGCATATAATATGGAAAATCATTCTATATAACAGTGTTATATGAATTCCAAAAAATAAGCAGTTCTTGAATATAAATCCATGATTGAATGAAACAATATATGTATAATATATAATCGTTCACATAAAAAGATAGAAAGACTTATCTTTTGATGATGGTCTTCGTCTCTTCGAATAATATGGAAAGAATTCTTGTGTCGAATTTCCACAGACGACGCCAATCTGTTGAAGACTAAAAAATGGCATCTATGTCATTTTTGTGCGTCAACAACAGATAAAGGGGTGAGGATGAGATTGAAGATGAAATGATGATAAACAATCACATCAAACATATAAGAGACAACAATTTTTAAAGTGGTTCGTCCGTTGAAGAAAGCCTACGTCCACTATAATTTTATTCTTAGGGATAGCACAACATGGTGTGTAGAGGGATAGAATAATTTTTTTGCTAATGATGAATTAGTTAGTTGACACTTTAACTAATGGAGGGGTTGTATTTATAGTGATGGGAGTCTAAGAGATGGAGTGTCTTTATATATTCATACATTTATATCTATTTACAATAAATTTGACTGTTGGCCTTCTGGGGTTCAATGACTGTTGGTTGCTCTTCTCTAATGACTTTTGGCTTTCTGCATGGTTTGTCTTCTGTAGGTTGGTTGGCCGGTATGCCGCCCAACTCTCCTCGGGTGCCGACCAACTGTCTTCCGTGCCGAGCAAGTATGAATATTGCCATGTAGGATGACAAGTGTCCATTTTTGACTAGTCCACGTAAATGGATAAATTTTGGCGTCAACAATAACCAACTCAACTGTATTTGGTGAAAGAAAAAAACTTACGCGTGGTTACAATTTTATTTTTTATTTTTCAAATATTAAAATATTATTACCCCATTTTTCACAAAATTAATATATTTGAAACATGCACAACGAGATCTATCAAACAAAATCCATGATGACTATAAAAATTTGAAGAAAAAAATATTAACATAGTACATACTTATTGTGTTGACCATAAAAATGAATCTATTTTATATCTAGGACGTTTTCATAGACAGTAAACATTTATTGTGTTAATATTACACAAACGAGAAATATTTATCATCTGTATAAAAAATGAAGTAAACATGTCATTTTTTTTATATTTTATATTGAATATGGTTATTATTTTATAGGGTTTGATTAGGAGCTTTCAAATATATTAATTTCATAAATTTTGGATTTGTATATAGAAAGTTATAGTTATAAAGTTTACTTTGTTATCTAGTCCAATGCACCTCACATACCAAATTAAGGACTAAGGCTAGTTGTGACACCTCAACCTATACAATGATAACACATAATGGAGGCGAACATAATCCTTAACACTATAAGGATGACGTCCATACCTAATGTATCCAAATGACCATCAATACATTATCATATCTCAAGGTAATGACAACGTAAGTGCTATGTTTTGGGGCACGAATACAATCCTCCCTAACGGCACATAAAGATAAGATTTCCCACTACGTATAACCTCCCATGATAGAAAATAGCTAGGTATGACACTTCAAATACTATCACAATCAATATAATATAGGCACGCACTCATCCTATACATACATAAAGTATATTTCAAGTTTATCACATAAACTAATAGTTCACATTTTATTCCCATTTCCCATTATTCCTAACATCTCTTGTTAACCAAAGGGATTTAAATTATTTAATTAATTATTTCAGTAGCTAACCTTAACCCGTACCTACTGGCCCAAAACCCAAAATCATTATAATGAGCCTGAATTATAATTTAATTCCCAATAATCCTTTTTTCTCAATAAAGTTACATTCTCCCTAGAAATATAAAATGCCGAGTTGAGGCTTTTCTGATCCGATTTTGAAGAAACTTAAAACTACAAAGATGTTCAGAACATGATTTTATACAATAAATCACACCCATATTACCAATTTTCGCTTAAAATAGACCTAAAATCAACATACAATCATCAATAAAACGATTTCACGTGCGTTTGACTTTCGGATTTGTATGAGTTCACTTCGTTTATAGTTAGATAGTTTAATCCCCAATTGAATCACATGATTTTCTCAAATTTTAAAATCATCAATAAAATATATATAATCCAAATCATGAGTTCTATTATCTCAATTGATATTATCTCAAATCAAAACTTCCTAAACATGGGTTTTTATCTAAAAATCCTATAATCTAGCATGTGTTTACACAACTCATAATTAAACAAATTTAAAGAGATTGCCTCGTAGGATAATTATGAATTTCCTTTGAAGAAGGTGATGTGAGTTACTCCTCCTCATTCTTCTCAAATTCTAGCAGTGTATGGTGGTGGTGCAAGGTGGCTCTAGGTATTTCTCCTCCTCTAAGACCATTCACCTCCTTGAGAAACTTTTCACTTTCTTGTAAAATCTCTCACACTTTCTCTCTATTGGCATCCTCTCGCTTTAATTTTTGAATTCCCCATTTGATTAGCCATATAGTTGGTTTTAAACTGGCTAATCCCATCTCTTCATAGGTTGGAAATTCAAAGGTCAAAAATTGACTTTTCACTTGTCGGACCCTATATATATGCTCGAATATAGTTTCTGACTATTTCAACCCTTCCAGACACTTCTACGCTGTCGAAATGACTATATGGGTTCAACATATTATACTTACTTCATAATGCTTGTATTGAGTCCCGACATATCTTAAATGTGCGTCCCGATTAAGTAATTAATAATTGTCTTTTTCTCACTTATGACACACTGCAACATATTCCATAATTTATATTACTTATTCCCGCAGTAATATAAATTTTAATTTATAATATTAAATATTAACTCAAGTCACACTAATTAATATGTAATACCCTACCCCGATAAATTATGTAAATCATAATATGGATTATATATGAGGAGGAATAAATTATAGTTGAATTAAATAAAGAGAATTAGTGGATTATTATATGGATTATGAAATTATTGGCCATTGAGTGACTATATATATGTGTGTGTGTGTGTGTGTGTGTGTGTGTTGAAAAGAACGAACTGTAAAGGAGTTGGATTAAGAAGCAAACATTACATCTTAAGGGCATTGCTTAGATTTCAGATTTTGTAGAGGGGCAAAATGGTAAATAGATGACTAATCGCTGGAATGACCATACACGTCGTTCGAACGACGTGTAAAAGACCTGCCTCTCTCTCTTATCTGTCGACTGCTCATTCGCTGACACTGATTCCAAGTCAGCCTTTGGCCTGGCTTTCTAATCAGCTATGTTTATTCTTAAGTAACATAAGAAAGATAAGTGTATAAAATAAGCCTTTTATATACCGGGACATTTCTGATGTAGTAATTATTTGGCTTTCGTTGTGTATAAAAAAACAAGGAAGCACTGCATTGTAAACCGATGTAACAGACTGACAAAGGTTTGTTTCCAAATTACCCACCCTTGGATGTTGGGATTTGTCGAGTTTTGAGCCTTAGTATACCTCATATAGGAATATTTAGTGGGGAGAAGCTCTCTCTTTTAATAGAAGCTCTTAGGGGTTGGGTTATATAACACGAACCATGGAGTCTTGGGGGGAGACTACATCAGATATTCCAACATTTTCTCTCCCTCTCAACACTCTCAAACTTCCTCTCCACAGTTTGTAATCCATCCGAGTTATTTATGAATAATGACTACACTTGAAGATGTGAGTGGCCCGATATGTGTGTTTCAAACAAAACTATTTTTTCTCCAAAAAAGATCCAACTTTTAATTTATGCACCAAACCAAGTTGTGAAAACCCAATTCTTACTTTAAACCAGTTTTATCTTGATTAATCCTAAACATGCATCTAGTGATTAAAGCAAGTAAAGTAAAGTAAAGAATACTCACAACGCCGGATGTACGAGGAAAAAACTCAAAACGGGAAAACAACCTCGGACGGCCCAAGCCAGATAATCACTATGAACAATGGTTTTACAAAGACAGATTAGCCTTACTTTTAAGACTCGATCCCCACGGGTCTTGAAGCTCCTTTGGATCTTCAACCATTCTTCAATAGTGCCCACGCAGAAATTTCTTCTTTCACGATACCTGTCCACAACACACGCGTCCACGTATGTCTCGGCGTCCACCGAATGGCTTTGATTCGTCTACGATATCGAACGCGATGTCCGTTGCTTCTTCACTGCAAAATCCTTTGATGTTCAATGTGTAGAACAAACAACTTTGGTGCAGAAAGATCACTTAAACATATAAGAATGATAACTCAGATCTTTGCATACTCTAAAGATGTGTTTATGCATTGTAAACCTTAGAAAACATGTGCAAAACAAGTTTCTAGTCGAATATTATTTTCCAGAATGCACACCTCCGAAATTATGATGAAAATAATGTTTAAATAGGATTTAAATGCCGCCTCGGAAAATGTGTCATTCAAACGACTTGAGGAACTCGTTCGAGCGACATCCCATCTCGTTCGAACGAGATTGGATGTCGTTTGAACGACAACACGAAAGTTTGACTTTTAGACTTTTTGTTTAAAACGTCTCTTCCAATGAGAGATCCAAAAATGTCAAACTCTTTTATGAGCTTATCATCATAAAACATAGTTTAAACCTTTAAAACACTTTTAAAAAATTTAAAACATTTTTCTTTATAAAAAATACATCCTTAGATTTTATAAAAATAATTCCGAGCACCATAAATTATACACATTCATACCTGAGTGATCTCAGAATGAAATTAACTTTGAAGACGATAAAACTTGCACCAATTAAATTTCGACATGATTTAATTCTTTAAATCTTTGCCGCAACGCCTTTAATTTCTTCAATACGTCATAGACCAAGTGGGATCGTGACAAAATAAAATTCTCCCTATGACATATTACAAACACAATTTTGTTCACAAAATTAAGTCAAAACAATACAGGGACTCAATGGGAAATTTATGTCCTTACAAATCTCCCCCTTTAACTATTTCGGGACAAAACTAAACCAGTGAAATGCCTAACCAGGCCGTCAAGCTGTATGACGCCTAAATCCCATCCCATAAACCCAAAAACAAAAATACAGGACACGGACTAGAATATGTAGCACCGGCAAGCATGAACTGTCTGAATGTGATGTAGTCTTGAAATCTCTAATCGCTGAAGCATACCTACACACATGAACCAGACAAACAAATACCTAGTGAATTATGGAGGAACAAATGATACCAATTTATATTTCTAATACGAACAGATCATTTGAAACATGTGAGTAATTATTTGATACCAATTTGAAACAAATATAATCAAACAATATGTAAATCCAGATATCAATAGTAACGCTCAACAAATATCCCCCTACATCACATACATCTCTCCCCCTTTTTGTCTCGAATAGACAATCCGGTGAAAAGATAAACCAATATGAAATAACTAGCATGAGAATATGAAACCAATTTGAATCAAGTTCATACCAATTTGATAATTGAAAAACGCTAGATAATCATGAAACAACCAGCTAAATATGATCAAACAATAATAAATCAGCAGCTAGTAAACCATGGAATCACACAAAGAGTATACCAATCAAATCAAGTGTGATAAACAGACTTATATGCAAAATATCAATTTGGAACATAAACGAACCTGCATATAAACCAAACAATCCAAAAATGCTTCCCGCAGAACCAAAAATATAACAAATTAATCCAGAGGACTGCAAACCAATCACAAGCAATTTTCCAGCCTGTCGTTCGAACGAGCCAGGGGCATCGCTCAAACGAGATGAGGATGTCGCTCAAAAGAAGTACATATGTCATTCAGCGAGATGAGTTATCATTTGAATGACTTCGCGCGACCCTGCCAAAATTTCCCAAATTCCCATAAATAACATAAAGTATTGCCCAGTGAAAAATTTTCCACAAAAAAATTCCAGGAAGGGCCTGACAGATGCAAAACAGTGATAAAACAGTAGGATTTTAACACAAAACGCAAAAACTCATAAAACCTTAAAATGTTAGTTACATGCAAACATAGTACCGATGTGCTCAAATATGGACATGGAATGAATGGGTGTGAAACTATAATAAATGAGTCACAATTCCAACACATCGAAACGATCAGTAAGCTCTAATTGATAGCGATGAATCATCAAAATTTATCATAGCTATATGACAATTAAAGAGGGAACTTAATGAACTAAATATACTACATGCACACAAATCCAGAATTTTGACGATTCTACAAACAATAGCGTCAAATTGTAATGTTTTCAACATTAGGATTAGTTGTGCAAACCCGTTTAAATTTTCTCCAATAAAACTCCCTCATATATATATACTTTTTCAAGTTCTTTTGAGGTTTCTATCATTCTCAACTTAGAGAAAATCTTATTGGCCTCTTTCTTAGCATATTACATTTTCTTTTGGGCTCTTTTAAACGGTGGCTTTCACGAAGAGTTAATTTGGAACTCTCGCAGCCCTTTCCCGTGACTCACTCAACATTTTTTACCATTTTTAAATCCTCACGGTAAACGGTTATTACATGCACACTTCTCCTTAAGTCTACTTACGCATAGATGACAAGATTAAGATAAGAACGCCTCACCAAATTCAAATATGCAAGAGAAGTCAAACATTCATATAAACTCGTGCATGTGTGCGATGTTGGCATATATACAAAGTCGAATCAAAATGCATATCAACTTCGAAACAACCCCATATAAACAATGGTTAAGATCATTCTAAGCATCGATAATAATGACCAAATGTCCTAGCCACATGGATAATGAAATGATGGGAGGGGTCCAAGCACACCAATATGTCACATCAAACATGTAAACTCAAAAACAAAAAACCGAAAATCTTTTTGGCTTTTCAAACATATTTTGACTCAAAGAAAAGAAAAATCTTTTTGGATTTTCAAAAAAAAATTCAAAAACAAAATCATTTTGTATTTTTCAAATAGGACTCAAACAAATGAAAAGTAAAATACAAGTTTCTGGTCGAATATTGTTTTCCAAAATTATGATGAAAACACTGTTTAAAAAGGATTTAAATGTCGCCTCGAAAAACGTGTCGTTCGAACGACTTGAGGAACTCGTTCGAGCGACATCCCATCTCGTTCGAACGAGATTGGATGTCGTTTGAACGACAGCGCAAAAGTTTGACTTTTTGTTTAAAACGTCTCTTCCAATGAGAGATCCAAAAATGTCAAACTCTTTTATGAGCTTATCATCATAAAACATAGTTTAAACCTTTAAAACACTTTTAAAACATTTAAAACATTTTTCTTTATAAAAAATACATCCTTATATTTTATAAAAATAATTCCGAGCACCATAAATTATACACATTCATACCTGAGTGATCTCAGAATGAAATTAACTTTGAAGATGATAAAACTTGCACCAATTAAATTTCGACATGATTTTATTCTTTAAATCTTTGCCGCAACGCCTTTAATTTCTTCAATACGTCATAGACCAAGTGGGATCGTGACAAAATAAAATTCTCCCTATGACATATTACAAACACAATTTTGTTCACGAAATTAAGTCAAAACAATACAGGGACTCAATTGGAAATTTATGTCCTTACAAATCTCCCCCTTTAACTATTTCGGGACAAAACTAAACCAGTGAAATGCCTAACCGGGCCGTCAAGCTGTATGACGCCTAAATCCCATCCCATAAACCCAAAAATAAAAATACAGGACACGGACTAGAATATGTAGCACCGGCAAGCATGAACTGTCTGAATGTGATGTAGTCTTGAAATCTCTAATCGCTGAAGCATACCTACACACATGAACCAGACAAACAAATACCTAGTGAAGTATGGAGGAACAAATGATACCAATTTATATTTCTAATACGAACAGATCATTTGAAACATGTGAGCAATTATTTGATACCAATTTGAAACAAATATAATCAAACAATATGTAAATCCAGATATCAATAGTAACGCTCAACAAATATCCCCCTACATCACATACATCTCTCCCCCTTTTTGTCTCGTATAGACAATCCGGTGAAAAGATAAACCAATATGAAATAACTAGCATGAGAATATGAAACCAATTTGAATCAAGTTCATACCAATTTGAGAATTGAAAAACGCTAGATAATCATGAAACAACCAGCTAAATATGATCAAACAATAATAAATCAGCAGCTAGTAAACCATGGAATCACACAAAGAGTATACCAATCAAATCAAGTGTGATAAACAAACTTATATGCAAAATATCAATTTGGAACATAAACGAACCTGCAAATAAACCAAACAATCCAAAAATGCTTCCCGCAGAACCAAAAATATAACAAATTAATCCAGAGGACTGCAAACCAATCACAAGCAATTTTCCAGCCTGTCGTTCGAATGAGCCAGGGACATCGCTCAAACGAGATGAGGATGTCGCTCGAAAGAAGTACAAATGTCATTCAGCGAGATGAGTTATCATTTGAATGACTTCGCGCGACCTGCCAAAATTTCCCAAATTCCCATAAATAATATAAAGTATTGCCCAGTGAAAAAATTTCCACAAAAAAATTCCAGGAAGGGCCTGACAGATGCAAAACAGTGATAAAACAGTAGGCTTTTAACACAAAACGCAAAAACTCATAAAACCTTAAAATGTTAGTTACATGCAAACATAGTACCGATGTGCTCAAATATGGACATGGAATGAATGGGTGTGAAACTATAATAAATGAGTCACAATTCCAACACATCGAAACGATCAGTAAGCTCTAATTGATAGCGATGAATCATCAAAATTTATCATAGCTATATGACAATTAAAGAGGGAACTTAATGAACTAAATATACTACATGCACACAAATCCAGAATTTTGACGATTCTACAAACAATAGCGTCAAATTGTAATGTTTTCAACATTAGGATTAGTTGTGCAAACCCGTTTAAATTTTCTCCAATAAAACTCCCTCATATATATATACTTTTTCAAGTTCTTTTGAGGTTTCTATCATTCTCAACTTAGAGAAAATCTTATTGGCCTCTTTCTTAGCATATTACATTTTCTTTTGGGCTCTTTTAAACGGTGGCTTTCACGAAGAGTTAATTTGGAACTCTCGCAGCCCTTTCCCGTGACTCACTCAACATTTTTTACCATTTTTAAATCCTCACGGTAAACGGTTATTACATGCACACTTCTCCTTAAGTCTACTTACGCATAGATGACAAGATTAAGATAAGAACGCCTCACCAAATTCAAATATGCAAGAGAAGTCAAACATTCATATAAACTCGTGCATGTGTGCGATGTTGGCATATATACAAAGTCGAATCAAAATGCATATCAACTTCGAAACAACCCCATATAAACAATGGTTAAGATCATTCTAAGCATCGATAATAATGACCAAATGTCCTAGCCACATGGATAATGAAATGATGGGAGGGGTCCAAGCACACCAATATGTCACATCAAACATGTAAACTCAAAAACAAAAAACCGAAAATCTTTTTGGCTTTTCAAACATATTTTGACTCAAAGAAAAGAAAAATCTTTTTGGATTTTCAAAAAAATTTCAAAAACAAAATCTTTTTGTATTTTTCAAATAGGACTCAAACAAATGAAAAATAAAATACAAAATGATTCACATGTCATAATACTAGCAATGAATATATCATGAAGCAAACTAGCATATGATAAACATGGAAACACTAACCATAAGAAATAACAATAGATCAATCATGTGCATGCATGTGAGAATCAACCAACGAAGCATTTAGCATCTACAAAACGGATTTCCTAACCCAAACAGGTGTATACCTAACAAATCGGGTTTTGGGAACCAATGGGACACTACGTTTAATCTTCCTACGGTCTTTTCTAAGATCAAAACAAAAACTCCTTAGGTGACCTTTCTTACCACAATGCGAACATGTGAAAACACGACGAGGAACGGAACCTTTAGGTTGACCTTTTCTAATACCCTCGGATGTGATTGACGCTCTAAAACAAACTATGGTTTTGGCTTGGAGATTTGAACCACTAGAACAAGATAAGCCGCTACCATCACTACTCGAGTCATTTAAATCATTTTTTAACTTCAAAACTTTTGACTCAAGCAAACGATTAGACTCCTCAAACTTTCGGGACTCCTTCTTTAAATTTTCAATTACCCCTAGAAGTTTATCTCGCTCCCCCTCAATGTGAGCAAACTTATCCCTAAGAGCCTTTTTTCGTGCCACAAAATCATTAATCGAATTATTTTCCTCAACGGCACAAACTCTAGAATTTTTTAAATCCTCTAACTCTTTTTCCAAAACGAGGACTCTATCTTCACTCTCCTTTTTTCCCAATTTTAATATATTAAAATCTTTAAACAAGGAACTAAAGTGCTCACGGCAAATATCTCTTTGAATTTCAAAGCTTTGCAAATATTCCATCCTATTTTTTAAACCATAATTTTCTTTCTCCAAAACTTCAATACGATTTGCAAACTTTATATTCAAACGATGTAGATCGCCAACGCTTAGAGAATCCATGGAGAGAAAACAAACACAGGAGAGAAAAACAAACACACGGGATCACAAAACAAATAAAAAATGTTTTCTGGCTCTGATACCAATTTCAAAACGTGAGTAGACAAATTGTATCAGAAAGTATAAATCCTTGAAAAATCAGGATCACGCGATAAATTAGCGTAATCCGCTCTGATACCAATTTGAAGATGTGAGTGGCCCGATATGTGTGTTTCAAATAAAACCAATTTTTCTCCGAAAAAGATCCAACTTTTAATTATGCACCAAACCAAGTGGTGAAAACCCAATTCTTACTTTAAACCAGTTTTATCTTGATTAATCCTAAACATGCATCTAGTGATTAAAGAAAGTAAAGTAAAGTAAAGAATACTCACAACGTCGGATGTACGAGGAAAAAACCCAAAATGGGAAAACAACCTCGGACGGCCCAAGCCAGACAATCACTATGAACAATAGTTTTACAAAGATAGATTAGCCTTACACTAAGACTCGATCCCAAAGGATATTGACGCTCCTTCTGACCTTCAATCGTTCTTCAATAGTGCCCACGTAGAAATTCCTTCTTCCGCGATACCTTTCCACAACACACGCATCCACGTATGTCTCGGTGTCCACCGAATGGCTTTGAATCGTCTACGATGTCGAACACGATATCCGTTCCTTCTTTACCGCAAAACCCTTTGATGTTCAATGTGCAGAACAAAAAACTTTGGTGCAGCAAGATCACTTAAACATATAAGGATGATAACTTGGATCTTTGCATACTCTAAAGATGTGTTTATGCTTTGTAAACCTTAGAAAACATGTGCAAAACAAGTTTCTGGTTGAATATTGTTTTCCAGAATGCACACCTCCAAAATTATGATGAAAACACTGTTTAAAAAGGATTTAAATGTCGCCTCGAAAAACGTGTCGTTCGAACGACTTGAGGAACTCGTTCAAGCGACATCCCATCTCGTTCGAACGACAGTGCAAACGTTTGACTTTTTGTTTAAAACGTCTCTTCCAATGAGAGATCCAAAAATGTCAAACTCTTTTATGAGCTTATCATCATAAAACATAGTTTGAACCTTTAAAACACTTTTAAAACATTTAAAACATTTTTCTTTATAAAAAATACATCCTTATATTTTATAAAAATAATTCCGAGCACCATAAATTATACACATTCATACCTGAGTGATCTCAGAATGAAATTAACTTTGAAGACGATAAAACTTGCACCAATTAAATTTTGACATGATTTAATTCTTTAAATCTTTGCCGCAACGCCTTTAATTTCTTCAATATGTCATAGACCAAGTGGGATCGTGACAAAATAAAATTCTCCCTATGACATATTACAAACACAATTTTGTTCATGGAATTAAGTCAAAACAATAGAGGGACTCAATTGGAAATTTATGTCCTTACAACACTCACACAATAAACCTTTGTTTTCGCCACAGATTGAAGGGCAGAGTCATGAATTATGAGAGATATTGTTGGGCTATTTTGTACTGCATTTGGAATGGGTTATTTTAGAAGAAGGACATATTTTTGTGGTTGCGTGGAGGGTTTAGTGGAGTTTCTTGGAGATGATTTGGTAGAACATTTTGTGAATCTCTTTAAGGCCACCTTTGGAGGTAGGGGAGTCAACCATCTTCATCACCACCACCACTACCACTTTAGAGTCATTTGAGGTGGGAAAAACTAACTTTGATCCAAGTTAAATGTGTATTGTGTTTTCAGCATGTTGTTTACATATATTGGGTTAAAAATATGTGAATTGGGAGTAGCTTGCATTCTAATGCTGATTAGTAACCATATTAGTATGTGTATGAAATTACATCATAAAGATGAATTAAAATGGGTCTTGAAAATATAATAAAAATTTAGAATAATAAATAGACATTTTTATGGAGTAAAAATGTTAGAAAAATATTGTTGTGATGTTTTTCCTTAATAATCTGAAAATATACATTTTTATGGAATAAAAATGTAGGATAATATTAGTCTAGTGTATTTGCTAATAAAGCTAAAAATATACATTTTATGGAATAAAAATGTAAGAAATGTCATTTTAGTATATTTCTAGTGAAAAGGAAATAATATACATTTTTATGGAATAAAATGTCAAAAATGTCATTTTAGTATATTTCTAGTGAAAAGGAAATAATAATCATTTTTATGGATTAAAAATGTAAGAAATGTCATTTTAGTGTATTTCTAGTGAAAAGAAAATAATAACCACTTTTACGGATTAAAAATGTAAGAAATGTCATTTTAGTGTACTTCTAGTGAAAGGAAAATAATATACATTTTTATGGAATAAAAATGTGAGAAATGTTATTTTGGTATGTTTCCAGCGAAAGGGAAATAATAAACATTTTAGGGGATGAAAATGTTTGATAATATGGTTTTAGTGTGTTTTTAGTAAGATTAATAATAAACACCCTTGGAATAAAAAATGAATATTTTGTGGAACAGAATATTGAATAATGAATAGTATGAGACTACTAGCGCTAAATGAAAGAAAGGTTAATTTCTAATAAATAAAGGTAGTCTTATGTAAAGGGTGTTATTTAAGTGTAACAGGAGTTAAAGTGACAAGTGTGAAAATTTGGCAAAAGTGTGATATTAAGAAAGTGTTAAAAATGGCTAAGGTGTTTAAATGTTCAGTTTGAAACTTGATATCCATGTTGAGAAATAACATTTGCTAAGGAACTAAATCGCAAGTTTGACAAATGAAGGGTAAATTGGTAATTTACTTAAAGTGGAACATTTTATGGAATAAAAATTTCAAGAGAACGTATTTATACTAATGCATGTGAAATTGAAGTAAGTCCTAAAACGTGAATGAATTTAGTATAAATCACATGTGTGTGGATAAGGGACTTAAAGAAGAAAATAAATTATTTTCCAAGTGTCAATGAAAAAACAGACGGTTAAGTCCGAGTTTTGGCTTCGACCGGGTAAAAGCAAAGAAGTGGAATAATATAGACATTTGTAAAATATAAAAACACATAAAGAAAACTAGTATGACACCAGGATAAATCAGGAAGGGTCCGAATCCCTTAGGTGAAAAGCTTTAAATCATTGGCTAGAGCATATGGTGCGCATAGCCGTCGGTGTGGAGCCCTTGTAAGTATTCGCTAAATGGTAAAATTCTGAGAAAAGATAAAGAAATATGGAACATGTTAAGAACAGTTTGTGTGGGAAAATACTCAATACAACCTAACCTGAATGAATAAATTTAATGTTTCGATAAGAGGTGAAATGGACAAGTAAATGCGTAACTCTATTATTGTCCATAAGTTGAGGTAAAAAGGCTAAAGTAAAGTGGGTAAGCGGGTGGTTAAGTAACCTTAGTTGTTAAATCCATAATTTGCATAAGTATGAATAGAGGAAGTATTTTCAAGATTAAGGTAGATTAATCTAGATGAATAAAGTTTTTGAAGTAAAACAATTAATGCATTCGAATATGTATTTTTTAAAAGTATATTTATACGTATGTAGATACATATATATTTTCTACATGCATGTGATTATAGCGTGTGATTATCCTTTCCTATCGTTCATTTTTATACTGCTTGCATATTTCCACTGGGCATAGGCTCACATCCCCACTTTGTTATGGCAGGTTGGCAGAGGCTTCCTGTTTTGAGAGCGCTGCACAGGTAAGTATATTATATTTATGTTTACGTTTGTAGCTCTGTTTACTTAGTCCCGGGGTGCTCCCCACGGGTCCCACACGTAGTTTATCTTGAAACTGGATTTGCATACTAATAAGTGAAACGTTAACCTAAAATAAACAGGACTAATAACATTATCTAGGTTGTTTCATTGCACCTCACTCCTTAACGCTCGATTCGGGTAGGGTTGAAACCCAATTTAATATCCATAACATACTGAGTATGGAATGCTAATGAATAGTTTGGCGAGCTAATGAAAATTAGCGATTTATCCTCGAGGAAGATTATTATACCATATCTGAGCTGGATAAATGATTGTACTTGAGAAAGCTCAGTACCGCATCTTAATTAGGCATAAATATTTCATATTTATCCCCTCAATTTCGGTCCTTCTATGGTCTTGTGCATTTCATTTAACCGGGATATATCTCATATTTATGCTAATAACCCTTTTCGAAGAGTATTTCATGTTTTGTATATTTCTCTCATGTTTTACAGGTAATTCGTGCAAGTGGATGGAAGAGAAAAATCGAAATAGTGAAAGAATCAAAAGAAAGGGAAGTCAAGTGTATTTTCGTAAATTTTCACCCAAAACCCGGATGGGGAGCCAACTAATAAGTTGAAGAGCATGAAGTTACAAGAATACTAGAAAAAATGGCACCTCAATCCGAGCTACGGTGAAGAAGTCATGCGCGTTTGAAGTTGAGAAGAAAATCTAGTGGTAAAAACTTTGAGCACACAAGGCATCACTTGGGAAACACGGGAAATAGGAACCGGTTCGGTTCTTAAGGGAACCGATTCTACCTTAATCATTCTCCAGAATTGTGATAAAAGATAGTCACGCTTTAAAACTGTGACAAATTATCTGAAGCGGGATTTTTATTTTAGCCCCACTTTTTAGCCTAAAGAGTTTTATATTTTGGGGAATCTTCTAAACGACTTCTAACCTATATATTTATTCATTAGAGTTCTTTTAAAATATATTTCATTGATTGAAAATCTCCTAATCAAGGAGGAAAATCTAAGAGAATAATTTTCAAGTTTTGCACCTTCAATTCAGAAGCTTTTTCGATTTTCTTCAAGCTTTGATTTCTTCTTGCATGCTTATGTTCTTCTATCTTCATAACATTAAATTCAAGCACTTTTATTATTATTTCAGTATATTTTCATGCATGTTAATGGATTCTTACATAGAGATTTATACTACCATGTTCGACTAGATATTTAGAGGGTTGGGATAAATGAACCCAACCTAGGTTAATAAGTTGGATATAAAATTGGATGGAATTATAGAGATAATTTGAAGGCTTGATATTTTATCGAGACGAGTATTATAGGTCTCTTAACTTCGTTTGCCCTAGGTAACCGGAGTGTTTGAGAGTGTAATATGCATATCGACAATCTCGTCATTCACGTTAAATCTATCATTGACTAGATATTGTGCAGAGTAAAATCCTTATATGTTTAGTACTTTGAAAATTTTAATGTTCTCTTCTAATTATCAAAATAGTATTTGAAAATTTGAATCCAATGAATTTACCGACGGTTCAGGGAAGTGTATTCTAATCCCATTTTTCTCATATAGTTAAAATCAAAAGTTTTCAGCCTTTGCATATTTTAGTTAATTCGCATTTATTAATTAGGTTGCATTAGTTCATTAAAAAATTCCTTCAAACAATCATCATCTTTTCTTTTCACTTTTTCTCTGAATAAATCGTAGGGTAAATCGTTCTTCCTATTCGTCGTTACGTTATGCATCATATTCCCTAAGTTCAACACCCGATTTATCGGATTATTACTTGAGTGACTGGCTTCCATTTGAGTCATAAACACATGCGTTAGAGACACACTTTTTAAGTCACGTCAAGTTTTTGTGCCCTTTTTTATGCACTTGTTGGACTTAGTTTTCCAATTTTGATTTTCAAGCCATTACCATTTTACCCGATACACCTCAAAACCCAGAAAAGTCCTAACTGAGTCCGAATTTCGAAATTAATTACTGCGTAGAGAGCCTAAAATGTGAAAAGATAACAAGAGAGATTAATTGGTGTGAATAAGAGGCAAAATTTCTCGTTTTCCAATTGGCTAGGTATAAATATTTCATATTTATCCCTTTAATTTCAGTTCTTTTACGGTCTCATGAGGTGTAAATAGACTGGATTTATCTCATATTAATGCTACTAAACCTTTTCGGTGAGTATTTCCTATTTTGTATATCTTTCATGTGTTTTACAGGTATTTCATTCAAGTTAGTGCGAGAGAGGACTCGAAACAATGAAAGAAACCATGAAACGGGGAGTTGAAGGGTATTTTATAATTTTTCAATCATAATTCAGAGGACGAGCGAACTGAAAAGTTAAAGAGTTTGAAGTCATAAAAATACTGGAAAAAATGGCGCCTTAATCCAAGCTGCGATGAAAAAGTTATGCAAGTTTGAAGATTGAGAAAGAAATCCCAAATCTAAAAGAAAAGAGGCAACTATGGTAGCATGAAAAAATGAACTGAACCCCAAACCGATTCGACATTAGTCACGCTCCAGATCCACGACAAAATTAGTCACCCTTTAGAAGAGTGACAAATTTTCATAAGCGGAATTTTTATTTTGGCCCTATTTTTTAGCCTCAAGAGTTTTATGTTTTGGGGCTTCTAAATGACTTCTAACCTATATATTTAGTCACTAGGGTTCTTTTAAGAGAGATTTCATTCATTGTAAAGCTCTTAATCAAGGAAGAACATCTAGGAGAACAATTTACAAGTTTTGCACCTTCAATTCAATAGCCTTTTCGGTTCTTCTTCAAGCTTTGATTTCTTCTTGCATGTTTGTGTTCTTCAACCTTGGTAACCTTAAATTCCAACACTTTTATTATTCTTTCCTTACTTTCACATGCTTGTAATGAATTCTTGCATTGTTCACACCGATCATGTTTAGTAGCTAGTTCAAGGGTTGAGATCTTCTTTCCTCCATTAATGGGTGTCAAGCTTTGAAAGATAGGTTTTGGGTAAAAATACAATTAATTGAAACCTCGTGTATTAAAGTTGGAATATTAGATGTTTAACTTTCTTTGTCATGCAATGTTAGTGTTTATAGCGATATTCCAAAATTAATCCACTTGTGAGCATTTTCGATTGAAAGTTTTATCTCGCATTTTTGGGTTAAGTCTCTTCATGCGTGATGTTTATAATTAATTGTTTATGCTCCATTAATTATTTTCCAACCAAAATCCTTTATATGTGTTGTTTAGCCCATGACAGGGATGTGATCCTAATTCAGTTTTCTTATTCTTTGCTTAAGTTTTAATTAATTTTAGTTAACTTATTTATTTTTTCCTTTTCCCTTTCTCACCCCATCATCACCTTTTACACTTTTATTTTAGAAGTAATATATCAATTAAAATCTATCAAACATTTCATGTGGATTTGATACCCAGAATAGTCACTATACTCCATAAGAGTGTAGTTAAAGTTTAGTTTTTTTATATTTCGGATGGAAGCCGATAACAACGATTAGCATATTATATGGACGCTCGATTTTTGCCTCGATTGTAATACCCCGTACTTTTGGCTATATTTATTTTTGGGATTAATTAATTAAATGCGTATTAATTGGAAATTAATCCGGGTTATAAATACTAACGAGATGCGAGTTGGTATTTGATTATGTGCATATATGATTATATATGAATTTGGAATTATGAAATTTGTCGTGAGATGTATATACGGCAATTTGAGAATTTTGTTGAGACGCGTGTGACCGCCGCGTCATGGTATATTATTTTAATTATAAAAGTGATTTTTATTTCTATTATCCGTATGGTTGTTTTGAGTGCGCCAACGCGTCCGGAAGGGTCGAGATAGTCAGAAAACACTAGCCGGAGGTGTAGTTTGGATTCCGGGGTATTTTTAGGCCATACCGGCATCATAAAGTGTATTTTGGTAATTTTACATTTTGAGGAATTAAAAGTGACGAAAATTGGGAGTTTTAATCTGATGTGGATTTAACCCACTAAACCCACTAACCAACCCATATTAACCCATTAAGCTACGGAGGCTATCATTAGGTTTACAACTTTCCCAAAGAAAAACCCTAGCCACCATAAACCACCATTGGAGAAGAAGCTTGGAGAGAGAAGAAATTCTGCAGAAAAGCTCTATCAAACCATCATCCAAACTCAGAGACAATCAAGGCAAGTGTTTTAATTATATTTAAATTTTTAGAATGTTCCTTCCATGTTAGAAAATTGAAGAATATCAATTGTTCTTGAAAGATAATGAAAACCCATGAATTTTGAAGCTTAGAACTTGAAAATCTTGAGGAGAATTGCATGTAGAATGATAGGTAGATGAGTATTCTCATGATATTTGTGATTGGAAGAAAGTAAAATGGATTTATATTGGGTTAATTCATGATTCAAAAAGTTAGGGTTCATGTTCTTGAAAAATTGGGAAAAAGTGTAGAAATTTGTAAATTTGGTTGATGTTAGGATGGATTAATCCTTCAAAACGTGTTAGGATGTGATTATAATATGTTTAGGATTGTTTAGAGACCTTAAAACGATTGTTGGGACTTAGTTTAGAAGAGATTTGAGGAGTAAGAATGGTGAAAAACGAGCTTTAGAAAAATCTGGGACGAATCTGGTAGGTCGTTAGAAGCCCCTGCCCAGGTCGTTCGAACGAACTCGTTCGAACGAGCTTCTAACGAATTGACCAGTCGCTTCTAACGAAAGGGAACTTCGTTCGATAATCTCGTTCGAATGAGATATCGTTAGAAGGTACAGTTCGTTCGAACGAACTGGAATCTCGTTCGAACAGTCTCGTTCGAATGAGACTTCTAACGAGTTGACAGAGGGATCTCGTTCGAACAGTCTCGTTCGAACGAGACTTCTAACGAATTGGCAGTTTGGGCCTTTTTGGACTGTTTTGATTTTTGGAGTCCCGTAAACTTATTCGAGGTTATAGATAACATTCCGATGATGATGTAGTGATAGAATTGGGACTTTTTGGTATTTATGAGAAGGAAATTATATACGAGAGTTATATTAAATGGACGGTTTGGGTTGGGACGTGAGTGTCTACTACGATGTGAGAATAAATTATGGCGCGTATGATTATAAACCGGAATAGTATAAATTGTGATAATTATAAGTTAGTACGAGAATGCGATATGTACTACGATTAAACTACGGGATTACTAAGATGTGTGTTTACTTAGTATTGGTATATGAATTGTGTGTATGACATACCTACCATACTTGCTATCACGGGAGGTTTGCGTTCGCTTAGGGCCCTCTAATCCTTGTGTTGCCCGGATTTAGACTGGTTACCTTGATGAACATAGGTCATAGAAAGACTTATTGGGATATTAATAAGTCCGCTGATCGTGGGAGCGTAGGTATGTGCGTGACCCATGTGATGTGACTGTGTTCGCCTCCATTGTTTGTGATGTTGTTATCTGTGAACTATTCCTGAGAGATTCGGAATATGTAATCCTTATGTACGTGATGTACCAGGATGGATAGCAGAGTATGTGTGCACCGCAACTTAGTTCTCGGGGTGCTTATATTGTATATTTATGATGTGAATAATATACACTTAATTAATGGGAACCTTCATGTTAATGTTGTGAATATAATTACGGTATTGTTTTGAGAAATATAATGAGTTAACTGATAGTGATATATATTGCATATTGAGCATCTGAGTTTACGTTAAACCCCTACTTAATTACGAGCGTTATTATGTTAATAGAACCGAGTAATAAGGGTAGGACCTATGGCAGTCTAGCTAGATAGGATGGCACTTAGCTAGTGGTTTGTATCGTTATAGATGGGTACTTGCGTTAGGAGTGCACAGTTAGACGAGAGGTGAGAATATCATGTGAGTGCACGTCCTAACATGTACTTTGAATTTAATGTTTTAAATGTTTTTAAAGCACTTGCAGGTTTTTAAAATATAACTCCACATTCGGGCTCTGACCCGTTTGCTTTTCAAATCTATTTTTCTTTGTAAAACCATTTTAGGTGCCCAGACACAAGGACACCATGCATAGGATACTCATTCAGGTGACGAGCTGTAGCTGTTTGTGGAAGCTACAGGGATTTGTTTGTAGACGCTTCTATCGCTTGGATTCCAGATTAATTATCTATCAGTTGTAGGGCATGTTGCCCATTTCTATTAGAGTTACATTTCCATTACAGTTTTTAGACTTTGGCATGTACTGTTTTAGTTTTCGGTTTACTTATTTCAGTTGTGGGATTGTAGTGAGGAGTTTTTCCTCCAGACTTTATTTTACGTTATGTGATGGTTATTCTATTTACTTCAGTATGGTGAATGGTGTTATTATTCTTCATTACACTTGTTGCATGTTAATCAGACTTAAATTAAAATTTGGCACTTACTTTTTTTAAATACTAGGTGGTTAGTAATCTTAAAAATGTTTTCGACAGTGATGCTATTAACTGAGCCAACTTGGCATTTTGAATTAATTTAATAAAGGAGTAGCTACCCGGTATTTAATTAGTCGGGGTGTCACATCGATCATATCTCATTAGAAATAAAATAAATATCAACAGAAACCTAGTACTATTTAACATAAAGGACAAGATCAGTTTTGCTGTCATACTTAGGCGTGACCACTGGTCGTTTGAATTTAGAGGGTGTAGGGAAATCCACAATGGCTGGAATTAAGGGAGATTCTTTCATAAAACTCCTTTAAAGAGGATTCTTGGTCTTGGCCATATCTCTTATACGATCTTCCAATCTCTATATTGATCCCTTTCAAAAGTGCTCTTCTGGTTTGAACTTGGTTGAGGTGGTTTTGGTGGTCTTACTGTGCATTTGTGTTGAGCGATCTTCCTGAGAAGTATGCTCGGCATGCACGGATCGTCGGATGCTGGCTCCTAACCTGAATCACCCTTATATATGCTCTCGTGATCTAAATGATTCTCTATAATGATCTGTGGCTGCTCGAGGACCAAAATGATCAAAAGAGAGGCCTTGATCAATCGTTCGAATGCACTCGGTCGCTCAAAAATGAAAGACCGACTATCGTAGTAATCAGTAGATCGGATGGATGATGTTGCTCCTGGGTGATAAAATCTGTCATGGGAGGACCTGGAATAACTACTTCTCTCATTTTTTGGAGGAGGAGGAGGCATCTCTCTTTGGTATGGTGCGGTAGTAAACTTATCCTGCAATCTTAGAGCTAATTTCCTTATTGTCTCTTCCATCTTGCCCCCTAGAAAGATTGATTAAGATTCCTTGCAGATTTTCTACGTTAGGAGGAACGGATGGATCGAGAATGTCGCCTGTAGTGGAAAGGCTGCTTTCAGTAACGTTAGTCACCCCTTGGGAAGCTTCCAAGGTGAACACGTGAATATGATTGGTAGAGAACGATGACGACCAATCGTTCCCATAGATAGCGCCAATCTGTTGATCTCCAAAATTTGTATAGATTTTATTTTAGCTATGAATTACCAATTTCGTAATCACAGATAATTATTTAAGTAATGAGAAGGAAAATAAACAAGTCAATAAATGACAACAAAGATTTTTAACGTGGTTCAGCTAGGGGAAAGCTTATGCCCACGGTTATAGTATTACTGTTAAGGGTAGTTACATAGAACTTTAGGTAGTCTTAACTGTGTGAAATTGACTTCCCCCTTGAGCTAAAGGAAAAGATATATTTATAGTGGTCCTGGAAACCAAAGGGTGGAATGCATTTATATATTCAAGTATTTACTCCTATACACAATAAATGAGACTATTGATCTTTTAAGGCATGTGTGGAATGACTGTTGATAATTCCCATATGAGTGACATTTCTTCTTCCTGGTGGTTCATATCTTATTAAGTTGGTCATCCGATATGCCGACTAAGTATCTCTAGAGCCGATTAAGTATAAATGATACGCTAAGATGTATACTTGTAAGGACAATTGTCCCTATCTCGTTGTTCCATGCAGTATGATAATTTGACCCATAACAATCATCTTCCATTTCCCCCACTGTCTCTAATGAAGGTACTTTTGGTCTCACATGCATAATTACGATCCTCGATCAAAACATGTTCTTCCCTAAAGCCTTTTGTAATTTAGTCATTCCTTAACCTTTTGCGTAACTAATGCATCCATAATATACGCAAACCACGCACAAACAACCCCATTTTTTTAATAATCTCTTATTGAGTCATCTCAACTCAAATAACAAAAACATCTATCCTCTCATTTTAAGTTTCCACCAACTCAGGTGTACTATCATATCATTCATATTTAATTCCACCTCATTCACTGCAAACCACATAGTGACATTACTTATAGGTCAAAGTTCTCACATTTGCATCACCCTTATTCATTATCCTTGCTCAAATCTAAGCAAAACCCAATTCCACTCTCTCATGAGAATTAATCACACATAAACTCATTACCATAATCGTCTTAATATGAAAAAGTGTAGTAATCCAATGAGCCTCTCTTAGGTACATAAAATCTCATAAAGGTATTTTATTAACATCAATTACCATCACAATCCATACCGTCATAGGTAATAGAAAAATATCTAATAGGCTCCTCGATACTCAAATTCTTTAATGTCTCCCCAATTGAACTCACTTGGAACACATTCACTACTTATGCCTGCAAAAATCTCTAAGTTTCAGACGTTAAACATGATAACACCCATAATTATCCTGACAATTGGAGGGAATGTCTTCGTCTAACTACTCATTCTATCATTGACCATTAACTCGCAAAGGTTTTTATTCTTATATTCCTCTATGCTCAATGCTCTTTGAGTCTCCCCTACCGCTTAAATGGCAATAAATGATGTCTACTAGAGCATCATCACATCACCAAAGTACAAAATCCTATAAAAGATCATACATACATCAAAGAATACTTAGTAGAAAATAGAGCGGATACAACATAAATCCTAAAGATATTCGAACACGGATGCTCTTATCTCAACTGTAACAAACACTATTTTCCACGCATGGTAAATCATAGGGCTGTGTTTTTTTCCAAACTTTCCAATTTTTCCGATTTTTCCGATTTTTCCGATTTTTTCCGAATTTGGAATCAAATTTTAGTTTGCAGATTTTTCGGTTTTTCGATTTTCGATTTTTTCGAAAAAAATCGGATCGAAAATAGAAAATAATTTTGAATTTCTGATTTTTCGATTTTTTCGATGAGATTTTTACGAAACTATGCCGATCCGATTTTTTTCGATTTTTTCGGAATTACTTTCCAATTTTCGATTTTTCCAATTTCTTTTTCGATTTTTTGAAAGTTAGCCATATCCCGCATCGGTTGGGAGAGGGAGAGGGTTCCAAAATATGCTCTATAAAAGGAGAGTATCCTCCTAACTTCTACACAAATGAAAAAATAGGTCAAATCCTCATGTATTTACATGTTGGGTTAAGCCATTTTCTTTGTTTCTTTAAAATGAGAATTTCAAGTAATCGAAAATCCACAATTTATTTTTTTGAAATTTTAGAATTTCCGAAATTTCTGGATTTTTCGATTTTTTCGAATTCGAAATTTTTTATAATTTTTTAAAAAAATTGGATCGAAAATCGGAATAGTTTTTTATTTCTGAAAAAGTCGAAATTTTTTCCGAAGAGGCATTTTCCGATCCGATCCGGCCGAAACACGACCCTAGTAAATCATGTTGATACGTCGAAGATAGGAGATAACTAAAACAATCAACGATAAATAAAACTGGTAGTAAAAGAAAACCAACCATTACGTAATAATGATATATGATGCCAATAAGAATAATTAAATTGAGATAAAATTTAAATTACAATAAAATTGAATTCGCTATAAATCTCTTTTATACAAATGTCTCAACTGAGATGAAAGACACAATTACAGCCTCATCTAATCAAAATTCCTAAATACAAGTCAATACTGAAATGAAATGGTGATTATTACTTTGAGAATGATAATTGAATCTTTAACCAGAAGTTTAACCACTCAGCAATGGTAATCCTGTATATAATAATAATAATAATAATAATAATAATAATAATAATAACAACAACAACAACAACAACAACAACAACAACAACAACAACAACAACAACAACAACAACAACAACAAAAACAACAACAACAATAATAATAATAATAATAATAATAATAATATAATACTTGTTGAGGCAAAAGGTTTACAAAGTTGGGTCAGTGCTTTAAAGTCGTGAAAGATAACTTATAGTATCAAAACAGCAGTAATCGTGTACTCATTTACAATTAACATGCTATCCCCTCAACACTCAAATTCACGTGATACCTCACCCCTCTTCATAAATGACATAGTAGAAAGTGTACCAACCTAAGGCATGATTAATACTAATAAGTTTTTAGTATCATATAACGAAATACTTACACGGAATGCAACTAACCACTTATATACGGAATATACCCCAATCCCAATATATACTCGTTAAGATACGACCTCATAATGTACATTTCATCCTTTATCTAAACACCTTTTAATTAAACATGTCCATCACTTAACTACAATGTATGCACACAATACAGCCTCGAACAACCCCCACTCATGTCACTTGTACAATAAGATATACATAATCTCATAACAACACATATAAATGTGACATACGACTTTTAATCAAAATGTTTGTCACTGGACTGATATTATATACATGTATATAAGTATCATAACAACCACATGAAGGCATCTACCTTCTGGGGACCTTATATCACTTCAATCAATATAACTATAGGAGTAGAGTTTAGAAACACCACCACTTAATCCAAACCAAGACCCACTCAACGGATCGAGTCATCCACGTCTCACATCGTACAATGTTTAACATCCCAAACGTATGATACTAAAAGGCACCATACAGTAACACCATTAGTTTTTTCGCCTTATGGATCGAGCCATATAAATATCACGTCATGAGGTGGTGACCATACTCAATGTGTGATAAAATATATTGACATCCATGAATTCATGCGTCAATATCCAGGAGTGTGGTACACTGTCCAACCAAAATCATTAAAAAAAAAATAGTTTCCCCAAGAGTTCGATTTCTATGTTCACATAATCAAACATGTTATATATATAATATCACTGTAACACACTGTATTTTTAATGATTTTAATACTGCGATTAATTAAATTAAAATGGAAATTAATCTGGATTAAAATATATTAATTAGTGATACAAGGGTTAATATTTATTTGTATGAATTATATTAAGCATTACTTAATGAACGGGTAATAAATTAGTAAGAATGCAATATAATTGTTGTGAGTGAGAAATACGACAGTTACGGTACTTTAGTCGGGATGTCCGTGTCAGTCATGACGGGACTTAAATTTATGAAATAAAATGTGATTTATTTATGGGTCACGCAAATGGTCATTTCGAGTGCGTCAGTGTATCCGAAAGGTTCAAGATAGTTAGAAAAGGGTACTCAGGGGTTTGAATTGGGTCCCGGGGCATCTTTAGGCCAAACTGGCACCCCGAAAGAGTATTTTGGTCTTTTGGCTATTTATAATAAAGGGACCAACGAATTTACTAGGGATATATCAGCACGTGTGTTTAGGGTACTAGGGTTAGCAATTAAAAAATAGAGAGAGTCCATTAGAGGAGGAAGGTGAAGGTTTCCATGGCTCCCCACGCCACTTTTGCACCACCACCACCACCGGAGTTTATATCGGAAGGAGAGGAGACAACTCCACTATTGTTTTGCATAAATCAGACCAATAAACTCAATGCAAATGTTTATCTTGCAAAATTTTGAGTATATATACTATCCATGTTAGTGTGGGATTGAATATTTTCATGAATAAATGATTATTGGTGTTAGATTGAAGATTAAATTCATGTTCTTAGGTAGAAATCATGATAAACATAATTTACTCATGCATGTAACATTAATTTTCTTAATTTAGTAACTTGAGAATGTGGAAAAATCTGGGTTTGTTGATGTTCTTGAACAAAGAAAGTATAATTTAGGATTTGGGGATTAAAGTGCAGAATTAATCCGGTTTAAATGTTTCCCTTTGATGATTTAATAATTCGGTTACGTTAGAAATCGTTTATATATGTTATTGTAGGGTCAGGTATGCTTGGTTGGGAGTTTAGGATTGTATGAAGGTTTAGAGGGTTAAAAATGGTGAAAATCGTAGCAGTTAAACGAAGAGTATGACCTAGATTCGGCCTCTTCACCAAATCGATTCGACTGGCCATATTTGGACGATATTTTTATTTTATGCCCTAAATCCATAAATAAATTACGGGGAGACTTGTGGGACATTATTAAACATTAACGAGGGAGGTAGTAATTTTCGCATGCATACGGTAGGGTTGAGGTTTTCCCAATGGAGGAGAATCAAGGCTAGGAATTATTGGGCATATTTGGATATTTAATGTATTCACGATTATTAGTTAGGGTCACGGTGAGCACGAGTGAACCTAAGACCAAACCAGTAGTAGAGAGATGTTATAACTACCCTTAGAGTAGTGGGAAATACTCAGGAATATATGATGAGAAGTATAATGGTAAATTAATAATACGCAGGATATTGGAGAGTTATATATACTGCGCACGAGATATATTATAAGTTGCATCTCTCTCTCTCTCTCTCTCTCTCTCTCTCTCTATATATATATATATATATATATATATATATATATATATATATATATATATATATATATATATATATGTTGTGTGGATGCCTATTGTGTGACTTCTTATGTGTGTGAACATACCTACGCTACCTGCTATCATGAGAGGTTCCGCGTTGTGGACAGTCTTATCCTGATGAGCCCATTTTGGGGGATTTTAGACTTTTGCCTCATAACATAGAACTTAGGGTTGAGCACTACTTGTGTGTATGATAGTGTGACCGTAAATTCATGGTTTGAGAGTGATTTCGAATCGGAAGTTCTTTACTTAGGACATGATGTACTAGGAATCGATAGCAGAGTATGCACGCATCATAGGTATCCACCCAGGGATGTCGTATTCATATATAATACAAGAGTAGTGTATACATATATACGTATGATTTATTCTACTGTGTGTGCATTAGTAGATAAGATAGATAGTGATATCTAAAGTAACCTAAGTATGTGGAAACTTAATACTTACTTGGTGATTTTACTGGCTAAAGGGGTTTGGAAATTCGGTAACGTATTGTATGGGCAATACGGGTGGGCACAACGAGTTAGTAGGCAGGGAGAGACTTAGTTCAAACTAGTTAGGCGGGGTAGCGTAGCCAGATTGGCTTAGGAGAATACGTTAGGCGTGCACAATAGTTGAGAGGCGAGGATCTCAATCGAGGGCACATGAAGTTAACATGTATAAAATATCTGCTCTTACCGCATTTTAAATACTTACATACATTTTTCAAATGTTCTTGGACTCTGACCAGTTTCAAATCTATTTTTCTACCCTTTTAGGTGCCTAACCACAGGGACGCCAAGCGTAGGAGTCCATTCTTAATTGATGTGTTGAAGCTGTTGTGGACGTTGTAGGACCTCGGTAGTCGACGCTTCCACTTTTATTAGTTCATTTTCATCATTAAGTTATCCCAATTAGGCATGTCACCCATCTTAAGTTAGTGGTTATCTCATAGCTACTGTATTTCCATTTTATTTATAGTTGTTGGATTTGGTTTTGATATGGACTATTGTATGTGGACTTCAGTCCGGAGTGTTTATTCCTATCACATTTATTTAGTCAGTTGTTTTATCATTTATTAATGTGGTTTAGTAGTTTGAATTATTGCAGGTTAATAAAAAGATTAAAATTTTGACACCAGGCCAATAAGGTATTAGTAACATAATTATGTTTCGACTGTGATGCTAAGAATGAAACCATTAATGATTGCTATTTAATTTAATAATGGACCGGTCACCTAGGATTATAACAGGCGGGGTATCACAAGATCCTTCTCTTACGCATACCTGAATCATCTCAATTCCAATTAATTATAGGTTTTTTAACTCTCAAACCATTTAAAATCCTCCTCCGATTTGATCGTAACTATAAACTTTGAGTGGACACCTCTCTCTCTCTCTCTGTGTCTCTAAATCCTAAACTAACTACATTATAATTCATAAAATTTACTCTTGAAATTAATTATGCCGCAAAAAATCTCAAAAACATACCCGGTAGCCCCATTATTGTCGTTTGCCCAAGACAGGATCGATCTGGGCCCAAATTTAATTGATTCGAAGAGTCTAGGGCACAACTTCTTATCCAAAAATGCAAATTTTAACTCCATTTTTGTTCACAGAGCTTTCAATCAACCATAAAAACATCACTATACTCATATTTAATTATGGACTCATGGTCCTAACCAATTTCCCCAAGAATTTATGATCTAAAAACATCAATTAAAGGTTTAATCTTTCAAATCTCCAAATTAAACCCTAATTTACCTTCTACATACAGTGGAGTGAATTAAACATATATATTTCAAGAGTGGGTGTATATATTGAACATACAAATGTATAGTGTACTAGTATAATAATATATATTATTGTACTAAGGGGCAAAATGGTCTTTTAGTTTTAAAATGTGCCAACTAGCTGTCAAACTGGCCAACTGAAGGTTTTGTTAGTTTTGAACATCAACTAGTGAATACGAAAACTAATGAACACAAACTCAAAACCCATATTATAAGGCTAATACGATTGTTGATACAAAATATTATCCATCTACGTGGACTATTCGAATACTAACACGTGTTATATAGTGGAAGATTATTCCTAGTCAGCAAGGACGAAATGCCGACCTACTGAGGGATTTCGACCAACACCCAGAACCCCGACCAACACCAGGAAGATCGACCAATAATGACAGGAAATTGCTAATAGTTGTATACATAAATGATTGTACAGATGCAATGTCTACAATATAAAGACATTCCATCCTTTGATATTCCAGCACTTGTACACCCCCTAGGGGCTATAAATACATTGTATCTCCTACATCCAGGACACACGAGAAAATAGGAAATTGGACAAGCCCAAAGTAATACACATCAGTGGACGTAGGCTCTTCCCTTAAGCCGGACCACTTTAAAAATATTTTGTCTCTTTTACCTATATTTATCTGTGATCAATAAATTAGCCTAGCCTAGTTTTTTGCATCAACAGATTGGCGTCATCTGTGGGAACGATATTTCAAATCAATCTCACTCAATCAAACATCTAAATCCCTAATAATCCTGAATCAAGTCTCAAGAACGAAGGTATTTCGCATGTCCCTTTCGCTCCTCCATCTGCAAATGATTTAACTGGGATTCTGGCTAATCTTGTAAGAGGCCATGAGGTTATGCAAGATACTATCAAGAAACTTGCACAAACTCTTCAAGCTGGGGTACCTGCTTTATCTGCTCAAGAAAATATTCCACCACCCCCACCAAGAGGTGGTCGACGCAACCACTCAATGACGGCAAGACGCCATGAGGTTATGCAAGATACTATCAAGCAACTTACACAAACTCTTCAAGTTGGGGCACCTGCTTTATCTACTCAGGGAAATATGCCACCACCCCCACCCAGAGGTGGTTGACGCAACCACTCAATGATGGCAAGATGTCTCCTACCATCCAAGGTCAAATTCATTACTCATGACATCAGAATCTTTCCACACGCAATCTTATTCTCCAGATAGGCCAAGTGCCTTTGATATTAAGTCATGCTTCTCCCTTCGATTGTTTGGGCCCCAGGGGGAACATAAATGTTCCTAGGGAAATGTCAGGTAACACCCGACGACCATCTCATCAAAGAGAAGGCACAACTCAGTCTAGATCAAACCCCCGATGAACTTCTGCTCGGGCCGAGCAACAGCTTCAGGAAAAAAGCTCAACAAATAACAAGGTTGAGATGCATAAATTTGGTCCTACCAATGATGCATGGAAAGGTTCCATACAGACATTTGAACACAGATTAAGAGAAATGGTGAAGGCGAAAAACCCACTACAAAGAAGCTTTGTAAAAGTGTCTTCATTTGTGCAGGCTATTGTGGATTTCCCTACTCGAACAAAGTTCAAGGCTCTAGTAGTAACACCTAAATATGATGGAAAAATTGACTCAGTTCTCCACATAGAACAATATCAGGCAGTTGCTGACATTTATGTCATCCCCGATGAAATGAGGTGTAGAGCATTTTATGGAACCATTACTGGATCTGCCTAAATATGGTATAATAGTCTTCCTCGGGGATAAATTTCTAGCTTAAACCAGTTGGTTGAGCTATTCATTAATAACTATTGCTTTGGAGCAAAGCCTGTGAAAAGGGTGGCACACTTAGTATGAGACAGAAAGAAGCAGAGAGAACCAGAGATTACATCACTCATTTTAATAACGAGAAACTAGAAGTTGTGGATTATGAGTGGACTGCTCCCCGAAAAACTGTATTATACTCTGGCCAAAGACCCTCCGAAGACAATGGTAGAATTGATGGCTAAAGCGACAAAGATCATGAATGTTGAGGAAGAAATGGCGGCCAAGCGTAGCTCGGGCACAAAAGTTGATGGAAAAAATGATAAGAAATATCATAAAGACCCCAAAGAACACAGGAAATCAAAACAAAAAGGAATTTTGGAGCGACTCAAAAAGTACAACGATTATACTCCGTTAAACATGGGAATTCACCATGTTTTTGAAGAAATAAAGCATAATAAAGTTGTGCCTTGGCCTGATAAGTTGAGAAGTCCCCCGACGAAGAGGGATAAGACTAAGTACTATGAATTCTACAGGGATCACGGTCATACGATGGAGCGTTGCATAGCTCTTTAAAATGAGATTGAAACTCTCATTCGACGAGAAAAGCTGAATCAGTAAGTTGATCGATAGAATAACAAAAGAATTCGGGGTAGACCAAAATCTCCTTGCAAGCCCAAAGAGGAGATGAACATAATTCATGAAGATGACTAGGATGATGATCCCGATCTCCCTAAAAAAATGGTAACCATAACGTGAGGTATTCTGTATCAATTTTGATTCTTCTGATTGCCAAATGATTACAGGCGGAGGTGCAGGAGGAGGAGATCATACAGCTTGCTCGTACATAAAGAGGATCAACCTTGCCGAGGAAAATTGACCAAGGAAGGTTAACAAAGACAAATTGGTAATTAGTTTATCTAAAAATGATCTCTCATGGGTACTGTATCCTCACGACGACTCACTAGTGATCAAAGTCAGAAAGGAAGAAATCATTATCTCTAGAGTACTAGTAGATCATGGCAGCTCGACGAATATCATGTTTTATCATTGTTTCAGCAACTTGGATTTTAAACTCAGCCAATTAGAGCCCCATCATTGACCACTAATAGGCTTTGCATGTGAGAAATTATTTCCTTTGGGAACCATTAAGATGGAGGTGATGATAGGCACATGGCGAGCTAGCCGAACAGAGAAGATCCATTTTTTGTAATGGATAAACACATCCATTCAACTACAATATAATCATATGAAGAGTAGGGCTAAAGAAGTTCGAGGCAGTACCATCCACTGTTCATCAGAGTTTAAAATTACCTACTAAGTTTGGTGTGGGAGTTATGAAAGGTGATCAGAGAGTAGCTTGAGACTGTTACTACTCTTTTGTTGAGCAACAAGACTTGGAAGAAAAAAATAAGAAAACCACTACCTACCAGGTGGATACTCCTGAGCTTGATGAAGAATCTGAAGTTAAAACCTTAAAGCCAAGAGAGGAAACAGAGCTGGTAAAAGAACAGATTATGGAAGCAATTGAAAGCATTGTGTTAGACGATGAAAAATCGGAGTGCATCACTCAGATAGGGACAATGTTGGATCCTGTCCTTAAACAGGAACTGGTAAGCTTCGTTAGACCGAGAAAGCATGTGTTTGCCTAGAGTCATGAAGATATGTCGGGGATAGATCCTAATTTCCTTTGCCATGAGCTCAACATAAATAAAGAAGTTAAACCGGTGAAGCAAAGACGAAGAGTGTTCAGCCCCGAGAAGAACCAAGCCATACAGGAAGAAGTCAAAAAGCTTTAGAAGGAAGCTTTTATTAATGAAGTGAGATATCTAGATTGGTTGGCCAATATAGTTATGGTCAAAAATAAAAACAACAAGTGGAGAATGTGTGTAAATTTCACAGATTTAAATAAAGCATGCCCAAAGGATCGCTTTCCCTTGCCCCGAATAGATCAGCTCGTGGATGCAACGTCTAGAAATGAGTTATTTATTTTATGGATGCTTATTCTGGTTATAACTAGAAAAAAATGAAGCTTGAAGACAGGGAAAGAACTTATTTCATCACTCCTCGGGGAACAAACTGTTATAATGTTATGTCTTTTGGTTCGAAAAATGCAGGTGCTACATATCAAAGGCTGGTTAATAAGATGTTCGAGGAGCAAATAGGAAAGAATATGGAGGTCTATGTGGATGATATGCTTAAAAAGAGCAAAAATGCGTCCAAACACATTACTAACCTCAACCAGACTTTTGATCAACTTGAGAAGCACCGGATGAGGCTGAATCCGACCAAGTGAATTTTTGAAGTGCAAAAAGGAATGTTCCTCGGGTATATAGTAAATCAAAAGGGAATTAAAGCAAATCCAGATAAGATCAAGGCATTAATTGAAATATAATCCCCAACTTGCAAGAAGGAGGTGCAAAGACTGACCGGACGATTAGCAGCATTAAACCGATTCATGTCCGGAGCTGCAGATAGGTGCTTGCTGCTCTTCAAGGTGCTTAAAAAGAGTTTGGAATGGAACGAAGAATGTGAAAAAGCTTTTATGGAATTAAAAAAGTATTTAGGGTCACCTCCATTACTCTCTCGACAAATCACAGGTGAAAAATTGTACCTGTACTTAGTTATTTCTAAATCGGTCGTAAGTTTTGCATTGATTCGAGAAGAGAATGGAGTTCAAAAACCCGCCTACTATACTAGTAAGGCTTTTCGAGGAGCAGAAATCAGGTACCCTTGTTTGGTGAAATTGGCGCTATCACCAATTGAAGCATCCAGACGTATAAAGCCTTATTTCCAAGCCCATACAATCATAGTTTATACGGATATGCATCTAAGGCAGGCTTTGCATAAACCGGAGAAATCTCGTAGATTAATATACTGGCCTGTGGAATTGGGGGAGTATGATATCATATATGAACCAAGGTATTCTTTGAAAGGCCAGGCAGTGGAAGATTTCATAGCGGAGTTCACTTATTCCGAGGTCCCCGAGCAACAAAGTGAAGAGGTAGAATAAGAATCAGGAGGAAGTGATGTTAACAAGAAAGCTCCCGAAAAACCTTCCTCAAAATAAGTAGTTGTCGACCTATCAGATTGCTCTTCCCAAGCATAAGAGATTACCAGGAAGTATGAAGAAGCTAGAGGAAAAATATTCCACTATAGGAGTTTAACATACCAAGCGTTTGATAATAACACCCCAATATGAAACTCATATGTTGATGGGTCATCTTGTGCAATCGGTGACGGAGCAAGTATAATACTTAACACTAGTGATGGTATTGATATTGAGTATGCCCTATAATTTCAATTCCAGGCTTAAAATAATGAAGCAGAGTATAAAGCCCTTATTGTGGGCTTAAGTTTATCCCAATCATTGAGTGTCGAGCAAGTTGTGGCACACAGTGACTCATAGTTGGTGGTAAACCAAATACTGAGTTTATATGGAGCTAAAGGAGAACTAACAACCAAGTATTTATCCAAGGCGGTGGAAGTCATTACAAAATTACCAATTATTCAGATAAATAGAATCCCAAGGTTACAAATTGCCCGGGCTGATGCCTTTGCTCGGCTAGCCTCAACTACCAGGATTGAACTCCGACGAATTATCCCTATTGAGATTTTGGCCAATAGGAGCATAGATGAAGATTTGATGATCATTTTTATTGCCATAGATATGGGGCCATTATGGATGGACCCCATCAGAGTATACATTGAAGAAGGAACTCTACCAACTGATATGGTGGAAGCAAAGAAGTTAAAGTATAAAGTAGCTCGGTATGTACTAGATAAAGGTGTTTTGTACAAGAGATAACTAAAAGTCAATTTGTAACATTGTGTGCATCCATCATAGGTCTAAGATCTAATTAGGGAGGTGCATGAAGGATCATGTGGAGCTCACATAGCAGGGAGAACACTTCTGCAGAGAATCAATGCGCAAGGATATTACTGGCTAACAATGCGAGCAGACTGTGCAACTTTTGCAAATAAATGTGATAAATGTCAAAGAATCTCCACCATTCAAAAAACTCCACAACCTGCTCTCACTCCCATCATTTCACCATGGCCATTTTCCATGTGGAGTATAGACTTGGTCGGACCATTATCGACCACCCGAGGAAGATTTAAGTACTTGGTTGTTGTAGTGGATTACTTTACAAAATGGGTTTAGGCAGAGCCATTGATAGATATGCCTTATGAAAAGGTCTATCAGTTCATATGGAAAAGCATCATCTATAGGTATGGGTTGCCCTATGCTTTCATTACCGAACATGGAACACAATTTGGCATGATGAATTTATAACTTACCGTGCTCAGTCCAATATTCAAAAATTGCATTCGGCTTTAGGAAATCCTCAGAGTAATGGTCAAACTGAAGTTACGAACATAACTTTGCTTAACGGGTTGAAAAAAAGGCTTGATGATGCGAAGGGAAATGGGATAAATGAGCTACATTTTGTCTTGTGGGCATACCGAATAACTATGAAAACAACAATTGGAGAATCCCCATATATGTTAGCATTTGGGACAGAAATCATCATTTCTACTGAGCTGGGCTTACCTTCCCATAGAGTTTTAAATTTTAACTCTCCTGTAAGTGACCTAATAAGAAGTTTGGATCTACATATGCTGAAAGAAGTAAGAAAAGATGTTGCCCTGAGAAATGCAGCCTACCAACAGAGAAAAGCCCGTTTTTACAATAAAAAGATGAAAACGACCAACTTGAAGGAAGGAGATTATGTGCTGAAGAACGTGCTACAGAAAAATAACAAGCTTGAAGCTAATTGACATGGTCCATACTCCATACCGTATTTTAGCAGTGATCCGACCTGAAATTTATCGAATTACCATGCAGAAGGCCAAAAGTCATTAAAGAAGATCAACAACAGTCATTGAACCCTAGAAGGCCAATAGTCATAATTATTATAAATAGATGTAAATGTTAGAATATATAAAGACATTCCATCTCTTGGACTCCCATCACTATAAATACATCCCCTCCATTAGCTAAAGGGGACCCTAATTAATTCATCCTTAGCAAGCAATTCATTTTATCTCTCTACACACCATGTTGTGCTATTATTAACCCTTAGGAATAAAATAATAGTGGACGTAGGATTTCTTCAACAGCCGAACCACTTTAAAAATCATTGTCTCTTATATTTTTGATGTGATTATTTATCTTCATTTCATCTTCAATCTCATCCTCATCACTTTATCTACTGTTGATGCACAAAAATGACATAGATGCCATTTTTAGTCTTCAACAGATTGGCGCCATCTGTGGAAATTCGACACAAATTCTTTCTTTCTTATTCGAAGAGATAAAGATCATCTACAAGAGATAATTTTTTTAAAATTTCTGGATATAAATAATGATATGTTGTACATATATCTCTTGATTTCTTCATAATTTTTATATGCACTAATTCTGTGATTAATTTTTATTTTAGAATCTGCATAAACGAAAAATTACATAATCACAAATATTTAAGAAACTACTATATAGACACGTTTACATACAGATATAGATCAGACATTTTGATTGCTATCTCACATATTGTCTGACAAGGAAATAAAACGTTTCCTGCATAAATTTATATTTGATTCTCATAAACTTTGATTGGAAGCCTTCATCAATATATATATATATATATATATATATATATATATATATATATATATATTTTAAATGAAGAAGTAAGATACAAAAGGATTGAAGATCAACTTACTAACAAGATTCTCCAAGATAAAATAGAAAATTTCAAATTAAACTAACAAATGAAATTTGTTCTGATCTACCAAATGCCTTTTTACATAGAAAGAAACATATAGTAACTTTGCCATACACCAAAGATTTTAATGAAAAATTTATCCCTACCAAAGCAAGACCAATCCAAATGAATCAAGAAGATATGGAACTATGTAAAGATGAAATTAATGGTTTATTACAAAAAGGAATTATAAGAAAAAGTAAATCTCCTTGGCCATGCCCTGCATTCTATGTCAGAAAAAATGCCAAATTAGAATGCGGAGCACCCAGGCTAGTCATTAATTACAAACCACTTAATAAAGTTTTAGAATGGATAAGATATCCAATCCCAAATAAACACGACCTCATGAACCGATTAAATCAAGCAGCCATTTTTTCCAAGTTTGATATGAAGAGTGCATTTTGGCAAATACAAATCCATGAAAAAGATAGATACAAAACTGCATTCACAACCCCCTTTGGTCACTATGAATGGTGTGTCATGCCATTTGGCCTAAAAAATGCACCTAGTGAATTCCAGAATATAGTGAATGAAATATTTAACCCTTCATCCTAAGAATCTACTACAGATGAAGATATCCATACTATTGAAAAACAATTTACTAATGTTGAATTAAATAGAATAAAAAACTCCAGAGTAACTCCAACCACCTTAACAAAAAATTGGTATACAAGACCAACACCCCCAGATATGCAATATGAAGAAAGAAATATACACAATAAATTCTCGATTTCATCGGATAGACTTTATGAATGGAACATAGATGGATTATCTGAACAAGAAATCTTAAATAAAATGCAACACATATCTATAGTTGCCAACAATTACCTAACTAATCAAAACATTCCCCAAACAGAAATAGTTGAGCTTTTAACAACAGGATTCACCGGTACATTAAAATCTTGGTGGGATAAACATCTTACCAAAGAATCAAAGGAACAAATTAAATCTGTCGTCCAACAAGATGCCAATGACCTCCCAATTTTTGATGAAAACATTGGAATGGGAATTCCAGATGGGGTTAACACTCTAGTTTTTACAATAATAAAATATTTTTTAGGAACACCGAGTAATATAACCTCAAGAATTCAAGATCAACTAATTAACCTTAGATGCCCAACTTTAAGCGATTTTAGATGGTACAAAGATGTTTTCACATCACGAGTAATGCTTAGAGACAATAGTAATGAACCATTTTGGAAAGAAAAATTTATTAATGATTTACCAAATTTATTTGCTCATAAAATAAGAGAAGTTCTAAGTAACACAAATGGACACATTGATTATAACAATCTTACATATGGAGACATAATAAGTACAATCCAGAAAGAGGGATTAAAAATGTGTATAGATATGAAAATAAGCAACCAGGCTAATAAAGAAAAATTAAAGGCAAAATATGAAATGGGAAATTTTTGTGAACAATATGGTTTGAACCCTGTTGCACCATCAAGAAATAAAAATTATAAGTCATACCCAAAAGAATACAAGAGACATAGAAAAAACTATTTCAAAAATAACATATTCTACAATAAAGAAAATAAGGAATTTTATAAAAAATATAAAAAACCACAAACTAGTCCACAATATAAGAAAAATGACAAGAGTAAAGTAAAATGTTATAAATGTGGAAAAACAGGTCATTACAAATCGGAATGTAAGGTAAAATCCAAAATTAACCAGTTGCGACTATCATCTGAAGTAACACAAGAAATATACAAAAATTTTGAACTAAAAAATTCTTCTAGTGAAGGTGAACAAAACACTGATTATGAATCATCAAGTTACTATAAATCAGGTACAAACTCTAGTTCTCCAGATATAAAATTAGGATGCAAAGACAACTGTTGTAAAACTATCAATGTTCTCACTAAACAAGAAGAACAGGAAGAATTACTAATTGATTTAATTGGAAAAATAGAAAATCGAGAATTAAAATCACAATACCTTTCAAAATTTTAAAAATTATTATCTAAAGAAGAAAGTGGTATAAATACACAAAACAAGATAAGTCTTGATAATACTTGAAAATGATTTAAAACTCACAAGGAAGTTACATTACAAGATCTCCAACGAGAAGTCAACATTATTAAACAAGACATCAAAGACATCAAAATAGAAAGTAAAGAATTAAAACAAGATATCACTATTTTAAAAGTAGACCAAACTTTCCAAAAGCAACAAGTCATCTCCTCAGAAGAAAGTGAACCAGAAGCTGAACAAGAACCTAAAATAGTAACAACGGAAGAAACTGATCATCAAGTAAATATCATAAACCAAATTAATTTACAAAAATGGCATGTACAAGTAACTTTAATTATTAACAAAGAATATGAGATAAAATTCATAGCATTAATTGATTCCGGTGCAGATTTAAATTGTCTACAAGAAGGATTAATTCCAACCATGTATTATCATAAAACATCTGAACGATTAAACTCAGCCAATGGAAGTAAAATGCAAATCAAATCGGTCAGAACTTGGCTTTAAAGGAGAACTGGAAATATAGATCAAACATAATAATTGGGTACTTGGCTCTAATACCAAAAGGGGAAGCAGCGCATATAATAAAAACATAAATTAATACTGAAAACTGAAAACTGAAATTATAATAACTGAAAGTAAACTTACAAAGATTACTGATTAATACAGTTGGTTGAACCGGATGAACTTGAAAGCATAATGTTTAATACAAGATAAGAATGAAAACTGAGAGAATAATACAGAGATGGAGATAGAGAGAGAGTTTGCAGTAGTGAGATAGGAAATTGGACTCCGCCTTGAATGGATGACTAAATGCTCTATTTATAGTTGAAACTCCTTTTCTTTTACTTCGGGTGAACTTCTTTAACCTTCGGGTGAACTGCTTTAACCTTGGGTAACTGACTTTAACTTCGGGTGAACTGCTTTAACCTTGGGTAAATGACTTTAACTTCGGGTGAACTGCTTTTAACTTCGAGTAAACTGCTTTAACCTTGGGTAACTGATTTTAACTTTGGGTAAACTGTTTTAACCTTGGGATGAGTCTGTTTGGTTAATATAGGTATTTTTGTTGATAGTTACAATAGTATTTGATGATTCTGCTTTGATATCTTTAAGCATTTTTTCTATTTTATCTACAGTTTTCTCAGACTTTGTTTGTAAATTTATTCCTTTTCGGACCTCTGGAAGTTGAATTAAAGGTATTTCTCTTTTATATGGTAGGTTTGGTTTGTCTAACTTGTTTTCAATGAATTCTAGTTGTTTTCCTAAAGTATTCAGGTATTGGTTAGTGTAATTATTTTGTTCAGTAACTTTTTTAATTTCATCATTAGTAGAAGTGACTTTAAAGGGTGTAGCAACTACTTATGTTCCCATGTGATTTACTAAAATGGTTTCTAGTGGAGGGTGACTAGACGAGACTGTAGTTTTGTCTTGTTTTTTCCATTTTACTTTTGTTAGGACATTTATTTTGTGATAATAGTTATCTAAATAGTCAAAGAACTTTATGTCCGTTCTTATTTCATTCATTAAAGTTTTCCACTTTCTTATTATTTTATCCTTTTCTCTTGGGGAGTACTTTTCTGGATATGCTCGTCATTTAGTACGATTTTCTTTTGACTCAAATATATATATATATACAAGTGAAGATAAATCGATTCAAAAATCCAAACACTGGATTATATCAGATACTTTGAATTCCCATATCTAAGATTTTTTATAGAAAATAAAAATGTCCTCTATTTGAAAAGATGGTAACCATAACATTTCGTTCATTTTAATTCCCCGTATAAATTTTACTCGTCCATCAATCCGTTGTGTTAATTATACACAATTTGTGTTGTTCCTTTTTGTGATAAGAAGTCTTCTTTGAATCAGATGGAACAACCTACGAAAAGTAGAAAGTGATACAGATTATAACTTTCTCTCTCCTAATTTATTTTCTCCATAATGGGAAAATGAGAAGTCAAAAAAATAACTGTTAAGAATAATTTTCTCTGAACTAATTATCTCTCTAAGAAATCGCCTTAATTGGGGGGATGGAACACAAATTGGAGATGGAAATCTCTTCAAAATTCGTTATTCAACAACATCAGTGTGTATATCTGTCATCAAGTCTGGATTATTTAATTTTTATCTGTCTCAGATCTTATCAATCGAGTTAGTACAAAAAGAATCGTGAATTCAAACCGAACATGAAAATCGAACAGTAAAATTGGGTTTTACCCATTCTAAACCCAAGCGGTGATAAGTGTTTCGCATACTGGGGAACTAGAAGTAATCAAATTCTTCAGATGAGAAATCCCAATTAAGAAGAGGAGCCAAATGAAGACAACTCTTTATCAATTAATTCCAACTTAGACAAGGACTGTACCAGTGCTAACAAAATGATATTTACTTCTCAAAATATGGGATTTGATACATGATTCAAAATCTATCCTCTACTCTATAATTAATTGTGGATGTTCGTCAAGTCCGATCTATAACATTTCCATTCCCCATACATCATTGAAGAAAAATTATCGTCGTTAATTATCACCAGTTGTAAACGTAAGTACTTCGGTATCAATTTCGACCCGCCATCAGATCGGACAATGATTTTACTATGTTTCAAGCCTCCGAACAACTCCCTAGCAGGTAGTTGGCAACAAGTGCTGATATGGCTGGTCGACGACATCCACTGTTGATATCAACCTTTGGTCGGCAGTAAGTTTCTTTTTGCAGTTACAAATTTTTATGGCTGATCAGCATAGGCTTGCACTTGGTCAGCGACATGGCTGTACCAGAATTAAGATTGGCACAGGTTTGCACAGGTCGAGAGATTCCCTGAATACAGGTCGGTAACATCTATTTTTGGTCGACAATCGTTGATTTCCTCCCCGACCAATACGATCACAATATAAGATTATTTTTGCACAGACAGAACACTTATTACTGCTTGACATCACTCGTTCTTGGTCGGAACACCAACGACATCACCTAATCTTGGTCGATACAAGTATAGAACCAGAATGAAGGTTCTCGACCATTTAACATTGGTCGGTATCATCTAACACTGATCATCGTATCTATTGTTGGCCGGTAATGATGATCGACGACATATGTTTGTGACCGACAACAACAAATAACACAAGAGAAGGTTGTTGGACCATCATCAAGGAATCCTCGTCGTCAAAACCCAATTGGATTTGATTCACCTAAAACCCTCTTCTTAATTTTTTTTGCATATTTACATAACACGAGATACTATAACGGTTTTCTCATGCATACACTCTCAGATGGGATACATAGTTTTTAACCAACACTTTGTTAAAATAAACATTTAAAATTTTGGTTTATAATACAACATTCATATACAACACAACTTTATGGGAAAATAATTTTTCTAAACATATGCTTTGGACTCAAATATATTTAACTTTGTTGTATAAATTTTTTACAATGCCACATCCCATTCTCATTTTGTTCAAATTGGTTATTTAAAGTTGAGTTCTTACACCCAATATATACTTCACAGAGCATTTGCTTGATTTCAAATAATTGCGCAAGAATTATAGACTGATCAAACTCTACTCATTTGATACGTATTCGGCGTAACACATATTATTTCATATCTTGAAATTTATATTGCTCTATGTTAAAGCAGATAAATATCATATATTTTTTGGATGAATAATTATTCTAATGATAATTTTTATTTGATTTAGCCTCCCCAAATGTTCGAGCAAATTTTTAAATTCCACAGGTACAAGATTCAGTCCCGATGAATGCTCGGTCATAATCTTAAACTTTTGGACAATATTATTAATGCTCGGCACTATGCAATTTTGCCTCAACAAATCAGTCAGGCACTATTTATTTTCTTATTGCTCCGACGGATGATCGACATGGAGCTCGGTGAAATACTTATTATCATATATTCAGCTCCAAGGAGATCTACAATAATCATTATATTTTATCTCCAACGAATAGTTGGTTAAGAAAATTCTTCTCTCTCTCTATATATATATATATTCAACAAACCAACTAAATGTTGGTCGGCATCAACAACCACCAACTAAATGTTGGTCAGCATTAACAAAGGCACCAAGAAAGTTGGTTGTTAACACAAACCGCCAACAAAATGTTGGTCGGTATCAACAACGACCCCAGCAAAGTTGGTTGTTAACACAAACCACCAACAAAATGTCCATTGGCATCTACAAAGGCACCAACAAACTTGGTTGTCAACACAAACCAACAACAAAATATTGGTCGATATCAACAAATACACTAACAAAGTTAGTCGTCAACACATAAAAACCATGCAAGGCAAATTTATAAGTCATAAATGCTTGGTTAATGAAGACCCGGATGACAAATGTTCATCTAAACTGGGTTAAAAGATGGACAAATGTTCCACTCACGCCTGGGAACCAAGGTAACTATTGTAACTACCTAAAAATTTAGGTACATTAGTAGAACTAGGGTGATACATTGGTAATTAGTACGATACTTAGGTAAAACCTAAGGGTATCAATAGAATTGGTGAAAAACTATAGATTGACAAATCGTCGATCCAAAATTAGAGGTTGACAAATCGTCGATCCATTCATGTATAGAGATTGACAGAAGGTGATCCATGCACATACAAAGATTGACAACATAAGTTAATCAAATTTCATTCATTCATTTAAATATTTGCATATTGTATCATGCTCGTTACTAACAATGCAGGATCAATCGATCCCCTCTCTTATTATTTATCTGGATTTCTCATTAAGCTCGACAGATGGTCGGCACTCTTATTATTTATCTTGATTACTCATTAAGCCCGATAGATGGTCAGCACTCTTATTACTTGTCTGGATTTCTCTGGTCGGTGTTGATGCAAAAAACTAGACTAAGCTTAATTAATTGATCACAGCTAAATCAAGTAAAACAAACAAGACACGAGAAACTTTTTAAAGTGGTTCGGCTCAATGGAATAGCCTAAGTCCACTGTTCTGTATTAATCGCCTTGAGTTATTTTTCGATCCGTTGCAGTGAGGCTGATCCAATGTATTTTTATCCCAAGGGGGGTCTTGATCCTTGTCATGTGAAAGGATGGAATGCCTTTATTTGTTAGGAATTTACATCAATACAAAATGAGAATTAATTATATGAACGTTGTCGCTTCACAAGCTATAAGACTATTGGCGCTTGGATGGTCGTACAGAATGACTTTTCGATCATTGGTCGGTCAATAACGTTGGTCAGGCTTCCCAGTTGGTCGGGTAACTATGTTGGTCGGGCCTTTCTATCATGCTGACTTGGATTTATGCCACATAGGATGACATGTGTTGGCTTACAATTGGTCCATGTAGGATGGTAAATTTTGGTATCAATAGTCGACACTCTTATTATTTATCTGGATTTCTAAATGCTTTTATTATGGATACGGATTTCTCACTAGCATGGATATTCGATGCAAATTATATATTATTCTCAGTCATACTCATTATTAGATCATTCTATTAACTCCTGAAAAATGCTCGGGCATTATTATTATTATACAGTCTCCTAAGCTCAACTGGGGGCTCCACATGCCAAATACGCCGATCAATGGCACATATCATAATCAGTTTTACTCAACCAAAATGACTTGGTCGGAAAATTATTTCTATGGTTACATCAGGAGAGTATGGAAATGTAAACATGCAAAACTCTTGGGAAGTCATTTCAGGGAACATTTCCTCGGCCTTATCTTTTCTAGCAAGACCAACATACTTCAAGGCCAAGAAATTATTCAGAGTTCATACTCCGCATTTGGGGGCTTTTACTGTAAAATTAATTATTCATTCAGTGGCACAGTCTGATAACATCACGCAGCATCAGCTGAGCATCAGATTCAGCTCCAAATCATAACAGAATAAGATATCACTAGCCAATCATCATCCACGAGTTAATATGCACATGCTATTGAAGTTCAGGAGTCAGATTCAGCATTTACAGCACTACGATTTCCACTACTACTGTTCCGACTAACATTAAAGAAGAATTTGTACTTGTATGTAAATGTTTCAGAGTTCGTTACTAGCTTGGCACTAATCAGATTGAAGAATTGGGTCCAAAAACTAATATGTTACATCAGCAAAGCCATCAGATTGGAGCAAAAATAAAAAAAAATCAAACACGTACAGTCAGCACTCAGTTGGTCGACTAACCCAATTGAAGATTATGATAAGCTGTAAACTATGACATTGTTGCATCCAAATTCCCCAGGGTGACACATAATACACGTTCGTTCGCCAAGCAGAGTCCCTAAAAAAAAAGCTCCAATGCAACCATCGATCGGCCTGCATCATCCATCGTCCATAATATAGTCCACTCATATGTTGAACAAATCAAGAAGGCAAATTAATAATTTCATTATGCACGAGCACCGAGCAATATTTCAGAGTAAATACTCCATCCTCTCTGTAAACCATCAAGCACGGAGCATTGGGGGCTTCTATTGACGCCAAAAATTACCCATCTACGTGGACCAGTAAAAAAAGGATATATGTCATCCTGCATAGCAATATTCATACTTGCTCGGTACCCGAGGAGAGTTGGTCGGCGTACCGACCGACCAACGTACATAAGACAAACCGTGGAGAAGGCTAAAAGTCATTAGAGAAGAGTAACCAACATTTATTGAACCCTAGAAGGCCAGCAATCATATTTATTGTAAATATATGTAAATGTCTGTATATATAAAGACATTCCATCTCATGGACTCTCATCACTATAAATACATCCCCTCCCTTAGCTAAAGGGGAAACTAACTAATTCATCTTTATCAAGCAATTTATTTTATCTCTCTACACACTATGTTGTGCTATTGTAAACCCCTGGGAATAAAATAACAGTGGACGTAGGCTTTTTTCAACAGTCGAACCACTTTAAAATCGTTGTCTCTTATATGTTTGATGTGATTGTTTATCTTTATTTCATTTTCAATCTTATCCTCATCACTTTATCTGCTCTCATATACTCATTTTGATTTTTATCTTTTGTAGTTCTTGGTACACTTTAATAATATATTGGAGAAGGATGATGCAATTAAGACTTCTTCTTCAAATAAGGTGGAGGAAGCCTTGACTGGCTTGAAGAAATCTTTGCTCGAATCTTAGCAGGCCTTGGATACTGAGAAGATCACTTGGGTGGAGAAATTGAAGACAGTTGAAGATGCTCGACAGAAGTCTGATGAGAATGCCCTTGAAGCTGAGTGCACGGCCAAGGAAATTGAGCTCAAGGGGGAGGAGGTTGAGCGCAATAAAGAGAAAGATGAGCGCGGGGCAGGGGAATCTGAGCGCAGGGCAAAGGCTGTTGAAGAGCTTGTATCCTCTGCCAGAGATAAGAGAAAGTTTATTGTGAAGGCCTCCTTCAGTGCTGGTTGGTACAAGGGCTAGAATAAATCCATTTATGTTACTTCTGCTCAGATTGAGTATGTGAAGCAAAAATATTTCAGAGATGGTTGGGTTGTTGCCCTTCGAGAGTTGAATACAAATGAAGACTCCAATCTTTTTTAGAGGTATATTCATGGTCCTCCTCCAGTCATAGAGGATGAGGTTGGATATAAAGTTTCTTCTGAAGAGTCTTCATTTGTGGTTGAGTCTACTGTCAAACAACCTGAAATCCCTAAATCTTATCTTCCTTAGATTGAGAAAACCAAGCAACCCTAGCCTGTAGTCCCTTCTTCTGAGTAGGAGAAGAGGGTTAATAAGGAGAAGGTGTAAAGTTATTTAGCATTTTCCCTTTTTGTTTCTTTCTCTTCATATTTATTGTGCTTGAACTTTTTATTATCAATAAAATAACCTTTTGGTCCTTTTCGTCTCTTGTGGATTATACATGTTCTCTATTATTGTTTGTTGATTGGTGGTTATTTCTTCTTGCTAGTTTATTGCGAAGATGGAACAACTATCTTCCTACGATACCGAGATACTGAGGAAATGCAATGCTTTTTTCAAAGCTAGTCATGCAGACTTGTCCGAATAAAAAATCACTCAGTTGCTCGGTGATGATGCCTCAGAGCAGGTTAAGGAAGCTTACTAATATTTGAAGTACTTACTTGATCTGGCGGTAGCAAATAATGTTTCCTATTATGACATGATAGAAGAGCTTCAAGAACAATATAGAGAATCTACTACGATTTTGCATCAGAGCTATGAGCAGAAATATCAGAGCTTAAATGTAGGTCGGGGTTTTGAAAAATTTATTTTTGTTTACAATAAAAAGGAGTTTCTTCTTAAACTTGAAGTTGAAGAAACTATGACTGTTGCCAAACTTCTAGAAGAGGAAAATAATAATTTGAGGGATGAAGTGAATCTTCTGAAGTCTTCCTCTGAAACTATTATTGCTACTACCGATGAAGGTTATTCCTTTTTAGAAGATGAGAATGCAACATTAAGAGATGAATTGGAGGCCTTGAAAAACATTGAATCTGCATCTTCCTCCCGAGATAGAAATAGGCATGGTCGAGGAACCACCGAGGAACTTAGGACCCAACAGGCCCTTGCTAATCAACCTGTACGTTAAAAGCAAAAGACCGAGCTATTGCTCAGATGTCCCAAAAGCTACAAACCTTATCTGAATAACTATCCACTCAATCTTCCCTATTAGAGGTTAAAGATTGGTTACTGAAGAAGTTGCAATCATAAGTTGATAAATTAAACTTTCAATTCCATAAACAGCCAAGAGAATTTTGGATGGATGGGTATAATGAAGCTTTGAGACATTTGATAATAGACTTCAATAAGCCCATAACGAATCTTATAAATAGGGTTGGATGAATGCTTTAACTGTGATGAAGGTAGATCATAATAGCTTTTTATGGGATTGGTATGATCCGAGATTGCTGCAACTTGACAATCCTCTATTCAAGTTAGATGTTAGCTAGATTCTTATTCGTCGTATTCCTCAATGCTTAATTACAGAATACTTGGGAGATTACGAGCTACATAATGAAATAGAGATCGTTCGACCACCTTATCTGCTTGATCGTCCTAGTAGTAGCAATACCAGAATGCTTCAGGATTTTAACTTCATTAAAACTCCTTTTATTTTGGATGATCTTCCTGCTGGTGTGGATCCTATTTCTAAGGCTGAAGGGAAACGTCCTGCAGAATAATCTTTGTATTTTATTTTTTCCATATTTAAATAATAATAGGTAATAATTTGTTTTGATTTAATGAAAAGTTTATTTTATGAATGGATCAACTTTTAGTTAATCTCTAAATGTTTTCTTAGTCTTTGACTATGAATGGATCAACTTTTTTAGTTAATCTCTAGTTTTTCATCGGTTCTATTGATATCCTTAGGATTATCCTAAGTTTTATACCAATTACCAATGCTTCACCATGGTTCTACTAATGTACCTAAATTTTATGGTAATTGCATTAGTTACCTTGGTTCCCAAGCGTGAGTGGAACATTTGTCCATCTTTTAGCCCAGTTTATATGAAAATTATTCATCCGGGTCTTCGTTCACCAAGCATTTGGACTTATCATCTTGCCTTGTGTGGTTTTATATGTTTGACAACCAACTTTTTTAGGTGCCCTTTGTTGATGCCGACAAACTTTATTGGTGGCCTTCATTGATGTCGACCAACTTTGTTGGTGGTTTAATTGATGCCGACCAACTTTGTTGGTGGTTTTATTGATACCGACTAACTTTGTTAGTGGTCTTTATTGACTCCGACCAACTTTGTTGGGGGTCTTTATAATGTTTGCAAGTGCATAGCACTAGTACTAAAAAAAATAACAATTTTGGGAAAGTCATGTTCTCATTAAATTTAAATTGAACTGAGTACAACATAACTACATTTACTGATAATACTTCTTCAGGTGTTCTGCGTTCCGTGGGTTCTTGAATTCTTCCCCTTCCAAAGTCTCAATCCGATACGTGCCCGATCGGATAGCTGTAGTAATACGATAAGGCCCGAGCCAATTGGCTTCCAGCTTATTGCTCTTCTGAATTAATTTCTTCAAAACATAATCACCCTCTTTTAAGTTGCTCGGCATGACCCTCTTGTTGTAGAAACGAGCAGTTCTTTGTTGATAAGTTGCATTCCTTAAAGCTGCATCTTCACGAATTTCTTCCAGTATGTCTAAATCCATCCTTCTCATCAAATAACTGACTGGATTATTGAAGTTAAGAACTCTATACGTAGGTAAACCTAGCTCGACAGGAATTACGGCTTCAGTACCAAAGGCCAATAGGTAGTGAGTTTCTCCCGTAGCCGTTCTAGAAGTTGTTCGGTAAGCTCGCAGGATAAAATACAGTTCATTGATCCAATTTCCTTTTGCATTTTCCAACCTTTTCTTCATCCCATTCAGCAAAGTTCTATTAATTACCTCTATTTGGCCGTTTCTTTGAGGATGGCCAGGGGCAGAGTGGATGTTTTGTACGTTAGACTGGGAACAATAAGCAACGAATTCGTCGTTATCAAACTATGTGCCACGATCAGTGATAAAGGCACATGGTAATCCATACCTGCATATAATACTCTTACAGATAAACCGATAAACCTTTTCATATGACATATCGATCAACGGTTCAGCTTTCACCCATTTACTAAAGTAATCAACAACTACAACCAAGTACTTGAACCTTCCTCGGGTGGTCGATAGGGGCCCGACCAAGTCAATTCCCCACATAGCAAAGGGCCAGGGTGAAGTAATTGGTGTTAAGAGAGCTTATGAAGCCTTGCGTATGCTGGAAAACCTCTGGCACTTATCACACTTCTAAGCAAAATTTTCACAATCTGCTCGCATAGTTATCCAGTAGTACCCTTGTGTATGGATTCTCTGTAATAACGTTCTTCCTGCTACATGGGCTCCACAAGACCCTTCATGGACTTCTTCAATCAAATCCTTCACTTCACCTGGATGCACACATCGTAGTAAACCAGCAGTTAATCCTCTTCTATATAGCACACCACCATCTAGCACATATCTTGCAGGTTTGTATTTCAGCCTCTTAGCTTTAAGTAGATCGGCCGAAAGAATCCCATCTTCAATATATGCTCTTATGTGGTCCATCAAAGATGGCCCCATATCAACTGCAATAAAGTTGACCATCATATCTTTATCAATGCTCCTATTAGCAAGTAGCTCAATAGGAATAGTTCTTTGTATCTCCACTTTGGTTGCTAAAGTTAACCGAGCAAGTGCATCTGCTTGGGCATTCTCCAGTCTTAGAATTTTAACCATCTGGACAACTAGCAAAGTGGTAATTATTTCCAAAGTTTTGGCCAAATATCTGGTCATCAGTTCTCCTTTTACTGCATATAAGCTCAACACCTGATTTACCACCAACTATGACTCACTATACACCACAACTTGCTCGGCATTCAGTAATTTAACTAAAGTTAACCTAATAATTACAGCTTCATATTCTGCCTCATTATTGGAAGCTTAAAATTGGAATCGTAAAGCGTATTCTATATCTAGCTCGTCTGGGTTATTGAGAATGATTCATGTCCCACATCCAGTTGCTCATAAAGTCCCATCAACATACAAACTCCATATAGGTATAGCATTGTCGAACGCTTGGTTTGTTAGAATTCCATGATGGAAAATTTTATCCTTCACTTCCTCATATTTTTTTTTCATCTTTTGTACTCCCATAGAGGATTTTGGTTGATCGGTTGGACCTTCCTTTGCAGTTTCCTTTAGTTGGTGTTAGTTGGGCATATCTTCAGTAGGTCTGTTGAATCCTAAATATTGCTTAGCTAGAGTCCCTTGCTGCTTGGGGACCTCTAATTAAGTGAATTCAGTAATAAAATCAGCTACAACTTGGCCTTTTAAAGCAGTCATTAGATCATATACAAGGTCGTATTCCCCTAACTGCACAGCCCAATACATCAATCTCCCGGATTCTCTAGCTTATGCAAAGCTTGCCTCAGTGGCATGTCAGTGTATACCATTATGGTGTGAGCTTGAAAATATGGCTTCATTCATCTACTGGCCTCAATTAAGGCTAACACTAATTTCTCCAGTATGGGATATCTAACTTTTGCTCCTCGAAAGCTTTTCTAGTGTAATAAACCGTCTTTTGGACTCCATTCTCCTCCCTGATCAAGGCAGAGCTAAAACCTGACTCAGAAAACGCCAAATATAGATACAGATTTTCTCCCAACACTGGTCGCGAGAGTAGTGGTGGTGTTCCCAGGTACTTTTTCAATTCTAGGAAGGCTTTTTCATAGTCATTGTTCCATTCAAAGGTTTTTCTCAGCATCTTAAAGAATGACAAGTATTTATTCGTTCCTCGGGATAAAAATCTGTTGAATACTGCTACGCGTCATGTTAGTCTTTGAACATCATTTTTAGAGGTTAGGGACTGCATTTCGATCAGAGCTTTAATCTTATGTGGATTAACTTTATGCCCCTTTGATTCACTATATACCTGAGGAACATTCCCTCCTGCACTCCGAAGACACATTTGGTGGGGTTTAATTTCATCTGGTGCTCTTCCAGTTGATTAAACGTCTGGCTGAGGTTAGCAATATGATCAGCAGCTTTTTTGCTCTTAATGAGCATATCATCAACGTACACCTCCATAGTCTTTCCTATCTGCTCCTCAAATACCTTTTTTACCAGTCTCTGATAAATAGCACCTGCATTTTTCAGACCAAATGGCATAACATTATAGCAATAAGTTCCTCAGGGAGTGATAAAGGAAGTGCTTTCTCCATCTTCGGGCTTCATTTTGATCTGTTTATAACCAGAATATGCATCTATGAAACTCAGCTGCCCATGCCCTGAAGTAGCATCTACCAATTGAGCAATTCGTGGCAAAGGAAAGTGATCCTTTGGATACGCTTTGTTCAAGTCAGTAAAATCAACACACATCCTCCATTTTTTGTTCTTCTTCTTGACCATAACTACGTTGGTCAACCAGTCCGGGTATTTCACATCTTCAATAAAGGAAGCTTTTAAAGCTTCTCCACTTCTTCCTATATAGCCTGGTTCTTTTTCGAGCTAAACACTCTTCTTCGCTGCTTGATAGGTTTAACCTCCTTATTAACATTAAGCTCGTGGCATAGGAAATTTGGGTCTATGCATGTCATATCTTCATGACTCCAAGCGAACACCTATTTTCTCTACCTCAAGAAAGCCACCAACTCCTGTTTAAGAACTGGTTCCAATGACGCTCCTATTTGAGTTATTCGTTCTGGTTTATTATTGTCCATAATAATGTTTTTTGTTGCCTCCATCACTTGGCCTTTTACAAGCTCAGATTCGTCTCGTGGATCTAAGGATTCAACATTAGACTCACTATTCGGCTCAGATATATTCACTTGATAAGTGGTTGTTTTCCTCTTTGTCTCTAACTTATCTTCTTCCTTGGCAGAGAAATAGTAGCACTCCCGAGATACTTTTTTATCTCCTTTCACTACTCTAACTCTGAAGTTGGTATGGAACTTCAGGCATTGATGAACAGTAGATGGTATAACTTCGAATTTCTTCAGTCCAACTCTTCCCATGATCATATTATAGGCGAAATGAACATTTTTTTCTATTACAAAGAATCTCATTTTCTCTATCCTGCTCACCGCCAATGTCCCGATCAACACATCTAGTTTAATTATCCCCGATAGAAATACTTTCTCGCCAGAAAAACCTATGAGTGGCCGGTGGTAAGGCTCCAGTTGGTTGAGTTTTAATCCCAAACTATCAAAACAGGGAAAAAATATAATATCCATCGAAATGCTATTGTCCACTAATGTTCTTACCACCAATACTTCTTTCATCCCGACTCTGATCACTAAAGGATCATCATGAGGATCTAACACTCCAGATAGATCGTTTTTGGAAAAGCCAATTATGAGCTTATCCTTATTAACCTTTCTTGGTCAGTCTTCCTCGGCGAGGTTGATTCGTTGAATATAGGAACAAGCTTGGGCCTCATTGAGGTAAGCTTTCTTTCTGCTATATGATCTCATCCTCCTGCATCTCCACCTATAATCATGTGTCAATCGAAAGATCCAAAACTGAGTGTGAATACATCACGTTCCAATTATTTATGCTTATTGGGGAGATCAGGATCATCTTTTGGATCTTCGTTGTGGTTTCTATTCTTATCTTCACTAGGCTTAACTGGTGATTTAGATCTCGACCGACCTCTACCTCCAGTTCTTCCACTGGCCTGCTGATCAACAAATTTGTCAAACTTTCATCTTCAGATGAGCGCTTCCATCTCATTCTGAAGGGCAATACAACGGTTGGTAGTATGACCATGATCTTTGTGAAACTCACAATAGTTGGACTTATCCCTCTTATCAGCAGGTGACCTTAACTTTTCAGGCCAGCTCAAATCATTATTGTGCATTATATCCTCCAACACGTGATGTATGTCCACCGTTAAGGGAGTGTAATTAGTGAATTTCTTAAGCCGATCTGGGCTTTCTTTTACTTTCGAACTCCTGCGCTCATTGTGATTCTTGTGCTCCTTAATATCTGACTTCCCTTTTGACGCGACTTAATATTTGTCTTAAAAGTGCGTATTTATCTAGGCTCAAGTGCAAGCCTTGTCGCTCAAGTAATAACCCGGTAAGTCGGGATCGTCTCCACAGGGATCGAAATTGCCAAACAGTAACAAGAAAAATTACTAAACCTTGAAATGATTTCTTAAAAGAAATAAAAAGATGATTGATTTGTGGGAAAATGTCTAAAAATTTACTTATGAAAAATAATTAGAAATTAACAGCGAAACTTGGGTTTAACAATTTAGAGAAAATTAGGGTAGAGTACAATCCCTCAATCCTTAACAAATTATCCTTTAGAATACTAGAATTATAAATCAAAATTCTTGATTAAATCCAGTCCTTATAAACTCTAAGCATTACATATATGAGGTTCAAGCCCGCATCATATGAAATCAAAGATAAATATAAAGCGGTGAACGACAAATTATACATACAAAGCATTCTTAAACATCTCAAGTACCTAGGGCAAGAGAGATTAAAAGATTTGACAATGTATATATGATTTTCATTCACGATTCAATCAATATTTTCATTTATTTTCTATTTTCCATACAAATAATTTGTATTAGGATTGAGTTCATGTACCCCAACCCTTGGGAAATTAGCTACTCATGATTTGGTTCAAAAACAAATTCACATATGAAATTATGAAACTGCAGAACATTGTAAGAAATTTGCAAAAATTAAAGCACAAGAGAATAGAATGATATTACTTGAATTCAGCACAAAAACGGAATTGGAATTCAGAATACAAACTAGGGTTCATGCAAATCTCGAAGAAAATGGAAATTTGACCTAAAAATCTGACCTAAAACTCTCTCTAGAACTCTCAACCCTAGCCCTTTTTTCAAATGATGTAGAGCTTGGAATTTTATAGCACAAATCATCGAAAGTCGGCCTCCAACCCTGCTTGTGGAACAAGTTTCACAGCTATGCACTCATCAAATCTGCACAATAAATGGCAAATTAATGCCAGGATTTCGCATGACCGGATCGGTCCGGGTCTTAATCGGATCGGTCCGATATCCATCGGATCGGTTCTTTTATTTTCTTCCGGATTGGTCCGATTGTGCGCGGATCGGTTCGATTATTGCTTCCATCGGTTTGTCATCCATCCGGGGTGCACTGGACTTGGCCAGATCGGATCGGTTCGACTCCTACCCGGATCGGTCCGAATCTCTTCTTCTTTGACTTTTTCCTTGCAGTTTTGACTGGCCGTATCTTCTTATCTAGACCTCCGATTTGGATGTCGTTTCTTCCTATGCTCTTGTGAACTCATTCTCTTCAACTTCCCTTTTGGTGTCACTTTCGAATTCTGAATGGAATTACACTTTTGCCCTTATACATTTCTTGCTTGCTTTTCTTTTCTTTTCTTTTGGAGTCTTTCTTGCATTCCATTCCTGAAAACTTCATCCAAATTATACAAAACCTAGGGAATATTGTTAGGAATGGACAATGGAGTGATATGGCATAAAAATGGCTCAATTACATTGTTCGAGATATTAAAATCTCTAAATTAAGGGGCTAAATTCTGAAGAATTTATGCTTGGTCAAATCCCCCTAACTTAAGACTTTGCACGTCTCGGGCAATGTATCTGAATCTAACCAACATTCATCTCTTGAAAACTTCTTTATTGAAATAGTATTCCACTTTCGCAGGCACGCGATTGCATTTAGCGTATGCAACAAGCCTTTAAACCCCTAGGTTACCCTAGTAGGACGAGTTTTGTCTCGTGAGGGTTTGCAGTGAATTTACCCACAAAATTCTTTATTGACTCAAATAAAGATCAAAATACTTAAAAATTGTACAATTTAAACTTTTCGAAAAATACTCACCATAAATTCATATTCAACTGTCTCAAACCGTAGTGTGTGTGTGTGCAAAGCCAAAAATTAAACCTCAAATTTCCACCGATTGAGCATTACGTTACTTTCCGAAAATTCGTTTTGATTCAAATTCTTACGGATTGCACTCACAAACGAATCACTCGGATTGTGGCTATTTTCTCTCGGTATGCATGATATAAAGAGTAAATATAATGGACACAAATTCATGCATACAAAATTGAAAAGAAGGAAATATATGGTGAAAAGATCTCATCATCGGAATACATTTACAAGGAAATGGGAACATCATCTCTAATTCACACCATTTAATCTCTCATATTATCTTTTCATATCTTAGCTCTCCACGCGGTAATTAATTTCGCCATTCGGACTCAGTTAGGACATTTCAGGTTAAAAAGTGTAAAGGGTAATAATGAGAATGGACGGAATGTTCGGAATTGGAAAATGTCCTTATGATGTCCATTAGTGCTTTTTCGGGCATTTGCTCATTTTTCTCTTTCTTTTTTTTTTTTTTTTTTCATTTTTTCATTTTTTTTTCTTTTCATTCTATTTTTGTTGAGCATATCTATTTTTTTTTCTTGCCCCTTTTTGTTGCACTTTTCGGACTTAATGAATATTCCATTTTCGCAATTCCAGGCTATTTGGTTTTTCGGGTTATCAAACGAAAAGGAAAAAATTTATTAGGCTCAAAGTGGGTTGCAAAGGGATAATTTTATTTTTCACAACTTTTTATGGCTAATATTTTTGGGTAACAAACGAGGGCCTACTTCATTGTCCAAATTGCTAATCACCTTACCATATGAATCTCGAGATTAATTAAGTTTAGAGATATATTTAGCACGAATTTCGAGACAACGTTTCACACATTTCCCATAACCGATCAAAACAAAGGATTGAGATCATCAACGACTTAATAAAATGCTGAAAAGAACTTTGAGTTAATCATAAACTCGGATTGATTTAAAAACTCATAAAAAAATTGAAAGGCTCGAAATCTCACCGGGTTTGATCAATCTCCACACTTAATCGTTAAGTCGTCAATTTTCTTTCAATTTTCATCTTTGGTCAATTTTGGCTTGGTGCAATTGAGATTTAACAATTTGAGACTTCAAATAGAATAAAGGTGATATTTTTGAAAAATTTAAATTCCAATTTTTATTTATTTTGAAAAAAATATTTTTGGATTTTTTCTAAATTTTTCATTTTTTTTTTAATAGAACACATATATATGAATATAAGCGAAGTTTTATGAATACGCACCTGTCATCCCCCCTAACTCAATGATTTGCATTGTCCTCAATCAAATAGATAAGAGAGAAAAAGAAGACAACATAAAGAGTGCAATAAATAAAACAAGCCAATATCATATTAAGACTGTAGAATACAAACAAACTGTGGAAACAACTGTGTAAGCAAAAACTACAAACATAGGGATAAAAATCCTAACAAGGGAAGGGTAGCCTAAGGGGCGGTGGTGGATGGGAAGTACTGGGAGCAGTAGGATCATATGGATTATAATAGTAAGGAGGAAGAGGGGCCTCGGGTCCCGCCTGGAGACGATACAAGTCGGCCTGCATACGCAGGACCAAACTCATGTCCCTCTAGTAGGAGGACACATGTGCGTCAAAACGCGTTTCAAGAGAGAGAACGCGCTCAGTTAAGCCCGTACCCACCGGAACATAATCCGGATCAGCAGTCTCATCATATTCCGCCTCTTCACCCTCCTCCATTTCCACGTCCTCATCAGCGACGTCCTCCTCGCTAGAATCACCGCCGTGCCGCGCACGGACTAGCTGAATTTGCCTCTCACTTCGAGTGCGGGACTCTTGTCCTAAAGGTTTAGGAAGGTTGACAAGATCCTGAGGTGGAGCGATCCCGGCATCCCGAAGCATTGAGGTAATGAGTCGACCATACGGAAGAGGAGCGCGACCCTTTTTATCATAAGCCACAAAAAGGATATCGGCGTAAAATGTTCGGGCCAAATTGATCACGGTCGCCGGGTCGAATAGATGATACATCATAGTGTCTTGGCGAGGCCTCATCGCCGAATCATTAGAAGTTTGCAAAATGTTGGCACAAACGATATGAAAAGTGAATCGTGCCTTGTCGGACAAACGACCGACGGGAAAGGTCTCGGTGGTCCAAACCGCACCGGGCTGGATTTGCGAGATACAAACTTCTTTGCTGAGGACGGGATCGGGACTCGGATAGTCAAACTGAGCTGGAGTGAGCACACCATATGATTCGAGTTTTCGTGCCACGAGATCAAGTGAAAATGGGATAGGTATGGAATCCACAAAGGCTTGGGATTCAAATTCAGCGGTACGGATGAGAGATCCGTAGAACTGACGAACTTCATTTTCCCACACAGCCTCATATGGTTCATTAAAGAAACGGCACCAGCCTCTTGACAGAAAAAGGGCTGTGACCGAATTGGGCATTTGGTCCCACAACACTTGACGTTCGATATGAATTTTTCGTGTAGGGCTGAAAAACTTACGGCACCAATTTGCTTCTTGGCGGGAACGATACTCTCCATTTCCGTTGGGGAGAACTTCAATGGAGGTATATTTCTGGGGAGCAACCATTAGTATGGAGGAAAGAGAGATCTATGGAGATATAAGAGAGAAGATATGTGTAGGTGTGAAGAAAATGGGTGGGGGTGGGGGGGTATGTATTTATAGGTATGAGTGGGGGAAATGGAGGGAATGAAGGGGTGGGAAATGGGGGGACGAAATTTTGAAGGAAGGGCTGGATTGGTTGAAGTGAAAGGGTGTGGATTGAGGTGGTGGATTGAAGAGGTGTGTCCCTTGGGAAATGAAACCTGCAGAAAATCGGACCGATCCAGTTTTGGGACCGGACCGATCCGCCTTACCAGATCGGTTCTTGTATTACACCCGACCGATCCGGATGACCGGATCGGTTCTTTTATTTCACCGGACCGATCCGGTTGCTGATTTCCAGAATTCTTCTTCTCTCTTCTTCTCATCCTAGAAATGCCCAAACTCCACTCCAAAGATGATTTTTCAACCGTGCATACTTCCAAATATCCTCACAACTCATTGATAACGAAACACCCCGCAACCTTCGGATTCTCAACCCTTAGAACGGACTCTAACCTACGACTTCTACATCCTACGACGCATATGTACAACAATCACCCCATACATGTCGGGGGTGCGACGACCTCACTCTCTTTGTTCAATCAATCCCCATAAATGGGGTCCGACAGCCAGATTGTGTCGGCTTCTTTAACCATGGCTTCCAAATAAGGCTTGAGACGATGCCCATTGACTTTAAAAGTGTTGTCCCCTTTCTCATTTGTTAGTTCAACCGCTCCATGGGGAAATACCTCTTTCACAATGTACGGACCAGACCATCGTGACCGCAATTTTTCGGGAAACAAGTGCAACCGGGAGTTGTAGAGAAGTACTTTTTTTCCCAAATGAAACTCTTTCTTACGAATGATTCCGTCATGAGCTCGTTTCATTCGGTCCTTGGATATTTTAGCACTTTCATACGCATCATTGCGCATTTCTTCCAACTCATTCAACTGAAGTTTACATGTTTCACCGGCTTTATCCATTTTGAAGTTCACCCTTTTGATAGCCCAATACGCTTTGTGTTCAATTTCAACCGGAAGATGACAAGGTTTGCCATACATAAATAGAAATGGGGACATACCAAGGGGATTCTTGTATGCGGTTCTATAAGCCCAGAGAACATCAGTCAATCTAAGAGACCAGTCTTTCCTATTAGGATCAACTGTCTTTTCCAAGATATTCTTGATTTCCCGATTAGCAAGCTCGGCTTGGCCATTCGATTGGGGGTGATAGGGGGTACCAACCTTATGGACAATTCCATACTTCCGCATTAGTTTCTCCATCGGCCTATTGCAAAAATGAGTTCCATTATCACTAATTATGGCCTTAGGCATACCAAAGAGAGAAAGTATATTTTCTTGAATGAATTTTATCACCACCTTGCTGTCATTCGTCCTTGTAGCTATAGCCTCTACCCATTTTGAGACATAATCTACAGCGACGAGGATGTATAGAAAACCAAAAGAAGGGGGAAAGGTCCCCATGAAGTCAATACCCCAACAATCAAACAACTCCAAGACTAAAATGGGGGATAATGGCATCATATCACGGCGAGTAATAGCTCCCATTCTTTGGCATCTATCGCAAGATTTACAAAAAGCATTAACATCCCGGAAGATTGTGGGCCAATAAAGACCACTTTGAAGGATTTTCGCAGCAGTTTTATTTTTAGAAAAATGACCGCCACATGCTTCCGAATGACAGAATCGAATTACCCCTTGGATTTCCTCATCGGGTACACATCTCCGGATAATTTGGTCAGCACAATACTTAAACAAATATGGATCATCATAAAAGAACATGCGTGACCAAGTAATGAACCTCCTTCTCTCTTGCGGATTCCAACTAGATGGAAGAACTCCAGTGACAAGGTAATTGACTATATCCGCAAACCAAGGGAGAGAAGAGGTAGCAAATAGATTCTCATCCGGAAAATACTCGTCTATGGGAATGGGATCAATAGGCACGTCGGACGAGAGTCGTGACAAATGGTCAGCAACGACGTTTTCTACTCCTTTCTTATCTTGAATCGAGAGATTAAACTCTTGTAGGAGTAGGATCCACCTGATTAGACGGGGTTTGGCATCTTTCTTGCTCAAGAGATATTTAAGTGCCGAATGATCAGTGAAGCAAAGGATAGGCGACCCAACAATGTAAGAGCGAAATTTGTCGAGAGCAAAAATGATTGCTAGTAACTCTTTCTCTGTAGTAGAGTAATTAAGCTGAGGGCCAGATAATGTTCGGCTAGCATAGTAAATAACATGAGCTTTCTTGTCTTTCCTCTGTCCAAGAACAGCCCCAATCGCGTAATCACTTGCATCACACATAAGCTCAAAGGGTAGTGACCAATCCGGAGCTTGCATGATAGGAGCGGAAATAAGCATGCTCTTAAGTTTATCAAACGCTTCTTGACATGCTTTATTCCACTCAAATGGAGTGTCCTTCATGAGAAGATTACTCAAAGGTCTAGCGATGGCGCTAAAGTCTTTGATAAACCTCCTATAAAATCCAGCATGGCCTAGAAAGGACCTCACATCTTTAAGTGATTTTGGCGGGGGTAACTCAGCTATTACTTCAATTTTTGCTCGATCAACTTCAATCCCCCTAGATGAGACTATGTGGCCCAAGACTACACCCTCGGTAACCATGAAATGGCATTTTTCCCAATTGAGGACTAAGTCTTTTTCCACACATCGGAATAGAACTCTCTCAAGATTAGCTAAACAATGGTCAAAAGATGAACCGAAAATGCTGAAATCGTCCATGAACACCTCAAGACCTTTTTCAATCATATCGCTAAAGAGACTTAACATGCACCTTTGAAAATTAGATGGCGCATTACATAACCCAAATGGCATACGTTTATAGGCAAACGTACCAAACGGACATGTAAAAGTCGTCTTTTCTTGATCAAGTACATCCACTTCAATCTGATTATAACCGGAATACCCATCTAGGAAACAATAGTAAGGATGACCCGCCACTCGTTCAATAACTTGATCGATGAACGGTAAGGGAAAATGATCCTTTCGAGTTCCGGCATTGAGCTTTCGGTAGTCAATGCAAACACGCCACCCGGTGGCGGTGCGTTGAGGTATTAATTCTCCCTTAGCATTTTCAACCACAGTCATCCCTAATTTCTTTCGAACGACCTGAATTGGGCTCACCCATTTACTATCCTAAATGGGATATATAATTCCAGCATCTAGCAATTTGATTATTTCCGCTCTTACTACCTCTTTCATGGTTGGATTTAATCGCCTTTACATCTCTCGCGAGGGCTTCACTTCTTCTTCAAGATGGATTTTATGGGTACAAATCAACGGACTTATACCTTTCAAATCTGCTATGGTCCAACCAAAAGCACTTCTATGCTTTCGCAACACATCCAACAACATACCTTCTTGCCCTTTTTCTAGATGGGAAGACACAACAACAGGAAATGTATCATTCTCACCTAAAAAGGCATATTTGACATGGGAGGGTAGTTTCTTCAACTCAAGACTAGGAAATCTATGTTCAGAGGGGATCATGGGTGTCCCCCTCGGAGGCAATTCTTCATACTTAGAAATCCAGTCGACCGCTCTCAAACTCTCAAAACTCTCTTCCTCTTGTAACCAAATTTTCAACTCTTCCACCTCTCTCTCAAACTCAGTATAAGCACTCATTTGTGCACCACTTTGCACTAAGCACACTTTCAGAGCATCTCCTCCTATGATTGTCTCAATATTTTCATCCACAACTTCCTCAATAAGATCCACTTCAAGAATCTCGTCCTCATCACCCATTTGGTTAGCGACATTGAAAATATTAGTCTCGAGAGTCATGTTTCCAAAAGTAAGTTGCATTTGATCATTCCGTGTATTGATCAAAGCATTAGCGGTAGCTAAGAACGGTCGGCCCAATATAATTGGAACATGATTTCTCGTATGGGGAACAGGCTCGGTGTCCCAAATAACAAAATCAACGGTAAAGTAGAACGTGTCTACTTGAACTATCACGTCTTCTACAATCCCACGAGGCACTTTGACTGTTCTATCCGCTAACTGTAGAGTGATTCGGGTAGGTTTTAAATCACCTAAATCAAGCTGCTTATAGATGGAGTATGGGAGGATGTTTACACTCGCACCTAAATCAAGCAATGCTTTTTCCACTCTTTTTTCTCCTATGATACACGAAATGGTAGGTGCACCTGGATCTTTGAATTTTGGTGGAAGATCATTGAGAAGAACTGAGCTCACATTTTGTGCCAAGAAAACATTTTTCTTCACCTTAAGACGTCTCTTGACAGTCAAAAGAACTTTAATAACCTTAGCATATGCTGGAATTTTTTTAATAGCATCAAGGAATGGCAAGTTCAATTTTACTTGTTTCAACACATCCAACACCTCTGTACGCGAAGAACCTTTCTTGGGTGACTCTAAGCGTTGAGGAAATGGAGCAGCAGTAGGCAACTTGACTTCAATATCAGGCTCAACTTCCTCATCTTTCAATTCCTTTTCTAAGGAAGGTTTTTCAGACTCGGAAGTTTCAGATTCCTTGGCAATCTCGGGTTCCACTCCATCATCATTCACCTTTGGAAATTTAGGTGATAGATCAATTACGCGGCCACTACGAAGAGTAGTAATAGCTTGACATTGTTCTTGCAAATCGGATGATGTGGAGCAAACCGAGGGTTGACCCTGAAGAGGTGGTCTTTGGCCTTGGGCTGGAAGTTTACCCTTCTCTTGAGTATTCACTGCAGACTGCAACCTAGAGATGTTAGTTTGCATTTCAGCGAACATTCGCTCATATTTAGCATCTCTCTCTTTTTGGGATTGGATGAATTGATTGAGATTATCTTCAAGAGATCTCCTAGGTGGAGCTACATAAGGACCGGGAGGTGGTACTTGCATAGGATTTGCCACTTGTTGAAATTGAGGGGGTTGTGGTAGAGTCATCTGTGGGTTAGGAACCATCCCACCTTGGGGTTGTCCATAATTGAACCCGGGATTCCTCCACGATTGATTATATGCGTTCCCTTGCTGAGCATTATAATTTCCTCGAAAACCTCCTATTGCTTCAACCTGTTCAGTGTACATTGCCTTGTATGCACGTATGGTAGGACATCCTTCGGTAGAATGACCCGCATTACAAATGGCACATACCTTCTCCTTTTCGGCTTGTACGGGTCCAGACACATCTCTCAATTGCATATCTAGCATATCTCTGAAATTCTTCTCCAATTGGTCAAATTTTCGATCCAACAAAGTGTCCTTGTCCAAGTGATAAATACCGGACGCAGCAGGCAAGTTGGACACTTGTCGATTTCTATTTTGACTATTGGGATCAGAAGTATCCCATGCTTGGGTAGTTTCTGCCACATATTTCAAATGAGCCTCAGCATCGCTCGTACTTAACTCCCAAAAAGGTCTCTCACACCTGGTTTGAACAAGTTTTTTAGACGCTACAGTAAGGCCTTGATGAAAAAATGAAATCAAATGATGCTTTTCAAATCCATGATGGGGGCACGCATTAACTAACTCCTGATATCTCTCCCAACACTTATCAAAAGCCTCATTCTCATTTTGACGAAAAGCTTGAATTTGGGCTTTAACAGAATTGGTTTTGTGTTGTGGAAAAAATTTTGAGATAAACTTGTTTTGCATATCTCTCCAGGATAAAACAGAATTTGGGGGCAGGGACCATAACCAAGTTTTAGCTTTATCCTTTAAGGAAAAAGGAAAGAGCTTCAATCAGATTACATCTTGTGGACAAGCTTGGTCTCCAAATGTCTCACACGTATCTTCGAATTCTCGAATATGGAGATATGGTTTTTCCGAATCCATCCCATGAAATGTAGGAAGAATTTGGATCATTCCATTCCGAAAGTGGAACTGACCGGCATTATACGGGAGTAAAATGCAACCAGGGGTAACAGTTCTCTCCGGAAATAAAAGATCTTTCATGGGAAGATAGGGTATCTCATCCTCTCCAGCACCAACACCGACACTACCATGATCCGACATATCGCTACCAAAAGATTCAGAATTCTTACTCAGGGTTTCACTCAAAGAACGACTTGTGATGGAATTATTAGGCGAAGGAGGTGGAACCCAAAAACGAGGAGACTCAGAATTTTCCGAACCGGCTTCGGTAATAGGATTTTCGTGAATTTGGGTGGGAGATGAATTCTGCATATAAGTACACAAGAGAAGAAATGAATTTTTTTTTTTTGAAATCACTTGTAGATAAAAATAACTTTCTTGAAAATTTAACAATTCTCGGATCCCCGGCAACGGCGCCAAAAACTTGACGCGACTTAATATTTGTCTTAAAAGTGCGTATTTATCTACGCTCAAGTGCAAGCCTTGTCGCTCAAGTAATAACCCGGTAAGTCGGGATCGTCTCCACAGGGATCGAAATTGCCAAACAGTAACAAGAAAAATTACTAAACCTTGAAATGATTTCTTAAAAGAAATAAAAAGATGATTGATTTGTGGGAAAATGTCTAAAAATTTACTTATGAAAAAAAATTAGAAATTAACAGCGAAACTTGGGTTTAACAATTTAGAGAAAATTAGGGTAGGGTACAATCCCTCAATCCTTAACAAATTATCCTTTAGAATACTAGAATTATAAATCAAAATTCTTGATTAAATCCAGTCCTTATAAACTCTAAGCATTACATATATGAGGTTCAAGCCCGCATCATATGAAATCAAAGATAAATATAAAGCGGTGAACGACAAATTATACATACAAAGCATTGTTAAACATCTCAAGTACCTAGGGCAAGAGAGATTAAAAGATTTGACAATGTATATATGATTTTCATTCACGATTCAATCAATATTTTCATTTATTTTCTATTTTCCATACAAATAATTTGTATTAGGATTGAGTTCATGTACCCCAACCCTTGGGAAATTAGCTACTCATGATTTGGTTCAAAAACAAATTCACATATGAAATTATGAAACTGCAGAACATTGTAAGAAATTTGCAAAAATTAAAGCACAAGAGAATAGAATGATATTACTTGAATTCAGCACAAAAACGGAATTGGAATTCAGAATACAAACTAGGGTTCATGCAAATCTCGAAGAAAATGGAAATTTGACCTAAAAATCTTACCTAAAACTCTCTCTAGAACTCTCAACCCTAGCCCTTTTTTCAAATGATGTAGAGCTTGGCTTTTTATAGCACAAATCATCGAAAGTCGGCCTCCAACCCTGCTTGTGGAACAAGTTTCACAGCTATGCACTCATCAAATCTGCACAATAAATGGCAAATTAATGCCAGGATTTCGCATGACCAGATCGGTCCGGGTCTTAATCGGATCGGTCCGATATCCATCGGATCGGTTCTTTTATTTTCTTCCGGATTGGTCCGATTGTGTGCGGATCGGTTCGATTATTGCTTCCATCGGTTCGTCATCCATCCGGGGTGCACTGGACTTGGCCAGATCGGATCGGTTCGACTCCTACCCGGATCGGTCCGAATCTCTTCTTCTTTGACTTTTTCCTTACAGTTTTGACTGGCCGTATCTTCTTATCTAGACCTCCTATTTGGATGTCGTTTCTTCCTATGCTCTTGTGAACTCATTCTCTTCAACTTCCCTTTTGGTGTCACTTTCGAATTCTGAATGGAATTACACTTTTGCCCTTATACATTTCTTGTTTGCTTTTCTTTTCTTTTCTTTTGGAGTCTTTCTTGCATTCCATTCCTGAAAACTTCATCCAAATTATACAAAACCTAGGGAATATTGTTAGGAATGGACAATGGAGTGATATGGCATAAAAATGGCTCAATTACATTGTTCGAGATATTAAAATCACTAAATTAAGGGGCTAAATTCTGAAGAATTTATACTTGGTCACCTTTTATTTTTGCTTTCGCATTTGCGTCTAAATTCTTTTTAGCAGCCGTAACTTCCTCATGTTTATAATCTTTGCTGCCTTGGCCATTAATTCTGTCATCGTCTTCGGTAGATCTTTTGCCAAAGTATAATATAATTTATCAGGGAATAAACCACTCACGAGGGCAGTGATTACCGTCTTCTCTTCGTAATCAATGAATTTCAGTTTCTCGTTATTAAAACAAATGATGTAATCCCTGGTACTTTCTCCTTCCTTTTGTCTTACATTAACCAAATGAGCTACTCGCTTCAGTGGTTTTGCTCCAAAGTAAAAATTACCAATGAATAGCTCGACGAGTTATTGAAAATAAGAAATCTGCCCCCGAGGAAGGATATTGTACCGGATTTGAGCAGATCCAGTGATTGTTCATGAGAATTCCCTACATCTTATCTCATCAGGAACATCATAGATATCAACAGCTGCTTGGTATTGTTTTATATGAAGAACTGGATCAGTCTTGCCATTATACTTGGGAGTGACCACTGGAGCTTTAAACTTGGTCGGCGTAGGGAAATCTACGATGGTTTTCACAAAGGGGGATCCCTTAATAAAACTTTTTTGGAGGTGATTCTTAGCCTTGGCCATTTATCCCAATCTGTCTTCCAAATGTTGAATTGAACCTTTCCAGGCATCACTGCCAGCACCATGCATGGAAGCTTTTTTATGCAGACCAACAGATTGTGCTGAACTTTCTTTTTGCGAACCTTCCTTTTGAATGGATATATCAGTTCGTCGAGTGCTTAATCTGGATTGGGCTGAACCTTCCCTTAAATTGCTTGGTCATCGAGTATTTCTCAACGCAACCGTAGGGCATTTCCATGGAGTCCTAGACGATTGAAAGGAGAGGCCCTAATTAGCCTTTCTAAGGCACTCAATCTTTTTGGGACGAGGGACTGTCCATCAGTGGAGTTAGTGATCCTGATTGAAGAAGTTTCTCCAGGAAGGTATGATGGATCCCTGAAAGTTTTGGAACTGCTATGCCCAACACTCCATGTTGGCAGTAATGGCGGCATACTCCTTTGATTAAATTATGCAGGAACTCGAGTTTGCAGAGTTTGGGTCAATTGTCGTATAATATCATGTATAGCCTCTTGACCCTTGGCCAAACTAGCCAAAATTCCTGTCAGATCATTGTTGTTTGGAGGGGCAGAGGGATTAGGAGGAATTACCTCATATCTGGTACTTGATTCAGGTATTTCAGCCATAGATGGTGAATTAGTGAAAACATTTAGCAATACATTCCCACAGACGACGTCAATCTGTTGATGCAAAAAACTAGACTAGACCTAATTAATTGATTAAAGATAAATTAAGTAAAACAAATAAGACACAAGAAATTTTAGAGACGTTCGGCTCAAAGGAATAGCCTACGTCAACTGTTATGTATTGACTGCCTTGATTTATTTTTTGGTTCCTTGCAATGAGGGTGATACGAAGTATTTATTGCCCAATAGGGGTCCTCATAGTTGTCGTGTGAAAGGATGGAATGCCTTTATTTTTTAGGCATTTACATCAATACATAATGGGAATTAATTGTATGAAGGTTGTCGCTTTATTAGAAATACATGTTGTAGGACTCCTGTTACTTTGTTATCAATACAGGCTGTTGGTCGGGCTTCCCCGTTGGTCGGGCTTCCCTGTTGGTCAGGCTTATACCTATTGGTCGGGCTTTATTGTTGGTCGGGTTGACTTAGATTTATCCCACATTAGAGGACACATGCTGGCTTGTGAATGGTCCACGTAGGGTGGTAAATTTTGGTATCAATAGAAACCTTGGAAGGCGAAGAATTCAAAAACCCATGGCATGCAGAGCATCTCAGAAAATATTATCAATAATGTTGTAATCAGTTTGAAATCAACTTTCAGTATTAATAAAATCATCAGTTCTTTCAATTTTGGTTTTTTATTTTTTTTTAAAGTACTAGTGATATGCACTACTATAGCTAATTTGACAAAAGTTAAAAGTTCTTCAAATTGTTGCTCGGCTCAGCAAATATTTCCCTGAAAGATGCTCGGCAGAACACAAGAATACAAGAGAGTTTCTCGGCACAAGCAATGAGTTGCTCAAAAAAATTGCAAACTTGATCGCTGATACACAAAGTCCAAGTCAACGGGATGTTAAGTCCTCGAGAAACTTGGTCCACAAACATAAGGATAAAACAAGATCTTTATCCTACTGGGAAAAGTGCAGGAAGAACGTTACCAATATTCCTCAAGAGGAATGTAAGCACATTTTCCACATACACCTGGTCACATCACTGGTATCTAATGCAAAAACCTAGCACTTGGGTGCATTAGTAAAACCTTTGGAGACACATGGGTAACTAGCTCTAAATTTAGATTTTAATCTAAGTATGCTAGTAGAATCTATGTGTTCATCTAGCTAGCTCTAAATTTAGTTTTTAATCTAAGTATGCAAGCAGAACATATTCATTCATTGGTAATTGATACTCAATTTAAATTTTAATCAAAGTGTATCAATAGAATTAATGAGAGAGAAAGCATTAGCATTCAACACAAGATAAGTCAATTAAACTTTCATTTCATTAAATCAAATTAATTACATGATTGTGTTAACAAACCAAAGTACAAAGCTTTATTCTACATGATGTTTCCCTTCAACTTTGGAAACTGAGTCCATTCCAGCAGGAGGATCATCTAAAGTGTAAAAAGAATTAATGAAGTTAAAATCCCTAAGCATTCGAACATTATTGCTATTGGGACGATCAAGCAGGTGAGAAGGTCGGACGATTTCTAATTCACCTTGAAGCTCATAATCTCTCTAGTACTTTAAAATCAAGCATTGAGGATTACGTTGGATAGGAATCCAATTGAAATCTAATTTAAAAGGGGGATCGTTAAGTTCAAGCAATCCTGTATCGTACTAGTCCCATAGTTGGTTGTTTTGATCCACCTTCATCACTGTCAAAGCATTCATCCAACCCCATTTATAGCTCTCGTTCTTGGCTTGTTGAAGCCTGTCATCAAGATGCCCCAGAGCCTCATTGTACCCTTCCATCCAGACATCCCTTGTTTGTTTGTGGAATTGAAAGGTCAATCTGTCAACCTGGTAATTCAATTTCTTCAACACTCCATCCTCAGCTTGTAACTGAGAAAATAGAGTGGATAGTTGCTCGAACAAGGACTCTAGCTTTTGGGATATCTCAACAATGGCTTGATCTTTAGTTTTTAGTTGTGCAGCTTGATTGGTAAGGGTCTATTGGGTCTCGATTTCCTCTATAATACCTCGGAGAGGTTTAACTCTAGCTCGAGAAGATAAAGAAGCAGGTTTTGATTTCTTTAGGGCCTCCAATTCCTCACTCAACCTTGCATTCTCAGTCTCAAAAAATGAGCGACCCCCCGATCCGTAGTAGCAACAACAACAGTGGATGACTTCAAGGCATCAAGTTCATCTCTTAAATTGTTGTTCTCTTCCTCCAAAATCTTGGCAATGGCCCTTGCTTCTTCCACTTCATGATTAAGCAGGAGTTCTTGCCTTAAAAAATAGTAGGCAAATTTATCCAACTTTTGCTCAAAGCCCCAACCTTCACTCAGGGACTGGAACTTATTCTCATAATCCTCTTGTGAGTGCGTCTTAGTATCCTTATGGTCCTTCTGTAGCTCTTCAATCATTTCGTAGTAGGTAGCGTTGTAAGCCACCGCCGGATCAAGAAGACACTTCAGATGAACATAGGCTTCTTTGACTTGCTCGGATACCCCTTCCCCAAGCAACTTCAGTAGGTCGGCCTCAGTCAGAGATAAGTGACCAAATTTGAAAATCTCATTACACCTCTGGAGTAGCTCGGAGTCAATAGATGAAAAGTATTCTAATTTATCCATAAACTATTAAGAAGAAGAAAGTCATCAATCAACAAGGCACACAGCACAAAAAAATACAAGAAGAGGAACAAAAACATTTCTCTTTTCATTAATAAAAAGGGGAAAGTACAGGTATATTTTCAAAAAGAAAAAGTACAACTACTGAAAAAGGGAAAGAAACGGCTGCTTGGTTCTACACCTTCTTCTTATCCGCCTCAGGATCAACTAAAGTATAAGCAAAAGTAGAAGGAAGGGGGCAGAAGAATCAATATATTGGTGTTGATCGGCAGACTTCATCACTTTAAGGGATTAACTGGAACCCCCATCATCATCATCATCATTAACTTCCTTGTCCAGGTTTGGAGGGGGGCCATGATCATGCCGCAAGAACATCTCAGAGTCTTTTGGAGTGCCGACCTCCATCAGGGTAGCTGACCAGGCATCCATAAAGCATTTTTTCTTCGCAAACTTAATTTGTGAAAAAACTTCTCCAATGGCCTTATCCCAGCCTCTGTTGAAAACAGCCTCCCTGGTCTTAGTCGTTTTTGCCTTCTCAACACCCAAATCCTTCTCTAGCTGGGAAATTTTGACTTTCTCATCATTTAAGTCTTTCTGCAACTTATCAGCTAGACCTCGAGCAGTTTTAACAGCTCTTTCAATAGCTTTCACCTTCTCCTCCCATTTTTTTTGTTCATTGGATAGTGCTTATTGGGAATCAAGTACTGGCTTTTTCAGCTAATTAAAAGCTTCTTTAATTTCCCTAGAAGAAGATCTCAATGCCTCATCTTTCTCCAACAAGCTATTGAAGTCAACGAGGAACTGCACAAGAACAGCAAGGAAAGTCAGTATTATGAAGAACAAACAAAGAAACAGAAAAATAAAGAAGGTAAAAGAATATACCAAAGTAAGGCTTTGAGCAGCCCTGTAAGAATTTTTGGAACTAGGTAGTGCAGTTGCAGCATCACTGTGGTCTGGTAAAGTTCCAGACTTTATTAGTTGTCTTGCTAATCTAGGACTATGGACCACTGGAGAGGCAGAAGAAGATATATCGATCAACTCACGCTAGTCAAGAAGGGCAGAAGAACCTTCTGCTAACATAGAAGGAAGCCCTTTCACTATTCTTTTTCAAGGCGCTCTCTTCAACTTCTTAGCTGGGGTTTCTTCACAGTTTCATCTTTATTTTTCACCCCCTCATCAGCTTGTTTAGAAGGGTAATTGGCAGCTAAGTCTCCCAAAATGTTGTGAAATTTCCTTTTTCCCATAGCAGCGATAAGAGGTAAGTTTGAATCCAAGGAAGAAGGGGAGTGAGCAGCAAGATAACCACTGATAGATGCAGCAACTAAGGAGGTAGAAAGTGGTTCCTGCTTAAGATCAATTATAGAGGAAGGAGTGGCTATTGGGGTATGAGCAACAAAGGAAGAAACTGTATTCTTGTACTGCAGCAAATAAGATGCAAACCTAATGTGTTCCTCACCCACTACACCAAAATGGGAGATTTGTGAGTGTTGTTAGCAGTAACAAATGACCTTTATAACTGTTATTTACTGTCATAATTTGGGGGGTGATAAAAGGAAAATTATAACTCCTAATAGTGGTCACAAATTTTTATAACCCCTATGGGGTTATGACTGGTGACCCCAATTTGTAACTGTTGTTTGTAACTACTTTCAGTAGTTACGAATACAATATTTGTAATTATTGTCAGCAGTTACGAATCTAATATTTGTAATTGCTCACAGCAGTTACAAAATTGGAAATAGGGACAAATTTATGACTGCTATTAGCAGTTACAAAGGTTGAATTTATTAAATGTGGAAAGAGTTGTTACAAATATCTTTATATTTTCACAAAATGATGAAATTATGAGTAGAATAAAAAAAGAAACTAAAATAAAAAAGTAGATGAAATTCCATGAACAAGTACCAAGTCCAAAAAAATTCGACAACATTTCATTTATATTTAGGCATTCCATACATTCAGTACATATAAAACTTGTTTAAACTTAATTTAACATCAAACAAACCCTTCTTGGGTGCCAAGTACAAAGTAGAATAAAAAGTAAACTAAAAAAAAAATAACGACACAACACTTCGATGACATGAAATACCATGAACATGTAACAAATCATTCTGAACCTAAACTAGGGGTCACTACGTTGTGGATACGCTTCGTGAAGTCTAGGTATATAAATCGTGCGGGGCATTGATATGGTGACATCCTCCCTTCTGTACTCGAAGTACGCCTACTGAGAAAGTTCAATGTACTTAAATTTTTTATATGCGGTATCGACTTGTGCTTGTGTTGCTTGCCAAGAAGTGTAAACACATAGATTTAGGCATTTGAATACTACGTATATATGCTCGATATGCCATGTGTATACCTGCAAACAATAAAATATATTTGGATTCATAATTGTTGTCATCGATATCTTTTAAGACAAAGGTGAATATTTTCAAGAGATACGACGAAACATGGTTATCAATTGCATATTTCTTATTGTAACAAATATAGGTGCAATGGATATACAAAAACACAAGAGAGTGCTCATTTTATTAACACAATGTGGGACTAAAGACCAATACCTTATGGAATCAAGACTTTGATGTCGTATTAAACTAACCAGTTGCACCGAAAGCTGACCCTCCATATGGAGCAAAGCGTAGGCAATAAACTTACAAAATAATTATAGTATTTTAGAATAGTCACCTGTTGATACATCAGTTCAGGTATTAGAAGACATATGCTAGTTTGTTAATTTTTATCAATAACAAAATTCATTAATAATTAAAAAAGAAGTATAATAAGGGAGAAGATGTCCATTAGATTGAAAATAAGACAGCCAGATGAAACAGACATTGCTGAGACCTAACCCCAATACAATACAGAAAACAAACCTAAGAAAAAGCCACAACATGACTAAACACAAAGAATAAAATGAAGACAACAAAAAGAAAATCCTTACAAGCAATTTCTACAAGAATAGGGATAAAAAAAGAAGAGAAAGGGACCATTTCAAGTCATGGAGATGTCGATGCTCAGGGGAAGCTGCAAAGTTGATATTCTCCCATAGATTTTCTTTCTTAACCTTTTTATCTTTGAAAATTCTATCGTTCCTCTTAATCCAAACATTCACAAAATAAGCCCTTACAATGCATCACCAAGGAACTCCAAATTCAGTTTAAGCGTAAATGTTTATCAAGATTGTAAGTCGTATCTGCCTTACGAAGGTTTCAGCCCATTCTTGAGCAGTATGGGTTGTGACATGATGAAAGTTATGTCGATGGCGCTTCTCTCTTTCTTCAGCAGGCATATGTAGAGCTTGGCTTATCGAAGAGGCAACTTCTGTGATGTTCCACGGATTCACAAGGATTGCTCCAGCACCCAGAGACTGTGCCGCACCAGCAAACTGTACATATGCAAAAAGATAATAATATGGAAGATAAGAGATAATTCCTCTATGAAAAAAATGAAAGAGAAATAATATTCTAATACATGAACTAACGTATCAACATGTGACTATAACATGGATATTGATAATGACTAGCTTTCTATCCTAAAGAGGGTTCTGGTTTCCTAGTATAATTATACTTTGATGGAAGATATCTCCCACTAAACTTCAGACAACAGTACAAATAACAAGAATCTAGTCCTGCGTCAAAGTAAAACTGTAAGAAACAACCACGTCATGGCTGGCCAGAAATAGACCACACCAGGCCATGGTCTAGTCAGACTTGGACAATCAAAAAAATTATCTGATAGATCATCATACAGAGTGAAATTCAGTTTCTCATAGGAACATCAAAATTCAGCTGCTCTTACATTATCACTATATTTAACCTTTAACATCGTTGGGCACACATATCTCACCAATACACGCCCTTGAATAAACACATCCCATCACTCCAAACAACAAACTGATCCAAATAACAAATTAAGCAAAACCCAAGTACTAGAATTTGCAAAACACTCATCAGGATAGATAATTCAACCAACCCAATTCAGACCCAGTGTAATTATTTCTTTAAAAACATAATTCAAGAGAAGCAAAGCCAAATCTGAGAAACTAATTAGTTATGAGTTGAAAGACATAATTAGAAATGAATAAAGATGGTGAATTTAAAGAAAGAGAAATTTGATAGTGAATCTAGAGTTGAGAATAGGAAAATGTAGATGGGATAACTTACAAAAAATAGCAAGAGACTGGAGTGAGGTGTTTTGTTTGTTTGAGTTTTCTTGTACGTTGTTTGCGTGGTGAGTAAGGTTGGAAGGTAGAGATTGTATAAGAAATAAATAAAGAATTAAATGAAGACATAATAGGCTACTGACGCGACAGAGAATTTGTCTCAAAAAGGCGTTCTATCTAGGCTCAAGTGCAAGCCTGTCGTGTTAGTAATAATCCGACAAGTTCGGATCGTATCCACAGGGATAAAAAATTGGCACTTTTATAGGAATAGTTATTTAACCATAAAATGATTCCTCCAAAGAAATGAAAAGATGATTGATGGTTATAAATTTCCAATTGGTGATGAAATAAGATGTGCACAAAAACACTAAGAATTGTAAAGAAATTAGTTTTGAAAATGAGAGAAAATAGGGTGGGGTACAATCCCTCAAACCTTAGTAAATTACCGTATAGAATACTAGAATTGTAAATTAAATTTTTTGACAAAATCCAATCTTTATAGATCCTAAGCATTACATATATGAGGGATCTAGCCAGTATCATATGAAATCAAAGATACATACAAAGAGGTGAATGGACAATTTCACTTTCATAGCGTTCTTAAACATACCAAGTACCTAGGGTAAGAGAGATTAAAAGATTGGCTCTGTTCGTATAATTTCCATACACGATTCGGTCAATATTTAATTTACCCTCTATTTTCTACATGGGTAATTCACCTCGGAATGAATTCATGTACCCCAGCCCTTGAGAATTTAGCTGGACATGATTTTTCTAGAAAACAAATTCATACCAATACATGGAATTATGGATCTAGCAAACATTGGTAACAAATTTCAAAACAATCAAGAGTTGAATTGAAAAGAAAGAATAACTAATATAATGGAAATTTTATACTTGTATTCAGCAATAGGAAAATCAAATGACTTGAATCCAGAAAACTTCTTCTTAATCAGCCTTACAAACAAGGGTTTATGAAAACTTCTAAAAAGATTTCCTAACTTCTGAATTTCTCTCTCTAATTCGACTCCCTTTTGGAATGAGGTAGGGCTTGGTCTTTTATAACACCAACTAGCACGAATTTGACAGCTAGAATCATTGGCTGTGCAAGATTTTTCCAGATATGCACCTCTTAATCTTCATAATTAATGCTAGGATTTTGCACACCCGGACCGGTTCGGATCCCATCGGATCGGTTCGTTTTTCAACCACCGGATCGGTTCGTTTTTATTTCCACCGGATCGGTCCGAATAGCATCAGATCGTTTCTATTGTCATCGGTTCGGAATCCATCCGGGGTCTACTGGAATGGTGGCATTTCAGATCGGTTCGATTTATACCGGATCGATCCGATTTTCTTCAATGTTGAATTTTTCTTTCCATCTTTGACTGGCCATAACTTTTGATTTTGAACTCCGATTTGAGTGTCATTTCTTCCGATGCTTTTGTGAAATCAAGATCTTCAACTTTCCTTTAGGAGTCGAATCCGAACTCTGGGTATAAATGTATGCTTTTGCCCTTTGACTTTTCTTCCTTTGTTCTTTTCCTTTCTTCCGGTTTCTTTCTCTCTTTTCTTGCACTAAATTCCTGTAATATCCATCAGAAATACACGAAACTCGGGGTATTTGTTAGAAATAGTCAATGGCAATGATATGGAATAAAAACGATTCAATTACTTTGTTCGAGATATCAAAATCACCAACTTAAGGGGCTAAATTCAGAAAAATTTATGCTTGGTCAAATCCCCCTAACTTAGGACTTTGCACGTCCCGGGCAATGTAAATGAAGCTACCTAAAGTTCTATTTTTTTGAATTCCTTTAAAATTCCACTTTCGCAGGCATGCGATTGCATTAAGCATATGCAACAAGCCTTTAAACCCCTAGGTTACCCTAGTAGGACGAGTTTTGTCTCGTGAGGGTTTGCAGCGAATATACCCATAAAATTCTTTATTGACTCGAATAAATATCAAAATACTTAAAAATTATATAATTTAAACTTTTTGGAAAAATAGTCACCATAATTTCATATTCAAATGTCTCAAACCATAGTGTGTGTATGCAAAGCCAAAAATTCAACCTCAAATTTCCACCGATTGAGCATTATGTTACTTTTCGAAAATTCGTTTTGATTCAAATTCTTACGGATACACTCACAAACGAATCACTCGGATTGTGGTTGTTTTCTCTCGGTATGCATGATATGAAGAGTAAATATAATGGACACAAATTCATGCATACAAAATTGAAAAGAAGGAAATATATGGTGAAAAGATCTCATCATCGGAGTACGGTTATTAGGAAACGGGAACATCGCCTCTAGTTCACACCATTTAATATCTCATATTATCTTTTTGTAGCTTATCTCTCCGCGCGGTAATCAATTTCGCAATTTGAACTCGGTTAGGACTTTTTTGGGTTATAAGGTGTAATGGGTAAAAATGGAAATGGACGGAATGTTCGGAATTGGAAAATATCCTTATAACGTCCATTACTGCTTTTTTTCGGGCATTTCCTCATTTTTCTCTTTCTTTTTCAATTTTTATTTTTTCTTTCTTTCTTTTTTTTCACTATTTTTTTATTGAGCATTTTTTTTCTGTTTTTCTCTTACCCCTTTTTATTGCACAATTTTGACTTACTTGATGAATTTTCTCAATTTTCACAATTCCGGGTTATTAGGGTTTTTCAGGTTATCAAACGAAGAGATAAATTTTATTTGGCTCAATTTGGGTTACAAAGGGATAATTTTTCACAACTTTATTATGGCTAATATTTTTGGGTTAAACAAACGAGGGCCTACTTCATTGTCTAAATTGCTAATCACATTACCATATGCATCTCGAGATTAATTAAGTTTAGAGATGAATTTTGAGACTACATTTCACACATTTCCCATAACCGATCAAAACAAAGGATTGAGATCATCAACGACTTATTAAAACGCTGAAAAGAACTTTGAGTTAATCATAAGCTCGGATTGATTTAAAAACTCATAAAAAATTGTAAGGCTCGAAATCTCACCGGGTTTGATCAATCTCCACACTTATTCGTTAAGTCATCAATTTTCTTTCAATTTCCATCTTCGGTCAATTTTGGCTTAGTGCATTTTGATTGTTAACAATTTGAGACTTAAAATAAAATAAAGGTGATATTTTTGAAAAAAAAAATTGAATTCCAATTTTTATTTATTTTGAAGAAAAATATTTTTGATTTTTTTTTATATATATGCGACGTTTTAGGAATACGCACTTATCATCCCCCCTAACTTAGTGATTTGCATTGTCCGCAATCAAATAGACGATAGAGCAAAATAGGACAAAATAAGAAGTGCGATAAATAAAACAAGCAAATACCATACTAAAACTGTATATTACAACACAAATGTGTAAGCAAAGGATAACCAACAGTAATAATACAACATAACCGGAGGATCGGGGCTACCTAAGGGGCGGGTGGGGGGCGGGAAGGTCCGGGGGAAGTAGGGTCATATGGATTATAGTAATAGGCAGGAAGGGAGGCCTCGGGACCTGACTGGAGACGATACAAATCAACCTGCATACGCAGTACCAAACTCATGTCCCTCTCGTATGATGACATAAACCCGTCAAAACGCATCTCAAGAGAAAGAACGCACTCAGTCAAACCCGTACCAAACGGAACATAATTCGGATCAGTAGTTTCATCATACTCTTCCTCCTCACCTTCTTCCATCTCCACATCTTCATCAGCAATGTCCTCTTCCGCATCAGCCTCCTCATCACTTGAGTCATCATTGCCTCCTCGCCGTGCACAGATCAGTTGGATTTTCTTGTCACTTCGAGTGCGGGATTCTTGTCCAAGTGGCTTGGTCAAGTTGATAAGATCTTGCGGTGGAACAATTCCGGCATCCTTAAGAAAGGAGGTAATGAGACGGCCATAAGGAAGAGGGGCCCTACCCTTTTTATCGTACGCCGCAAATATGATATCATTGTAAAACGTGCGGGCCAAATTGATGACAGTTGCATGGTCAAACAGATGATACATCATAGTAGCTCGACGCGAGCGCATAGCCGAATCATTTGAAGTTTGCAAAATATTGGCACAAATGATATGGAAGGTGATGTTGGCCTTGTCGGTTAATCGACCAACAGGAAAGGTCTCGGTATCCCAAACCGCGCCCGGCGCGATGCGAGATATACAAACAGCTTTGGTCAGAACGGGATCAAGACTAGGATAAGCAAATTTGGATGGAGTGACCACACCTTTAGACTCGAGTTTCTAGGCCATAATGTCAAGTGAGAACGGTATTGTAGTCGAGTCTACAAAGGCTTGAGATTCGAAATCAGCGGTGCGTACGAGCGTACCATAAAACTGACGCACTTCATTCTCCCAAACAGCCTCGTAAGGTTCATTGAAAAATCTGCACCATCCTCGTGACATGAACATGCCTGTTACAGAATTAGGCAGCTGATCCCAAAGCACTTGGCGCTCGATGGGGATTTTCCTTCTCGGACCGAAGAAACGACGGCACCAATTTGCCTCACGGTGGGAACGATATTCGACATTGTCGTCTGGTATGACTTCAACAGAATTAGATTTTTGAGGAGCAGCCATGGCTAGGGCAGACTTGGAGAGAAAGTGAGAGATTAGAGAGGAGAGAGAGGTGTGAAGGAAATGGGGTGGGGGATGTGGGTATTTATAGTTGGGATGATGGAAAAAGGGGGAAATGGATGGGGGGAAATAGGGGGGACGAATTTTTGGGGAGAGGAAGTGATTGGGGGAAGGAATGAGGTGTGGATTGAAGAAGTTTTAACCTCGGGAAGGGGCACGACTGCAGATGACCAGATCGATCCGATTTCAGATCGGACCGGTTCGATTATATCGGATCGGTTCTTTTTATTCAGAGCCGGACCGATCCGGTCTGGTGAATTTCAGAAATTCCCCTACTTAACTTCTGTGGCGACTTTTATCCTGATTTTTCCACTTCAATACAATTGATCCTCAACACTCTCGAAACTCTCACCGAAACCTGAAACATACCCAAGACATGTATTCGATTCCCTACTCCGGTTATGACACATATCTATGACTCCTAACATCCTAAGACGATTATACACAATATTCACCCCATACACGTCGGGGGTGCGACGACCTCACCTTTCTTTTTCAGTCAATCCCCATAAATGGGGTCCGACAACCAGATTGTGTCGGCTTCCATGACGACCGCTTCTAAATACGAATTGAGACAACGTCCGTTGACCTTGATTGTATTTCCCCTTTTTTGATCCTCGAGTTCAACAGCTCCATGGGGGAATAGTTCCTTCACAATGAATGGACCTGACCATCATGACCGCAATTTTCCGGAAAATAAGTGCAACCTCGAGTTGTAGAGAAGTACTTTTTGTCCCGAATGAAACTCTTTACGTCGGATGATTCTGTCGTGAGCTTGTTTCATTCGTTCTTTAGAGATTTTAGCGCTTTCATACGCATCATTGCGTATTTCTTCCAACTCGTTCAACTGAAGTTTACGTGTTTCACCAGCTTTTTCCATGTTAAAGTTCACCCTTTTTATAGCCCAATACGCTTTGTGTTCAATTTCAACCAGAAGATGACAAGGCTTGCCATATACAAAACGAAATGGGGACATCCCAAGGGGATTCTTGTATGCAGTTCTATACGCCCAGAGCGCATCATTCAATCTGAGAGACCAATCTTTCCTATTAGGTTCGACTGTCTCTTCCAATATGCTCTTGATCTCTCGATTTGCGAGATCGTCCTGGCCATTCGACTAAGGGTGATAAGTCGTTCCAGCTTTATGGACGACTCCATACTTTCGCATTAGCTTTTCCATCGGCCTATTGCAGAAATGAGTACCATTATCACTGATTATAGCCTTAGGAACTCTGAATCGAGAAAGGATATTCGCTTGAATTAATTTTATCACCACCTTATTGTCATTCGTCCTTGTAGCTATGGCCTCTACCCATTTTGAGACGTAGTCTACTGCGACGAGGATGTAGAGAAAACCAAAAGAAGGGGGAAAGGTCCCCATGAAGTCAATACACCAGTAATCAAACACTTCTAAAACAAGTATTGGGGTCAATGGCATCATGTCACGACAAGTAATAGCGCCCATTCTTTGGCATCTATCGCATGATTTGCAAAAAGTGTTCATATCCCGAAAGATTGTGGGCCAGTAGAGACGACTTTATAGGATTTTTGCACCAGTTTTTTTTTTTGTAAAAATGACCTCCACATGCTTCCGTATGACAAAATCGAATTACCCCTTGGATTTCTTCATCATGTACACATTTCCGGATGATTTGATCAGCACAATACTTAAACAAATATGGATCATCGTAAAAGAACATGCGTGACCATGTGATGAACTTCCTTCTCTCTTACGGACTCTAATTGGAGGGAACAACTCCAGTGATAAGGTAATTGACTATATCCGCAAACCAGGGGAGAGAAGAAGTAGCAAATAGATTTTCATCCAAAAAATACTCGTCTATAGGAATGGGATCAATAAGTACGTCGGACGAGAGGCGTGATAAATGGTCAGCAACGACGTTTTCTACTCCTTTCTTATCTCGAATCGAGAGATTAAATTCCTGTAAGAGTAGGATCCACCTTATTAGACGCGGTTTGGCATCTTTCTTAGTCAGAAGATATTTGAGGGCTGAGTGATCAGTGAAGCAAACAATGGGCGACCCAATAATGTACGATCAGAATTTATCGAGAGCGAAAACGACTGCTAATAACTCTTTCTCTGTGGTAGAGTAATTAAGATGGGGACCAGATAATGTCCTACTAGCATAGTAAATAACATGAGCTTTCTTGTCTTTTCTTTATCCAAGAACAGCCCCAATCGCGTAATCACTTGCATCACACATAAGCTCAAATGGGAGTGACCAGTTAGGAGCTTGCATGATTGGAGCGAAAATTAGCATGCTTTTAAGTTTATCAAAAGCTTCTTGGCATGCTTTATTCCATTCAAACGGAGTGTCCTTCATGAGAAGATTACTCAAAGGTCCAGCGATGGCGCTAAAGTCTTTGATAAATCTCCTATAGAATCTAGCATGGCCTAGGAAGGACCTCACATCTTGAAGCGATTTTGGCAGGGGTAACTCAGCTATTACTTCAATTTTTTCTCGATCAACTTCAATTCCCCTAGATGAGACTATGTGGCCTAAAACTACGCCCTCGGTGACCATAAAATGGCATTTTTCCCAGTTGAGGACTAAGTCTTTTTCCACACACCATAATAGAACTCTTTCAAGATTAGCTAAACATTGGTCGAAAAATGGACCGAAAACGCTGAAATCGTCCATGAACACCTCATGACCTTTTTCTATCATGTCTCTAAAGAGACTTAGCATGCACCTTTGAAAAGTGGCTGGCGCATTACATAGCCCAAAAGGCATACGTTTGTAGGCAAACGTACCAAACGGACATGTAAAAGTTGTCTTTTCTTGATCAAGTACATCCACTTCAATATGATTATAGCCAGAATACCCATCTAGGAAATAGTAGTAAGGATGGCCCGCCACTCGTTCAATCACTTGATCGATGAACGGCAAGGGAAAATGGTCTTTCCTGGTTCCGGTATTGAGCTTTTGGTAGTCAATGCAAACACGCCACCCGGTGGTGATGCGTTGAGGTATTAATTCTCCCTTAGCATTTTTAACCATGGTCATACCCGACTTTTTTGGAACGACCTGAATTGGGCTCACCCATTTACTACCAGAAATGGGATAGATAATCCCAGCATCTAGCAATTTGATGATTTCCGATCGAACTACATCTTTCATGGTTGGGTTTAGTCGCCTTTGCATCTCTCGCGAGGGCTTCACCTCTTCATCGAGGTGGATTTTATGGGTAAAAATCAATGGAATTATACCTTTCAAATCAGCTATAGTCCAACCAAACGCACTTCTATGTTTCCGAAACATATTCAACAACATGCCCTCTTGCTCTTTTTTTAAACTGGAAGAAACAACAACAGGGAATGTATCATTATCTCCCAGAAAAGCATATTTGACATGAGAGGGTAGTTTCTTTAACTCAGGACTAGGAAATCTATTTTCGGAGGGGATCATGGGTGACGCCCTCGGGGGTAATTCTTCAAATCTAGAAATCCAGTCAACGTCTCTTAAATTCTCAAAACTCGCTTCTTCTTGTAAACAAGTTTCCAACTCTTCCACCTCACGCTCAAACTCAGTATAAGGACTCTTATTCTCACCACTTTGCACTAAATAAACTTCCAGTGCATCTCCTCCTATGATCTTCTCGATGTCCTCATCCACCACTACTTCAAAGCATTAGCAGTAGCTAAAAATGGACGGCCCAAAATTATGGGAACATAATTTCTCACATGGGGAGAAGGCTCAGTGTCCCAAATGACAAAATCAATAGGGAAGTAGAACGTGTCCACTTGAACTATCACATCCTCCACAACCCCACGAGGCACTTTCACTGTTCGATCAGCTAATTGTAGAGTGATTCGGGTAGGTTTAAGATCACCTAAATCAAGCTGTTTATAGATATAGTATGGAAGGATGTTCACACTCGCATCTAAGTCAAGCAATGCTTTTTCCACTCTACCCTCTCCTATAACACACGAAATTGTAGGTGCGTCGGGATCCTTAAATTTTGGTGGAAGATCATTCAGAAGGACCGAGCTCACATTTTGTGCCAAAAAAATGTTATTCTTCACTTTAAGCCGTCGTTTGACAGTCAAAAGATCTTTGATGACTTTGGCATATGCTGGAATTTGTTGGATAGCATCCAGAAATGGCAAGTTCAACTTTACTTGCTTCAAAACATCTAACACTTTCGTACGCGGAAGCCCCTTTCTTGGGTGGTGCTAAGCGTTGAGGAAATGGAGCAGCAGTGGGCAGTTTTATTTCAACTTCGGGTTCAACTCCCTCATCTTTATCTTCCGTATGCAATGGAGTCTCTTCAGATTCTAACGCTTCTTTAGCTTTAGATTCCTTGGGAAGTGTTGGCGCTAGATCAATTACGCGACCACTACGGAGAGTAGTGACAGCTTGACATTGTTCTGGCAAATCCGATGATGTGGATCTAACCGTGGTTTGTCCTTGAAGAGGGGGTCTTTAGCCTTGAGCGGGAAATTTACCCTTCTCTTGAGTATTCACTGCAGATTGTAACCTAGAGATATTAGTATGAATTTTCGTGATCATTCGATCATACTTAGCATTGCTCTCCTTTTGAGATTGGATGAATTGATTCAGATTATCTTAAAGAGATCGCCTAGGTGGAGCGACATACAGGCCAGGAGGTGGTACATGTATAGGAGCATGCATCGGAGGGGCCAATTGCTGAAATTGAGGGGGGGGGGGGTACAGTCGCATGTGGGTTAGGAGCCATCCCCCCTTGTGGTTGTCCATAATTGAAACCAGGATGATTCCTCCAAGATTGATTATATGCATTCCCTTGCGGTGCATTAAAGTTTCCGCAAAACCCTCCTATCGCCTAAACTTGTTCTGTGTACATAGCCTTGTATGCAGGGATGGTAGGACATCCTTTGGTAGAATGACCAGCAGTACAAATGGCACACACTTTCTCCTTTTCGATTTGAACGGGTCCAGCTACTTCTCTTAATTGCACTTCAAGCATGTCTCTGAAATTCTTTTCCAATTGGTCAAATTTTTGATCTAACAAAGTGTCCTTGTCCAAGTGATAAATACCGGACGCAGCAGGCAAGTTAAACACTTGTCGATTTTTATTTTGACTATTGGGGTCAGAAACATCCCATGCTTGTGTAGTCTCCGCTACATATTTCAGATGAGCCTCAGCATCGCTCGAATCTAACTCCCAAAAAGGTCTTTCGCACATGGTTTGAACAAGTTGTTTAGATGCTAAAGTATGGCCTTGATGGAAAAATGAAATAAGATGATGTTTTTCGAATCCATGATGTGGGCAAGCACTAACTAACTCCTGAAATCTCTCCCAACATTTGTCGAAAGCCTCATTATCATTTTTTCGAAAAGCTTGTATTTGAGCTTTGACATAATTGGTTTTGTGTTGTGGAAAGAACTTGGAGAGAAACTTGGTTTGCATATCTCGCCAGGATAACACAGAATTCGGGGGTAGTGACCATAACCAAGTCTTGGCTTTATCCTTTAAGGAAAAAGCTTTAATCGGATAGCATCTTGTGGGCAAGCTTGGTCACCAAACGTCTCACATGCTTCTTCGAACTCTCTAATGTGGAGATATGGTTTTTCCGAATGCATCCCGCGAAATCTGGGAAGAATTTGAATCATACCATTTCGATAGTGGAACTGACCGGAATTATACGGGAGTAAAATGCAACCAGGGGTAACAGTTCGCTCCAGAAATAAAAGATCTTTCATGGGAAGATATGGTATCTCTTCCTCTCCGGCACCAACACCAACACTACCGTGGACAGACATATTGCTACCAAAAGATTCAGAATTCACACTCGGTGTTTGACTCAAGGAGCGACTTGTGATTGAATTATTAGGCGATGGGGGTGGAACCCAAAAATGAGGAGAATCAGTGGTGTGAGAATTTTCAGAATTTGCTTAAGCAATAGGATTTTCGTGAACTTGGGTGGGAGATTAATTCTGCATATAAGCGCATAAGAGAAGAGATGAGATTTTTTTTTATTGGAAATCACCTTCGGATTAAAATCACTTTCCTAAATTATACCAATTGACAATCCCCAGCAACGGCGCCAAAAACTTGACGCGACAGAGAATTTGTCTCAAAAAGGCGTTCTATCTAGGCTCAAGTGCAAGCCTGTCGCGTTAGTACTAATCCGACAAGTCGGGATCATATCCACAGGGATAAAAAATTGGCACTTTTATAGGAATAGTTATTTAACCTTAAAATGATTCCTCCAAAGAAATGAAAAGATGATTGATGGTTATAAATTTCCAATTGGTGATGAAATAAGATGTGCACAAAAATACTAAGAATTGTAAAGAAATTAGTTTTGAAAATGAGAGAAAAAAGGGTGGGGTACAATCCCTCAAACCTTAGTAAATTACCGTATAGAATACTAAAATTGTAAATTGAAATTTTTGACTAAATCCAATCTTTATAGATCCTAAGCATTACATATATGAGGGATCTAGCCCGTATCATATGAAATCAAAGGTACATACAAAGCGGTGAATGGACAATTTCACTTGCATAGCATTCTTAAACATCCCAAGTACCTAGAGAAAGAGAGATTGAAAGATTGGCTATGTTCGTATAATTTCCATATACGATTCAGTCAATATTTAATTTACCCTCTATTTTTTACATGGGTAATTGACCTCGGAATGAATTCATATACCCCAGCCCTTGAGAATTTAGCTGGACATGATTTTTCTAGAAAACAAATTCATACCAATACATGGAATTATGGATCTCGCAAACATTGGTAACAAATTGCAAAACAATCAAGAGTTGAATTGAAAAGAACGAATAACTAAGAGAATGGAAATTTTATACTTGTATTCAGCAACAGGAAAATCAAATGACTTCTAAAAAGATCTCCTAACTTCTGAATTTCTCTCTCTAATTCGACTCCCTTTTGGAATGAGGTAGGGCTTGGTCTTTTATAGCACCAACTAGCACGAATTTGACAGCTAGAATCGTTGGATGTGCAAGATTTTTCCAGATATGCACCTCTTGATCTTTATAATTAATGCTAGGATTTCGTACACCCGGACCGGTCCGGATCCCATCGGATCGGTTCGTTTTTCAACCACCGGATCGGTTCGTTTTTATTTCCACGGGATCGGTCCGGATAGCATCGAATCGGTTCTATTGTCATCGATTAGGCATCCATCCGGGGTCTACTGGAATGGTGGAATTTCGGATCGGTCCGATTTATACCGGATCAATCCGATTTTCTTCAATGTTGACTTTTTCTTTCCATCTTTGACTGGCCATAACTTTTGATTTCGAACTCCGATTTGAGTGTCGTTCCTTCCGATGCTTTTGTGAAATCAAGATCTTAAACTTTCCTTTAGGCATCTAATCCGAACTCTGGGTATAAATGTACGCTTTTGCCCTTGACTTTTCTTCCTTTGTTCTTTTCCTTTCTTCCAGTTTCTTTCTCTCTTTTCTTGCACTAAATTCCTGTAATATCCATCATAAATACACGAAACTCGGGGTATTTGTTAGAAATAGTAAATGGCAATGATATGGAATAAAAATGATTCAATTACTTTGTTCGAGATGTCAAAATCACCAACTTAAGGGGCTAAATTCAGAAGAATTTATTCTTGGTCAGCTGCCTCACCTTTTTTAGTGCCAGACTCCACTTTTTCTACTCGCTTTGCTTGACCATGATAGCATGTGATTAAAAAGGATACCATAAAAAATCATAAACAAGTTTTTTTAATGAGGAAATAAGTATAAGTGGTTCATGCAATGCTGAAATTGACCTTTTATAGCTACACGTTCAGGTAATTGGGAATTCATATAAACCAAATTGTAATATGCAATAAGAATCCAAATATAAGTTTATAAACAATATGCACATAACTGATTGAGAAACTCAGTAATTGAACAAGATATGATATTGATCCAACATATTGTTTGAGAATTAAGGCATATGCATGTTTGAAGGTGAGTATCAAATTTATCAATAATTAAAGTATCAATGGAATTGATTGTTTGAGAATCAAGGCACCATTTACCATTACTAATCTGCTCAGCAACTTTGAGATGAGTTGGGAAAGCATGTTGATTAATAGGAAAACTAAGCCAATTGTCACTCCCGAAAATTAATAATAATCCAAAAGTTGCAACACATTCAAATATCATAAAACAATCACTTTGGATGTGAATGTCCTAGAGCACAATGTTAGAAGAATCGATTATTTATTTCCCTCGCGCGTTCAAAATATCCTAACCACCCTGCATAGGAGGAGCCGTAAGTTAATGAGAATCGAACATCTGTATACAATATAGATAATCACTCCTATAATTATTTGAACATATAATGATGTGGCCAAGCATCTCAGTCCCCCTCGGGAACCAGTAACATTTGATGGGGAGGGAAAGACGTTAGGATAAACTTTAAAGTTATCTTTTAAGCAGGATCTTTAGTTGGTTGTCATAATTATTGTTTCCTATTTTATTTTGCTTCCTTTTATTAGGTACCTTTCCCAGCAAGAGCTCCTATCCTATTTAATAAGTGGTTCTTTTTTGTAATCCTAATTCAATTATTAATATATTCAAAATATTCTAATTCTCATCGTATTGATTGTGCTTTGTTGTCATCACGTGACTCTTATTTGTATCATCCTAGATTGCATTTGGGTACAAACATGTCAAAAGAGGTGCACGCCCTAAGAATTTAGGAAAAAATATTATTTGATTCTCATTCATACTCTCATGTCATACACAGGGGTGGAAATGGACATAGATGAGAAATAATAAGCTAATCGCTATGCTCCAACATCACTAATTTAATGCGCATATGAGAAGTGGAGCCTAGGAAGGTGAAAAGTCAATAAACCGGTTAATGTTGTTGAAGACAATTTCAGCTTGTACAACGACATAACTACTTCATAGGCTATCATCTTCAATGCTACAGTTAACGACATATGTTCAAATTATCCATCTGCGGTGTAAGACAGTTTGTAACTGTAGGGAACACCTCAAATGTGCATAAAAAATGCTTTAAAAAATTACTGGTGAAACAAACATCCCTATCGAAAGAGGATTTGTAGGAACACTTCATAAATGAATGATGTCTCAAATATACAAGGTGTCCTGGAGCATATAATGAAATGCGTCAACTTCAAAAACCTATACACAACTACAAATATGGAATCACAACTCCTGATTATCCGAGTAATACAAGCGATGAAATCCATAAATCGTCTTAGATAGGGCCTATTCAGGACAGTGTTGGAGCCTCACCATATGGCAAATGCAGCATCCCCAAATAAAGACGTTGGTCATGTCATTACTCATGGGTGCCACAGAACCAAACAAAATTCAACGCAGTGCAAGACACCCCATGTGTATAGCTAACTCTCGAGGGGACCATTAGATATTATCGATAATATTCTCCCTTGAGGAAGAAGTGAGAATGTAAAGAGTGGTCACGCAAAATGAAAACCCATGCTAAAGGAGGTGACTACTGTGATCAATCAATCGGCTGCTCTGGGTGCCACCTATTTGGTTTTGTTTCCATGGTCAGTATTGGAGATGCGACACATGAATTTAAGGAAGTTGAACCACTTCAAATGCCAATTAATAATCTTCTTCTCAATAACAAACTCCAATTGAATGAGGTAATCGTTTTAATGAATGATAAATCATATGTGAAACACTTCAGAAATAATTCAGAGAGACCTTATAAATGTGCATTGTACGACTTCAAAATATAACCGAAACTTGTAAAAAAACAAAATATAATGCTTAAAAACTTTTACAAGTTAAGAATTATTCCACTACATTAACACAATCTTCTTAATCGCAAGAAAAATTGTATGTTGTCTAAAAAATTCCCCTAGAGTGACACTTAATTGTCGTCTCTACTATAGTTATTGTATTTCATCTCGCTCACCATTACATGATACCTAGCACTACCCATCGATTAATGAAATTACCATATCAAAGGCTGCTTAGAGCAGATTGTAGAATAGAGAAGCATAGAGAAGATTCAGAGGTTGCTCTGATAGCTTCCTTCGATGTACTTCTCAGTGTTACCTCTCTAAATGCCCCTGACCTACATTATATCAAAACCAATGAGATTAGGTCTCATTACCCTCATTCGGTATCCAGGCCACTATCGAATAAGGCTCGTTGTTCACAGGATGATGTGCATCGGCCACCTTGGTGCTCACCTTTACAGGTCATTGACTCCACCATAGGAGATTGCCGGAAGCTTTCCATTGAGTCATTATGGGCAGAAGCTACGATTGAGACCGCAATTGGAGGTCACCAAGTGATTGAAGATCACAAACCCACCGAGGAGGGGTTCAAGATGAGTTCAGTAACTAGTGACCTCCGAATCTGCCATGGGAGGTCAATACCTTCTCTCTACTACATCAATGGACTTTGATGAAGTGGATGAAGCTCTCATTAGATCTCGGAATGAGCTGACGGAACAGAGAAAATGGGACCAGATATGACCCATAACTTTGATGCACCCATCACCCTTGACTAATATAATGTAGAACTAGTCCCTGATATAGAACCTCAAAGCAACAAAAATCTAGTACATAATTCTCTTTCACAAAGCAAGATATGCTATGATAATAGTTACAAGCAGTTAGAGACTACTATCGATATGACTAAATCTTACAACGAGGACACTAACAAGTCTAATTTACATGAGGTATTATCTATCATGCCAGTTTAGGAGAGGTGTATCAGCAGCTTTAATCATGTGGGATGGATCCAATGATGTAGTGCTTGAATGAACCATGCAGAGTGCCAGCCCCAGTGTTTGCAAGTTGAACGAGTCCTCGGAGTCACTTTCCTCAATCTCTTCAGTATCTTTGATGAACGGTTGTACATGTTGTTGGGAACTTTTGGCCTATGGGTAGATATCTTGGAAAAAGATCTCCATTCTGAGTTTTATCATCTTGTCTGTATGGTCATACCATGGTTTTGAAAAGCCATAAAAGGGGAAGTCCTCAACCTCTTTAATGAATCATCCATTTAAGGAATCACATTGGGTAGTCTGGATGCAGTCTAATCTTCTCTTTGGTCAAGATTGGCGAATTATTCTGAGCTCTTATTCTAATGGGGGATACCCCAAACCATAAGGAGGGAAAAATTTATTTAGTTCAATGGGCTCAAGTATCCCTTGTTGTCTTTGTCCTAGCCCCAGTCCGAGTATGAAGTGCATGTTTCTGAACATCTGAATCACATTAACGTTGCCATGAGGGTCATATTCTGGACAAACCCTATCTTTGAAATTGTCCCCCGTCTGGAGTAGGAGTGGTTCAACTCGGAATCCTAATAGGAGCATATCATTTGACCCGTGTTGTATCTCAAGGATCGAACTGCTAGTACTTGCACCTTCGGTATTATCATTATCACCCAAAATGGTGATGACTCGTCCATCGGCGAAGAACTTAAATTTCTAATGGAGTGAGGAGGACACACCCTTGATATTATGGAGCCAAGGTCGTCCGAGCCACAGGTTGAAATAAGTTGAGATGTCAATAATTTGAAATTCAACGACAGGGTTTATAGGGCCAGCCCCTATTACAAGTTTTATGGATCCCATCACTTCTCGATGAGTATTATCGCAGGCATGTACAGTAGCAGAGGTTGGAGTGAGGTCACTTTCCTTCAGTCCTAAGCATTTAAAGGTTCTTAATGGGCATATATTCAAGGCGGATCCATTATCGACAAGAGAGAGTGGTACGATTTTCCCCATAACTTCAATAGAGATGTTGAGTGCATGATTGTGGTTTGGCCCAATTATGGGGATTTCTTCTTTGGAGAAGGATAGAATTCGGGTAGAGGTCAAGGATCTGACTAAATTTACTTCTTCTTCTGATGTGGTAGAAGGAGGAACTGTGGGTCCAGTGAGCAACTTTATCAAAGCATTTATGTGTAGCTGGGAAGACATGAAAAGACCCTATAGAGTGATGTTAGCTTGAGTTTTCTTCAGTTGATCGAGGATCTTGCTCTCCTCGAGGGTCCTTTCTGGCATAGGAAGGTTTTCAACGCCCTTCCCCTTGTCATTGGCTGGTAGTGAGCTTGAGATCTGGTAATGCCTCCCTGATCTGGTCATGTGATTTACTGAAGAAGGGAAGAACATGAACCTTATTTTTTCGTCAATCTTGGATTATTCTGCCACATTATTTATTTCTCCGAGGAGCTCCTCAAATGATATCATCCCACACATGTCGTCTACTGGGCCAATTTTCTCGAAAGCTTGTTCTTTATTCGAATCTTCGAACTCTTCCCCCCATCTGGTGGCAAAAACTTTATCTTTCCCTGTAAAGTCAATGCATTCCACAACTTCAATGGCTTTTTCATACATGTATTCCCATTCTGTGGGGATATGAAAGGGTGAAGGGACCAGGCGCCCTTATAATTTCAGAGTATTAAGTAACTCGATCATACTGCAAATGTCATTGGTTTGCCTGAATAATTCTGCCATGATCTAGACGATATCATCTAAGCAGACTTCATCGATTTGTACCACCCAACTATCTGACTCTCGGGCCCAATTTCGTTCTTCCAAGAATAGTGTGCTGAACCTCTAGCAATCAATGATCATCTGTGAGGGCAATTTTAACCCAAAATCAAGGAGTTGGTTTAACACTTCTCATAATTCCATACCTCCATTTTTAGAACGGGTATGGACATCGATGCATGCTCTGGTAAGGAATGACATTGCCTGATCAGCGAGGCTCACAGGGTGTAAGAGGAAATATGGGCAAGTTTAGAGAGGTTTGGGAGAGTGTATGGGTGTGATTTGAGTTGAGAGATCAAATTCTGGGTTTATTTCTAGGAAGATAGCATTGGTATGATTTGGGAATGGGTTGTGAGTAGTGTTTGGCTTAGGATTGGCTGGTGGGGCAATCGTACTCCAGTCAATTAGACCTTGGATTATGTTTCGGAGGTAAAAGCATTGGTCAGTGGTATGACCAGCAGTTTGGTGAAAGGCACATTGGGCATCTGCTTTGAAGTTTCTTGGAAGTGGATTGGGAAATGGATGAGGATCCAAGGGTTTGATAAGGTTTCAACTTAATAGGGCTTGATAAACTTTGGAAAGGGGAGCATGGAGCTCGGTGTATTCCGTTCGGACTGGGATAAGTCAACTTTATAGTGCCCACGAAGTGGTTGGTTGAGAGATATTGTTGATGGTTGAGACTACAGCATTGGCAAGTTTGTCATATTTTCTGGGGGTGAACTGTTTAGACACCTTCTTTGGTTCAACCTCTATTTTAGCATGGCCCTCTTAGATTTTTACCCCTTCTTCTCTGAGAGCTCATAAGTGGGGACAGTATTGTCCTCCCATGGTTGCTCATACATGGGGCAAGAAGTTTTTCCTCACTATGTTGACTTGTTCTTCATCAGATGGCCGATTGGTTATAGTGGCTGCCTTTTCCCTCCAACGGGCTATGAAGTTACTGATTAATTCCACAGAGTTCTATTTGACCATCTCTAAATCACGGTGGATGACCTCAAGCTCTTCGTTATATTTATACTGCGATATGAATTCTCGAGCTACATCCTCCCAGCTACGGATTCTGGACTCTTCGAGAGACAAAAACCATTGGAGAGCGCTATCCTTCAAAGTTTGCTGAAACAATTGGGCCATCAGTTCTTCAGAAGCCCCTGGGAGAGTCATATAACGGCGATAACTGTGAAGATGAACAATTAGGGGTCCACTTCCTCCAAATTAATTGATATTTGGCATCTTGAACTTCTCGGGTAACCTCGCCTTAGGATAAGGAGACATGTGGGTGTAGTCCATGTAATTATCGGAGATTCGAACTTGGTTGAACTTCTTAGTTAGTATATTGAGATCTTCTTTGACCTTGTTCAATTCTTCCTCTTTCGAATCAACGATCATAGGCAAGTTAGCCCCTGGCTGGGCAAGGTTTGGCATAGGAAGCTGGGCAGGCAGTGGTTCATTAATAGGAGGGGCACATGGAGCATGTTGATACTCTTCAGGAACCCAGATAGGCTCGGGTGTACCCATATCTCGAGTGAATAATACCTCAAGCTCTTGAGGAACAGGAATCTAGTTTCGTTGCACCTCTCGAACCTTAGTCTGAAGGTTGTCAATCTTGGACACGAGATGAGCTAAAACTGCCATCAGATCTGGTTGTGCAACAGGTACTTGATTTGTGATCTCCAAGGAAAATGGATGGATACCGTACTCTGAAGAAGTATCAGGGGAACAGACGGAGCTCCGGGGTGATTTAACTGAAGACCGAAGCCAATAAAGAGCCAGGCCAAGGGCGTGCGATCGACCTGAGAAGGCCCAAAATGGGATTTATTTTGAGAAAAAAAAGGAAAGTATTTTTGACATTTTTTGTTTCTCTTTTTAGATCGAAGGACAAAATATTTTTGGATTTTTAATAAAGAAGAGAGAAATGTTTTTGGATTTTTGATAAAGAAAGGAAACAATGTTTTTGGATTTTTGATAAAGAACGAAAAAATGTTTTTGGAAGACGGGTCTCAGCATGATTATTATAATTATTATGTTCTCACTTATATTAAATTCCCCTAAATGCAAAATGAAATGCCGGACGGGACCCGAGCCTGGAAAAGTTGGGTTTGTAACATATGCAAAGCTATTCCTGGACTTGTAACCAGGCTCACGGGCAGGGTCTCATTTTAAAAATGTGCAAAAATTTGGGCGACAGGACGACACAAAATTTCGACAAAGTTTTGGGTTGAAATCGACAATCTAACATGTGTGTCCTAGCTTGACACCTATATGCGGGCATGTAGTTGGTCGGGTGAATCGGAAAGGGTTCCCCCTTTTGGCGTGGCTTCCACGATATACGTCTTGCTTTTGAGGGAAATCGGTATGTGTGGACAAAACATTTGATATACCTGAGTGTACGTGAATTGCCTCACTATATACCTCGTGGGAACGGTACGTGTGAGAGCGAATTTGATAAACTCGGCGTACGTAAATGACTTCCCTGTGATATACCTTCCGTCATAACATCGGTCAAGTGGTATGATGCGGGGGAACCGTTCGATATACGTAGAAGGTACTTGGACAATGGAAGGTGAGAGTCGTATTGCTTAGGCAAACTGCGCCCTACCAGACCAGCGCTCATCATGAAGTGATCCTCCAGTTACTGGACAAAATTTGGTCAATCACAATGCTCTTTGGTGATATTGTGTGAATCATGCATGATTCTCTTATTAGTATTTTATGATGAGAGTATCTTTCTTGATCATGCCCAACAGGGAGAAAAGTATGAGTACTAATGGTACACCAAGTATGGGTGATGCGTGCAACATGGGGATATGTGTGATCCTAGGTGCACGTGGTGTGAAGTGTACATGGAGAATTTTCTACAAGCGTGTGAATACAAGCATAAGCAGGAGGTACACATGAGTAGTAAAGGGGGAACATGCAAAATAGGGGAATATATAAGAAAATAAAACACCCATGTAAATAGAGTCTAGCCCTCAAAATGAAATAATCCAAAGTAGAGTTGCCACTGTGGCCATCCCCGATCTTCGTGGCGACAGAGGATCCTTTTTTTGGGCTCCCGCGCGTCCCTTATAAGGACATATTTTTATAAGTCCGTTATCAATTTATTATGTCATATACCGCTACACCGTCAAAGAGCATTCAAGATCCATCTACATCAAGACATATCTGAATGAATCAAGTTCTACATTAAAAAGACTCCGCGAAGTTTACTTTGGTGAGGTTTTGTTTTAAATACCCTAACTTTACACTTAGATATTTTGGGATATTTTTATAAAATATTTTCTAAGTGTTGGAGCGAACTTTTTCGTCAAAATTTGAGAATGAGTATTTTTTCTAAGTATTGGAGCGGACATTAAAATATTAATTTTTTGACGCAACAGTCGTTCAAACGATATTCGTACGTCGTTTGAACGACATGGCAAAGTCGCGCGATGTCGTTCAAATGACATCTATCCTTCGTTCGGGCGAGACCCTTATCTCGTTCGAATGAGCACGTATTTCGAGGCGGCGCATTTTTATTATAAATACTTATTAAATGGTTTCGTTTTCATTAAGAAGTCTTAGCGTTTTACAGAACAGAAAAATTGCGAAAGCAAAATTCTTTCGCCTTCTTCCTTTTAGGGTTTAATCCCTCTTTGGTTTCAATTCACAAAACTCCCATATACTTAAGTGAATTGTTTTGGTGTTCAAGAACAATACTTTTCTTTTGTTCAACCTCTGTGGAGAAGGGATCTCCCTATTTGATCAGTGGACACCGAGCGTAGTCATTCTCCTTGTGGATGAGCCGAAGACGACGAATCGACACCTGAAGGGTATTTCGTTGTCTCTCGTATCTTTGAAGGTTTGCTGAACGCAATGTGCATTACACACTTGTGGGCGATTATCAGGTTGTATGTAAGTCAAAGGTCTTGTGAATTCCTCAAAGTGTTTATAAAAGGTTTTACCCGAAAGGAGTTTTTTCCTGAATTGGTCGTCTTTATTTTTCATGCATGGTTTGAATGACTTATGATTTTTAGATGCATGTTTAGGGGATGAATTAATTTATTTGAAAATAGACTCTAATTAAATAAGAGTGCCAAATTAGAAATTTGCAAATTTAATCCATTATCACAGTCACGTTTTTCAAATTGGTTTCAGAGCGGGTTACGCTAATTTATAGCGTGATCCTGATTTTTCAAGGATTTATTTTTTTTATACAATTTGACTTCTCACATTGTCAAATTGGTATCAGAGCGGGTTGCGCTACTTTATCGCCTATTCCTATTTTTCGCAAAATTTGTGTGATATTGATTTTTTTAAAATTAATTTTGTGAAAAATCGCAATTTTTCCTATGGAGGACTTATATAATCTAATGCTTATTGGAAAGCTCACATGAAATCTAGTTTAAAAGCCATTGACGAGCGTGTTTGGTTCCTTTGCAAAAATGGGTGGACTCCTCCGACGATCACCGTTGATAATATCACCTCTTTAAAACCCGTGTCAACCTGGACTTAAGATGATTTTAAAATGTCTAAATTTAATTTACGTGATTTGAGAGCTATTTCTGGAGCCTTCACTCCCGACGAGTTCCTCCGAATTATGACTTGCACCACGTCTAAAGAGGCATGTGATGTTTTGAAATTGACACATGAGGGCACGAACGCGGTTAAAAAATCAAAATTAGAAAATTTGGCCACCCAATTTGAGACTATCACCATGTCTTAGTCTGAATGCTTTGATGATTTTTTTGCACGTTTGTCAGACATTGTTAACACTAGTTTTAACTTGGGTGAGGTGATTGATAACACGCATGTCGTTAAAAATATTTTGAGATCTCTCCCAAAACGCTCTATTCCTAAAGTCATTGTTCTGAGCTCTTTGAGAAATTTGAAATCACTTAAGTTGGAAGAACTTGTAGGAGATCTTCAAACCTATGAGATAGACATGTTTCCCCAAACCATTAAGGCTAAGGATAGAGGCGTTGCTTTAAAGACTCATTTTAAGAAAAAGAAAGAAAAAGTTTGTGAGTCCGATTCTGAGGGTGAGTTTGATTTTGATGATGTGGCCATGCTTGTGAAAAATTTTAAAAAGTTTCTCAAAATGAAAAAAGAAAATTCTTCCAATAAAAAGAGATCTTTTGAGTCAAATGAAAAGAAAGTAGAGGCCAAAGATAGTGATAAGGAGGATGAGATCAGGTGCTTTGAGTGTGGGGGCAAAGGGCGCATAGCTAAAGAGTGTGCTACTGGGATAAGGAGAAAGGGCAAAGAGACTGCTATGCCAACCACACTTAGTGATAGTAAGGATGATGAGGGTGATGAGGAAGAAGAGTCTAGTAAAGGTTTAGCACATGGGATGTGTGTAGGTTTTTTGAATCGTGTGAGCACACCCACTTTGTCTCACGTTGATAGAGGTCATGAGAGAACCAGTGATGACTCGAGTGTTTCTAGTGGAGATGAGAGCGAGTTTGAGAGTTGATATGAAAGTGAGCTCCAAAAAGCCTTTAGAGATTTGTACACCGAGACCTTAAAAATAAAGAAGTATAATAGGGATTTAGGTCGTCGAGTGTTAAATTTGGAGAGAGATAGAGAAAGAGGTTTTAAGAAAAGAAAAATGCGATTTGACTGACACGTTGTCTAGTCTGACGACACGTGTATCCCAACTCGAGAGTGACCTCGAACGTGCCAGAGAGGTCAAAGTCAATTTTGAGAACGCACCTAAGAAGGTTGAAAAGGTGGTTCTTAAGGGTAAAGAGGAGAAGTTAGGAATAAGTCACGACGGTGCTTCTACTTCCCAATTAGCACCCGAGACGGTTTCCACTTTAGTGTTAGATTCATGTGAGTCTCACCCTAACCCACCTAGGCATCCCATTCCTATTAGGAGAGAGTGTCCTAGAGTTTTTGAGAAAGGTGTTCCTAGGCCTATATATGTCTGTTCCCATTGCAAAAGGAGAGGACACCTTAGGGAATTTTGTTTTAAGTTAGGTTATGTGTCACGTTTTGCTACTACACATGTTTCTGCCACACATGCACCCACACATGATACTTTACATGCTCCTGGAGACTACATGAGAGAGTTTGCACATCTAGGTGAGCAAGTTAAGTTTTTAGTCAAAACTTCACAAAATTTGATGGAGGTTTTTCATAAGTTGGCAGCACCTTTGGAAAACCCCTCTGCACCTAACGATTGAGGTTTGACATATTTACTAGCATAGGATGTTTTTCATGTTGACACTATTTGCCTATTGCTAGTATGTATCATTTTTGTATAAATTTTTGCCTTTGAAAATTTTTGAAAAATACGAAAAGATTTTATTTTGATAAAAGTTTTGAAAAATCCAAAAAGATTTTTGTATTTTTTTTGCACCATTTATGGATGGACACTTAGGATGACCAAGTCACAACATCATTCCATTTTTCCTGTGACTATTTAATAGTGTTTTGAGATAATAGGTCAATTCATCCATGTGCTTTATAATGTTTGGAGTCATTGAGATGTAATTAAGTTTTACTTCCTACAAGGTTGACTCATAATTTCCTTTATTACACACATGCACAGATTTGTTTGATTATTGTTCTTGTCTTATTACATGTTGGTTGGGTGTTTTCACTTTAATCATGTCCTTAAATCGAACCAAGCACGATAAAACTTGATAAGAAACTTGTGCATGTAAGAGACGTTTGTGAGTTTGTGTGATTTGTTTAAACAACGGTGAAGGGCTACGAAAAATTATCATTTATCCTTTGCGATTAAACCTCCGTTTAAATTGGACCTAAAAAATTGAGGAGTTTTATTATTCGGGGTCCAAAGAGGTTTAAAAGAGCTCGAAAAAATTTAAAGGCAATAAAAAGAAATTCATGCCAATTATGGGCTAATTAGGTTTTTGCTCTAATTCTCCAAAGTTTGAGAATTAGTTTAACACCTCTGAAAGAAAATATATGAGGGAGTTTGGTTGTAGATTTTATAAAGGGTTTGCACGTCCTTGAAAATCTTGAAAAAGTGATAAATAGTTTTGGACATTATTGGTGTGGAAATTACTTTGACTTTGATTTGTTGATTTGCATAAGACGATGTCATCTAAATTCAACAATTTTTACACGTAAGGATACTTTTGATGTTCATTCGTTAGGAGTACACGTATTCATCGTGCACATATGATTGATTGAGTTTATTTACCTATCGAATGTGTTCACACACATACATTCCATTTCCATGACTTGGTTGTTTGAGTTTAAAATCCATGGTGTGATTTTTGGTATCTTATTTTTGTATGAAAAAATTGAAAAATCAAAAATAATTTGTGAATGTTTTTGGGACATACCTTTGCAAGCGCGTAGTTTAATCCATATTTGCTATGCATTTTATCGTGACACTCCATGTTTTGATTTTTTTTTTTTTTTATCTGTCTATTTGGGGACATCATAAAAAGTGGGAGAAAGAATTATCATGTTATAGAGGGAGTTTTTGCATTATGGGGGAGATTTGATTTATTAATAATTTATTCTTATATCATTTCAAACTCGATGCGTCACAAAGGTTTTTTTGCTTTATCTCATGTCTGTAGGTACAAAGATTGATGATCATTATGTTGCACACCCTGATGAGAGAAGCTTTAAGAATTGACGAAGATGTTTGAAGAATAGTTTGAGATCTTGAAAATTTATTCAATGGGAGGGTAGATTTGTATAGGATTTTTTGTTTTGGATAATTCGGATATTTTTATGTATGTACCGGCATAGACATAGGGGGATATTTGTAAGGTCATATTTTTATAAGTCCGTTATCAATTTATTATGTTATATACCACTACACCGTCGAAGAGCATTCAAGAGCCATTTACATCAAGACGGATCCGAATTAATCAAGTTCTTCATCAAAAAGACTCGGCGAAGTTTACTTTGGTAAGGTTTTGTTTTAAATACCTTAACTTTACACTTAGAGTTTTTGGGATATTTTTATAAAATATTTTCTAAGTGTTGGAGCGGACTTTTTCGTCAAAATTTGAGAATGAGTATGTTTTCTAAGTATTGGTGCGGACATTAAAATATTAATTGTTTGACGCAACAGTCGTTCAAACGACATTTGTACGTCGTTGGAATGACATGGCAATATCGCGCGATGTCGTTCAAACGACATATGTCCTTCGTTCACGCGAGACCCTTATCTCATTCGAACGAGCTCGTATTTCGAGGTGGTGCATTTTTATTATAAATGCTCATTAAATGGTTTCGTTTTCATTAAGAAGTCTCAACGTTTTACAGAACAGAAAAATTGAAAAAGCATAATACTTTTGGCTTCTTCCTTTTAGGGTTTAATCCCTCTTTGGTTTCAATTCACAAAACTCCCATATTCTTTAGTGAATTATTTTGGTGTTCAAGAACAATACTTTGCTTTTGTTCAACCTCTGTGGAGAAGGGATCTCCATATTTGATCGATGAATACCGAGCATAGTCATTCTGCGTTTGGACGAGCCGAAGACGACAAATCGACACCTGGAGGGTATTTAGCTGTCTCTCGTATCTTTAAAGGTTTGCTGAAAGCACCGTGCATTACACACTTGTGGGTGATTATTAGGTTGTATGTAAGTCAAAGGTCTTGTGAATTCTTCAAAGTGTTTACAAAAGGTTTTACCCGAAAGGGTTTTTTTCCTGAATCGGTCGTCTTTATTTTTCATGCATGGTTTAAGTGACTTATGATTTTTAGATGCATGTTTAGGGTCTGAATTAATTTGTTTGAAAATAGACTATAATTAAATAAAATGTGCCAAATTAGAAATTGACGAATTTAATCAATTATCACACAATCACGTTTTTCAAATTGGTATCAAAGCGGGTTACGCTAATTTAACGCGTGATCCTGATTTTTCAAGGATTTATTTTTTTCATACAATTTGACTTCTTACGTCGTCAAATTGGTATCAGAGCGGGTTGCGCTAATTTATCGCATATTCTTATTTTCCACAAAATTTGTATGATATTGATTTTTTTTAATCAATTTTGTGAAAAATCGCAATTTTTCCTATGGAGCATTTATATAATTTGATGGCTATTTTTTATGGGTCTAATTATGCCTATTGGAAAGCTTGCATGAAATCTAGTTTAAAAGTCATTGACGAGCGTGTTTGGTTCATTTGCGAAAATGGGTGGACTCCTCCCACGGTCACCGTTGATAATATCACCTCTTTAAAACCCGTGTCAGCCAGGACTGAATATGATTTTAAAATGTCTAAATTTAATTCACGTGATTTGAGAGCTATTTCTGGAGCCTTCACTCCCGACGAGTTCCTCCGAATTATGACTTGCACCACATCTAAAGAGGCATGTGATGTTTTGAAATTGACACATGAGGGCACGAACGCGGTTAAAAAATCAAAATTAGAAAATTTGGCCACCCAATTTGAGACTATCACCATGTCTGAGTCTGAATGCTTTGACGATTTTTATGCACGTTTGTCAGACATTGTTAACACTAGTTTTAACTTGGGTGAGGTGATTAATAACACGCATGTCGTTAAAAATATTTTGAGATCTCTCCCAAAACTCTTTATTCCTAAAGTCATTATTTTGAACTCTTTGAGAAATTCGAAATCGCATAAGTTGGAAGAACTTGTAGGAGATCTTCAAACCTTTGAGATAGACATGTTTCCCCAAACCATTAAGGCTAAGGATAGAGGCATTGCTTTAAAGACACATTTTAAGAAAAAGAAAGAAAAAGTTTGTGAGTCCGATTCTGAGGGTGAGTTTGATTTTGATGATGTGGCCATACTTGTGAAAAAATTTAAAAAGTTTCTCAAAATAAAAAAAGAAAATTCTTCCAATAAAAATAGATCTTTTGAGTCAAATAAAAAGAAAGTAGAAGCCAAAGATAGTGAAAAGGAGGATGAGATCAGGCGCTTTGAGTGTGAGGGCAAATGGCACATAGCTAAAGAGTGTGCTACTAGGATAAGGAGAAAGGGCAAAGAGACTGCTATGCCCGCTACACTTAGTGATAGTGAGGATGATGAGGGTGACGAGGGAGAAGAGTCTGGTAAAGGTTTAGCACATGGGATGTGTGTAGATTTTTCGAGTTGTGTGAGCACACCCACTTTGTCTCACGTTGATAGAGGTCATGAGATCACCGGTGATGACTTGAGTGTTTCTAGTGGAGATGAGAGCGAGTTTGAGAGTGGATATGAAAGTGCGCTCCAAAAAGCCTTTAGATATTTGTACACCGAGACCTTAAAAACAAATAAGTATAATAGGGATTTAGGTCATCGAGTGTTAAATTTTGAGAGAGAGAAGGAGGTTTTAAGAAAAGAAAAATGTGATTTGACTGACACATTGTCTAGTATGACGACACGTGTATCCCAACTCGAGAGTGATCTCGAACGTGCCAGGGAGGTCAAAGTCAATTTTGAGAACACACCTAAGAAGGATGAAAATGTGGTTCATAAGGGTGATGGTGTGAATTTAGGAATAAGTCATTACGATGCTTCTACTTCCCAATTAGCACCCGAGACGGATCCCACTTTAGTGTTAGATTCACGTGAGTCTCACCCTAACCCACCTAGGCATCCCATTCCTATTAGGAGAGCGCTAACTAGAGTTTTTGAGAAAGGTGTTCTTAGGCGTATATATATATATATCTGTTCTCATTGCCAAAGGAGAGGACACCTTAAGGAATTTTGTTTTAAGTTGGGTTATGTGTCACATTTTGCTACTCCACATGTTTTTGCCACACATGCACCCACACATGATACTTTACATGCTCCTGGAGACTACATGAGAGAGTTTTCACATCTAGGTGAGCCAGTTAAATTTATAGTCAAAACTTCACAATATTTGATGGAGGTTTTTCATTAGTTGGCACCACCTTTGGAAAATCCCTCTGCACCTAACGATTGAGGTTTGACATATTTACTAGCATAGGATATTTTTCATGTTGACACTATTTGCCTATTGCTAGTATGTACAATTTCTGTATAAATTTTTGCCTTTGAAAATTTTTGAAAAATACGAAAAGATTTTATTTTGATAAAAGTTGAGAACGTGTGTGCTTGCATTCAAATGATCAAATTATATTTAAAACACCTTTTAACCCAAAAAAACCCTAATACATGCAACTAGGTGTGATTGAAACAATATGAAATCATGCAAGAGTTATTCAAACACACATAATTGAGGAAAAATCCCCCACAAGGGCAAAACCATTTATTTTCACTATAATTTGTAAGAAAACGGCTTATAATCGGATTACAATGAAAATACAAGTTGACTAAGAATTACCCTCAGGTATCGAATTCTGTAGTCGCGGCTGGAATTATCCCTTTCCAGTAGGGCTGCAATGGAGAAGAAGAACGGTCTCCTCCACAAGGGTTGAACTGCAAAACTGCGTTCCTGGGTTACCAAAAGGATTCACAAATGTATGGAATTTGTGTGAATCAAAATACCTAGAGTATTGGTACTCAATAGGTGAAGACTTAGGGCTTTCTCTGTTCTGAAAATCGTGTGTAGAAGTCTTATCGAAACCAACTACTGATCGTGGTTTAAATAAGGAGTCAAAACCCTAAAAAATCTGAATCACGATCTGTTTGTGATTATCCTCGTCGGATCGGTCCGGTCCCTTTAGGCGGATCGGTCCGGTGACCTCGGATCGGTTCTTTTTCTGAAGACGGATCCATCCGGTTGGCATCGGATCGGTTCGGCATTTTGGCTTCATCGGTTCGTTATGGATCCGGGGTATACTGGCCTCAACTCAGTAGGCGGATCGGTCCGGTCCCTTTAGGCGGATCGGTCCGGATGAACCGGATCGGTTCTTTTATCTGGGCCGGATCGGTCCGGTCAGGTCTGTTCCCCCTGATTCCTTTTTCTCCTTTTGATATTCGGATCCGTTGATGATGAATGGACTTTGAATCTTTGCAACGGTGTTACGGCTAATGACATATACAAGTATGTTGGACAAAAATGTCCTTACAAATCTCCCCCTATGTCTATGCCGGAACAAACAAAAAAAATCTGAAATATCTATAATCACAATGCCTATACAAATCTACCCTTCCATGAACCTAAAAACTGAAAGTGGTACAAATGACTAAGGCTGCATCGTTTGTTCTTCGAATCTTCAGAAATCTCACCGCTTTTCTCATCAGGGTGTGCAATATGGGATTATCAAGGATGTACCTACACACATGAGATAAAGCAAATACCACGTGACGTATCGAGTTTGAAATGAGATAAACATAAGTATATTTATCAATTTAAGATGATATTCTCAGAATTTCAAAACTCCCCCATAATCAGATAATTCATTCTCCCCCTTTTTATGATGTCCCCAAATAGACAAATGAGAGAAATAAATCAAGAAATCAAGTACCGGGGTGACACAAGACATAAAATCACACCATGAATGAACATAAAACAACCAAGTCTGTGATGGTGTAAATGAATGGTTGTGATCAAAATTCGATAGGAAAATCAAAGCATACAAACATGACATATGTGCACGATGAATATTGGATATTCCTAACGAATGAACTCAAATGCTTCCTTTGGTGTAAAAGATTGGAAATATAAGACATTGACTATATCAAATCTACAAATCAAAGCTCAAAGTGATTTCTACACCAATAACGTCCAAAATGATTTTCATGCTTTTTCAGGACTTTCAAGGAATTGCAAACCCGTTTTTCAATCTCCAACCAAACTCCCTCAGATTTATATTTTGAATAGAGGAATACTAAATTCTCAAACTTTGGAGAATTGGGTGAAACCTAAATGGCCCATATTTGGCATGAATTGCTTTTTATTGCCTTATCAATTTTTTCGGGCTCTTTTAACCTCTTAGGACCTCGAATATTAAAATTCCTCCATTTTTTAGGTCCTTTTTAACGGTGGCTTTTGCGCAAAGGACAAGAATCAACTTTCGCAGCCCCTCCCCGTTATGAAAATATACACACAGTCTCACCAAAACGGTTTTTACATGCAATCCAATCTTGTCAAGTTTTGTCGCATTTTGTACATTGTATAGACAGAATTGAGATAGAAACACTCAAGCCAATATGTGATAGACAAGTGCAATAGACAACTAGAGCCGTGCATGTGTGATATAGGAGTCAAGCATGTAGGAAATATCACTAATTACATCTCAAGGACTCCAATCAATGTTAAGCACATGGATGAAATGATGTAGCCTCTCAAATCTCTATAAGACAGTCACATGGATAAATGGAATGAAGTTGTGACTTGGCTATCTTAAATGCTCATCCATAAAAAAGCAAATCTCTTTTTGAATTTTTCAAAAATTTTATCAAAATAAAATCTTTTTGTGTTTTTCTAAAAAAATTTCTAAAAAGAAAATCTTTTTGTATTTTTCAAAGAATAAAGAAAAGCAAAAATAAGTAAAACACACTAATAGTACAATCTAGCAATAGGCATCAGAGGATATGATAATGACAATGCAACCTACGCTAGACAAGGACCAACCACTCAGTCAACTGTGCAAATCCCCAAAGACTTCCTAAGACTCTCAAATCTAAGGGCATCTAAAGGTTTCGTGAAAATATCGGCTAACTGACGGTCAGTGGGTACAAAACTCAGGGATACGACCTTTTCCTCAACTAACTCACGTATGAAGTGCTCGCGTAACCTGATGTGCTTTGTGCGCGAATGTTGGACAGGATTGCGGGATATGTGTATCGCGCTCGTGTTATCACAGGAAATGAACATGGTGTCCTGTGAAATCCCACAATCCTCCAACATTTGCTTCATCCACATGAGTTGCGTGCAACAACTCCCGACGGCGATGTACTCAGCCTCCGCAGTGGACAAAGAGATGGAGTTTTTCTTCTTGCTCAACCAAGAGATAAGAGCAGAACCAAAGTAGAAACACCCACCCGAAGTGTTCTTACATCCATCTACGTCCCCGGCCCAATCGGCATCCGAATAGGCGGATAAACGGTCATCGGTATCAAAGGAATACCAAATACCGTATGAGAGAGTCCCACTCACGTATTTGATAATACGTTTTAGAGCGAGTAAGTGTGACTCTTTAGGAGACGCCTGATAACGCGCACAGACTCCAACACTAAAGGCAATGTCGGGACGACTAGCAGTCAAGTAGAGAAGACTGCCTATCATACTCCGATACAAGGTTTGCTCTACGTCCTTGCCTGAAGTGTCCTTACTAAGCTTGGTAGTGGTACTCATAGGTGTACGAGCATGCTTAGTGGAGTCTAAACCAAATTTCTTCACTAGGTCTCTAGCATACTTGGATTGGGAGATGAACATCCCATCCTCTAGCTGACGAACCTGGAGACCAAGGAAGAAAGTAAGCTCACCTACCATGCTCATCTCAAACTCACTTTTCATCTCCTCCTCAAAGTGGTGAGCATGCTGGGAGCATGTGGATCCAAAGACTATGTCGTCCACATAGACTTGGGCAACCAAGATAGCACCGTCATCTCTCCTGACGAACAACGTCATATCAACTCCCCCTCTCTTGAAGCCACGGGCTAAGAGATAGGAAGTAAGCCTCTCGTACCAAGCACGGGGTGCTTGCTTCAAACCATACAAGGCTTTTCTCAGATAGTAGACGTGATCAGGGTGCTTAGGGTCTTCAAACCCTTTTGGTTGTTCCAAATAAACCTCCTCCTGTAGAATGCCATTCAGAAAGGCACTCTTGACATCCATCTGATATAACTTGAAGTGCAGATGACATGCGATGGCGAGAAGTAAGCGGACGGACTCAAGCCTCGCAACAGGAGAAAATGTCTCCCCAAAGTCTACACCCTCTATCTGTGTGTAGCCTTGAGCGACCAACCTAGCCTTATTACGGATTATGGTACCATTTTCATCCATTTTGTTCTTGAAAATCCACCGGGTACCTATCACATTAGTCTCACTAGGTCGGGGAACTAATTCCCAGACATTATTCTTTTTAAACTGAAGCAACTCATCCTACATAGCAGATATCCAGTGTTCATCCTTGAGAGCTTCTTTATGGTTCTTGGGCTCGACTTTGGACGTGTAGAAAAGATGGCTAACAACATTCTCTAGCTGAGCACGAGTCTTTACCCCTAGAGTGGGATCGCCAACAATGGCTGAAGGATCATGACTCTTGCGAACCCAAGCAGGAGTGTCCCCTAATACAGGAATAGGGTCCACAGAGTGTGGGAGAGGAACAGGAAACTCACTGTCAGAACAGTCCTCATCCTCACACTGAAGGTTGGGATCAATAACCGTCGGGGGTTCATCATCTTGCATGGTGACGTTTATTGATTCCATAACCTTAAATCTCTTCATGTTAAAAACCCGGTACGCTCTACTGTTCGATGAATAGCCTAGTAATATTCCCTCGTCGCTCCGGGAGTCAAACTTTCCTAATTGCTCTCTATCCCGTAGGATGTAGCATTTACTCCCAAAGACAGGGAAATATGCCAGGTTGGGTTTCTTGCCTATCCACAATTCATAAGGCGTCTTAAGTGTGTGTGGACGCAGATAAACCCTATTCACCGTGTGGCATGCAGTAGACATTGCCTCTGCCCAAAATCTCCTAGAGACGTTACGACCTTGAAGCATTGATCTAGCCATTTCTTGGATCGTTCTATTCTTTCTCTCAACAATCCCATTTTGCTGAGGAGTTCTCACAGCAGAAAACTCATGTTTGATCCCAATGCTATCACAGTAAAGATTTACTTTTGCTTCAGTAAATTCAGTGCCATTATCACTACGCATCCTGTTAATAGTGACTCCGTGTTGATTTTGTAGGACACGGCACTTGGTCGTTACGAACTCTACAGCATCAGATTTCTCTCTTAGAAAACCTACAATAGAGTATCTAGAGAAATCGTCTACCATCACGAGAATGTATCTCTTACCACCTAGACTCTCCGTGCGAGTAGGACCCATAAGATCCATGTGAATCAACTCAAGAACACGGGAGGTGGTAATGGAATTCAACTTCCTATGAGGGCTACAGATTTGTTTTCCCAACTGACAGGGTCCACAAATCATGGAAGTTGGCTTTCCAAGTGATGGTAAGCCACGTACTAGGTCCTTTTTGACTAAACGAGATAAGTCTCTAACGTTCACATGACCTAGACGTTGGTGCCACAGATCCATAGGAGTGATCGTGGCGCTGTTGCAAACAAGTGAGGATGTGGGCTCAGTCCCATAGCAGTTATCCTCTGTCCTCACACCTTGCACTAAAAGTTTATCGGCTTGATTATAGACCTTACAAGCTTTCCGGTCAAACTTCACTGCAAAGTCATCGTCGCACAGTTGGCTAATGCTAAGAAGGTTTGCTTTCAAACCTTTGATGTACAGCACGTTCTCTAGCTTTGGAAATCCTGGTAACTCAAGTGTACCTCGTCCTACTATGCTAGATTTGCTACCATCTCCAAAGGTGACTCTCCCATCATTATACTCCTCAAGATGGGTAAAATAAGAGACATCACCTGTCATGTGTCTGGAGCATCCACTGTCAAAATACCACTGTGAGGTATTATGGGCTTTGAGAGCGACATGGACAACAAGGGCCTTTTTTTCTTTCTTAGGAACCCAAGAATAGGTACCTTTTTGTATTCCCTTGTTGTTGTAGGTTTTAGCCAGAATGTGGGGCGCATTCATTGATGGTAAGGTCATTCGTCGGAATTCCTCCATCAAACTCTGTGATGTGGCGGCTAGAAACTCAACACGCTCTCTCAGTCTGGCAAACTCATCAGTCTGATGTGGTGGAGCCAACGTACGTCGTGTCTGACCCAACTTATAGCAATCATCCCTAAGGTGTCCGTTTCTTTTGCAATGGGAGCAAAAGGGCACAGTATTAGGAGGACCTTGGATTGCTTTTCTTGGTCGAACTCTCCTTCTTGGTTTTTGATGACGGCCATAAGGAGTCGTAGTAAACTCAGGAATTGGTCCGGGTGAAATTTGGGATGTGGAGGCACCATCAAAACCTATTCCTTGCCTGTCACCAAAACCTAAAGCGGGACCGAGGAGCATCTTTCCCATCTTCCCAGATCTGTCCTCGATTTGTACCTTGACTTTCCTAGCTCTCTCAAGGTCATGAGTAAGCTGGGCAACAAGGGCTTAAAGTTTCTTCCGAGTCTCTAGGGAGGAATGGAGCTCACTCGTAAGACTAGCCACTTGTTTAGTCAAGTCCGCTTTCTCTTTCTCAAAACTGCTCTCTCTCTCTCTAAGCAAATTCTCTTTACTAACCCAGGCAGACTCTCTCTCTCTCATGGCGGTGCAGGTCTTCTTCTAACGCGGTGATCCTAAGAACTAACGCCATGTTACGTTTTTTAGTTTTGAAAGACTCATTATATAACTCGGCGTAGGCGCGTTGAAGGTTACTCTCGTCCTCACTACCTTCCTCCTCTCCCTCACTCTCTTCGCTCTCGCTGTCGAGGTGTCCCTGTGAAGTAGCATCCTTATCGCCGTGAGATGCACTAGGAGTACTCACATGACTATCCATGAACGCGGTGAAGTTACGCTCATGCGGTGACTCATCTCCCGAGTCCACCGACTCGACCTCACTATCGTCATTAAGGGTAGCATTTAGGACAGCTTTGCCCTTTTCCCTATTCAGACGAGTGGCACACTCAAACTCTCTATGTCCCTTACCGTCGCACTCAAAACACCTCTCACTGTCTTTAGGGGGTTCTTTGAAATCTTTCTTTTCAAACTTATTTTTCTGAAAATTCTTTTTATCTTTGAAGTTTCCACCTTTTTTAAATTTCAGAATTTTCTTGAAGTTTTTAGCAAATAATGCCAAATCATCTAAGTCAAACTCACATTCAGAATCAGAATTTTCTATCTTTCTAGATGACTCGACTTTCTTTCTTGCCGACCCCTCACTTTTTCTCTCTTGGGCTTTAAGGGCAATTCCCTTATCTTTTGGCTTGGCAGATTTAGGAAACATGTCTATTTCATAAGTTTGTAAATCTCCTACCAGTTCTTCCAATTTTAGTGTATTTAAATTACCCAAGGAATTTAGCACAGTGACTTTAGGTATAAAACGCTTAGGAAGGGAACGAAGAATCTTTTTAACAACTCTAGCATTTGGAATATGTTCACCAAGATTATAGCTAGTATTAACAATGTCAGAAAGCCTAGCATAAAATTCATCAAAACATTCATTTTCATGCATGGTGATGGTTTCAAATTGTGTTGTTAAATTTTGCAATTTTGACTCTTTAACAGCATTTGTTCCTTCATGGGTAAGTTTCAATGCATCCCATGCCTCTTTTGACGTGGTACACGTCATTATGCGTTTAAACTCATCAGGTGTGACAGACCCAGAAATAGCACTTAGACCCTTAGAATTAAAAGATGACCATTTAAATTCTTCATCAGTCCAAGAAATGTCAGGTTTCAAGTTGGTCACATTATCAACAGTTACGGTGGGAGGAGTCCACCCTCGTTCAACCAAAATCCAGACACGTTCATCAATGGCTTTTAAAGCCGACCTCATACGAGCTTTCCAATAAGCATAATTAGTCCCATCAAAAATAGACATTTTATAATATGACTTCTCCATTTGAACACGCACTTTTACAAAAATCAATTTTTTTCAGAAAATTGATATCTTAGAAAAATTTCGCGGAAAGAGGAATACGCGATAGATTAGTGTAACCTGCTCTGATACCAATTTGAGAACGTGTGTGCTTGCGTTCAAATGATCAAATTATATTTAAAACACCTTTTAACCCAAACAAACCCTAAACATACAACTAGGTGTGATTGAAACAATATGAAATCATGCAAGAGTTATTCAAACACACATAATTGAGGAAAAATCCCCCACAGGGGCAAAACCATTTATTTTCACTATAATTTGTAAGAAACGGCTTACAATCGGATTACAATGAAAATACAAGTTGACTAAGAATTACCCTCAGGTATCGAATTCTGTAGTCGCAGCTGGAATTATCCCTTTCCAGTAGGGCTGCAATGGAGAAGAAGAACGGTCTCCTCCACAAGGGTTGAACTGCAAAACTGCGTTCCTGGGTTACCAAAAGGATTCACAAATGTATGGAATTTGTGTGAATCAAAATACCTAGAGTATTGGTACTCAATAGGTGAAGACTTAGGGCTTTCTCTGTTCTGAAAATCGTGTGTAGAAGTCTTATCGAAACCAACTACTGATCGTGGTTTAAATAAGGAGTCAAAACCCTAAAAAATCTGAATCACGATCTGTTTGTGATTATCCTCGTCGGATCGGTCCGGTCCCTTTAGGCGGATCGGTCTGGTGACCTCGGATCGGTTCTTTTTCTGAAGACGGATCCATCCGGTTGGCATCGGATCGGTTCGGCATTTTGGCTTCATCGGTTCGTTATGGATCCGGGGTATACTGGCCTCAACTCAGCAGGCGGATCGGTCCGGTCCCTTTAGGCGGATCGGTCCGGATGAACCGGATCGGTTCTTTTATCTGGGCCGGATCGGTCCGGTCAGGTCTGTTCCCCCTGATTCCTTTTTCTCCTTTTGATATTCGGATCCGTTGATGATGAATGGACTTTGAATCTTTGCAACGGTGTTACGGCTAATGACATATACAAGTATGTTGGACAAAAATGTCCTTACAAAAGTTTTAAAAAATCCAAAAAGATTTTTGTATTTTTTTTGCACCGTTTATGGATGGACACTTAGGATGACCAAGTCACAACATCATTCCATTTTTCCTATGACTATTTGATAGTGTTTTGAGACAATAGGTCAACTCATCCATGTTCTTTATAATGTTTGGAGTCATTGAGATGTAATTAAGGGTTACTTCCTACACGTTTGACTCATAATTTCCTTTATTTCACACATTCACGGATTTGTTTGACTATTGTGCTTGTTGTATCACATGTTGGTTGGGTGTTTTCACTTCACTCCTGTCCTTAAATCGAACCAAGCGTGATAAAACTTGATTAGAAAGTTGTGCATGTAAGAGCCGTTTGTGAGTTTGTGTGCTTTTTTAAAAAACGATGAAGGGCTACGAAAGATTATCATTTATCCTTTGTTATCAAGCCACCGTTTAAATTGGACCTAAAAAATTAAGGAATTTTATTATCGGGGGTCCAAAGAGGTTTAAAAGAGCACGAAATAATTTAAAGGCAATAAAAATAAATTCATGCCAATAATTGGCCAATTAGGTTTTTGCACCAATTCTCCAAAGTTTGAGAATTTAGTTTAATACCTCTAAAAGAAAATATAGGAGGGAGCTTGGTTGGAGATTTTATAACGGGTTTGCACGTCCTTGAAAATCTTGAAAAAGCGCTAACTAGTTTTGGACGTTATTGGTGTGAAAATCACTTTTACTTTGATTTTTTGATTTTCATAAGACAATGTCATCTAAATTCAATAATTTTTACACGTAAGGATACTTTTGATCTTCATTCGTTAGGAGTACACGTATTCATCGTGCACATATGATTGATCGAGTTTATTTACCTATCGAATGTGTACACACCCATACATTCCATATCCATTACTTGGTTGTTTGAGTTTAAAATCCATGGTGTGATTTTTGGTATCTTATTTTTGTATAAAAATTTTAAGAAATCAGAAATAATTTGTGATTTTTTTGGGAAATACCTTTGCCTGCGCGTAGTTTGATCCATATTTGCTACGCATTTTATCGTGACACTCCATGTTTTGATTTTTTTTTCTTCTTATTTGTCTATTTGGGGACATCATAAAAAGGGGGAGAAAGAATAATCATGTTATGGGGGGAGTTTTCGCATTATAGGGGAGATTTGATTTATTAATATTTTATTCTTATTTCATTTCAAACTTGATGCGTCACGAAGGTATTTTTCCTTTATCTCATGTGTGAAGGAACAAAGATTGATGATCATTATGTTGCACACCCTGATGAGAGAATCTTTGAGAATTGACGAAGATGTTTGAAGAAAAGTTTGAGATCTTGCAAATTTATTCAGAGGGAAGGTAGATTTGTACAGGCATTTTGGTTTTTGATAATTCGGATGTTTTTATTTATGTACCGGCATAGACATAGGGAGAGATTTATAAGGACATATTTATATAAATCCGTTAACAATATATTATGTCATATATCGCTACACCGTCAAAGAGCATTCAAGTGTCATCTACATAAAGACGGATCCGAATTAATCAAGTTCCTCATCAAAAAGACTCCGCGAAGTTTAATTTGGTAAGGTTTTGTTTTAAATACCTTGTCTTTACACTTAGAGCTTTTGGGATATTTTTATAAAATATTTTCTAAGTGTTGGAGCGGACTTTTTCGTCAAAATTTGAGAATGAGTATTTTTTCTAAGTATTGGAACGGACAGTAAAATATTAATTTAATAACGCAATAGTCATTCAAACGACATTTGTACGTCGTTCGAACGACATGGCAATGTCGCGCGATGTCATTCAAACGACATTTGTCCTTCGTTCACGCGAGACCCTTATCTCGTTCGAACGAGATCGTATTTCGAGGCAGCGTATTTTTATTATAAATACTCATTAAATGGTTTCGTTTTCAATAAGAAATCTCAGTGTTTTACAGAACACAAAAACTGCGAAAGCAGAATTCTTTTGGCTTCTTCCTTTTAGGGTTTAATCCCTCTTTGGTTTCAATTCACAAAACTCCCATATGCTTTAGTGAATTGTTTTAGTGTTCAAGAACAATACTTTTCTTTTGTTCAACCTCTGTGGAGAAGGCATCTCCATATTTGATCAGTGGATACCGAGCGTAGTCATTCTACGTGGTGACGAGCCGAAGACGACGAACCGACACCTGGAGGGTATTTCGTTATCTTTCATATCTTTAAAGGTTTGCTGAAGGTACTGTGCATTACACACTTGTGGACGATTATTAGGTTGTATGTAAGTCGAAGGTCTTGTGAAATCATCAAAGTGTTTATAATAGGTTTTACCCGAAAGGGGTTTTTTCCTGAATCGATCGTCTTTATTTTTCATTCATGGTTTGAATGACTTATGATTTTTAGATGCAAGTTTAGGGGCTGAATTAATTTGTTTGAAAATAGACTCTAATTAAATAAGTGTACCAAATTGTGAATTTAATCTATTATCACATAGTCACGTTTTTTATCCCTTTAGGGAGCGCTTTGGTCGGCGTCATTGGTGAGGTGAAAAATGTAGAGAGATGGAGTCGCCAGTTTATTTTACTCAAAATAGACAAAAGAAAATGGATCCATCCCTAAGTACAGCATCCAACGACATATTGATACATACAAAACCAAAATGATTCAAAAAAGTGTCCGAAGGCTAATTTACGAAATAGGAAGGTGTTAGGCATCCATTCCTCCCTTACGGTCTCTCATGGGTTGTTACTATTTTCCTTTTTTTCCCCGTGATATGTGTGCAAGTGTATACGTAGTGGAGATAGGAATCATCAACTTGTATCATGGAAGAGATAAAGATAGTCGTCCGTAGGAGTGTTCCTAAAAATAATATTAAAAAATAGGATTTACGCGATTATCCTCGTGTTGGTCGTTATGACGGAACGATAACGCACATGGAATAATACGCCACTAAGAACAAATATATGTATATGTAAATATATAGAATTTAAGAGAACTGAGTATAAATAATATAGAAAAAATAGAAGATGAGAGAAGAGTAGGAATAGGACTCGAGTCACGGGTTTTACCCCGATACGCCTACGTAGCCTATAGATGCATCAAAGTCCACGTAGTTCGTATGCAAAATGAGGGGTGGGATTTATCCCATAGAATCCAATCGGGGACCTCTCTTATATGTGTGTGTGTGTGTGTAAAAAAAGTGTTTTAGTTGTGAGAAAAGTGTGAGAATTCTCGTTTGGAATTTATGAGCAAATCCTCTTTTTCTTATTTTTTGGGTTTTATTTATATGAAAATAAGAAATGTGCAATAATACTAAATAAAAAGTATATTAGGATATGTGAGATGATAGATGAGAGAATAAAAGTGGTAAGTAATAAAACGAATTAATGCGAATTTAGGGGAATTTAAAGAGAGAGTTGAGAAAGTTGGACCTTCTTGAAGATCTTGAGCTTGGTCTTTGATGTTGGAGAGTAGCCCTTGCACTTGAGTGATGATGGAGGATACTTTATTCACCAAATTTTAGGAAAGAGGTGATGAAAGGTGAAGGTTGAAAAGGGATTTGTATGTGGAAATCACGCTAACTTTGAGAGAGGTTTTCTGAGCTTGCTGAGAGTATTGGATCTCTAATCTTCCCTCTTTTGAAATGAGGTTAGGCCCTCGTTTTTATAAGCCCAGATCAATGCCGATCGGCATAGCCCTGGTCCTGCCAATTGGCAGGTGTGTTTAGGCACACTGTCGATAGACAGGGTTTGGAACCTGCTGTTTGGTAGTCTCTTTCGGGTTCCTTCAAAAAATTGGTCGTAGAGCTCAAATCGTTGATCGAAATTGTGCAGGGGGTGAACCATGGGAAAGTTATTTCAGAGACCTTCGAAAGTCCTTTGGACTGATCCAGGGTTCGAGAGTTGACTTTGGGTCGAATGTGGGTCGAATGTGGCTCGAAAGCATTCGTCGGTCCTTTGGACGAGGAAACTTAGGAAGCAAATGAATTGTTTGTCCGCATGGTAAGTCAGAACGGGGTAGACCATTGGATACATTAGAATATGTACTTCAACATTCCAAAGAGTTTGACCTGGTTCGAGGAGTTGACTTTGCTCAATCGGGGCCTGAACGCGTTCAGTGACCTTTCGGAGTAAAATGGATCGTTCGTCCGTATCGTAAGTCAGAATCACGCACGGGGCAGACCATTGGAAAGGGGGATCAGTGACCTTCAAAGATTCATTCAGTCTCGGTCGATTTGAAGAGTTGACTTTGGTCAAATGGATCCTGGGAGCGTCCGGTGACTGCCAAATTGAGTTTTAGGGGAAAATGGGTCGTTCGTCCGCACCGTAAGTCAGAATCGTGCACAGGATGGACCATTGGAAAGGGGGTTCAGTACCCTTCGAAGATTCATTCCATCTCGATCTATATGAAAATTTTGATTTTTGGTTAACCGGAGCTTGGGTCGCCCAATGTCCTTTAGGTCAGTACCTGGGGTAGGACTTAGGTTTGTAGTGATGAATGGAGGTGTTAGGGACCTAAGAAGAGGTTTAGGGGGTGTCTATATAGCCCCTCGATGTGTGAGTTTGGAACAAACGATAGCCGTCGAATAGATACCACATGATGCCTTTAAAAGAGGATGACCGGAGGGTCGAGGTTGATTTTGAGGACCTAAGGATGAGGATGACCGATTATATGGGTCGAAGCCAATTCAGAGGGCTTGAAGAGAAGGGTGACCGATTCTGTGGATCGAAGCCAATTCTGAGGGCTTGGAGATGAGGATGACCGATTCTGTAGGTCGAAGTCAATTCTAAGGTCTTGGAGATGAGGGTTACCGATTCTGTGGGTCGAATCTAATTCAGAGGGCTTGAAGATGAGGGTGACCAATTCTGCGGGTCGAAGCCAATTCAGAGGGATTGAAGATGAGGGTAACCAATTCTACGGGTCGGAGCCAATTCAGAGGGCTTGGAGATGAGGGTGATCGATTATGTGGGTCGAAGCCAATTTAGAGGACTTGGAGATAAGGGTGACTGATTCTGTGGGTCGAAGCCATTTCTGAGGGCTTGGAGATGAGGGTGACCCATTCTATGGGTTGAAGTCAATTTCGAGGGCTTAATGGGGCATGCTGGGGATGATCTTAAAGGAAAGATTTAGGTCAATTTCGAGGACCTATATATAGCAATGATGGGGGTGACCAATTCTGTGGGTCGAAGCCAATTCTGAGGGCTTAAGTTGTGATGACCGATTCTGCGGGTCGAAGCCAATTCTGCGGGCTTAAGGTGAGATGACCAATTCTGCGAGTCGAATCTAATTCTGCGAACTTTAGGTGAGATGACCAATTCTGCGGGTCGAAGCCAATTCTGCGGGATTAAATTTGAGATGATCATCGAGGAACTCTGACGGGGAAATTACCCCATGATTTTGATTTGAGATGGGGAGTTGATTACTGGGGAAATCCTTGTGTGTCTTCTGGAGACTTTACCGGGGGAACAACCAATATTATGCTGGGGAAGTGATTAGGTGGTCCAGGGTTTGGACGCATTTCTCAGGGGAAATTGAGACCTTTGGGGAATAGGATATGATCCTGAAGTTTTGGATATTTTGCAGGCCCTCTAGGGATGTTACGAGGGAGAGATTCACTTGTCTTTTGAGAGTTTCGCTGGGAAAATAGAAGTTCTGCTTGAGGAAATATAAAATTTTCTTGGTGAAAATGTTCTAAATCCTTTCTGAGATTTTTAAGGAATTTTCTGAGGATTTTTCAGGGTTTACTAGTATTTTTTAGGAATTTCTGTAGAAAATTTTAAGGGGGCTGTCGGTCGACATGGTATGGAGGGTGCCATTCGGTAATGGCACGAACTTTTGGACTGCCTCAAGAAGGTAAAGGGTCAATGTCGATCGGTAGATGGGGGTGCAATGCCGATAGGTAAGACCCTTGGCATCTTATATAGAGGGGGCAAACTCCCCTCTTTTTTCACAGCTTCTTGCCTTCTCTCTTTCTGTAATTTTCTTCTGCGAATCGTTCTAGCATTTCGTAATATAAAAATGGTCGCTTTTATGAGCACTGCAGTACACCAGGAATGGTTGGTTGTTGATGAGTGGGTAAACATGGAGTGGAGGTCTAGCGCGCCTCTTACTTTGGGGAGCTAGAATTCTTTTGACGCATTTGAGCCGGTTGCGGATGAGCAGACCTTGCTACGGGAGCCGTCATGTCATCGCTCTTCGAGGGTGGTGAACCCTGATGGTTATGTAAGAAAAATGACTTTAGCACTCTCTTTTTTGTGGTTTTCCTTTTTTCTTGGATTCTGACAAGGTTTTTTTCTTTTGGCAGTCTGATGTTTCTTTATCGAATATGCATGCCCGCGGGACAACGGGGCTTAAGGATGTCTGGAAGCATCTTCCACCTGTGGTGCATTGAATGGTATCCTCAGCAGGCTTTGGGAGGTTGGTGTCTATGCTAGATGAGACGCCTCATTCGACAGCGGTCTTATGTGCCCTGGGGGAGAGGTGGTTGGACACTACCCACACATTTCATTTTGGTTTTGGGGAGATGATTATGACTCCCATAGATGTGCAGCAGCTGTTGGGGCTGTATTACGATGGGGAGCAGATAGAGGTGGATTGCTCCTTACGGGTGAGGCCAGAGGCGGTGCGCGGCACTTGGTGATGTAGGGAAGATAGTATCTAGGGACTCCACCCGTCTGTCGCTGCTGAAGGATGTTTTATCAGGCAGGGTGATCGATGTGGAGGATGGGCTATAGTGAGGCAGATGGCTCGGTTGTTTATTTTATCGGTGTTGGGGGGATTTCTGGTGGTGTCGCGCGACGACGTTGTCCACTTATGGCTTTTACCAAATCTGAGATTGTTTTCTAACATCCCTCTATATGACTGGGGGAGCCTGACTTTAGAGACCCTTTATTTTTCCTTAGATGCATTCAACCGGTGCTGCCGGCAGTCTTTCACTGGAGCCATGTATCTTTTGGAGGTATTCTTTAATTTTGTGCATTTTCCTTTCATGCATTCGTATTTTCCTTATGCATCTCTTTTTTATTGCGAAATTTTTATTTTTGGCAGACGTTGTTCTATGAGGTGGTCGGGTGTAATACCCAGCTGATTGCTTTGAAGGACGAGACCATTGGGAATTTCTGTTGGTTGCATCGATGGCGCAAGGCCAATCGACAATTGAGGAGGTCTCTCTCTCTAGAGGCGGTGCGTCAGGTCTTGAATGGCGTGACCAGTGATAGGGTAAGATTTTTTCTTCTTCAGTCCAAGACCTTTGTGTGCTCTAATTTTATGTTTCCTTATATTTTACTGGGGATTTTTTAGGTGACCTTTTACCCCTGGGGGACGATCGTTCAGGACACGGGGTTGACTGGAGTAACTGCGCAGATGAGGCATTTTCTAATGCATGAGTTTAGCCACTCTTGGTATCTCGAGGAGAGGGTGGTCCAACAGATTATTGAGGGGGAGGTGGTGGTGCCACCTGTGAGGCCCCCTATGTCTATGAGGCGGGAGCGGCTTCTTCCGGAGGATGCGAGGATCGCGGCGATGATTGGCGAGTCCTACCTGTTGTACACCGATATGGTTATGTCGTATGATTATATGGACTTTTTGATGATCTCGTTGATGGCGTATATAATGCACTGCCCTTCCCTCCTGCGGGTTCGAGTCGTCCAGTGGGGTCCTCCCACAGCGATGGCGGTCCTTCGACATCTGTGACGGTGATGACCTCGGAATTTCCCTTTATGCGTCTCCATACCCCTTCATACAATATTTGGCGGGCTGATGGAGGGATGGTGCCTATGCTGCATCGTCCTTATGTGATGGATTCGGAGGAGTTGGGTTTGACAAAGGAGGTTCTTCGTCCTGAGGTATATCTTTTATGTTCTTCTTCTTTGGTTTCTTTTGATCTTTTTTTTTTTGCTTGATACTGATTATGTCCTTTTTTGCAGCACGTTCGGGTGTCCACCACTTGGCTGAGGGATATTAGGGAGTGGATATCATCGGCGACTGCCCATATTCGGGATGCAGTTCCTGTTCCTTCTAGCTTGGTTTCGTCTACCTCATCCGGGGAGGAATTTGGTTCTGGTAGCGGCGGTGCGTCATCTTGCTGTCGGGGGAAGAGAGCGTGTCACAGGGGTGGAAGCTCTTAAGCAATAGAGAGGAAAGGGCAAGTGAGAGAGAGAGAGAGACAGACAGAGAGAGAGAGTATGAGTTCGGGCTGAGTCCCGTTTGTTTTTTGCTTTTCTTTTATTTTCCTGCAAAAATGATGTAACACATAAACATATATATGCAATGCAATGAATTTTTTTTTATTATCTTCTGTTAATGGTGAATGAATGCATGCACATGCTCTTTTTACTTTGCTGCTGAGATCGTAAAAAAAATATTATTGGGATTTTGAAAGAAAGTTTTATTCAAAATGAGAATTTATATAAAGATAAAAAAGGGATTTTTGAAATTATGTTGAGCATAGCAATTTATTTTGAGTTTTTTGAATTTTGACAAAAGAGGGAAAAAGGAAAATTTTCAGAAGTAGGGGGTTGTTGATCGGTAAGCACCTTGTCCTGCCTATCGGCAGGTCAGTCCTCTCCCATTAATTCAAAGCTTTGATTGGTACCCTCTTCAGCCTTTGGTACCTGGTGGGGAAGGATTTCCTCCTATTTCTGGAGGGGTTATGTCTTTTGGGGGGGGGTTCAAGTATAAAAGAGGGGTAAGAGTGGAGTGTTTTCCTCACACCTTCGCATTCTTACATTCTTGTTTTGTGAGATGGCTCAAGGGGTGTAAACGGATCGGGTCTGGATCGGGTCTGGGTATATCCAGATCCGATCCGGGTATATTTTTAGCGGATCGGGTCTTACCCGATTACCCGACGGGTCTCAGAAAATGGATCCAGACCCGGATCCGTTAAGGACCCGGAGACCCGACCCGATTACCCGACCCGAATATATATATATATATATATATATATATAAAACTGTTTTTTTATTTATATATAACTTATATATATATATATAAGTTATATACTGTTTTTATAATATAAAACTAACTATTTTTTTATATATAACTTATATATATATATACTGTTTTTTTTATATAAAACTAACTGTTTTTATAAACTGTTTTTATAATATAACTTATATATATATAAACTGTTTTTATAATCTAATTTATATTATGTATGTAAACTGTTTTTATAATATGAAACTAACTATTTTTTTTATATATAACTTATATATATATATATACTGTTTTTATAATATAAAACTAACTCTTTTTTTATATATAACTTATATATATATACCGTTTTTTTTATATATAACTTATATATATATATACTGTTTTTATAATATAAAACTAACTGTTTTTTTATATATAACTTATATATATATATATACTGTTTTTATATATATATATATATATATATATATATATACTGTTTTTTTATATATAACTTATATATATATATACTGTTTTTACATAAATATATATAAGTTATATATTACATACATATTTACATACATATATTAGTTATATATATATTTAGTAACTATATGTAAGACTATATATATATAATATTATATATAAATATATATTTATTATATTATATATATATACACATTCGGGTCGGGTCCTTATCGGATCGGAGTCATGTATATCCAGATCCGATCCATTAACTAATCGGGTAATCGGATAATCGGGTCTATAAAATTTGCTCAGATCCGTTAATTTAGGTCGGGTCCGGATCGGGTCCGGGTCCATTGACAGCCCTAGATGGCTCTCCTTAGTAGTGTTGAGTTTGCTAACTACCTCGAGACTATGGAGGCGATGTGCTCCTATAACGTCGACTATGATGCTTACAATATGCGTCGAGTTTCCTTATGGCGTAATCGGCCCATAGAGTGGAGCATACTGATGGCGGAGGTACAATTCTAGTACCCTAAAGACCATGTATTTCACTTCGTCTTGGAAGAATTTTGTTCGACTTATGAGGAATTTTCTACCATGTTAAGGAGAAATCTCAGCGTTAATGCGGCGTTGCCTGAGTTTTCCCGTTCTCCTCAGAAGTTTTTGGCCGGGTTTTTTATATTTTGCACTCTACGGCCAGACCACTGGTCGCTGGAGGTATGATTTCTCTTCCGGCAGTGTTGCGGTCCGTGCATTTGCAGGAGGTTGGTGATGTTGGATATGTCGGAGCTATCGTTCTAGGCTTGGTTTCAAAATTGTTACTGGTGACCGAGGAGGTGCTGGTGGACCCACAACTTGCAGCTATTACTTCATGGATGTCCTACCATCTCAATCTCGTGGTGGTGATACTAGTGGAGACTTTGAATGGCTTAAATGCCTGGCAAAAAGGTCGTTCTGACTTTCTGAGGGGTAGCCCTGTGATGTTGTTCATGTGGTTGTCTGAAAGATTCCGCCTGGTGAATCCTCCAGAATACCCTTTGTCGGTTGTACCCAATTTCTTTTCGCGCCATTTCATCAGTGTTGGCCTGAATATTGAGAGCTGATAGAACAGGTTCGAGGAGCATGGGGCTCTAAATCTGTTCTGATCAATATCTTGGTGGGGGCAGCTGCTGCCTATTCTGGAATTGAGAGAATACCCGTATGTCCGGATGGTTGGTCTCAGACAGACCTCTTTTTATTTCCCTTGGCGGCTTTTGCGCCAATTTGGCTGGGAGAAGATCGTGCCACCTCGGACACTAGACTTCTTTCTGGTAGAAGATTTGACAGAGCGTCTGCGCATACGGCTTGGCTCTTTATGGGAAGGTCAGTGTCCGTCGACCTGCCCTTCTCAGTCTGCTGGGACAGTTTGGCACATCCCTAGGGATTATATGAAATGGTTGTGGAGAAAATTAGTTAGCAAGATGTTAGTAGTGGAGACTGGATAAAGGTGACTTGCCTTATCTGATACCATGGAGGGAGGTGTGGTAATTTTTTCGAGGCTGGTTCGAGCTTATCAATCCATGGAGCGTCTACGGCACTCTATACAGGCAGGGGAAGCCTGGAGACCCCAGGACGTAGATGATGATGATGATGAAGTGGGCTCCTCTGGTAGCTATAGGTAGGACTCTCAGAGAGTTTATTTTGTACCGGGAAATAAGTTTTTTTTTTTATTTGGCTTTTTAGGAAGGTAGGGGGAAGGGAGTTATCCGTTCCTTTATGTAACTGCACTGTAATTTCTTATTAGTGAAATAAATAAGCTTTTGATCATCCAGCTGCGCATTTTGATGAATTTTGTATTTTGAATTATCTGTACCGATCGCTAAGGCATGCATAAACCTTTTGTTCAAATATATGTTAGAATGATTTTTCGTTCTCGAAGATAAGAAAAGCATAGTTTTTTTATGAAAAAGATAGGGTCATGCTCATGTAAGATGTATGAGAAGCCTACATACCTCTGGAGGTTTTTGAAAATTTAAATTTTTTTGAGAATGATTTTTACAGAGGATCGGGCCCACGTAGTTCTGGGTAGAGGGAAATGATTTTTTTTGTTTTTAATAGAAGGGAGATGAAAAGAGTCGTAGCGCGTCGAGATTTAGACAAGGGGTAAAATTTCTTGAGACGGTCCAGGTTGACTGGATGAGACATCTCTTCTCCATCTAAGTCTGTGAGCATGGCGGCATCGCTGGATAAGATCTTCTTCACAATGTATGGGTCACTCCAATTGGGCTTAAATTTTCCTCTAGTGTCCCAGGTGGGCTTTACTATTTCTTTGAGGGCTAAATCCCCTTCTCGGACACCACGATCCTTGACTCTCTTATTGAATGAATGCACTATTCGGCGATGGTACCCTTGTATGTGATACAACGCCTTCAGCCTCCTTTTGTCCAGCAGTGATAGCTAGTCGAGGCGGCTATGATGCCAGTCTTCGTCACTAACCTTACTTTCAATAATGACGCATAACGAGGGTATTTCTATCTCCACGGGTTGGACTGATTCCATACCATAGACTGGAGAGTAAGGGGTAGCCCTAGTAGAGGTTCGAATTGAGGTTTGGTATCCCCAGAGGGCATATGGGATTCGGTCGGCCCAATCTCGATAGCTTTCGGTCATCTTACTGATTATGTCTTTGAGGTTCTTGTTGGCGGCTTCGACTGCTCCATTGGTTTGAGGTCGATAGAGAGAAGATTTGTGTCTTTGGATCCCATACTCGTTGACCACTTCTGTGACTTTTGCCTCAAAATGCAACTCGTTATCTGACACTAGCTCGTATGGGACCCCATATAGATAGATGATGTTTTTCTTGATGAATTTGGCCACTTTCTTGGCATTCAGAAATGCGTATGACTCAGCTTCGACCCATTTGGTGAAGTAATCAATGGAAACCAGGATGAACTCATGTCCGTTAGAGGCCTTGGGTGTAACATTTCCTATAATGTCGATTCCCCAGGTGGAGAACGACCAGGGAGAAGTTATGTTGTATAATTCATGCGGAGGCAAGTGTTGAAGGTTGGAGAACTGTTGGCATTTGAGGTATCTCCGGACATAGGCGGTGCAATCCTGGATCATGGTGGTTCAGTAGTAGCCTTATCATATGATCTTCTTAGCAAGCATGTGACCATTCATGTGGGGTCCGCATTCCCCGTTGTGGATTCTTTGCATTCCCTCTTCAATGTCATCCCCGGCGATGCAGTGTAGATGGGTTCCATCGAAGTTTCTCTTGAATAGCGCTTTGTGACAGATGATGTACTGGGAGGCCAGTCTTCGAAGGGTTTCCTAGTCTTTCTTGTTGGAACCCTCGGGATACCTACCATGCTTAAGGAGGTGCCAGATATCATAATACCAACAGTTGGCTGGCTCAGGATCTTCTTTGGTGATGAGCCCAATGTGGTAACAGTGGGTTAGTTTGTCTTGCTTTTGGACCAGAAAGGGGGCCATTATTATTCTTTCGGGCATGTCGACCATGGAGGCTAGGTTAGTAAGGGCATTGGCTAGGTTATTTTTTACTCGAGGTAGGTAATGGAAGGTGATGTCTTGGAATTGGGAGGCTAGTTATTCTAGGTGGGCATGGAATGGTTGGAGTTTTTCGTCCTTGACTTTCCATTTTCTGAGCATTTGACCAATGATGAGGGCAGAATCCCCGTAGACATCTAGGCATTGGATACCTTTCTTGAGGGCAACTATGAGGCCTACCATACACGCCTCGTATTCAGTCATTTTATTGGTGCGAGGGAAATCCAATTTGATGGCGATGGGAGTGTGGGAGTTATCTGGAGCGATAAGAAGTATCCCAATGCCATATCCCTTTTTATTGGCAGCGCCGTCGAAGACCATTTGCCATCGTAGGTCATCATAAGAAGTATAGAAGATGTTTTCATCTGGGAATTCAGAGATCCACACATCAGCTTCTTCTATGCGGTAGTCAGCGAGGTAGTCAGAGATGGACCTTCCTTTCATGGATTTTTGTGTAACGTACACGATATCAAACTCGGCTAAGAGCATCAACCATCGAGCAATTCGGTTGGATAAGGCGAGTTTCTCAAGTAGGTACTTGATGGGGTCCATTCGGGGTACAAGATTAATGGGGAAGGCGAGCATGTAGTGTCACAACTTTTGGGTGACCCAAACAAGAGGGACGTGTGCCTTTTCCAAAGCAAGGTAGTTAACTTCATATTTGACCAATTTGCATCTAACGTAATATATGGCTCTTTCTTTGAGGGAAAATTCAAGGTATTGGGCTAGCAAAGCCCCAGCTGCAGTGTCGGTTATGGTTAGGTATAGGAGCAAGGGGAGACCAGGCTGTGGTGGCATGAGTACCGGAGGTCGAGTCAGGTATTGTTTGATTCGGTCGAAGGTTTCTTGTCAGGCCTCATTCCAAACTTTAGTTGAATCCTTTTGGAGGAGTTTAAAAATAGGTTCATAGATAAAGGTGAGTTGGCTGATGAACCGGTTGATGTATTGCAATTTCCTAAGGAAACCACAGACTTCTTTCTCCGTTGAGGGAGGTGGCATCTCAAGTATGTCTTTCAGCTTGGCAGTATCTGCTTCTATTCCCTTCTCACTGACCATGAATCCCAAGAGTTTTCCCTTTGTAATGTCGAAGACACATTTATGTGGATTGAGTCTCATCCGATATTATCGCAATCGTTCGAAGAACTTTCGGAGAGCAAAAACATGACCTTATATAGTTTTGGATTTGATAATCATATCATCCACATAGACCTCGACTTCTTTATGAATCAGATCGAGTAGGATGATTGTGGCAGCCCTCTGGTAGGTAGCTCCGATATTCTTGAGACCAAATGGCATAACAGTGTAGCAAAAGGTTCCCCATGGAGTGATGAACGCAGTTTTTTCTTGATGATCTGGGTGCATTTTGATTTGATTGTATCCGACAAACCTATCGACTAATGACTTGAGAGCATGACTGGCTGTGTTGTCCATGATCATGTCGATATTAGGTAGCGGTTAATCATCCTTTGGAGAGGCTTTGTTCAAGCCTCGGTAGTCTACGCACATCCGAACTTTCCCTCTTAATTTTAATACAGGCACTACGTTGGCTAGCCATGTGGGATATTCGATCACACGAATGAAACCCACATTCAGCTGTTTGACCAATGCTTCTTTGACTTTGATCGACCATTCAGTGCGGAGCTTTCTTAGCTTTTATTTAACCGGCTTGTAATCTGGAAGAGTGGGGTTCTCATGCTGAGAAATTTCAGGATCAATGACGGGCATATCGTCATAAGACCATGCGAAGACATCCACGAATTCTTACAATAATTCTTCGAGTTGTGCGCACTCATGCTCATTAAGGGTAGCCCCTATCCTAATCTCGCGCAGTTGGCTACTAGAACCGAGGTTAATAATAACAGTCTCTTCTTCATTAACTTGAATGCGGTTATGTTGTTTCTTATTAACCTTATTTAGATCAGTTGAGAATTGTTCATTTGAAAAATTATCATCATCAAAAGTTTGATTAAAATCCAAACAATTAATGTAAAGCACAGCAAGATACTCAAAATCTTCATTTCTTTCATTGATAGGAAAAACATTATTGAGAACCTCATAAAAGGAGGTCTCGATTACATTTGATCAAGGATAGACAACAGAAGAAGAAATGGGGTAAACATTGGGGTTAGGTGGGATTTTAGCAGGTAGAACAGGCGCAACATGCCAGTTGAGGAGAGGTGTATCAGCAGCTTTAATCATGTGGGATGGATCCAGTGATGTAGTGCTTAAATAAACCATGCAGAGTGCCAACCCTAGTGTTTGCAAGTTGAACGAGTCCTCGCAGTCACTTTCCTCAGTCTCTTCGATATCTTTGATGAATGGTTGTACATGCTGTTGGGAACTTTCGTCCCATGGGTAGCTATCTTGGAAAAAGATCTCCATTTCGAGTTTCATCTTCTTGTCTGTATGGTCATACCATGGTTTCGAAAAGCCGTAAAAGGGGAATTCCTCGCCCTCTTTGAAGAATCTCCCATTTAGGAAATCACATGGGATAGTCTGGATGCAGTCTAATCTTCTCTTTGGTCGAGACTGGCGGATTATTTTAATCTCTTGTTCTGATGGTTGATACCCCAAACCACAAGGAGGGAAAACTTTCTGCAGTTCAGTTGGGTTTGTAACATATGCAAAGTTATGCCTGGACTTGTAACCAGACTCACGGGCAGGGCTTATTTTAAAAATGCCCAAAAATTTGGGCGATAGGCCGACCCAAAATTTCGGCAGAGTTTTGGGTTGAAACTGGCAATCTAACATGTGTGTCCTAGGCTTGACACCTATATGTGGGTATGCAGCTGGTTGGGTGAATCGAAAAGGGTTCCCCCCTTTGGGGTGGCTTCCAAGATATACGTCTTGCTTTTTTAGGGCAATCAGTACGTGTGGACATTCCATTTGATATACCTGAGTGTACGTGAATTGCCTCACTATATACCTTGTGGGAAAGGTACGTGTGAGAGCAAATTCTATGTACTCGGCGTACGTGAATGACTTCATTGAGATATACCTTCCGTCATGACTTCGGTCAAGCGGAACAATGCGGGGGAACCGTTTGATATACATCAAAGATACTTGGCCAATGGAAGGTGAGAGTCATATCACTTAGGCTAACTGCGCCCTGTCGGACCAGCATCCATCACGAAGTGACCCTCCAGTTACTGGACAAAATTTGGTCAATCACAATGCTCTTTGGTGATATTGTGTGAATCATGCATGATTCTCTTATTAGTATTTTGTTATGAGAGTATCTTTCTTGATCATGACCAACAGGGAGCAAAGTATGAGTACCAATGGTACACTAAGAATGGGTGATGCGTGCAACATGGGGATATGTGTGATCCAAGGTGCACGTGGTGTGAAGTGTACATGGAGAATTTTCTACAAGCGTGTGAATACAAGCCTAAGCATGAGGTACACATGAGTAGTAAAGGGGGAACATGCAAAATAGGGGAATATATAAGAAAATAAAGCACCCATGTAAATAGAGTCTAGCCCTAAAAATGAAAAAATCCACAGCAGAGTTGCCACTATGGCCATCCCCGAACCTCGTGGCGACAGAGGATCCTTTTTTGGGGCTCCCGCGCGTCCCTTATAAGGACATATTTTTATAAGTCCGTTATCAATTTATTATGTCATATACCGCTACACCGTCGAATAGCATTCAAGATCCATCTACATCAAGACAGATTTGAATGAATCAAGTTCTACATCAAAAAGACTCCGCGAAGTTTACTTTGGTAAGGTTTTGTTTTAAATACCTTAACTTTACACTTAGATCTTTTGGGATATTTTTATAAAATATTTTTTAAGTGTTGGAGTAGAATTTTTCATCAAAATTTGAGAATGAGTATTTTTTCAAAGTATTGGAGCGGACATTAAAATATTAATTTTTTGACGCAACAGTCGTTCTAACGATATTTGTACATTGTTCGAACGACATGGCAATGTCGTGCGATGTCGTTCAAACGACATCTATCCTCCGTTCGGGCGAGACCCTTATCTCGTTCGAATGAGCACGTTTTTTGAGGTGGCACATTTTTATTATAAATACTTATTAAATGGTTTCGTTTTCATTAAGAAGTCTCTGCGTTTTACAGAACAGAAAAACTGCGAAAGCAAAATTCTTTCGCCTTCTTCCTTTTAGGGTTTAATCCCTCTTTGGTTTCAATTCACAAAACTCCCATATACTTAAGTGAATTGTTTTGGTGTTCCAGAACAACACTTTTCTTTTGTTCAACCTCTGTGGAGAAGGGATCTCCCTATTTGATCAGTGGACACCGAGCGTAGTCATTCTCCGTGTGGATGAGCCGAAGACGACGAATCGACACCTGAAGGGTATTTCGCTGTCTCTCGTATCTTTGAAGGTTTGCTGAACGCACTGTGCATTACACACTTGTGGGCGATTATCAGGTTGTATGTAAGTCAAAGGTCTTGTGAATTCCTCAAAGTGTTTATAAAAGGTTTTACCCGAAAGGAGTTTTTTCCTGAATTGGTCGTCTTTATTTTTCATGCATGGTTTGAATGACTTATGATTTTTAGATGCATGTTTAGGGGATGAATTAATTTGTTTGAAAATAGACTCTAATTAAATAAGTGTGCCAAATTAAAAAATTTCGAATTTAATCAATTATCACATAGTCGCGTTTTTCATCCCTCTCGGGAGCACTTCAGTAGGCATCGTTGGTGAGGTAAAAAGTGTAGAGAGATGGAGTCGCCAGTCTATTTTATTCCAAACAGACAAATGAAATGGGAGCCATCCCAAAGGACAACATCCAAACACATACTGATACATACGAAACCAAAATGATTCGAAAAAGGGTCCAGAGGCTAAGTTACGAAATGGGAAGGTGTTAGGCACCCATTCCGCCCTTACGGTCTCTCATAGGTTACTGTTATTTTCCTTTATTTCCCCGTGATATGTGTGCATGTGTATACATAGTGGAGATAGGAATCATCGACTTGTATCATGCAAGAGATAAAGCGAGTCATCTGTAGGAGTCTTCCTAAAAATAATATTAGAAAATAGGATTTACGCGATTATCCTCACGTTGATCGTTATAGCGGAATGATAACGCACATGGAATAATACGCCACTAAGAAAAAATATATGTATATGTAAATATATAGAATTTAAGGGAATTGAGTTTAAAGAATATATAGAAAATAGAAGATGAGAGAAGAGTAGTAATAGGACTCGAGTCACGGGTTTTACCCCGAGACGCCTACGTAACCTATAGAGGCATCAAAGTCCACGTAGTTCGTATGAAAAATGAGGGGTGGGATTTATCCCATAAAATCCAATCGGGGACCTCTCTTATATGTGTGTGTGTGTGTAAAAAAAATGTTTTAGTTGTGAGAAAAGTGTGAGAATTCCCGTTTGGAATTTATGAGCAAATCCTCTTTTTCTTGTTTTTTGGGTTTTATTTATATGAAAATAAGAGATGTGAAATAATACTAAATAAAAAGTATATTAGTATATATGAGATGAGAGAATAAAAGTGCTAAGTAATAAAACGAATTAATGCGAATTTAGGGAAATTTAAAGAGAGAGTTGAGAAAGTTGGACCTTCTTGAAGATCTTCAGCTTGGTCTTGGATGATGGAGAGCGGCTCTTGCACTTGGGTGATGATGGAGGAGACTTGATTCACCAAATTTGAGGAAAGATGTGATGAAAGGTGAAGGTTGGAAAGGGATTTGGATGTGAAAATTACGTTGACTTCGAGAGAGGTTTTCTGAGCTTGCTGAGAGTACTGGATCTCTGATCTTCCATCTTTTGAAATGAGGTTAGGCCCTCCTTTTTATAAGCCAAGTTCATTTCCGATCAGCGCAGCCCTGGTCCTACCAATCGGCATGTGTGTTTAGGCACACTGTCGATAGGCAGGGTTTGGAACCTTCCGTTTGGCAGTCTCTATAAGGTTCCTTTGGAAAATCAGTTGTAGAGCGCAAACGTTGATCCGAATCGTGCACAGGGCCAATAGTTGGAAAGGTATTTCAGATACCTTCAAAAGTCCTTTGGACTGCTCCCGGGTCCGGGAGTTAACTTTGGGTTAAATGTGGCTCGGAAGCATTCGTCGGTCCTTTGGACGAGGAAACTTCAGACGCAAACGGATTGTTCATCCGCATGGTAAGTTAGAATTGCGCACGAGGTGGACCATTGGAATGGTTAGGATATGTACTTCAAAATTCCAAAGATTTTGACCTAGTTCGGGGAGTTGACTTTGGTCAACCGAGGCCTGGAAGCCTTCAGTGACTTTTCAGAGTAAAACGGATCATTCATTCGTACCGTAAGTCATAATCGCGCATGATGTGGACGGTTAGAAAGGGTTTCAGTTATCTTTGAAGATTCATTCAGTCTTGATCGAGCTGAAGAGTTGATTTTGATCAAACGAAGCCTGGGAGCGTCCAGTGACTTCCTGATCGAGTTTCGAGGGAAAACGGGTCGTTCGTCCGCACCGTATGTTAGAATCGTGCACGAGACGTTCCATTGGAAACGGATTTTAGTGCCCTTCAAAGATTCATTCAGTCTTGGTTGAGATAAAGAGATTAATTTTGGTCAACCGGAGCCTGGGAGCGCCCGATGGCCTTTAGGTCAGTACCTGGGGTATGACTTAGGTTTGTAGTGATGAAGGGAGGTTCTAGGGACCTAAGGAGAGGTTTAGGGGGTATTAGAATGGAGTGTCTATAGTAGTGTAGTAAGAGAAATCTAATCTTCTTTACGAATAGAATGTAAAAGTAATAATTGGATAAGAAAATGTAAAAGCATCCAATTAGAATGAGGCATCGTCTCAACCACGGACCCGCCGAACTATTGTGGCTTTATCCCCCACATAATCTATAAACTGAAACATATATAAACTTGCAGCTAACTATTGGATTTGATCAGTAGAGAGGTATTTTTTTTTTATGCCTAATACCAATTCTTCAAAATAAAAGATACTGAAACAATGCCTAAATTACAAATGTTGTTGAAGTTCAGATGATCTCATAATAAAACATCATTTCCAAACATGAAAATCATAAGCAAAAATATGGGAAAGAGAATGATCCCAGTAAGAAACATATATCATACTGGGGTTAATCTTATGTGGAATCATCGGCTGGCTTTATTTTATCTTTTGTTTTTAAAGAGATGGAAGGTGATAGAGATCCCTCTTGCCCCATTTCAGCTTTGAGGTCATTGATGCTCTGCTCTAACTTATCTATCCTGTTTCCCATATCATCAATTTTTGAAATGATGGAATCGGACATTGTCTGGAATTCGAATTGCATTTACTGAAGAAGATTTTGCACAAATAATATCATGTTGGCAGTGCTCTACTTTGGATCATCGGCATCATGCCCATCCATTTTTTCACTTTCTTCAGGAAATGGCTTGGATCGGAAACTTTTTGTTTTCGACCACGTAGCAGTAGAGACGTATCCCTTTAATCGAAATAACGCTAAATATCACTTTGAATTCAATATATCGCTTTCAACATGTTGTAGCACGCTTGTACCGCTTTGTATTCGTTAAATTTAGATAATCCTGGAGTTGTTGAAAACTTGTCAAAACTCGATAGCATCATACTATTAGAAAAGGGACATTAAGAATCATTAAAACATGATTCATGCAGTGAAAAAAATAAGATGAAAATTGAAACAAGTGTTACCAAACTTAATGGTACACAATGAACTCTCAATTATTCAAATTAAATAATTTAAGTACAGAGCACTCGAGGTTTCCATCATCAATGCATTGTAATACAACACTAACATTTAACTCATGGAACTCAACAAAAAGCTATGCATAAACAGATATCTACAACACTAAATCGGAAATATGAAAATAATTGGAAGAGTAGAGTAAATGGAAAATATACACATTACATCCTAAAAACATGAATCAAAAATTAGTCTTGTAGACTAATATCCATTCATCAGATTTGATAGGCCTTTTATTGTTTGTCCCCAAAATTGCAAATAAGAAGAAACATAGACATTACTCAAAAATCCACCTCTTATAACTCAAACTTTAAATCCGATCTTAAAATTAGGAGATGAAAATCATGTATTCTGGACAACGGGAAGGCATGGAAAGCAACACGATGTGGCTGCCTAAAATTTATGAATTATTTGTTGAGGATTTTTGGAGAAGCCGGATAATTGTGCAATGTCAGTTAGCACTAGGAAACTACAAAAGATGGTCGAATGATTTCAATATACTCATTGATGCTTACATCAAGTTATCAGAATCGGGATACTCTGGTTGCTATAGTCAGGCAAGAGCAATCACACCTGATGGAGAGAACACAACTGGTCAGAAACCCAGTTACTACGGCGAGGACCATCGCACGACTCACCCTCAAGTGCAAAGAGATATGCATGCACCCTCACCCTCACACGTGCAATAGCAATTTCAGAAGATGAGGGTTGTCGAACAACATTCCAATAATATGAGACCTGTGCAAGCATATGCCCATATTTTCACAAACTCGTCCGCCATTTTTTGATCGATTAGAATATCAACAATCCATTGCATATTAACCTGAAACGGCCATTGATGAACACAAAGATTTCCGTTTCCAACCCCCTGGCCTGCAAATGAACACTAAAAATATACATGTTTGTTTAAAACATTTAAGTTTTCTAATTTTTGTTAGACTTGCTTCTCATGATTTATCTTTTCCAATCAAAGACTTGGTTTAGCATTCTTTTTGAAAGCATACACTTACTTGTTTTTGTTTTTGGACCTGCTTCTTTTTTTTCTTTACCTACAAAGACTTGGTCTCTTTTTTTATGAGACCTGCTTCTATTACTTGTTTGCATACACCTGCTCACTTTTAAGCCTAAGAAAGACTTGTTACTTTTGTTGTGACCCAAAGAACTGCTCCTATTTTTCAGTTTAACCTGCTTGCAAAAACTAAGCCTACACTTGGAAGCAAAAATAAAGACCTGCTTCATATGTTTTTTAAGACCTGGTCATGAGACCCTATTGTAATGGGAAAAATGAGTTAGGATGTAAAAAAAGTTAAAATAAAATAAAATAAAAATTATATATGAATAACTAAATAATATTTATAAAAATTACTCTATATAAAAAAAAGTATATACACTAAAAATCTATATAGGAATAATATGCAGACCTACTTCAGTTTATGTAAATGTTTGTCAGGTGGTAGCATGTTATGTAGGAATAATAGTTCTACTGCTGGATTATTAGAAATCTATATAGAAATAATAGTTCTACAGCTAGATCATTAGAAATCTATTTCTAAAATAGATTTCTAATGGTTATTCCAATATAACATTCAGTAAAAATAGATTTATATATCGTGCTTCGATCCAAAAAGTATGAAAACCCCAATTGTCATCACCCACCATGGTGGGGAACCCCTAAAGAGTGAACCCCAAAACAATCTCTCAAAACCAAAATGAAACAAAAATTTACCAAGAGAAAGTGAAACAACTCATTACCTCCAAGAGATTGAAGAGGCAAACCCCAAAGCAAACTTTGAAATCCGTCGCTTGATGATTGTACTGTCTAAAAAATTTAAAATAATAAAGGTCATGCATCTGTATAGATTGGTCTAAAGATAAGAACATTAAGTCGTGAATTACCTATTAAACCTGCATCTGTAATTCAATCCAATTGTCCCAAAAGAGGGTACGTCTTCCTCTTTAAAATTTGAAGTGTACACCTTCGGGAAAACAACGAAAGACCACGGCCATATTAAAGACCACGACCTCTTTAAAATATGAAGTTTACCTCCATATTTAACAAACTGATTTCTGAAATCGAAACAACAAATGAATAAAAGTGAATAACGATCATCTTTGTCGATTAAATAGGTTCTTGAGCACTATTTTTTTACCTTAATGATTTAATACCATAGCAAAGAAGAAAGCTGAAAAGTGAAAATTGAATACCATCGAGCTGAAGAAAACTGAAAACAGAATACGACAACAATACCACTAAAAGTGAAGAAAACTGAAAAGTAATACCACAACAAAGAGTTTACCTTAAATTCAAAAAAATCCCTTTAGATCTAGGACCTTTTTTTGCTAACCCAGCTCATAAGGTTTTATGGTGTAAAATTGAAAAAACTAACAAATGAGAGAGAGAGAGAGAGAGAGAGAGAGATGTAAACAAAACACAAAAAATAATATTAGTAAAAAATTGTTTAAAACTAAGAGAATGATAGAAAAAAGAAAAACATTGCAAAAAAAATTCCTTACCTCGATTTGGAAGGCACATAGATCCTTGTGGAAGAACATACAAATTTTAAGAAAACCATAACACCACAGCACTCTTATTCCACCATGAAATTGAAACCCACAATAACCAAAAATAAAATAAGAATAAGCACGAACCCGGAAAGGAGGATTTACACACACCCATAGATTTTGAACCTATGGGTGTGTGTAAAATAGAAGAGAAAATCATATACCTCATATAGATTGAACCTGGAAAAACAATCAGCTTGAACCCGGAAAACAAATTAGAAACTCCAATTAGTACCTGGAACAAAATAAACACGAATTAGAACTCAAATCGATTTCAACAGTCCCAAAAATGACAAAACTACAAAACCAAAAAGTTCAAATACAAATGTGAGTGAGTGAGATCGAGGATTTACACACACATATAGATTTTTAACCTGTAAGAGTGTTGAGAGAGAGAGGTAGCGACAGAAAGGGGGACAGGGCTTGAACCTATAGAGATGTGTGAAAGAGAGAGAGAGGAAGCGGCGAAAAGGAAGATGGGGCGGCGGCCGCTGAGAGGATGGCAAGGAGGCGAGTGAGGGAGAGAATGTGGAAACAGGTAGGGTTTTAGGGGCTACAGCCGCTACATCTGATGAGTGAGAGAACAGAAATAATACCATCAAAATGGAGAAGTGAGAGAAAATGGGGCTTTGCGTTTGAGGAAGAGAGGGAATACTATCGTGAAAGAAGGGATGGGTGGGTGAGAGAGTACAAAGAGAGATAATTTACCAAAATAGTCCTTGTGTTTGAATTAAAGTGGAAGAGGTAGAATTAAGTATTGAGAAGAAAAGAAAAGAGGGGGAATTCAAATTTTCAAGGGCAAAATAGGTATTTCAGGATAAAATTATATTGATGATGTCATTTTTTAATCTTATGGCATACATAAGATTCCTACTTTATATATATATACTCAACCTCAACCCAACCAAGTTTTGTCTTTTCAATGTAAATATTGGAAAAACTATTTTTTTATAAAAATTATTTTCAACTTTTTAATTGTTTTTAAATAAAATAAAAGTTTTATTTCTTTTCTAAAAAGAATTAGATTTTTTTTTTTTAAAATACTTTTATAATTAATTTTTTTAATAAAAAATGCTTTAAATGTTAAAATATGTTTCTTATAAAAACAAATCGTTTTGCCAGTGGTTCTCATGAGCCATGCTTTCGAAACAATAATTCGAATGTACTTATGAAGGTTGTATTCTATTTGTTGTGTATAAATTCATTAATTATTTGTGTATTTTGAAAAACTCTAATAATGGATTGTAGATTCATTATAAATTCATTAATTATAACTCTATTAATTATTTTGATGTACTTAAGACCCTATAATTTTTCTAGCTTTATTGGTATTCACTTAAAGAAAAAAAAAAGTTGAGGCCGAAATATTTAAGGTACACATGTGATTAACCTACATATGTGGTTTGTTTGAAAAAAAAATGAAAGACAATGCTCACCGACTTAGCTACTTTCAAGTACTAGTTATATACTTTGGGTAGATGAGTAATAGGCCAGATTTTAACCCCAGAAAATCAAATTAAAGAAATATTCCGCTTTATCTTATTGGGAAAAGGACTAAAGGGGTAATTAATTAAGTTCCATGTCATTCTGTACAAATTCTGTACATAACTTCTACGCACAAATAAAAATGCTCATAACAAAATTGTAGGAAATTGCGTAAAGTTTGCGAAAATCGAGTGCGTAATTTATGTTAAGTATTAAACACATATTGTTTGATACAATATGTGTGTACTTTATGTTAATATTGCTAGTCGTTCTAAATGTAGGCGAGATCGAGATGACGTGTACTTTGTGAAATATGAATTTTGTGAAATTTGTGCTTGCTTTAAGAAAATAGGCATTTCAATTTAGTATAAAGCAGTGTTCATTAATAAAATGCATTGCCAAAAATTATTTCCGTGTATTTGATAAAAAAATGTTGGTCTACAAGGATTGTGTGTATCGTTTATTCATGTTAATTATTAACCACAAATTTGGATGTATATGTGATTTTTCAAATCAAAAATATATTTTCTCATACGCATCATTTATCGGTATTTAAAATTTTCTCTAGTTTATTTTTATTGTGAATGTGATAGTTCTGATTTCGATATCATAATTGATGTATGTGAAAGTAAATTAAAGTCTATCATTTTGAGATTAATTACTTTATTGTTGTTGTCGGATCAAATTTAGTTGGTATGCTTCGAAAATGACACTAGACATAATACCCTGCCCAAATATTTCATTTAAATTTTTGTATAAATTGTAATGAATTAAGGTTTGATGATAATTATAGGAAAATTGTGGGAAAGAATTGGAATTTTAAGAAAGAAATAAGAAAGGAGGGTTTCGAACGAGAGTGACGTCACTCGAACGAGGTTTGGACGTCGTTCAAAGCAGGGGATCGAGCGAGGTTCGCGTGAGGTCCCACTACCTAACAGTTTCAGATCGCACGAATGTCGTTAAAAGCCATAACTCGAACGAGATGAACTTGTCGTTTGAACAGATCTCAGTGTCATTCGAACAATGTGCCTCGAAAATGTTAGATCTGACTTGTGCTTGTGCGCTGTCATGTTAATGGCCCTTGGATTATTATATTATCGACATCTAGTAAACCCAGATGGGCAAAAATGAGATTTTTGGTATTTGGGGGGTTTTTATAAGGTTTGATTTGGATCATTTGGGCATTTGAAAGAGAGAAGAAGATGAGAAGGGTGGTCTTTCACCATCGATAAGCTTCCATCCACCTCTCACCACCACTCTACCACCATAAACCACTTTCTTTTTTCTAGTATTTCACTACATTTAAGACTATAACACCCATTTCCACCATTATTAAAGTGGAGCTATGAATTTTGGAGAAGTGTTGGGGGATTTTTTGGAGAAGATGATGTAAGCTTTCATGAAGTTTAAAGGGGCTTTTGATGTGGAAGCTTAAATGGAGCACATATGGAGCATTTTTGGAGGATGCTTTTGGTAACCCCTTATGGCCACCATTGGAGGTGGGGGTTGCTCCTCCTATACCAACCTTCTTGCAACCATTTAGAGCCTTTAAAGGTGAGAACAGCCTATTCTTAAATTAAGACTCTATATTATGCATTTATGGTCTTGATTGTTAGAATATTAAGAGTAGGATGCCTATGAACTTAGTGATAGGTTTTCTAGTAGAAAATTAATAATAAAAAATTTTATGACATAAAAATCTTGGAGAAATGTTATTTAGTTGAGAATAAATGAAGAATACACATTTCAAATTTTCTTGAAGTAAAGATTGGAATTTTATCAAAATAGTGCATTTTCTAGAAGTTTGATGTTAAACATTTTATGAAATAAAATTTTTGAGAAATGATGTTGATTTTGCAAAAATATTTGGTGAAATAATATCCTTAAGTTTCTTGTAAAAATAGGGATTTTGGAAAAAATGGACATTTGTTAAGTTTGAAGAAACTAAAAATTGTCTTTATGTTTTGAGTTTAACTCATTTAATAGGATTTCAGGATTTATAATCCATATTCTCATGCATATAAACTTGTGGTATTTTGAAAACAAATATGTGAAAGTTTAGAGGAGGTTTTGTTGGGGTTAGACAAAAAATAAGAAAAATAGAAATTCTAATCTTCAAAGTGTGTGAAAAATGGGTCAAAGGTGTTATGAATATAAAGTTTTAAGTCTACATGTATTGATAAAAAAGGAAATGGTATTTTCTAATAAAAGTAGTCTTTAAGTGAAATTAGATTTCTTGAATAAAGAAGTAAAGAAATGTCTAATTTGAAAATATGGTTAGTGAAGGTGTTGGATAAGTGTTAATGGTTAAACATTGGGAAGTCGGTATATGTAACTTAATAATGTTTTGAAAGATTAACACTTATGAATTTGGAAGGAAAATAATGGAATAAAGATGTTTCCAATTGAAAGGAAAGTTACTCCAAAAGGGTTAAAGGGTATTAAGGTGTTTAGATACACTTAAGAAGTTAGTATGGGTAACTTAATGGTATTTTGGTAAATTAACATTTGCGAAATTGGAGTAAGAGGTGAGTTTGGAAACAAATAGGTAAAATGATAATTTTACGTATAGTGGAACATTTTTATGAAATAAAAATGTTGGAAAGGGTGTTACACATGATAGTCTTAATGAACATGATTTTTTAAACAAAATCAAAGTTAAAGTGTAAAGGACCTAAAATTATAATTTTCAAAGTGTAACACAAGTTGGAATGAAATCCCGGGTTTGGCTTCGGCCTGGTAAAAAGGGAAAGAAGGGATGTGTGGACATTGTATAATGTTAAAACACATGTAAAGGAACTCGGATGACACTGGAATAATTAAGGAGCGTCAGGAGCCCTGGGGTGAAGACCCAAAATCACTAGTCAGAGCATATGATGGCGTCGTCGGAGGTATGGAACCCCTTAAAGTACGCGGTTTATTGGAAGATTTTGAAAAAAGATAAAGGAATAAGGAACACGTAAAGAAATGGGTTGTGTGGTGAAAATGTGTTGAGACAGCCTAACTTGAATGAATGAATTAATAAATATTTCGGTAAAGGTTAAAGTGGACAAGTAATGTGTAAACTGATTAATGTCCATAAAGTAAAGGAACAGTAAAGTATAATGGTTAAACGGGTGAGTTAAGCAACTTAAGAATGTTTAACCATAATTAACACAAGGGTGTGTTGTGACAAAATTTCAAACGTTAAGTAAGTATTATCTAATATGGTGTTCGCGTGTATTGAAAGGGGTAATTTTCAAATGAAAATACTAAAGTACATTGGTCTAAATAAAAAGGGCAATTTCGGTAAAGAAATGATTTCGGTTAAATACGTTGCGGTTGTTTCAAGCATTTAGTCGTGGGTGCTAAATAACAATATAAATGTAAAGTTAATATAAATTAATCGGACTAAACAATGTTTTCGAAAGTAAAATGTTTTTATGCATATAGTGTATATCTATATATGTAAAAGGTAGTTGCATATGCACGTAGGCATAACGTGTCAGAGTCTTTTTTGCCGTTCATTTCTATATTGTATTTTATATATTTTCACTGGGCATTGGCTCACACCCTCATCTTTATTATTGCAGGTTGGGCGTGGATTCGTATTTTGAGAACATTACATAGGTAAGTATTTATTTAATTTTACATTAGTAGTTCTGTATATTTGGACTCCGGGGGTGTTTTCCACGGAGCCCTCACGTAGTTTGACTTGAAATTGGAACCGCATGCTAAACAAGTGAAACGTTAATTAAAATAAAACTGGACTAACAACATTATATAGGTTGTTTCATTGCACTTCGCACCTAACGCTTGGGTCGAACCGGATTGACTACGAGTAACTTATAAATCTGAATCGGGCATTACAGTAGAAGGTAGATTGTGCGAGTAAGTGAATTTAGATTTTTGGAGAGTTTGACCGTGGAGCAAGTGTTTGCAATGAAAAGAACAGTAATTTTATTTTAACGTGATTTACGTTGAAGGTGTGCGTGAGTTTCAACGGTAATCTAATCATTTATAGTATTAATTTATCGATGTAAGTATTTAAAAACTATTAATAAGGAATTAAAATGCACAAATTTCTTTTAAACGTAAATTAATGAGAAACTACAATGTAAAAATAAAGTAGGAAAGTGGAGAAAGTGAAGTTGTCAAAATATTAATTAATTGAATTCTTGACTGTGCAAAACATGTACCGAGGTACATTAAGTGGTTACTGAATAGACCTAATTAATATTTTGGCATGTATTGAACCAACTTAGAAACTTTTTAATAGTCTCCTAAGAATGAAAATATAAACAAAGGCATGGACAACTTAAATATAATTTATTCCTATCATTGCGCGTAGCATTGTTGACCAGAACCAACATGTTCTAAATCTATCTGTCTAAAATATTAATCTTTTTAATTCTTACATAGAGATTCATATTTGATGTTTAAACTTTCTGAAGCTTCTTGATTAAATGAACAAATAGTGTATTACCGTGGCAGGAAAAAAAATCACAATTGGAAAATGTGGGAGTATCTTTTAACGGTAAAAGTTAATTGAAGTTGTCCGCTACAATGGTGGGTTTATGAATCTAATCTCAACTAGAGAAGGATATAGAAAAGATTAATGATACAGCGATACAAAAGTTTTTATAATTAACGTGACACAATTGATTGTAAATTTTGAGCTCGGCTCGTTTCTTAAGAAAATAAATTGAGATTAAATATGATTTTGAGCTTGTTTAAAAAATTGTAATTATTGGGCTCGACTCGAGTTCGACTTTTAAGGCATAATCGAGCTCAATTAGGTCTCTTAAAAGCGAGTTGTTCGTTTTCGGATCGTTCATTTAGTAAATGAATCGAGCTCGAACATGATTTCAAACTCATTTTCTTGGCTAAGGTCGACTCCACTTGATTACTTTGTACATGGCCGGCTCTGGCCATGTGCCAACTGGGCAATGGCACAGGGCCCATTTTAGGTCTATTAAATAACACAACTGTATTTAATGGGAACCCAACTCATATCTTGAAAATATAGATAGAGTTCAATGTGGTACAAACAAGTTAAATTATAGTTATGGAACACTAGGAATTTTATACAAAAAGTTCCATTCCTATGTGCCTAGTGTTGGTTTTCTGCATGTTAGAGGATGAAGGTTACTTCTTAATAAATCATATAAGTGTGACTCGCAGAATCACAAAAGTTGATTTACCTATACGAGTGTCGAAAGTGTGTCCGCTTTCTATGGAATCAAGACCAATCCTAAAGCGCTCGTGAAATCAGGATTAGCACAAGGCCATAAAAGTGCATGCTAGAAGAACACTTATAAACTCAGAAATCGGTGTGTGTGATAGTTCCCACTAGTCTCTAAAGGTCCTTGGTGCAAGATACGTTCACCACAGCACCTTGATGAAGCTTTGAATTATTTTCACTATATGGAAGTTCAAGTCCAAAAGACACTTCTCATTTATGTACTAGATTTTAGCGATACTGCCAAAAGTTATTTATTGTCTTTTTGCTTTCCCCTCTTGTGTATATTGAAATTGGTGGGGGAATGTTGGATAAATTCCAATATTTATTGATATTTTAATTTTTAGTTGTTATTATTTTATTATATTATTGGTGTTTTATTTTAAACATAGTTTGGGTTTTATTTTAGAAGGTAAAAACATGAGCAAATGGGTGTGAAAGATATGGGAGTGCTCAAAATCCTATATTATCCCACACTGGAAAAATACTACAAAAAGTAGTGGTATATCAACTAAAGGAAAACTAAGATTCTTAGTTGACAAGTCAAATAAGAGGCTATGATCCTATGCATCACGGTGGTTCTTAAGCACCACCAATCGCGACACGCGTAAGCACGACACGCGGCGCGCGAAAGGGCGATTGGGCGATTGTATGGAGCATTGCGCGCTTTGACGCGCACTTGGCACGTCGCACGTGCGCATCATCGCTTGGAGCGTGGGAGCCTAAAGTTTTGACAAGGTAAAATAGATCAATGGTTGTGATTAAACGATCCGATCAAAGGGTTTAAAATTCGAAACGACTTGATCTAAACCGTTGGATGAACTCGTAGCGTTTCGTGTAGGGGATGTCCATTCGCTTACGATGGGACACCTAATCTGAATCGTTAGATCGCAGATGTTCCAATCAGGCACGATCCAACGGTTGTTGAGTCACTCCATGAAGAGCTGTGACTGTAGAAGAACAGTCACAGAAATGGCTATAAAAAGAGTTTCAGGCCTCTGTTTTGGACATCGAAAATTGCTAGTTTGTCCTCTCTCCGTCCTCTATATTTTGGCATTATCAAGTTACAAATTCAGAGTGTTCTTGGTTTGATCAAACAGTACATAGTTTCAATCAAAACAAATGTTCATACACTGCATTATATCCTGAAGGCAGATTCTATAAAATACATAGTGTACTCGCGGTTCTGTCTCAACCGGATTGGGAGAAATTTTGCCTAAAAGAAAGCGTTCCAAGAACGTGCCTTGCAGAAATTAATTAATATATTCCGTTCTTTCCATAACAAAACTCCAACAGTTTTAGGCAAAAATTTTATTCTTATTACTCCACTCAAATGGAAGGAACTGTGGCACAATCTATGCAAGTCATGACTCAAGACTTAATCCGAATCGACCGTTTTGATGGCAAAAATTTCACCCGTTGGTAAGAGAAAGTTATGTTCTTCCTCACATCACTAAAACTTGCATACATCCTAGATGATAACCTTGAACAAATTCCCGAGCCTACGCCCGAAGACACCAAAGAAATAAAGCAAAAACGTGACAAGAGGAAAGAAGACGAATTTATGTGTCGAGGACACATCCTCAATGCTTTGTCTCAAACTGTTTATAGTGCTCATCGAATGATTCCGACGATAAAGGAATTATGGAAGGCTTTGGAGATAAAGTATCAAAACGAGGAAGCGAGCAACCGTAAGTTTCTAATTTCAAACTATAGGAATTTTAGAATGAGTAATGATAAATCTGTCGTTGCACAAGCCCATGAACTCCAACAAATTATTGGTGACCTTAAAGCCGCTGGTATTAATCTTCAAGATGAATTTCAAGTAGGGGTGATTGTTTCAAAACTTCCATCCTCTTGGAATGGCTTTAAGAAGAAAATTAATCATGATGAAAAGACTTATACTATGGCATCCCTTCTTCGTCACCTTCGTATTGAAAAAGTTACTCGTATTCGAGAAAAGAAGGATGAACAAGGTGAGGGTCATTCAAAAGCTAATATGGTTGAGGATCAAAAATCCAAGATTACCAAAGACTTAAAATTTAAAGCAAAGAATGATTCAAAATTCAAGAACCAAGGTGCAAATAAGAAAAAGAAGGGAAAATGTTTCTTCTGTGACAAATCGGGCCATTATTCTCAAGAATGTCGTCGTAAAAAGAAGGAATTTAAGGAAAAACAAGGGTCGAAGGAAGCCAACAATGTTGAAGATCTTATTGTTACTGTATGCAAAGCAAATTCAATTAATAATGAAAGTGGATGGTGTTTGGATACCAGCGCAATGGTCCACATATGCAAAGACCGCTCTTCATTCAAAACATATCAAGAAATTTATGGAAAAGAAGTGAAGATGGCAAATAATCTTCGTACCAATGTAGTTGGAAAAGGCATAGTGGAATTGAAGCTAACTTCTGGCAAGACACTTACTCTAATTGATGTACTTCATGTACCTGATATGTGTAAAAATCTTGTGTCTGGGGACCTTCTCAATAAGAGAGGTTTCAAACTAGTGTATGAGTCTGATAAGTTTGTTTTGTCTAAGAATATTCAATTTATTGGCAAAGGGTACTCTTGTAACTGCATGATCAAAATTAATGTCATCAATGATATTAGTTATGCTTATATAGTTGAGTCTATTTCTTTATGGCATAGTAGATTAGGTCATGTGAATTATAGAAGTATAAAAAATATGACTAATCTCGGATTAATCTCGGATTGTAAATTTGATAACCTTTGTAAATGTGAAATTTTTGCTCAATCGAAGATAACTAGAAAATCGTTCAAATCTGTTGAGAGGAAATCTGAAATGCTTGATCTTATTCATAGTGATGTATGTGATATGAAGAGTAATATGACTCGTGGTGGAAATAAATATTTGTTAACCTTCATTGATGATTACTCTAAGTATGCATTTACATATTTATTTAAAAGTAAAGATAAAGTTTTCGAGAAATTCCTAATTTTTAAAGCAGAAGTTGAAACTCAACAAAATCGAAAAATTAAAATCCTACGATCTGATAGGGGTGGTGAATATTACCCGAGTGAGTTTATACAGTTTTGTAATAATCATGGGATAATCCATGAAGTTACGGCGCCATATACGCCACAATAAAATGGAACGGCGGAAAGGAAAAATAGGACCTTAGTTGAAATGATAAATTAAATGTTAATCAGTTTTGGTTTACCTTTGTCGATGTGGGGTGAAGCGATTTTATCCGCATGTTATATTTTAAATAGAGTTCCATTGAAAAACAAGGATATTACACCATATGAATTATGGTTTAATCGTAAGCCTAATCTTAGACGTCTTAAAGTTTGGGGATATCTTGCTTATTTAAGAAAACCCGAACCTAAAAGACCTAAACTAGGAAATAGGACTTACAAATGTGTTTTTATTGGATACTCTAGTAACAGTACGACTTATAGATTTTTAAACCTTGAAACTCAAGAAATCATTGAGTCGGTAGATGTGAAATTCTTTGAACATCTAACAAAGTTTAGTACTTTGAATCAAGGTTTAGAAAATAATAATTCGACTGTTGACTCCTCAAATTTAGAAGAAAATTCACAACCTATATCTTCTTTGGAAACAACGAATGACGTTGAACCACGAAGGAGTAAAAGACAAGGAACTGAAAAAACATTTGGGCCTGACTTTGTTATTTATTTAGTTGAAGGGGATTTAAATGAGACTAAGAACAAAACTAAATTTGTTCTTAATGTACAAGATGAACCGATCAAATTTCATGAAGCGGTAACATCTAGGGATGCTGTCTTTTGGAAAGAAGTAATAAATGATGAAATGACCTCAATTTTGTCAAATCAAACTTGGGTTATTTCCGATCTTCCCCCCGGGGCTAAACCTATTGGGTGCAAATGGATATTTAAAAGAAAATTAAATCCAGATGGTTCTATAAATAAATTTAAGGCAAGACTAGTTGCTAAAGGCTATAAGCAAAAACATGGAATTGATTACTCTGATACATATGCTCCTGTTGCTCGAATCACTTCCATTAGGATATTGATATCTCTTGCTTCTATTCACAATTTAGTTATTCATCAAATGGATGTTAAAACTGCATTTTTAAATGGTGATTTAGAAGAAGAGATTTACATGGAACAACCCGAAGGGTTTGTTTTGCCTGGCCAAGAAAAGAAAGTTTGTAAATTGATTAAATCTCTTTATGGCCTTAAACAAGCTCCTATGCAATGGCATGAGAAGTTTAATAATAGTGTTATATCCCATGGATATAAAGTTAATGATGCCGACAAATGTATATATAGTAAATTAGAAAATGGTGTTGGTGTTATTATTTGCTTATATGTGGATGACATGTTAATATTTGGGTCTAATCTCAAATATGTTGAAGAAACCAAAAGGTTTCTTTCATAAAAATTTGATATGAAAGATCTTGGAAAATCTGATGTGATTTTAGGAATCAAAATTGTGAGAAAGGATAATTCTTTAGCGTTATCTCAATCTCACTATATAGAAAAAGTTCTTACAAGATATAATCATTTTGAACTTAAGCCAGCTGCTACACCAGTGGATCCTAGCATCAAATTAATGAAAAATACTGGGCGTGCTATGAACCAACTTAATAATGCTAGTATTATTCGGAGTTTAATGTATGCCATGCATCACACTAGACTAGACATTGCTTATGCAGTGAGCGTATTGTGTATATTTACAAGTAATCCAGGACAAGAGCACTGGAATGCAATTTTTAGGGTGCTTAGATACCTGAAGAGGACTTTGGATTATGGCTTACATTATGTAGGATATCCATCTGTTTTATAAGGATATAGTGATTCAAGTTGGAATGATCTTGAATCAAAATCCAAGTCAAATACTGGTTGGATTTTTACGCTAGGAGCAGCAGCTATCTCTTCGGGATCCAAGAAACAAACATGTGTATCAGATTCAACAATGCAATCTGAATTTATAGCCCTAGCAGATGAATGTAAAGAAGTAGAATGGCTTATAAATGTGTTGTATGATATTCCTTTATGAAAAAAGCCATCACCTTCTATTATGATAAGTTGTGATAACCAAGCCACAATTTATAAAATTTTGAACAAAACTTACAACGAAAAATCTAGACATATTAGTCTAAGGCATCAAATTATAAGAAAACTACTCAAGGAAGGAGTAATTACAGTCGACTATATTAAAATGAACAAGAATTTAGCAGATCCTCTGACTAAAGGTCTTGTTAGGGAGATGATATATATCACCTCAAACGGAATGGGACTAAGGTCTATTAAATAACACAACTGTATTTAATGGGAACCCAACTCATATCTTGAAAATATAGATAGAGTTCAATGTGGTACAAATAAGTTAAATTATAGTTATGGAACACTAGGAATTTTATACAAAAAGTTCCATTCCTATGTGCCTAGTGTTGGTTTTCTGCATGTTAGAGGATGAAGGTTACTTCTTAATAAATCATATAAGTGTGACTCGCAGAATCACTAAAGTTGATTTACCTATACGAGTGTCGAAATTGTGTCCGCTTTCTATGGAATCAAGACCGATCCTAAAGCGCTCGTGAAATCAGGATTAGCACAAGGCCATAAAAGTGCATGCTAGAAGAACACTTACAAACTCAGAAATCGGTATGTGTGATAGTTCCGGCTAGTCTCAAAAGGTCCTTGGTTCAAGATACGTTCACCACAGTACCTTGATGAAGCTTTGAATTATTTTCACTATATTAAAGTTCAAGTCCGAAAGACACTTCTCATTTATGTACTAGATTTTAGCGATACTTCTAAAAGTTATTTATAGTCTTTTTGCTTTCCTCTCTTTTGTATATTGAAATTGGTGGGGGAATGTTGGATAAATTCCAATATTTATTGATATTTTAATTTTTAGTTGTTATTATTTTATTATATTATTGGTGTTTTATTTTAAACATAGTTTGGGTTTTATTTTAGAAGGTATAAACATGAGCAAATGGGTGTGAAAGATATGGGAGTGCTCAAAATCCCATATTGTCCCACACTGGAAGAATACTACAAAAATTAGTGGTATATCAACTAAAGGACAACTAAGATTCTTAGTTGACAAGTCAAATAAGAGGCTATGATCCTACGCATCGATGTGGTGCTTAAGCACCACCAATCGCGACACGCGTAAGCACGACACGCGGCTCGCGAAAGGGCCATTGGGCGACTTTGGGGGCATTGCGCGCTTTGACGCGCACTTGGCACTTCGCACATGCGCATCGTCATTTGGAGCGTGGGAGCCTAAAGTTTTGACGACGTAAAATAGATCAACGGTTGTGATTAAACGATCCGATCAAAGGGTTTAAAATCCGAAATGACTTGATCTAAACCGTTGGACGAACTCGTAGCATTTCGTGTAAGGGATGTTCATTCGCTTACGATGGAACTTCTAATCTGAATCGTTAGATCGCAGCTGTTCCAAACAGGCACGATCCAACGGCTGCTGAGTCACTCCATAAAGAGCTGTGACTATTGAAGAACAGTCACAGAAATGGCTATAAAAAGAGTTCCAGGCCTCTGTTTTGGACACTGAAAATTGCTAGTTTCTCCTCTCTCCTCACCTCTATATTTTGGCATTATCAAGTTACAAATTCAGAGTGTTCTCAATTTGATCAAATAGTACATAGTTTGAATCAAAACAACTGTTCATACACTGCATTGTATCCTGAAGGCAGATTCTATCAAATCCATAGTGTACTCGCGGTTCTGTCTCAACCGGATTGGGAGAAATTTTGCCTAAAAGAAAGCGTTCCATGAACGTGCCTTGCAGAAATTAATTAATATATTCCGTTATTTCCATAACAAAACTCCAACAGTTTTAGGCAAAAATTATATTCTTATTACTCCACTCAAATGGAAGGAACTGTGGCACAATCTATCCAGGTCATGACTCAAGACTTAATCCGACTCGACCATTTTGATGGCAGAAATTTCACCCGTTGGCAAGAGAAAGTTATTTGTTCCTCACATCACTAAAACTAGCACACATTCTAGATGATAACCTTGAATAAATTCTCGAGCCTACACCCGAAGACACTGAAGAAATAAAGCAAAAACGTGTCAAGAGGAAAGAAGATGAATTTATGTATCGAGGACACAACCTCAATGCTTTGTCTCAAACTGTTCATAGCGCTCATCGAATGATTCCGATGGCAAAGGAATTATGGAAAGCTTTGGAGACAAAGTATCAAAACAAGTAAGCGAGCAATCGTAAGTTTCTAATTTATAACTATATGAATTTTAGAATGAGTAATGATAAATCTGTCGTTGCACAATACCATGAACTCCAACAAATTGTTGGTTACCTCAAATCCGCTCGTATTAATCTTCAAGATTAATTTCAAGTAGGGGTAATTGTTTCAAAACTTCCATCCTCTTGGAATGGCTTTAAGAAGAAAAATAATCATGATGAAAAGACTTATACTGTGGAATCCCTTCTTCGTCAACTTCGTATTGAAGATGAAACTCGTATTCGAGAAAAGAAGGATGAACAAGGTGAGGGTCATTCAAAAGCTAATATGGTTGAGGATCAAAAATCCAAGATTACCAAAGACTCAAAATTTAAAGCAAAGAATGATTCAAAATTCAAGAACCAAGGTGAAATAAGAAAAGGAAGGGAAAATGTTTCTTCTGTGACAAATCGGGCCATTATTCTCGAGAATGTCGTCTTAAAAAGAAGTCATTTAAGGAAAAATAAGGGTCGAAGAAAACTAACAATGTTGAAGATCTTATTGCTACTGTATGCGAAGCAAATTCAATTGATAATGAAAGTGGATGGTGGTTGGATACCGCCGCAACGGTCCACATATGCAAAGACCGCTCTTCATTCAAAACATATCAAGAAATTTATGGAAAAGAAGTGAAGATGGCAAATAATCTTCGCACCAATGTAGTTGGAAAAGTCACAGTGGAATTGAAGCTAACTTCTGGAAAGACACTTACTCTAATTGATGTACTTCATGTACCTGATATGTGTAAAAATCTTGTGTCTGGGGACCTTCTCAATAAGAGAGGTTTCAAACTAGTGTATGAGTCTGATAAGTTTGTTTTGTCTAAGAATGGCCAATTTATTGGCAAAGGGTACTCTTGTAACGGCATGATCAAAATTAATGTAATCAATGATATTAGTTATGCTTATATGGTTGAGTCTATTTCTTTATGGCATAGTAGATTAGGTCGTGTGAATTATAGAAGTATAAAAAAGATGACTAATCTTGGATTGTAAATTTGATAACCTTTATAAATGTGAAATTTGTGCTCAATCGAAGATAACTAGAAAGTCGTTCAAATCTGTTGAGAGGAAATCCGAAATGCTTGATCTTATTCATAGTGATGTAAGTGATATGAAGAGTAATATGACTCGTGGTGGAAATAAATATTTCTTAACCCTCATTGATGAGTACTCTAAGTATGCATATACATATTTACTTAAAAGTAAAGATTAAGTTTTCGAGAAATTCCTAATTTTTAAGCCAGAAGTTGAAACTCAACAAAATCGAAAAATTAAAATCCTAGGATCCGATAGGGGTGGTGAATATTACCCGAGTGAGTTTATAAAATTTTGTAATAATCATGGGATAATCCATGAAGTTACGGCGCCATATACGTCACAATAAAATGGAATGGGAGAAAGGAAAAATAGGACTTTAGTTGAAATGATAAATTCAATGTTAATCAGTTCTGGTTTACCTTCGTCGATGTGGGGAGAAGCGGTTTTATCCGCATGTTATATTTTAAATAGAGTTCCATTGGAAAACAAGGATATTACACCATATGAATTATGGTTTAATCGTAAGCCTAATCTTAGACGTCTTAAAGTTTGGGAATGTCTTGCTTATGTAAGAAAACCCGAACCTAAAAGACCTAAACTAGGAAATAGGACTTACAAATGTGTTTTTATTGGATACTCTAGTAACAGTACGACTTATAGATTTTTAAACCTTGAAACTCAAGAAATCATTGAGTCGGTAGAAGTGCAATTCTTTGAACATCTAACAAAGTTTAGTACTTTGAATCAAGGTTTAGAAAATAATAATCCGACTGTTGACTCCTCAAATTTAGAAGAAAATTCACAACCTATATCTTCTTCGAAAACAACGAATGACGTTGAACCACGAAGGAGTAAAAGACAAAGAACTGAAAAAACACTTGGGCCTGAATTTGTTATTTATTTAGTTGAAGGGGATTTAAATGAGACTAAGAACAAACAAATTTTTTTCTTAATGTAAAAGATGAACCGACCACATTTCATGAAGCGGTAACATCTAGGGATGCTGTCTTTTGGAAAGAAGCAATAAATGATGAAATGAACTCAATTTTGTCAAATCAAACTTGGGTTATTTCCGATCTTCCTCCCGGGGCTAAACCTATTGGGTGCAAATGGATATTTAAAAGAAAATTAAATCCGGATGGTTCTATAAATAAATTTAAGGCAAGACTAGTTGCTAAAGGCTATAAGAAAAAACATGGAATTGATTACTTTGATACATATACTCCTGTTGCACGAATCACGTCCATTAGGATATTGATATCTCTTGCTTCTATTCACAATTTAGTTATTCATCAAATGGATGTTAAAACTGCTTTTTTAAATGGTGATTTAGAAGAAGAGATTTAAATGGAACAACCCGAAGGGTTTGTTTTGCATGGCCAAGAAAAGAAAGTGTGTAAATTTGTTAAATCTCTTTATGGCCTTAAACAAGCTCCTATGCAATGGCATGAGAAGTTTAATAATATTGTTATATCCCATGGATATAAAGTTAATGATGTCTACAAATGTATATATAGTAAATTTGAAAATGGTGTTGGTGTTATTATTTGTTTATATGTGGATGACATGTTAATATTTGGGTCTAATCTCAAATATGTTGAAGAAACCAAAAGGTTTCTTTCATCAAAATTTGATATGAAAGATCTTGGAGAAGCTGATGTGATTTTAGGAATCAAAATTGTGAGAAAGGATAATTCTTTAGCGTTATCTCAATCTCATTATATAGAAAACGTTCTTAAAAGATATAATCATTTTGAACTTAAGCCAGCTGCTACACCAGAGGGTCCTAGCATCAAATTAATGAAAAATACTGGGCGTGCTATGGACCAACTTAAATATGCTAGAATTATTGGGAGTCTAATGTATGCCATGCATTGCACTAGACTAGACATTACTTATGCAGTGAGTGTATTTAGTAGATTTACAAGTAAGCCAGGACAAGATCACTAGAATGCAATTTCTAGGGTGCTTAGATACCTGAAGAGGACTTTGGATTATGGCTTACATTATGTAGGATATCCATCTGTTTTAGAAGAATATAGTGATTCAAGTTGGAATAATCTTGAATCAAAATCCAAGTCAACTACTGGTTGGATTTTTATGCTAGGAGGAGCAGCTATCTCTTGGGGATCCAAGAAACAAACATGTGTATCAGATTCAACAATGCAATCTGAATTTATAGCCCTAGCAGATGCAAGTAAAGAAGCAGAATGGATTAGAAATGTGTTGTATGATATTCCTTTATGGAAAAATCCATCACCTTCTATTATGAGAAGTTGTGATAACCAAGCCACAATTTATAAAGTTTCGAACAAAACTTACAACGAAAAATCTAGACACATTAGTCTAAGGTAACAAATTATAAGAAAATTACTCAAGGAAGGAGTAATTACAGTCGACTATATTAAAACGAACAAGAATTTAGCAGATCCTCTGACTAAAGGTCTTGTTAGGGAGATGATATATATCACCTCAGAAGGAATGGGACTAAGGTCTATTAAATAAGACAATTATATTTAATGGGAACCCTACTCATATCTTAAAAATATAGATAGAGTTCAATGTGGTACAAACAAGTTAAATTATAGTTATGGAACACTAGGAATTTTATACAAAGAGTTTCATTCCTATGTGCCTAGTGTTGGTTTTCTGCATGTTAGAGGATGAAGGTTACTTCTTAATAAATCATATAAGTGTGACTCGCAGAATCTCTAAAGTTGATTTACCTATACGAGTGTCGAAAGTGTGGCCGCTTTCTATGGAATCAAGACCGATCCTAAAGCGCTCGTGAAATCAGGATTAGCACAAGGCCATAAAAGTGCATGCTAGAAGAACACTTATAAACTCAGAAATCGGTTTGTGTGATAGTTTCGGCTAGTCTCTAAAGGTTCTTGGTTCAAGATACGTTCACCACAGCACCTTGATGAAGCTTTGAATTATTTTCACTATATGAAAGTTCAAGTTAGAAAGACACTTCTCATTTATGTACTAGATTTTAGCGATACTTCTAAAAGTTATTTATTGTCTTTTTGCTTTGCTCTATTGTGTATATTGAAATTGGTGGGGGAATGTTGGATAAATTCCAATATTTATTGATATTTTAATTTTTAGATGTTATTATTTTATTATATTATTGGTGTTTTATTTTAAACATAGTTTGGGCTTTATTTTAGAAGGTAAAAACATGAGCAAAATGAGTGTGAAAGATATGGAAGTGCTCAAAAATCCCATATTGTCCCACACTGGAAGAATACTACAAAAATTAGTGGTATGTCAACTAAAGGACAACTAAGATTCTTAGTTGACAAGTCAAATAAGTGGCTATGATCCTACGCATCGCGGTGGTGCTTAAGCACCACAAATCACGACACGCATAAACGCGACACGCGGCGCATGAAAGGGTGATTGGGCGACTTAGGGCGCATTGCGCGCTTTGACGCGCACTTGGCACTTCGCACGTGCGCATTGTCGCTTGGAGCATAGGAGCCTAAAGTTTTGATGAGGTAAAATAGATCAGCGGTTGTGATTAAACGATCCGATCAAAGGGTTTAAAATCCAAAATGACTTGATCTAAACCGTTGGACGAACTCGTAGCGTTTCGTGTAGGGGATGTCCATTCGCTTACAATGTGACGCCTAATCTGAACCGTTAGATCGCAGCTGTTCCAAATAGGCACGATCCAACGGTTGCTGAGTCACTCCATAAAGAGCTGTGACTGTTGAAGAACAGTCACAGAATTGGCTATAAAAAGAGTTCCAGGCCTCTGTTTTGGACACCGAAAATTGCTAGTTTCTCCTCTCTCCGTCCTCTATATTTTGGCATTATCAAATTACAAATTCAGAGTGTTCTCGATTTGATCAAATAGTACATAGTTTGAATCAAAACAACTGTTCATACACTGCATTATATCCTGAAGGCAGATTCTATAAAATCCATAGTGTACTCGCGGTTTTGTCTCAATCGGATTGGGAGAAATTTTGCCTAAAAGAAAGCGTTCCAAGAACGTGCCTTGCAGAAATAAATTAATATATTCCGTTCTTTCCATAAAAAAACTCCAACAGTTTTAGGTAAAAAATTTATTCTTATTACTCCACTCAAATGGAAGGAACTGTGGCACAATCTATCCAAGTCATGACTCAAGACTTAATCCGACTCGATCGTTTTGATGGAGGAAATTTCACCCGTTGGCAAGAGAAAGTTATGTTCTTCCTCACATAACTAAAACTATCATACATTCTAGATGATAACCTTGAATAAATTCCCGAGCCTACACCCGAAGACACCGAAGAAATAAAGCAAAAAAGTGTGAAGAGGAAAGATGACGAATTTAGGTGTCGAGAACACATCCTTAATTTGGGGTGATTGTTTCAAAACTTTCATCCTCTTGGAATGGCTTTAAGAAGAAAATTAATCATGATGAAAAGACTTATACTGTGGAATCCCTTCTTCGTCACCTTCGTATTGAATATGATACTCGTATTCGAGAAAAGAAGGATGAACAAGGTTAGGGTCATTCAAAAGCTAATATGGTTGAGGATCAAAAATCCAAGATTACCAAAGACTCAAAATTTAAAGCAAAGAATGATTCAAAATTCAAGAACCAAGGTGCAAATAAGAAAAATAAGGGAAAATGTTTCTTCGGTGACAAACCAGGCCATTATTCTCGGGAATGCCGTCTTAAAACGAAGGCATTTAAGTAAAAACAAGGGTCGAAGGAAACCAACGATGTTGAAGATCTTATTGCTACTGTATGCGAAGCAAATTCAATTGATAATGAAAGTGGATGGTGGCTGGATACCGGCACAACGGTCCATATATGCAAAGATTGCTCTTCATTCAAAAACATATCAAGAAATTGATGGAAAAGAAGTGAAGATGGCAAATAATCTTCGCACCAATGTAGTTGGAAAAGGCACAGTGGAATTGAAGCTAACTTCTAGAAAGAAACTTACTCTAATTGATGTACTTCATGTACCTGATATGTGTAAAAATCTTGTGTCTGGGGACCTTCTCAATAAGAGAGGTTTCAAACTAGTGTATGAGTCTGATAAGTTTGTTTTGTCTAAGATTGGCCAATTTATTGGCAAAGGGTACTCTTGTAACGGCATGATCAAAATTAATGTAAGCAATTATATTAGTTCTGCTTATATGGTTGAGTCTATTTCTTTATGGCATAGTAGGTTAGGTCATGTGAATTATAGAAGTATAAAAAATATGACTAATCTCGGATTAATCTCGGATTGTAAATTTGATAACCTTTCTAAATGTGTAAGTTGTGCTCAATCGAAGATAACTAGAAAGTCGTTCAAATCTGTTGTGTGGAAATCCGAAATGCTTGATCTTATTCATAGTGATGTATGTGATATGAAGAGTAATATGACTCGTGGTGCAAATAAATATTTCTTAACCTTCGTTGATGATTACTCTAAGTATGCATATACATATTTACTTAAAAGTAAAGATGAAGTTTTCGAGAAATTCCTAATTTTTAAGGCAGAAGTTGAAACTCGATAAAATCAAAAAATTAAAATCCTACGATCCGATAGGGGTGGTGAATATTACCCGAGTGAGTTTATACAATTTTGTAATAATCATGGGATAATCCATCAAGTTACGGCGCCATATATGCCAAAATAAAATGGAACGGCGGAAAGGAAAAATAGGACTTTAGTTGAAATTATAAATTCAATGTTAATCAGTTCTGGTTTACCTTCGTCGATGTGGGGAGAAGCGTTTTTATCCGCATGTTATATTTTAAATAGAGTTCCATTGAAAAACAAGGATATTACACCATATGAATTATGGTTTAATCGTAACCCTAATCTTAGACTTCTTAAAGTTTGGGGATGTCTTGCTTATGTAAGAAAACCCGAACCTAAAAGACCTAAACTAGGAAATAGGACTTACAAATGTGTTTTTATTGGATACTCTAGTAACAGTACGACTTATAGATTTTTAAACTTTGAAACTCAAGAAATCATTGAGTCGGTAGATGTGCAATTCTTTGAACATCTAACAAAGTGTGACAACCCGCCTACTAAAATAATAGGTGGCCAGCCCAATACTCCAATAATCACAGGAATCATAGATGGTCCATTCTTAGCATCAATGTCGATTAACATAATAGTATGAGATAACCACCAATCATTTCAGAAAACGGATTGTCATATACAAAAATTTTAAAAGTAAAAGAGAAACACTTAGACAATCCCATTTGTAAAAAACGGTGGGTATCAAAAATCGATGAATAAAGTATGACAATACAATAAATAATCACCGAATAAGTTGTCGGTGCACAGACCAATGCAAATAATACATTAAGTATTACAATCAATATTTACAATATAATAAATGAGTGCAATACCTTGGGCAAACACGCCCGAATGAAAGTACTAAACATAATTAGAGTACAATATAAGGGAGCGTCTACTACAAGTATCCTACAACATCCGCAATATGTTGTAGCTCCAAGACAACTGGAATGGAATATGTAAATACGGGTGTCCATGTGGAGGAGCACCTGTAACGGCAAGGAATATGCAGCACAAAGAAATATAGAAACCGGTCAGGGCCGGGTTTGATATGATTACCATGTGACTAAAATGCATGGCAGGTAAGTGCGTAATCTCTCGCAGATAACAATAATATTCCTCACCTCTCAATCTAGCAGCAACCTAGCGCAATAAAAATGATGCTCAGGTTATAGAAAGAACAGAAGGCTAACTTCTCCCCAGTCTCAACACTATGCCCTATTCGTGCGTGGGGTGTCTCGCAAAGCGAAATCCAAACAAGGAACCCCCCCGATACACTACTACTTAGGCAAGGTTGATCGTCGAGATACATTAGGCCCTGTCCTAATTAATTTAAGTACTAAAGGTTAACTTCTCCCCAGTCTCAACACTATGCCCTATTCGTGCGTGGGGTGTCTCGCAAAGCGAAATCCAAACAAGGAACCCCCCCGATACACTACTACTTAGGCAAGGTTGATCGTCGAGATACATTAACCCTAAGCACAAAATAATAAATAATTACATGTGTGTGCATAAGTGTGGGAAATCACATCTACAACTACACAAAGAAAAAGAAATAAAACTCATCCATCATCTAATGGCACAATTCCTAATTCTATCTTTAGGAATATACATATAAATGGTACAACACTTTATCAAATGTTTACCAAATTACTTTCATCGTAAACTAATTCATTTCATGATTTTGTTCCTTATTAGGAAATATAATCATACTTTTCATGCTCTATTGGCATTTATCACCATTGTTCACTTTGTAAAAATATCTTCCTTATCAGGAATATGATCATCATCATAGGCTCTTTATGGCCTTACATCGTGCTCTTTATGGCACTTCATCATGCTCTATATGGCATTTATATACATCAAGTCCAACTTGATTTAGAATAGTTATATTCATACATATATATATAACGATTCTAAGACCGCCCGTCCGGGTTTCCCCACTGTGCGCGCCCCTAAATGGCTATCATCTTCCAGGGCCTCCAAGACAACCTGGGATCCTATCGAAACGTCGGGAAGCGGCCATGAGCCTGCGTGGTAGCCAAGACCACACCCGAAATCTCCCTACCCCCGCAGAAAATATACAACCATAAGCGCTCCCATGGCCTAGGGACTATATCCACCCTGCATCATTAGCCAGGGGGCTTCACCACAACGCGCGCGACTTCCCTTATGATAGCGATTTAGCGAGGTGTGTATCCATAAATTATCATTTATGAAAAACATTACTTTTTCCATTTTTGAAAACTCATATTTTATATTTCCAAAAATCATCCATTTAGCCATTAAGCACCAGCTTTTAGAAGGTGCAATATATTCCTATTTAGTCATATATTATTAATGACCTAAAACCCAAAGTGCCATTAACCTCAGAATAACCTCGAATAGTTTATATAATTCATAAACCCTCAAAATGAGTCTCCATAATGGAGTGTCTCTCAAAAGTTCAACCTTAATATTTTAACTTCCAATCTCATCTCTAGGTTAATCTCCTAAATCATTCAGATATCAACCTACGCCACTTAGCCCTCGGGTAAGCCTAAATATCCCATTATCATCCTAGGGCGTTAGTCTACCCAAAACCACCCTTTAGGGTTCTTAATTACTTCCCAAAGGAAGGTTCCTAAACCATGGACTAAAAGAAAAAAGCTAAAAAATCAAAATAAGAGAATCTCACAAAAATAGGGGAACCGAATCGATTCGCCCCTTGGGCCGAATCGATTCGCCCTTGCGAATCGATTCGCTAAATAGCCGAATCGATTCGGTGAGCAAAAACTGGCTTTCTGCAATTGCCGAATCGATTCGGTTTCAATCCGAATCGATTCGGTCTGCAAGACCTGTAACCCTCTCCTTATCCGAATCGATTCGCCCATAGGGCCGAATCGATTCGGTCCTGGGATTTTGCCCAGTTTGGGGCGACGGGTTACATACACCCTAAAATCCCAAATCTTTGATTTTGCCCAACATCAACAACATCTAATTCTACCAAATCATTCCTACACCATATACAACTAATAATTTATCCTCAAATCAAATTAAAACTAAGATTTAAGGGTTTAATCATCAAAATCAACAAATACCCATTTATGGGTTAAATCTCCAAAACCTAACTATACATGCAACTTATCACATTAAATCACATCTAGCAAGTAAGAAACTTGCCTCGGGGTTCGTAGTCTCTGATCCTCTTCCAGTAGCAACGGAAATTCGGTCCAAATCTTCATTTCTCTCTCTTTCTCTCCATTTCTCCCAACTCTCTCTTCTCTCTCTCTCTCCTTGGGCTTCTAACACAAATGAAGAAAGAAAAAGGGGTGGGGGACTTATACGGGTCTCAAAACATGAATCCCCACTTTTAATTGTTAATACACCACTAAAATGACTCGTAACCACTTAATTGAGTCATAACCCCTCAAAAATGCCTAAATCTCAAAAATTACAACTGGGCACTTATTTCGACTATCTCGACTATTCTAAAAACAACCGCACCCCCTATTTGGCATTCGGGAAAGTGTGAACTATTTTTATGTTCCAATTCCATTTTAATTCATTAATTATACCCGATTTAAATATAGGTCATAACCGTCGTTTTACATATAACGACGCAAAATACACAATATAACACTATTTACCTTCTCATAACGGTAAATAGTCAAAACATAGTAAATATTATCCCTAAGTCTCACGGGAAATAATATTTACTCCAACATTCCTATTTTATAAAAATTAGCCCATTAGGCAAAATAGTATAAAATAGTCGCTTGAAAACCTGGGTTGTTACATACTCCCCCCCGTAAAGGGGAATTTTGCCCTCAAAATTCAGGCGTAACCCATAACCATATAAAGGGTATACTATAATAAAAACCGTGCTATTATACTAGCAAACCCCCGAATAGAGATGTCCCCATAGGACTCAGACTAAGGTCATCGCTATCGATCTCAGAAACTATCTATCCTACCCTTCTACTACGGGAGGAGATACCCGCACAAGCTCGACACTAATTGCCTTACTTCCTAAACACGTTACACCCCTACTAGGGAACAACTACACTAACTTACAATCGATAATCCCAACACTACTAACTTCTATTCGCGTTGGTGTACCCCTCAAAGGTCTACTTGCTCACTGAGCCCAATCTAAAGGAAGGTTCCCGGACCACTCCCAGTCCCAGGAATATACTATTCGCTGTTTCCTTTCCAACGAGTAGACAAGGCATATTGCCATTTACACTAGGCTATGCACGGCCTAATGTGTATCGAAGACGATCCGAACTATTGCAAGGAAATTCGATCCATAGAATTTCTACTCCGATCTCACCTTAAATCAAATCCACCCTTCCACTTACGGGTGGTAGGATATACCCCATATCCCCAACGGTTTCCATTCTTCCTGGAGACTTTACCTATACCTTGACACGAATGTCTCGTCTCGGGGAAGCTCACTCCACTTGGCATTCTATGCCACGAATAAACTCTAAGATGGTATCTACTCGGCGCCTATACTACCCCCATCCGCATTGCCTTAGCGAAAGGAAACATCCTAACGAGCTCAAAATCCCATACTTGTCGTCTAGGGACCAAATCCTACTTAGAGTTAACCCACAACTTATTGTGGTCAACTCCCAACCATCTTCCTAAACTAACGCCGCATGCCCTAAGGGCCTAGCATCCTAAGAATCCTAAGGTCAATCTATCTATCCTAACCTAGTCGTATAAGTATAATACTAAATATCCCTAGTGTCCAAGACCTTTCCCGACTTCTGACATTAGCTCGGTTTCATGCGTGGGACGTCTCGCCGAAGCAAAATCCAAACAAGGAACCCTCCCGTTACACTACTACCTCGCATTGTCAGTCATCGAGAAGTAACGGTCGAAGACACCTGATCGGGATCGACGGAATCCTAACTCGAAACTCCATTACTACATATACGTCTAAGTCCTATCATAACAATCGACTGAGGCATTTACTTTCAGTAAGATGCCACCACTACTCTACCCCAAGAGACACATATACCTCCGCACAAATGGCCTTCTCATTAAGGCATAACCATAAGTCCCTATCGGACCTTCATCATTATAGTCTTCCCCACATCGATCCAGAGGAAAACTATCATCGTGCTCATATATCGCACATGAACTTAGCCCTTAATCACTCATATACGTGATTCTTGGCTATACCTTCCAACCCAACACTTAACCAACAGAAAAGAAAAGAAAGAAGAAAAGAACAGAAAAGAAAATGCACATCTCTCCACTCCCAACGTCGTTAAGGTTCGTGCGTGGAGCGTCTCGCCGAAGCGAAATCCAAACAAGGAACCCCTCCACACAGTCACCTTAACTAGCCGGTCATGGAGATAAGGCAAAAGCATACACAAGCAAGGCAAACAAAGCAAGCAAAGAGAATAAAATAAATAAAAAAATAAAAATAAAAATAAAGGAAACTATCTACACACCGTAAACCACCTCTATAAAGTCTCAACCCGTATCCAGGAGAGATGTTATAGAACAACTAGTCCTCCTCCTAGAACGAGAACTAGGATAGCCTCGCGATATATTCGCTTGCTATCACCCCAACCAATCTAAGAATATCTCTACTCGTATAATATATAATACAAGTAGCACGTACCACATATATCAACACTCGCCCCATAACGAGTGTGAAAGAAAAGACAGAACTCCCCTATCATGGAAGCCATATGAATATACTTACTACTATATATAGAAATACATACCGATACCATCACAAGCTCGATATACGCACCCGAATCTAGGGCTAGCACCAATATACTCCCATCTTACCTAAGGAATGCACTACTCGCACCCTAGTTAGAAAGTCCCACCAACATACTAGCCACCCTCCCGGGGCTGCTACCGATAGTTCTAAGACACGACATTATAGTCTTACCCGAACCAAACTACTTCCATCAAAGACTCAACTAGGAGTCCTATTCTTGCCGGTTATCCTCAATCGACAAGATCAGAACGCATACTTCCCTTGACTTCTTCAGCAAGAAGAACATCCTACCAGCCTCCCCGACCTTAGCTCCACGAGCCTTTCCCAGGTGGATGTCCACCAGTGGGGTCTCATGAACACTACTTCTCCAAAAGTGTTTCCAACACTTACTTATGAGCCTAGCATTTCCACTGAGAGGCTCTCTCTAGGGGCAAAAACATTCTGCCCCTCCATAACGAGGCGACTATCATATCCGCCACTTCAACCTTATTCCTAAGGGTGAAAGGTTTTCCTCAAATCCTCACACCTGAGCACTCCTATACCCAAATCCAGGCCAAAACTCTCGGGCCTTACGTTCTCACCGAACGAGGTTACACTTCCTCGACCAACCAAACTTCAACATGTGGTCCTAATAAAGAACCTCTCAACTCCGAATTAAAAATTGCTCGGAGTCCCAAGCATAGTACCACTCTCTACCGACAACGGTATGTGGAAAAACTATTTTCACCGCACTTAGTAGTCACGGCAGCATTATAAAATAATGCTACAAAGGGGGAGACCTCCAAAGCGGTCCTTATTCCCGACCACAGCCTACAGTTTATAGTAATCCCATCCTACGACGCCTTCACAACGGCCTTCCTCAGCGCCCTTCATCTAACGGCTTACAAGCCTCACACGATCGCGCAGAAGATCTTCGGGGTTCTCATTCCATAGCAGGAGAACGAAATCTCACAAGAGAATTCAACGACCTTATTCCTAAGTCTCTACATCAACATAGAGAAACGCAGAAGACATAAAACATCCGCACAGGTTCCTAAGGACTCTAGAACCTAATGCTCTGATACCATCTGTGACAACCCGCCTACTAAAATAATAGGTGGCCAGCCCAATACTCCAATAATCACAGGAATCATAGATGGTCCATTCTTAGCATCACTGTCGATTAACATAATAGTATGAGATAACCACCAATCATTTCAGAAAACGGATTGTCATATACAAAAAATTTAAAAGTAAAAGAGAAACACTTAGACAATCCCATTTGTAAAAAACGGTGGGTATCAAAAATCGATGAATAAAGTATGACAATACAATAAATAATCACCGAATAAGCTGTCGGTGCACAGACCAATGCAAATAATACATTAAGTATTACAATCAATATTTACAATATAATAAATGAGTGCAATACCTTGGGCAAACACGCCCGAATGAAAGTACTAAACATAATTAGAGTACAATATAAGGGAGCGTCTACTACAAGTATCCTACAACATCCGCAATATGTTGTAGCTCCAAGACAACTGGAATGGAATATGTAAATACGGGTGTCCATGCGGAGGAGCACCTGTAACGGCAAGGAATATGCAGCACAAAGAAATATAGAAATCGGTCAGGGCCGGGTTTGATATGATTACCATGTGACTAAAATGCATGGCAGGTAAGTCCGTAATCTCTCGCAGATAACAATAATATTCCTCACCTCTCAATCTAGCTGCAACCTAGCGCAATATAAATGATGCTCAGGTTATAGAAAGAACAGAAGGCTAACTTCTCCCCAGTCTCAACACTATGCCCTATTCGTGCGTGGGGTGTCTCGCAAAGCGAAATCCAAACAAGGAACCCCCCCGATACACTACTACTTAGGCAAGGTTGATCGTCGAGATACATTAGGCCCTGTCCTAATTAATTTAAGTACTAAAGGTTAACTTCTCCCCAGTCTCAACACTATGCCCTATTCGTGCGTGGGGTGTCTCGCAAAGCGAAATCCAAACAAGGAACCCCCCCCGATACACTACTACTTAGGCAAGGTTGATCGTCGAGATACATTAACCCTAAGCACGAAATAATAAATAATTACATGTGTGTGCATAAGTGTAGGAAATCACATCTACAACTACACAAAGAAAAAGAAATAAAACTCATCCATCATCTAATGGCACAATTCCTAATTCTATCTTTAGGAATATACATATAAATGGTACAACACTTTATCAAATGTTTACCAAATTACTTTCATCGTAAACTAATTCATTTCATGATTTTGTTCCTTATTAGGAAATATAATCATACTTTTCATGCTCTATTGGCATTTATCACCATTGTTCACTTTGTAAAAATATCTTCCTTATCAGGAATATGATCATCATCATATGCTCTTTATGGCCTTACATCGTGCTCTTTATGGCACTTCATCATGCTCTATATGGCATTTATATACATCAAGTCCAACTTGATTTAGAATAGTTATATTCATACATATATATATAACGATTCTAAGACCGCCCGTCCGGGTTTCCCCACTGTGCGCGCCCCTAAATGGCTATCATCTTCCAGGGCCTCCAAGACAACCTGGGATCCTATCGAAACGTCGGGAAGCGGCCATGAGCCTGCGTGGTAGCCAAGACCACACCCGAAATCTCCCTACCCCCGCAGAAAATATACAACCATAAGCGCTCCCATGGCCTAGGGACTATATCCACCCTGCATCATTAGCCAGGGGGCTTCACCACAACGCGCGCGACTTCCCTTATGATAGCGATTTAGAGAGGTGTGTATCCATAAATTATCATTTATGAAAAACATTACTTTTTCCATTTTTGAAAATTCATATTTTATATTTCCAAAAATCATCCATTTAGCCATTAAGCACCAGCTTTTAGAAGGTGCAATATATTCCTATTTAGTCATATATTATTAATGACCTAAAACCCAAAGTGCCACTAACCTCAGAATAACCTCGAATAGTTTATATAATTCATAAACCCTCAAAATGAGTCTCCATAATGGAGTGTCTCTCAAAAGTTCAACCTTAATATTTTAACTTCCAATCTCATCTCTAGGTTAATCTCCTAAATCATTCAGATATCAACCTACGCCACTTAGCCCTCGGGTAAGCCTAAATATCCCATTATCATCCTAGGGCGTTAGTCTACCCAAAACCACCCTCTAGGGTTCTTAATTACTTCCCAAAGGAAGGTTCCTAAACCATGGACTAAAAGAAAAAAGCTAAAAAATCAAAATAAGAGAATCTCACAAAAACAGGGGAACCGAATCGATTCGCCCCTTGGGCCGAATCGATTCGCCCTTACGAATCGATTCGCTAAATAGCCGAATCGATTCGGTGAGCAAAAACTGGCTTTCTGCAATTGCCGAATCGATTCGGTTTCAATCCGAATCGATTCGGTCTGCAAGACCTGTAACCCTCTCCTTATCCGAATCGATTCGCCCATAGGGCCGAATCGATTCGGTCCTGGGATTTTGCCCAGTTTGGGGCGACGGGTTACATACACCCTAAAATCCCAAATCTTTGATTTTGCCCAACATCAACAACATCTAATTCTACCAAATCATTCCTACACCATATACAACTAATAATTTATCCTCAAATCAAATTAAAACTAAGATTTAAGGGTTTAATCATCAAAATCAACAAATACCCATTTATGGGTTAAATCTCCAAAACCTAACTATACATGCAATTTATCACATTAAATCACATCTAGCAAGTAAGAAACTTGCCTCGGGGTTCGTAGTCTCTGATCCTCTTCCGGTAGCAACGGAAATCCGGTCCAAATCTTCATTTCTCTCTCTTTCTCTCCATTTCTCCCAACTCTCTCTTCTCTCTCTCTCTCCTTGGGCTTCTAACACAAATGAAGAAAGAAAAAGGGGTGGGGGACTTATACGGGTCTCAAAACATGAATCCCCACTTTTAATTGTTAATACACCACTAAAATGACTCGTAACCACTTAATTGAGTCATAACCCCTCAAAAATGCCTAAATCTCAAAAATTACAACTGGGCACTTATTTCGACTATCTCGACTATTCTAAAAACAACCGCACCCCCTATTTGGCATTCGGGAAAGTGTGAACTATTTTTATGTTCCAATTCCATTTTAATTCATTAATTATACCCTATTTAAATATAGGTCATAACCGTCGTTTTACATATAACGACGCAAAATACACAATATAACACTATTTACCTTCTCATAACGGTAAATAGTCAAAACATAGTAAATATTATCCCTAAGTCTCACGGGAAATAATATTAACTCCAACATTCCTATTTTATAAAAATTAGCCCATTAGGCAAAATAGTATAAAATAGTCGCTTGAAAACCTGGGTTGTTACACAAAGTTTAGTACTTTGAATCAAGGTTTAGAAAATAATAATTCGACTGTCGACTCCTCAAATTTAGAAGAAAATTCACAACCAATATCTTCTTTGGAAACAACGAATGACGTTGAACCACGAAGCAGTAAAAGACAAAGAACTGAAAAAACATTTGGGCCTGACTTTGTTATTTATTTAGTTGAAGGGGAATTAAATGAGACTAAGAACAAAACTAAATTTGTTCTTAATGTACAAGATGAACCGATCAAATTTCATGAAGCGGTAACATCTAGGGATGCTGTCTTTTGGAAAGAAGTAATAAATGATGAAATGAACTCAATTTTTTCAAATCAAACTTGGGTTATTTCCGATCTTCCCCCCGGGGCTAAACCTATTGGGTGCAAATAAATTTAAGGCAAGACTAGTTGTTAAAGGCTATAAGCTAAAACATGGAATTGATTACTTTGATACATATGCTCCTGTTGCTCGAATCACTTCCATTAGGATATTGATATCTCTTGCTTCTATTCACAATTTAGTTATTCATCAAATGGATGTTAAAACTGCTTTTTTAAATGGTGATTTAGAAGAAGAGATTTACATGGAACAACCCGAAGGGTTTGTTTTGCCTGGCCAAGAAAAGAAAGTGTGTAAATTGGTTAAATCTCCTTATGGCCTTAAACAAGCTCCTATGCAATGGCATGAGAAGTTTAATAATATTGTTATATCCCATGGATATAAAGTTAATGATACCGACAAATGTATATATAGTAAATTTGAAAATGGTGTTGGTGTTATTATTTTCTTATATGTGGATGACATGTTAATATTTGGGTCCAATCTCAAATATGTTGAAGAAACCAAAAGGTTTCTTTCATCAAAATTTGATATGAAAGATCTTAGAGAAGCTGATGTGATTTTAGGAATCAAAATTGTGAGAAATTATAATTCTTTAGCGTTATCTCAATCTCATTATATGGAAAAAGTTATTAAAAGATATAATCATTTTGAACTTAAGCCAGCTGCTACACCAGTGGATTCTAGCATCAAGTTAATGAAAAATACTGGGCGTGCTATGGACCAACTTAAATATGCTAGTACTTTTGGGAGTCTAATGTATTCCATGCATTGCACTAGACCAGACATTGCTTATGCAGTGAGTGTATTGTGAAGATTTACAAGTAATCCAGGACAAGAGCACTGGAATGAAATTTCTAGGGTGCTTAGATACCTGAAGAGGACTTTGGATTATGGCTTACATTATGTAGGATATCCATCTATTTTAGAAGGATATAGTGATTCAAGTTGGAATAATCTTGAATCAAAATCCAAGTCAACTACTGGTTGGATTTTTACGCTAGGAGGAGCAGCTATCTCTTGGGGATCCAAGAAACCAACATGTGTATCAGATTCAACAATGCAATCTGAATTTATAGCCCTAGCAGATGCATGTAAAGAAGCAGAATGGCTTAGAAATGTGTTGTATGATATTCCTTTATGGAAAAAGCCATCACCTTCTATTATGATAAGTTGTGATAACCAAGCCACAATTTATAAAATTTCGAACAAAACTTACAACGAAAAATCTAGACACATTAGTCTAAGGCATCAAATTATAAGAAAAATACTCAAGGAAGGAGTAATTACAGTCGACTATATTAAAACGAACAAGAATTTAGCAGATCCTCTGACTAAAGGTCTTGTTAGGGAGATGATATATATCACCTCAAAAGGAATGGGACTAAGGTCTATTAAATAACACAACTGTATTTAATGGGAACCCAACTCATATCTTGAAAATATAGATAGAGTTCAATGTGGTAAAAACAAGTTAAATTATAGTTATGGAACACTAGGAATTTTATACAAAAAGTTCCATTCCTATGTGCCTAGTGTTGGTTTTCTGCATGTTAGAGGATGAAGGTTACTTCTTAATAAATCATATAAGTGTGACTCGCAGAATCACTAAAGTTGATTTACCTATACGAGTGTCGAAAGTGTGTCCGCTTTCTATGGAATCAAGACCGATCCTAAAGCGCTCGTGAAATCAGGATTAGCACAAGGCCATAAAAGTGCATGCTAGAAGAACACTTATAAACTCATAAATCGGTATGTATGATAGTTCCGGCTAGTCTCAAAAGGTCCTTTGTTCAAGATACGTTCACCACAGCACCTTGATGAAGCTTTGAATTATTTTCACTATACGGAAGTTCAAGTCCGAAAGACACTTCTCATTTATGTACTAGATTTTAGCGATACTGCCAAAAGTTATTTATTGTCCTTTTGCTTTGCTCTCTTGTGTATATTGAAATTGGTGGGGGAATGTTGGATAAATTCCAATATTTATTGATATTTTAATTTTTAGTTTTTATTATTTTATTATATTATTGGTGTTTTATTTTAAACATAGTTTGGGTTTTATTTTAGAAGGTGGAAACATGAGAAAATCGGTGTGAAAGATATGGGAGTGCTCAAAATCCCATATTGTCCCACATTGAAACAATACTACAAAAATTAGTGGTATATCAACTAAAGGACAACTAAGACTCTTAGTTGACAAGTCAAATAAGTGGCTATGATCCTACGCATCACGGTGGTGCTTAAGCATCACCAATCGTGCACCTGTAAGAGCGTAAGCACGACACGCGACGCGCGAAAGGGCGATTGGGCGACTTAGGGCGCATTACGCACTTTGACGCACACTTGGCACTTCGCACGTGCGCATCGTCGCTTGGAGCGTGGGAGCCTAAAGTTTTGACGAGGTAAAATAGATCAACGGTTGTTATTAAACGATCCGATCAAAGGCTTTAAAATTCTAAACGACTTGATCTAAACTGTTGGATGAACTTGTAGCATTTTGTGTAGGGGATGTCCATTCGCTTACAATGGGATGCCTAATCTGAACCGTTAGATTGCAGCTGTTCCAAACAGGCACGATCCAACGGTTGCTGAGTCACTCATGAAGAGCTGTGACTGTTGAAGAACAGTCACAAAAATGGCTATAAAAAGAGTTCCAGGCCGTTGTTTTGGACACCGAAAATTTCTAGTTTCTCCTCTCTCCATCCTCTATATTTTGGCATTATCAAGTTACAAATTCAGAGTGTTCTCGGTTTGATCAAACAGTACATAGTTTGAATCAAAACAAATGTTCATACACTGCATTGTATCCTGAAGGTAGATTCTATAAAATCCATAGTGTACTCGCTGTCTCAATCGGATTGGGAGAAATTTTGCCTAAAAGAAAGCATTCCAAGAACGTGCCTTGCAGAAATTAATTAATATATTCCGTTCTTTCCATAACAAAACTCCAACATATTTTGGGGTGTGTTGGCTTGTTAGGTTATGGACCACCCCTCTCACGGTCTCACCAAACCATTGTCAACATCCATCGTGATCCACTCCCCACTATTTTTGAACCTTTACGTAACCTGTGTATCACTGCAACATAGTATTTGGTGGGTCCAATAAACTATTTGGTTATATTTTATTTTTGTCTCAAATCAAGATTTTTATTTCCAAGTATTCTAAGGAATTCATTATTTTTCAAATTTATCTTCGTTATGCATTTGGAGTGGAACACATACGTATAACTTGTTATTTTGATAATATTATTGGGATGGTTAACTCTGAAATCTCGCTTATATTTTTATACAGATTTCATCTTAAATTAATAATCTTAATTTGAAAGTCAAGATGAAAATATTTTACAATTATCCACCTTAGATCTGTGAATTGAATACCTTCGGACACATGCACCGGGATTATAGTTCTCCTGGTATTGGTTACTTTGTCACTTAATCTTATATACTAGTTTTAGAGTTGGGCTATTAATTCACGGTGGACCAAAAAGAATAAAAGGGATTAATAATTTGAGATGTGGGAATCATATGCAGTTTCGGGATTTTATTTTGATATTCAAAAATGTTAAAGGTATAAGTCATTATTATCGATGAAGTCTCATTTTTTAAATTTTTTTTTTTAATGATATCCTTGATCACGAGTGAATTCAAAACAGGAAGTGTTGTAGCAACAGTAAATTAAATGCAGAATTAAGGAACGAAATTACCCAATTTTGGAGCAAATAAATTTGGGACAGAAAGTATAAGAAATCCCGAAAGCAGGTACAGTCTAGAACACGGCTGAGTCGCGGACAATGTCTCTCTCTTTAAGGGGTTTCGCGGCTCTTCCCAATGTGTGCTGACGGTCAGAAATGCCTCGCCACCCCCAGGATAAAACAGCCTCCAATAAATAAAATACGGATTGATAAAGCACAAGAATCAATCCGGGCCATGTACACCCATTCGTAATAATTGCTCGAGTCTAATAATAAATCTGGGGCGGATTTATTATACCAGTGTAGGAAGAAAAAATTTAGAAGCAGTTTATGTGTGTTGAGAAGTTGCAGAACAGGTATTTTAAAAACGGAGGTGGAATACCTCTTTTATGGGGAAATAAAAGAGACGTTGGACAAAAACGTGGAGAGAAAAATCTGGAAAGTAGTGGGCAACTGGGTTAAAAATTTCAACTCAGATATAATAACGTTTTAATTTTCGAAATTAAAAAAATAGTTAAAAAATAATTTTTAAAGCCCAAAAAATAGTTTTGTATTTGTCCAACAAATTATTTCTTAATGAGCCCAACCCAAAGACCCAAGACCCGGACACGGGCACGGGTCGGGCTGGACGAACGGCTGCGGCGGCGCGCGCGCGTGTGTGACTTGGTCCAATAATTCCCCCACCCATACACACAAAACATTTAATGCCCAAAGGGCTTGCCCATTTGTTCCAAATAAATTGTAAATATACCCAACCCATTTTACACATCCCACCGATGTGGGACTATGCCTAAAGGCATTTCAAAGTTTGCATCTTTAAAGTTAACAGTTGTCCGGCAACAGCTGTGTCCCAACATTCCCCCACTTGCAAAATTTAAAAACATTTTATCGAGCAATAATTCAAAGAATTAAGAATTGTGCATAAGCAAAGGTGTCTTTCGACTTGAAACTTTACGTAGTAAAGATGATTCAGAATATACTAGAGTAACCGTAGTTTTGAACTCTATCTCTGACAACCTCCCACACACAACCCTACTTGGATGTAATTCTAATAGCTAGCATATTGCGGCCATGTGCTTCTATCCCAGTATAGTGAACGCTCTAGGAATTTGCCCAAAATATCCATAGAAAGCGGCCACACTTCCACATTCACATAGGTGAGTCTATCAAGAATACTCCTGTAGCTAAGTTCCCCACTTAAAATAGAGCTATAGATCTCATTAAGAGTTATCATAACTCATCCTTAACTCGCTTCAGGATATCATGCTCCATAGGGATGGACTCGGAGTAAAACCCCGTTCTATATTAATTAATAATAGCATGATTCAACCCATATCACTTGTGACTTGTTATTACCCTTTGAACATATTTCTTGGGATCTCCAGTCCATATGTTGGGTTACCATCACAAATGACTCGTTTATCCAAGGGCTTTAGTCCCATCCCTTTCGAGGTGTTCCACACCTTCTCCCTAGCTAGTCCTTTCGTCAAAGTATCAGCTAAATTTTGTTCAGACCATATATGATCCACCCTCACAGCACCCGTAGAGATAAATTCTCTAACAGTACTATGCTTATGACGTATTTGTCATTTCTTACCATTATAATAACAGTTCTCAACTTTTGCAATAGCCGCGGTACTATCACAATGAATCAAAATGGTTGGTATCGGTCTTTCCCATAATGGGACATCTGACAGGAGGTTTCTTTACCAACCCGCCACTTCACTAGCAGTAGCTAGCGCTATCATCTCGGACTCCATAGTGGATTGAGACAAAATAGTTTGTTTCTTAGATTTTCAAGACTCTGCACCACCAGCGATGCTAAATATATATCCACTAGTAGCCTTAGAATCATCAGATAGGGTGTTCCAATCAGCATCACTAAATCCTTCAAGGACAGCGGAATGCTTATCATAGTGTAATGCGAGGATCATCGTCCTTTTAAAGTACCGCATGACCCTCTCAATAGCATGCCAATGCTCCATACTAGGTCTACTGGTAAATCTACATAGTACTCCCACAGCATAAGCTATGTCAGGTCTAGTGCAATCTGTAGCATAACGTAAGCTACCAATAATGCTTGCATAAGCATTTTGGTTTACACTGTCGCCAGTGTTCTTAAATAACTTTACACTAGGGTCAAATGGAGTACTAGCAGGTTTACAGTCAAAGTAATTGTATTTCTTTAGAACTTTCTCAATGTAATGAGATTGATCCAAAGAAAGTCCCTTTTCTGATCTAGTAATATTAATTCCCAATATTACACTAGCTTCACCCAAATCCTTCATATCAAAATTGGCATAAAATAATGATTTAACATTTTCTACGGCATGAATATTAGAACCAAATATAAGCAAGTCATCAACATAAAGACATATGATAGTGCAAATGTTCTCCACATATTTATAATAAATGCATTTGTCACTTTCATTTATTTTAAACCCATTAGAGATGACTCAGCCATCAAATTTATCATGCCATTGTTTAGGTGCCTGTTTGAGTCCATAAAGAGATTTATCTAATTTACATACTTTATTTTCTTGACCGTGTATAATAAAACCTTCAGGTTGATCCATATAAATCTCTTCTTCTAATTCTCCATTTAAAAATGCAGTTTTAACATCCATTTGGTGTACAATTAAATCATTTAAGGAAGCTATAGAAAATAGTACACGTATAGACGTTATTCTAGTCACGGGTGAAAATGTATCAAAAAAGTCTACATTTTCTCTTTGTCTAAAACCTTTGGCAACAAGACGTGCCTTATATTTTTCAATAGTGCCATTAGGTTTTAATTTCTTTTTAAGAATCCATTTACACCCAATTGTTTTACACCCAGGAGGAAGGTCCACTAAATTCCAAGTTTTATTTGTTTCCAAAGGATCCATTTCATCATTAATATCCCCTTGCCATAAATCGGCATCTAAAGAAGATAAAGCTTCTTGAGTAGTGTTAGGATCCTCCTCTAAAGTGTAAGCATAAAAGTCGGGACCAAAATATTTTTCTACACGAGCCCTTTTACTTTTTCGAATTTCTAAAACGGATTCATTATTTTCTTTGTTTTTATTTAAAGAAATATTAGTGGATGACTCGCCCCCACTATTTCTCAATTTAAAAGGAAATTTATCTTCATAAAAATCGACGTCATTTGATTCAATAATTACTTGATTTTTCAAGTCATAAAATCGGTATGTTTTGCTATTAATAGCATAGCCTATAAAAAAGCACTCATAAGCTCTACTTGCCAATTTAAACCTTTTATGGTCGGGTATACGTACATAGGTTAAGCACGCCCACGTTCTAAAGTATGACACGTTGGGCTTAATATTTTTCCAAATTTCATAAGAAGATATTTTCATTTTAGTCTTAAGAATTCTATTAAGTACGTGACACACAGTCAAAATAATTTCACCCCACCAATGTGAGGCAAACCCTGAATTTAATAAAATAGCCACATCTAATTCAGTTAATGTCCTATTTTTTATTTCGGCTTTACCGTTCATTTCGGGAGAATAAGGGGCAGTTTTTTCGTGAATAATACCGTGGGTTTTATAAAATTCAATAAATGGTCCAGAATCATATTCGGTGCCTCTATCACTACGTAACCTTTTTATTTTTCGATTAAATTGATTTTCAATTTCATTTAAGAAAATTTTAAACATGTCAAACGCTTCACTTTTATTTTTCATTAAATACACAAACGAATAATCGGAACAATCATCAATAAAAGTAATAAAATAGCGTTTGCCATTTCTAGTTGTGACACCATCCAATTCACATATATCCGAATGAATTAAACCAAGTGGTTCGGATTCTCTAAAAATAGATTTATGTGGTGTCTTAGTAATTTTTGCTTGACTACACAATTCACATTTTTCAAAATCATTTAATGATAATTCTATAATTAATTCTAAAGTGCTCATATTTTTAACTAGTCGTTTATTAACATGACAAAGCCTATCATGCCAAACATTAAATGAACAAGCAATATAAGCAGAAGGAGAAATTTTATTCATTGCATCAACATTCAATTTAAACATCCCATCAGTGGCATAACCCTTGCCTACAAAAATTCCATTTTTGGTCAAAGTAAATAAATCAGCACCAATAGTTTGAGTAAAGCCAGCTTTGTTGAGAAGATAACCCGAAACCAATTTTTTCCTTATTTCGGGAGTGTGAAGAGCATCTTTGAGGATAACAGTCTTTCCCGAAGTGAACTTTAATTCCACATTTCCAGTACCAGCAACCTCAGTGGAGTGAGAATCACCCAACAACACCTTCTTATCTGCAGTCTCAGAATAAGTCTTAAACATAGTACGGTCATAACAGATAAGGCAGGAAGCGCCAGTATCTAATCACCACCCTTCGGCACCGCTAACGATGTTGATTTCTGAAATCATAGCACATAGGTCCTCTTCGATCAAATTTGCGTGTGCTTGTGGCACATTGCGACATTTGCGAGCCATATGGCCAGGCTTGCCACACTTGAAATAGAGAAACTGTCTCGAGTTGCTAGACTGTCCATTTCCACGGTTCTTATTCTTATTCTGAGTCTGAATCTGATTTTTAAAATTCTGGTTGTGGCTCTTTTTCTGATTTTTCATATTTTTTTCGTTTGCCTTTAAAACAACTGGAGTGTGGTTCTTTTTTTTATTTTTGTTGTTAGACATAACAAGAATTTCATCTTTATAGTCCTGTTTTCGGGATTCCTCCTCAATTCTCAATTTAGTAATAAGTGACTCTAGTGAAAATTCTTTAGACTTATGCCTCAAAACATTTTTAAACTCTTTGAACAGTGGAGGCAATTTATCAATAATTATAGTCACCTGAAATTGCTCATCTAAAGCTATGCCCTCGAAATAATTTCATGGGCAATCATTGCAAATCATGGGTTTGAGCAACAACATATTTGTCATCCGTCATTTGAAATTTCAAATAACGGCTGACGGAATATTTTTTAGCCCCCGCCTCCTCCGTGTCATATTTTTTAAATAGTGCATCCCAAACATCTTTTGCAGTTTTATAATTGGCATAATAGTCATAAATTTCGTCACTTAGAGCATTCAAAATATAATTCTTGCACAGAAAATCATTTTCCTCCCAAGTTTTAATTGTTTTGCTTTCCTCAATAGTAGGTGGATTATTTACTACAGGTTTGTCAAATTGAACACGCGATGCAACTTTTTTCGTAGTTAAATAAAATAGCAGTTTTTTGCTCCAACATTTAAAATAGGTGCCTTCATATTTGAAAGGCTTATTAAGGTTGCTTGAGTTAATTTCGTCCATGGAAGAATTTCTAACACCTTAAAATTGTTGTAGCAACAGTAAATTAAATGAAGAATTAAGGAACGAAATTATCCAATTTTGGAGCAAATAAATCTGGGACAGAAAGTATAAGAAATCCCGGAAGCAGGTACAGTCTAGAACACGACTGAGTCGCGAACAATATCGCTCTATTTAAGGTATTTCGCGGCTCTGCCCAATGTGTGCTAACAGTCAGAGACGCCTCACCACCCCCAGGATAAAACAGCCTCCAATAAATAAAATACGGATTGATAAAGCACAAGAATCAATCCGGGCCATGTACACCCATTAGTAATAATTGCTCGAGTCTAATAATAAATCTGAGCGGATTTATTATACCAGTGTAGGAAGAAAAAATTTAGAAGCAGTTTTTGTGTGTTGATAAGTTGCAGAACAGGTATTTTAAAAACGGAGGTGGAATACCTCTTTTATGGGGAAACAAAAGAGACGTTGGACAAAAACGTGGAGAGAAAAATCTGGAAAGTAGTGGGCAACTGGGTTGAAAATTTCAACTCAGATATAATAACGTTTTAATTTTCGGAATTAAAAAATGGTTAAAAATAATTTTTAAAGCCTAAAAAACAGTTCTGTATTTGTCCAAAAAATTATATCTTAATGAGCCCAAACCCAAGACCCAAGACCCGGACCCGAACACGGGCACGGGCTAGGCCGAACGGACGGCGGCGACGGCGCGCGTGTGACTTGGCCCAATAAGTCCCCCACCCATACACACAAAACATTTAATGCCCAAAGGGCTTGCCCATTTGTTCCAAATAAATTGTAAATATACCCAACTCATTTTACACATCCCACCGATGTGGGATTATGCATAAAGGCATTTCAAAGTTTGCATCTTTAAAGTTAACAGCTGTCCGGCAACAGCTGTGTTCCAATAGGAAGTTTTCTCTCACTCTCCGCGATCTCTTTCTCACGGAGATTTCCTTTTGAGAGACAACTTGACTTCAGAGACCACCACCGAATGGTATTTGACTGAGACAGTGTAGAATTTCTTCTTCCCTGCTCCAAGTTCGATACAATACCTAGCCAACAACGCTTTCAGTAGACTTAATTGTTGATTGATAAGTTGCATGTGTGTAAATTAAGATAAGTTTTACACTATTAAATAACTTTTTTATGTTATTCATATTTACATAAAGTGGCAATTAACCAAACACCCATAGGATATTATTACTTAAATAATTAAACTAGAAACATTATTCATTTAAAAAAAACTCACCTAACCCTCACATTCCCCTCCGTCGTCGCCCCCACGACCACCACCAGAAAATTTGTCGCGAACATGTCGTCGGAGTCGGCCATAGATTAGTGACAGGGGTGAGGAATGGTTATTGTCGCTTAGACCTGTCAACGGGTCGGATCCAGACCAGATTTAGGATGATCCAGATCTGTTTAGCAATAACTTAATCAGATTTGGATCCAGATCCAATCTTAATCAGATCTAGAATATTGGATCCATATCCGGATCTAATATCGGATCGAATCGGTCTGGCCATATATATACGTTTATTTTAATTTTTATTTTATCCCAATCATTTATTCTTAATCTTAGATTAAAATATTTTATAATTTATTATAATATATGATTCGTAAAAATAAAACATATATTACTTTGATCTATACATATTTATACATATAATACTTACATACTATATAGATTTAGATATATTAATAAATATATAAATTTATATATGTTATGTTTAATCGGATCGAGTCCTTAACGGATCGGATTAGTCTAAATCCAGATCTGATCCATTTAATAATCGGATTATCGGGTAAACGGTTAATCGAATTTTAAAATATGATCCAAATCTGAGTAAATGGATCGAATTCGGATCGGGTCTAGGCCCAGACCCGATCCATTGACAACCCTAGGTGTCTCTAGCAGAACAATAGTCCATAAAGGATGTAGGTTTATATGTTAAGTATTCTTTTGTTAAATGATAATATGATTGGTATTATAACGTTGAACTAACAATTATTTAGCCTTTAAACAAATTGACCATCAGATCTGACATACTTGGTACCAATACTATGCATGCAAAATAATAAGTAAATCAGATATTGACAAAGATTCAGATGGTATCATCACATTTTTCTGAATTTCCATTACTCTATAATGTAAGTTCAAATCACAAAATCAAGATGAGGCTTCGATTCATCTCTATTACTTTAATTTTTAGAATTTTTTATTCACGCAAAATGTGATTGAAGGGAGTAAGACTTTTCATAGTTTAAATCGGTGTACGTTGATCATTCCTTATGTGTCTGCGTGTGTAAAGCAAATGATCCACGGGATTGTGGCATAAAGATTAGGGGAGGGAATTTGTGGCATGACGCGATGACACAACACGAAGCTAGCAAATTAGGGTTGGTCATTTCTTGATACGAATCTGAAAGTAACTCAATTAGTAAAATAGAATAATAGTGGGTTGTGTTAGTGTCAAACATTAATAATTCAAAAATGATATGAAAAAATATGTTTAAATAATGTTATGCGAACAAACAATTGAATATTTTTATATCTTGATCTCGTATTGTCTCAATTCATGTAAAATTAAATAATATTTTAGGTGTTAGCTGACAAACAATTAATCTGTGTAGATCTTATGAATGGTAAACTTAGTATCATGACAAGATATTAAAAATAATATTATTTTTCAATTTCTAGATTTTGGTGTTAAATTAGAATACCACACCACCCTATAACAACAAGCAGCCATGAATTGACACACCTAAGAATGATGATGGAAAGATGACCAAATGTTCTATATATTCATTGGCTCGTTATCCTCCGAATGATGAAGGTGGAGGGCAGTGCCGGCTCATGCCTCAGGCAAGTGAGGAGGCTGCCTAGGGCCTCACCATATATAAGGCCCCTAATTTTAATAGCTATTTATTATATTATATATAAATAAATACATTCATTGAAAAAAGTAAAAACTCTTCATATCTTCAAGGCTATTAAAAACAACTCAATAGACAACTAAGCCCATTAAAAGTACACGATTCATTTCTTCTAAACTAACAATCCTCTCTCCCCACTAACGATTCATCTCGTTTCTCCCTCTCTCTCTCCAAACTCCACTCTCCTCTTCCTCATTATATTTTGTTCATACAAAGGAAAAAAAAATTGCTCATCCAAAAAAAATCTGGTGACACTATAAAACTTCTCTCATACAAGGTTTGTTTTTTGTTTTATATATATACTATATGTTATGTATATTATATTGTTAATATTATTATATATTTTTTTTACTTTTTTGCTCTTTTTATTTTATGAAATTGTTTAAACTTCAATGATTATTCTATTAATATGTTTTTAAATGTTGACAGGTTGAAAGTGAATTTTTTTTTTCAATTGGAGAAGTTTGTTATTCGGATAATCAGATTGAATATACATTGGCGTGATCAGGTTCTATTGTTCTATAATAATATTTATTTGTTTATGTGAAATAATTAGAAGAAATTATATTTTAGCGGCTAGATTTACTTTTTATTTGTGAATATATTCATATTTGTCTCTACCTATATACATATATCCATATTTGTCGCTAATAATTTTTACAATAAAAAGGGCCCCATATTAATTTCTAGCCTAGGGTCCCGATTTTGCTTGAGACGGCCCTGGTGGAGGGTGCGTACAAGATTTGTTTGTTTTCGTTTGTAATAGAGATATGATGTATGTGTTGGATAATTAAACTTATTGAGTCTTTATTTAGCCATAAATGTTGCGAGTTTTTTAAATTTACTCTCATAAATAAGTTTTGGAAAATCTTTTATATTAGTCTCATTTAAAAGAAATTTTATCATATAATTCATATTGATTAGTTAATTATTAAATAAGCCTTATCAAGCATATATATATAGGGAGAGGTTCAAAAGTGAACTTAAAAGATGAACATTTTAATGACCCTTAACAAAAAACACTTAACGACCCATTAATTTTAATTCTTATGTTGTAATTTATCCGCGCCAACGACAACATACGCGCGTATGACACACATGTGTGTTTTTTAATATCACCCCCTACCCCCCATATGCACGTCTGCTGCCGTTGGCGCGGACCAATTGCGACATAGGAATTAAAATTAATGGATTGTTAAGTATTTTTTTGTTAAGGTTCATTAAAATGTTCATCTTTTAAGTTCACTTTTAAACCTCTCCCTATATATATATATAACAATATCAATAACATTTTACAAACATATAAACCCTAAAAATATCTACCAAAGTTTCCACCGCCACCACCACTGTCTCCACTGCAATCTATCATCGCCGCCACCACCAATTGTTACTATCACCATCACGGTTAATTTTTACTAAGGAAAAAAAAGGTAAATAGTGTTTGAAGTAAATATTTACTATCACAATAAAAATAAGAACAAAGAATATGAATAAGAAGTGAGACAAAACTTACATGAAAACTAAAACTATGCTCGTACAGTAAAATAAATCAAAACAAGAATACCGATAATGTGAAGAACAAGGGAACAATTAATTCAAAGTAAATATTTATTTTGAATGTAAATGTTTACTAGAATAAGAAAATTAATTGAAATTGAATATCTACTGCAAATTTTAAATTACCACGCAAGGGCATTCGAGTTGATCAAACCTATGTCCACCCCTAGTCAAGTCTAAAATACATAGTTGAATTTATCTCGTGTTCATCCATTTGTCATAGACTTGTCACATATACAGGGATGGAGTCAGGAATTTTAGTAAATGGGGTATAGAAAACTACTAACACAATAATAACAAGCATAAAAGGAAAAAAAACATAATATTAAAATGAAATTTTGGGTCCAATTACAATTATAGTATTCCTTGATGAGTTTTCATATTTTGTAAGCGTCCGATGATAAGCAAATTATTTGTGCTATCAAAATACTTTTCAATATACGCATCCATGATATCACTCCACTAATCTACCATCCTATTGCATAATAAATTACTTATAATATTCATCACATAAAATTCCTGCTCTAGGATAGTTGTTTCAATCGATAAGATCAATGCCAAGGTCATAAGAAAATACATTAACGAAAACACCTCACGTTTCTTTGTCTCAGCGTAGTTCGACCCATCAAATATCGTACCATCAAAACCACCAAAATTCATGCCTAACTTAACGGAATCAAAACACAATAATTTAGCGTAACCTACTCTAATACCAATTTGAGAATATGTGAAACGAGGCACGGATGGTCTGAATAAAAAAAAATCTATTTTTTATATTTTTATTCTAATGATCAAAACTTTAAATAAGTTAAAACCCAATAAAACTTATTCACCAAATTAAATCGTTATGTTGTGAAAAATCAATTTACCCAATTTTATCTTTTTAACCTAAAACATGCATTTTTTTAAAGCAAACAAATAGAATTTTATTTATACACAAGTGAGAAAAGCCCTCACTGAAGCTTACAATAAACTTGAGAAAGTAAAACCAACTATATAAAACTACTTAAAATAAACTTTAAAATTCCAAATTGAGAGAATTTGAAGAGAATCCATCTTAAGAACACCCCTAAAATCTCTTGGAAGATCCTCAATGTTTTAAGAGAACAAAGGAGGTCAATCAGAACTACCCAAATTTTCTAGAAAGTTTGTTGCCATGTTAGCTTCTCTAAAAATATTATGCAAACTATATGATAGATGAGCTAAGAGACCTTTGATTTTATCCACATCCCATCTAATTGTCCAAGGGTAAGAAATGTTCCCCTTATTAACTTCAATAAGGATCTTTGAATCATAATATATGATTAAACATAATCTTTTAAATCATGAAAAAGAGATGAGAGCGTGATGAAAAGAAGAAGACTTTGTTTGAACACTTGATTCAACTCCATATGATGAATGAAACATCCATAAAACTTCTACCAAATGATTCCTCAATATACCCCCACTTCCACTAAATCCAGGATTACCCATTGAGCTTCCATCTATATTGAGTTTCAGGTAGTCTTTTGATGGGAGAGACCACTTGACCAATCTGGGAATAATGTTAACTTTCCTAACTGGAGCTTTAAGAATTTTCATATCTGCTTGAATATGCTTTAAAATGGAGGAAAATGACATAGGGACATTATCATATTTGGATTTATTTCTATAAAGCCATAAATGCCAACATATGAGAGGATGGATAAGTTTAATATCTGATAGATTATTTCTTTTAGAAGCTAACCACCAATTAATGAATCTCTGTCTAATAGGACCTAGAGAGAGTATTCCCAACCTACTGTTGACGTATGACCAAACCTTGATTGCCACCTCACTAGTTGAAAACAAATTATCTAGATCCTCTTCCACATTTTGTTTACATCACACACATTTTGAAGGACCTCTGATCCCTATTCTTCTTACAGCATCATCTGTGGGAATGAATCCTCTTAATATTTTCCAACTAAGCACTGAAAATTTAGGAGGAATATGAGGATCCCAAATAAATTTTGAACTTGTCACTATGCAATCTACCTCTCTGCAAAACTTCCATGTTGAAGAAAAAGAAAATTGTCCTGATTCATTAGGAACCCAAATAGCTTCATCTGTTTGAATGTCCCAATTAGGTTCCTGAAGAATTTAATTAACTAGTTGCACCGGGAGCACTTGTAAAAGCTTTTCTTTGTTACATTACTTGTTGTTGATCTAATAATCAGAAATAACGCCTATACTTTGTCAGTCAATTTTAGAAGAAATTGGACCAAAAGTCATCTAGTGGTTAATTACCAGATCAATATGTCCATTATCCAATCTCCACCTGATATTGCTTTCATCTATGTTTCTCACTTTATAGAATATTCCCTAAGTATTGCATAAATTATTTAGACTTAGTTCCAATGGGTGCTTCTTCTTGTAATATTTTGATTTGATGAATGATGCCCAAAGAGAATTTGAAGTTATCATCTTCCACCAGAGTTTTATAGACATCGCATCACAAATGCCTTCTAGTTTTCTGATTCCAAAACCTCTTTCTTCCACTGGTTTACAGATTTGATCCCACTTACACCAATGTTTCTTCCTCAAATCTTCAGCTGAACCCCATAGGAATCTTGCAAACATAGATTCAATCCTTACTAACACTGATTTGGTAGGGCAGACAACATCTATTGTGTGAATTGGCATAGTTTTCAGAACACATGCATCTAGGTGATAAGCAGATAAAATAAATAAATCCAACACAACACATCGATGTACGAGGAAAACCACAAATGGAAAAATCTCGAACGTCCTAGCCAAACAGTTCATTATGATAAAGTTTTACAAAGACTAGACAGTAGGCTTATATATAACTCGTCTCCCTCGCAAGCCTTGACGCTCTTCTATCTTCGACCTCCCCTCCACAGTGCAACGCAGGAGTCCACCTACATAAGCTGTCACAATGCATGAATCCACGTACGATTCAGTATCCACCGATCAGGCCCAACAATAGTCTACGAAATCAAAACACAGAATCCACTACTTCTTCATGGCAATATAGAAAACCGGTACGGAGTCCATCGCACGAAACAGGTTCTCAACACAAAATGTAGAGAAACAAATTTTTGTGCCCAAACAGAAAGATCTCAAATCATAAGAAAAATGAAACTTGGATCTTTAAACGTAATGGGTGATAGTAAGGTTTTGAAACTTTTGTAAACCGATGTAGAATTAATTTTCGCCAAAAGTTTTTGAAAATAAGAGTCTAACACACTTTAAACAGTAAAAATACAAATTTCGAGGAGGTAAACTCGTTGAAACAAAAACACATATCTTGTTCGAACAATAAGCATTTTTCGTGCTATCGAAACTCCAGTTTGTTCGAACAATCAAGCTTTATCGTTGTAACGAGACTCTTTTTACTAGATAGAACATTCTTGTTTGATGTTCGTTAGATGTCCATTCTAAAGAGATTCGAATTTTGTGCTAATGAGATTAAACTTCGTTCCAATAAAAACAACATTCCGTTCAAACGGGATTCAAAACTCATTTTAACGAGATCAGAACCAAAAAAAATATTCTTTCTTCAAAAAATATTTTTAAAATAGTTCCAAATAATTTTGTTAAAAAATAAACACCCGTAAAAAATATCCAAGGATCATTATTCAACATGCATCCATACCTGCGATAACCTCACTAATCGTAAAGATAAACTTGACACTAAGCACGACACGATGTATATCCACTTTGAAGCTTTACCGCTACGTCTTCATCAAACATGTTATAGGCTTACGAGATCGGCAATACAAAGCCTAACTTATGACTCAAATATTTTGTCTAGAATTAAGCCAATTTCAAACAAATCAACTCGATTGGAAATTTGTCCTTACACTATCCATTATACATTTCAATTTTTATGTATGTTTCAATGCATGTGTGTGTGTGTGTGTGTGTGTGTATTTCGATGTGTTTGTATTTGAATGTCTGTGTTTTTCAGTGTGTGTGCATATATATATATATAAATATACTGTTGAAGTTTGAAATGTCACGAATTGTTTAAAATGCACAAAATTATTTGGGGCTCAAAATATGTCATCAAATGTAATAAACTCAAATTGAGTCGAAGTTTGAATGCACGAAAAATAATTTTTAAAAAACCCTCAAGTGGCGGAATTGAAATGAATGAAATTGTTTGGAGCTCAAATTGAGTCGAAGTTTTGAAATGTTTGAAATGCACTAATTGTTTGAAATACACGAAATTGTTTGGAGATGAAAATATTTCATCAAATATAATAAACTGAAATTTAGTCGAAGTTTGAAATGCACAAAAAATAATTTTTAAAACACCCTTAAGTTAGTTAAAAACATTATATATACACCGTTAAACATCAAATTTTCATATAAAGAAGTACTTATCAATGTACATAATAAATGTGCATGTTTTTTTTGTGTGTGGGTGTGTTTATGTCTGTGTATGTGTGTGTGTGTGTTTGTTTATGCATGTGTGTTTGATTTTACTCATATGCTTTATATTGATATATGTCCCTAGTTATTGTTAGAAATTGTATATGAAACCCTTGATGTAGAATTGACTTATTAAGGTTTAGACTTGTTCTTGAATTTATGATAATTGGAATGTATATTGAGTAATTGAGATATAGTTAAAAGTATAATTACAATATGAGAAATTTCATATTAGGTATAATTAATTTTATAACTCCGTGACTAATATCCTTTATACCAAATACTTTATTGATGAAACTCAAAGTATGAAAATGTAAAATTGTTTTCATAAGAAGATTTTATGTTTGAACACCCTATGATATTATGTTCATGGAATCAAATAGACGATTTAGAAGGAGTATGGGAAAAAATTGTGTTGGATTATTGGGTTTATGGTTGTTATGGCTTGTGTTGAATGATCATGTCTAAATATAGATGATGAATACTTAAAACGCTCGCTCTATTAATTTTTCATTATAAACCTTGAACTAATTATTCGTCTTAACGACTACCCTATCTTAACAACTACGAGCATAGATACACACACACACACACTCACAAATGCACACATACACATATATGCCCATACACACATTCACGTGCACATAAACTCACACTCGTACATCATAGACTCACATTCGCACATATATACATTAAATGTTTAGAATAGAGACATTGGTTAAATTTTTATGGTCTTATTCACCCATTCATTAAATTATTGTAGTTGGGGTGAACCCAAATTGGTGAAAGAGTTTGCACAATTGGTGAACATATAGTAATTTAAGGTTTAATTAAATTAAAATGAACTTAAACTGGACTTCTTGTATCTGATTGATTGGATGGAAAACCATAATTTATTTAGGATTAATTAGAGTCATTACCTCTACGACTCATATTCACACCCTTTATATATTTTCTCAGGAAAAATGAGTCACGGCTGTAATTACTTTCAACAAGAGTACAGGTGCAGTTTGACTGTACTAAAACATATTTCATTAGTGCGCGCCATATAGGGGGACTCATATTTACAAGTATGGGAATAGTAAAGTTAAACAATTTAATTGAGGAACATCACTAACTTGATCGTACTTTCTTACATATGTCGCTAATTTTTTTTAATTGCAGGAAATATCGAACAGAAACAAAAATAGTCAACCAAATTGTGGAACATCGCCAATTGGGCACTCCTATACCCCAATATTAATTCTCATCTCCTCTGAGTTATCAATACTTCACTCCGTCAGAGATTCAATCTACCACTCCATCTTCGAGTCATCAAACTCAAGAACCCCTAGTAATCCAACACCCCCACCTCCTGCTACTGAGGGATACCGACAAAATCCTAAGAATCCCATTGGATTCTCCTTGGGAGGAAATCATCCAACCGGTGATAAAGCTGACCTTCAGCTTTTTAAAAACTGTTGTCAATGTCTCGAAAAGATGATTGCGGGCGTCAGGGGTACAGAAAATTGGAAAAAGGTTGATCCTTCCATAAAGGATGATGTTTGGTAGCAACTTAATGAGACATTTTCATTACCAATCGGTTTGAAGGCAAAGGTTCTTCTTTGAGTAGCTGATCAATTAAAAACCTATTGAAAGAACCTTTAGAATAATTTTTTCTAGAAGGGGGCAACAAATTATGATATTTTAGGGCTAAAAAATAAATTTCCTTAAAATGTTGAAATGCCCACTGAGTAATGGAACAACTTCTTGAAGAATGAGGCCAGAGAGGGAAAACTGACTGAGAGGGAGAGAAACAAACTAAACATGTCAAAATAAGTTGATGTCCACAAACTTGTTGCAAAATCTTATTATAATCTGAAGGATAAATGGGTAAACGGTTCAAGGGGACATTGAAAGAAGGTAAAGACATTAATAAGGTCAACTTATACTTACATAATCGATGGGCAAGCAACCAATAAATTCCCAGATAAATTGGCTTCGACTCTAATGAGTTTGAATTTTGTTATCATACATATATACACGTTATAATATTGTTATTGTTAAAATCATAACCATAAATATAATATTATGTTACATGAAATAATAGCAGGCATGTCGAGCACTCAGTCCGAGTGCAACCCCTATGACATTAAAGAAGATGCCCTAACCGAGGTATTTAGGAGGGATAATAAGGGCAATACAAGAGGTGACAGATCATGTATGTCAAGTAGAAAATTACAGCTCAGTGCGCCTCTATTAGACGAGATTTCTTCAATGTGGAGTCACATGTCGAGAGAGGTAGAAGACCATGCCAGGACTAAAGGATAGGTGTCAGAGCTTTGGAGGGAGGTGGTCAATGTTTGCAACAACATAACAATCCTGACGAATGAAATCCACGAGTTGGTCCAATTCTTTACTCAACAATAGGTTTAGTGTAATACCCCGTGCAATCTGACGAGCGAGGTGGCCAGCCTCCTTCGCCAAACTATGTCAAGCATCACTAAATAAGTTATCATTCTTAGCATGTGACAGATATATGAGACATTTAAAAATTATTCCATAAGATAATAAGTAAATTGATCCAATAAATATAATCATTCATGCAATATTAAAATCCATCATTATGCTAATCTCCAAAATAAATCCAACTCCAAATAAATATAAATTCAAATGAAATAATCCAAATGTAATTGTCTAACAGAAATCAAAAATAACTGTGGAACCGATTGGCCCACCAAATCCATAATGAAAGTAACATAATAAATGTGACGGAAATGTAAAGTAAATCTAAACTACTAAAGCAACTAAAATAAAACTCCAGCTACATCTCAGAAATATCTGCAATCGCTCATATGCAACTACTCTAGCGTTATACTTGAACTATTAGTCAATGAAATGGGTCAGAGCCCACCACTTGAATACTAGCTACTCTCTCCAATTAGGGCCCTTGAACCTAGACAGTAGAATTATACATGATAAACACCACAATAGAGTATTTTAAAGAGATTCCAATTATTCCATTAGCGCTATAATTTTAAAAAATTCTCTTATCCTTACTTAATTTAACACACTCTTGGCACGCTTAAAGTTCTACACATCACACCCACTCCCCTCACTATAGTCAGTCAGCCCGATTTCTGGTAGTTGTGCATATACTCGTGAGGTTCCATGCACGACACATCACTATAGCTAGTCGGCCCCACACATACTCGTAACACCAACACACACCCACGTCACTATAGTCAGTCGACCCACATTCTATCAGCCCTGCACATACTCGCACCGCAAATCCATTTTAATACCCGCTTATTATCTTAGGTATTAATTATCAATTTCTCATTATTTTATTTTAGCCCCACCCTATTATAGAGCATCAATCCTCCAACATATCTATTCGCATACCTAGAGGTTTTTAAAACAGAAGTACGTCATACCCTTTTATATAGGATGAATCTCTACCATTAATCTCTTTCTAGTCTCGTGCCTAGGCTATCAAATCAATGGAACGACACAAAAATCAGCCCCACACCGAAATATCTCATCCGTAAAAATATACACTAACTAGTCCCACACCTATAAGGTGTTAATCACAACTAAGGCATACTCACTAGTCCTATACCTAGCAAGCAAGCCTAAAATTAAGGTGAGAGCATAACTACCCAAAATCCTGTCATCCCCGTGGTGATAAATATAATCAAACCAATCATTCACATACGATATATTATCAACAATTCTACAAATTTCTCATACGTTCACAAATAAATTTAGTATAATTCGTTCAATCCACCTTCATAATTGAAATAATTTATCTTATGCATCGAATACAATTTCACCCTCATGCAAGTTTGTAGTGCACACAATAACAATTTGTCTGTTATCCCACTTACACAATTTTATGTGATTTCACAAGTTACTTTTAGTTAACAGGTTTAGTATAATTTTCTACATGCAATTTACATCCATATTAATAGAAATCCAAACTTTACCCCAAGCACATAAGGGTTATAAGTTTTAATTCATATTAAGATTTTCATAAAAAATAAAAAATAAAAAATAAAAAATAAAAAATAAAAAATAAAAAATAAAAAAACAGTCCCAGTATAGATTTCACTTTCCCTAATTAAGGTTTCTGTTTTATTTTAAGAAAAACGTGTTATGTAATGTTTAGGCGATATTTAAAATATGTAATACTAAAGAGAAAGAATGGAAGTATTCATGCTTAAAGAAAAGTCGTTTGAAAATTCTGATTAGATGGTCATGTTCCTCTCGAAAAATCAGTAAAGATTCATTCTTGAACGATCTTAAGAAAACATGGTTTAAGCCTTCAAAAACTTGGGTTAAATCTTGATTTACTTTGGGGTTAGGGTTTGTAGATGAGAGGTGGTAAAATGTGGGAAACTTTTGGTTTAAAAGTTGGTGAAAAAGTGTTCAGACGAGTCTAACCTCGAGTTATTTTATATTAAAAGGATTAAGAGTTTTAATTAACTCAGACTCTAACAAATCCAACAAACTACCGACACTGACCAAGGCGAATCTATTCGCCCTCCAGACCGAATCGATTCGGACCTGTTCAGGTCGCCAGTTTCCCCCAAAAATGTGTATATATTAAATAAAAACTCGATTTCTCCCCCGATTTCAATTCCGATTAAAGTCCTATTTTCCATAAATCAAATCCAACATTTTAAAGTTCTAAAAATATTTGAATCCAGCAAATTTTTTTTTTCGAATTCCAAAATAAATTAAATTATTACCGATTTAAAATTACCAGGTGTTAACCTCAAGGATTTCCCTCCCAAATGCCTCCTCCTGGAACATTCCCCTCCTAAATGTTTTATCCCAGAACATTCCCCTCCTAAATGTCTCCCCCTGGAACATTCTCCTCCCAAATGCCTCCCCCTAGAAAATTGTCCTCCCAAATTCCACCTCCTGGAACATTCCCCTCCTAAATGCCTCCTCCAACATTCAGTGGATCATTGTCATCTATGCATGGTTAATTTGGATAGTCGTACTATATAAGGAACTTGTCTAATAGCAGGGTTATTGGTATGTGCACTCTCATTTCCATGATTGTCTAAACAAATGTATACAATCACACTTTGGCAATGGGTGAGGTTCATATATTCGCTGATAAATATATGATGGTTGCGAAGATGAGTCTGTGTACATTGACCACGGGGAAGGGCTTCTGTTAAGAAATTATGAAATTTGTTTTATTGTCGGGACAGTTAATTATTGGACAAGTCTACGCAATGAACAAGGTTTTCTTTTCAAAATTTATTCCATATTTACGGAATGATCGAGTTGAATGAATTTGCATTGAATTTGTTAGGGTTGAATGAATTTGCTTGAATTATAAACTGAGAGTTCTTGTATCCATCATGACCTTCATTTCAACTTATTTATATAGGTGACTTAAATTTTGAAGACTAATTAATGGCCTTCCCACAATACAAAGAGTGCATGGGAGAGAGTCATAGATTATTTGATCATCATGTAAAGAGAGTTAAGGAATTTATTAAATATACAGCTAGAAATCTTAATAGTTATAAGATTTTGTGTCCTTGCAACCGTTGTATTAACAAAAAATTTAAGTCCTTTGAAGACGTTAAATTGCATTTATTAATGTGCAGTAAGATGCAAGACTATAAGATATGGATATTTCATGGGAAAAATAAATGTTCCATTTGTTCTGGAAGAATTACCAGTACATGACCGCATGACGCAACCCCACCGGGTGGAAGTAGTGAACGATTCGCCAGTACAGCGTCCATTGACCGACCTAATTGATGATGCTTATGGAGTCCACAATCATAAACACCACCAGCCTATGGATATAGATAATATGAATTATGAACAATTCAATGAAAAAGTTGATGCTGAATTATGCAAAGGTCAGGAATACATACAGTTGAAAGCCGATGCGGCTAAAACTTTGTATAAAAATTGAGAAGAAGATCACTCAGTATTGTACGCATTGATCAGTTTGCATAATTTGAAGAGTCAATTTGGATTGTCGAGAATAACGTAACTGCAATTCTTATTTTTGTTTGATGTAGTTGAAGCTTGGAGATAGTAAGAAACTATATATAACTCGTTTTTATATTATTACTTCTATTCATTATATCACTATCTAAATTCTACAATTTAGTGAACACAATTAGGAATTATGAGCGTGAAATCGCCAAAAATTATAAGCAAAGTGATTTTAGGGCTTGGGTAGTAAAAGAGGTAATTCCAACCTCTTTTGTTGCGTTATTTGTGTATGTGTTGTAAAACATGGCCTAATACAAATCCATTAAAAATGCAACTTTTAAAGAAAGTTGATGTGTCTTCAAGGATTTCATGCCTAACCAAAGGTCCTAGTTTCCGTGCGAAGGAATTTAAATAAATCTGCGTAAATTATTTTTATTTCGTCTCACAGCCGTGCGAAGAAAAACTATTAACGCAAAATAGCAGGATATCAATTTATGCCTTTACTTATTGTGTAGATAGCAAAAGTGATAAAAATCCAAAGCACATGGTGTTGACCTATTATGGGATTGTCCAATAAATTTTGGAATTAGATTACTTAGACTTCAAAGAAATCATCTTCCATTGTGACTGGGTGAAGGTGGAGGACACTACGAATGGTTATAAAATTTATATTACCTCAAAAATTGTAATGGTAGATTTATTTAAGATTAAGAATAAAGGTCGCTTGATCAACGAGCCTTTTTTTGTTCCTTTCAAAATGTCAAGAAGGTATTCTACTCTGAGTGCATAAACGACGACAATTGGTCTGTTATTATGTATGCACCGAAGGGTTTGACTACTCAAGTAGACGCATTAAAGTTACCTAAAGAGTTCCGGTATGCTCTTGATAAAAATCCTAATTTGTTCATTCTTTTAGTTGATTTAGATGAAGAATGAGTTTCAAAACATTATACTATTATAGAACAACCCTATTTGTATCGTACATATTACAGCGACGCTTATATCTAATTAAGTGTGTGCATATTCTATTCATATATTTAGTTCTCTTACACTTGCTTCCACATCTCTCGCATTTTATAAAATATCATGTGACAGCCCGCCTATTCTAATAGCTAGTGGCCATTCCTCTACTAAAATAAAATAGGATTCTCAGTTTGGTTCATTCTTAGCATCACTCTTGAAAATCAAATTAATTACTAATGACCAATTAAACCTGGTGTCTAAATTTAAGAATTTATTAACCTGCTTTATAAAAAAAACATTCAATCGTAGTTATAAATATTCACCACAATGAAATAATAAGGAGTACTAATGGCATAAATAAATAAAGTAACTGGATAACTCTCGGTAAAACTCCCAGTACAATCACCCAACAGATAAATGGGATAAAAAAACTAAGCCTGAAAATTAAAGTTGTCCAACTGTGGGCGACATGCCCGAAATAAAAACTAAAATTAACATCCTAATTAGATAGAATAGATAGAGTCATCTAAGCAAATCCTGCAGGCATCCACGGTTGTTGCAGAATTGTCTGACTAGGAGGAAATTTTAATCTTGGTGTCCCTGTGGTTGAACACCTAAAATGTTTTGAAAAATATTTTGATATGGGTCAGTGCCCAAAACATTTTGAAAATATTTGCAAGTACTTAAATGAAATAATGAATATGCAGCATAATTATTCATGTTCATCTGGTGTCACACTCACATGAGATTATCATTGCCCCTCATTTATGGTGCATACCTAGCGCATTTATTTTAACTCCCTAGTTATTCTACCCCGCCTAAGTAATCCAATTTGTCAACACACTGTCCAATACGCTAAACCTCTAACGAACCGGTTTTGTTTGATGGGTTGCCTTGACAAGCTTTTGACGGATTTCTCCACTTTTCCATCAACCCTGGGAGTTCTAATCTTCACCCAAACCCATAATATGATTTATAAATCAATCCCAAACATAAAATTGTATATTTTTACATATATTTCATCCCAACAACATCCAGTTCATGAGATTCTCAATTTACATCAAGAATTGTGCATAGGTTCAAAACCTAATCTAAGATTTTATCTTTTAATGTTTAGATCATTTAAGAATTCATATTAATAATTATATTCACATTAGATCTAACATATAATGATAATAAAAGTTCTCTTCGATGATTTCATTAATCAAAACCCTATTTTAACAAGTTTCTCCTACCCAAAATTTGTCTCTTTCTACACCAAATTTGTACAAGAATTATTAAAAATTACACAAGGATTATATCAAGTTAAATACTTTCCTTGTGATTAAAGAAATTATGAGATTCTCTCCTTAAGTTCTTCTTTTGACGACATTCTGGAGCCAAGAATAATTCGATCTCCCACCCGGATCACTTTCTCTTCAATTTTCTTCAATTTCTCCCTCTCTTTTCTCTCCTCTCTCAAAGCTCTAGCCTTTAGAATGGTTTGATGGCTGCACACTCCATCATTATTCCCTAATTATAACCCTAAACACTCTAAATTCTGAAATTAAGTTAGCTAATTTGTGTAAAATAACTCGAATACCCTTTTACAGGTCCCAATTAGCCTAAAAAGTCCTTGAAACCCAATTATAACTCCCTAGTACTTATTTTCGACTATTTCGACCCATTCTGGATCATTAGTACACTCAAAATTACCATTTGATTTATCAAAAATTAATTTTCATCTCATTCCCAACACGACTCATCCGTGCGTCCCGAATAAGATACCGTTAAACCCGTCGATTTTACTCACTTATGATGTAATACGATTTAACATGTTTTCATATCCCTATCATACAAGTAAATGTAATTATACATAAATATTTATTCTTTTACTCACCAATTAATATTTATTTAAGTCACTTCAGTTAAATTACGTGCATACATGTAATTTATAATGCTAAAAAATACGGAGTGTCACATATCATTATGTAAATATTCTTAAGTTTTAAATGCAACAGTGATAACAAATCATCAATCTAAAGTAACCACACAAATGGTCACATATTCTATTGTTTTTCAATATATGTTGGTTTCCTCGATCAGTGGGTTGTGTTATGTGATATTCATCGAAACAGAGGTATCAAAGTCTCTTATTGGTAACATTGATTTCATTTTCATATATTATTCCATTTTTAGATTTATCACTAATCCGTTATTTTTATTATCATATATACATTCACATATATTTTCGTAAATAAAAAACCCAAAAATGGGGGTCTATACCACAATTTCCAATTTAGATTGTTCTCAGAATTTTCTACACTTTCAACACATTTTATATATTTTTTCATAATTAAAAGAGACCCCCCTGGATTCGAATTATGGGTTAGACTCCAACCTTGTTCATCTTACGAACTACATGGACTTTGATGTTATTTTTGGCTACGTTGTAAGGACATTGTTCTCATGTCCGAAATGTTTCATTTATTTATGTCGTACGCCGCTACATTTGGCACGCCACCTCACGATCTCACATGACCGCCTCTATCCGAATTCCGGGAATCAAGCATGCATTATCTCCACTAATATGTCCCTCATCTACATCAACGACTTCACGTTCCTTGATTGTAGGCTCGTAATGCAAGTGGAACGCAAGAGAAGTCAAATCAGTGAAACAAGGCATGATAGGGATGTTCAAGGGCAAATTGGTAATTTTACAGCCATTGTCCGGAGGACCGGTCAACTGTAAAGTTGAAGATCTTGCCGTAACAAAGATACTGGAAGAAACGGCACCTCAATCCGAGCTACGGTGAACAAGTTATGGCCCGTTGAAAATGGAGATATGTTCATTGAAAATTCTGGGAATTTTTCTAAGTGTTTAATCACATGTTCCCAGCACACTTTCCCGAACCCAGCCCGAAACCGGTTCGGGGGGGCGAACCGGTTCGCAGGGGTACCCGAACCGGTTCGGGGTACCTGTACGCTGGATAGAATTTCAGCAGTTTAAAATCGTGGGTCTCTTCATGTATTTCCCTATAAATACCAACTTCGGGAGAGTTGTTTTGCAAGACTTTAGAAGACGTTTTTGAGAGTCCAAATACATCTAGTCTTCATATTTTTGAGTCCCAAGACTCATGTTTTGATTCACACATCCTTGCCAAATATTTGTGAATCCTTTTGCAACCCAAGAACACAACTTTGGTTTGTTCAACCCTTGTGGAGAAGCCGTTTCTCTTCTTCATTGCAGCCCTACTGGAAAGGGATAGTTCCAACCGCGACTACAGAATCCGATACCCGAGGGTAATTCTTAGTCAACTTGTATTTTCATTGTAATCCGATTGTAAGCCGTTTTCTTACAAATTATAGTGAAAATAAATGGTTTTGCCCCTGTGAGGGATTTTTCCTTAATTGCATGTGTTTGAATGTTCTTGCGTAGATTATCAATTTATTCAATCACATATTGCTGCATGTTTAGGGTTTGTTTGTGTTAAAAGGGTTTTATATATAATTTGATCATTTGAACGCGAGTACACACGTTCTTCAAATTGGTATCAGAGCAGGTTACGCTAATTTATCGCGTATTCCTTTTTCCGCAAAATTTTTCTAAGATATCAATTTTCTGAAAAAAATTGATTTTTGAAAAAGTGCGTGTTCAAATGGAGAAGTCATATTATAAAATGCTTGTTTTTGACGGGACAAATTATGCTTATTGGAAAGCCCGTATGAGGTCGGCTTTAAAAGCCATTGATGAAGGTGTCTGGATTTTGGTTGAACGAGGGTGGACTCCTCCCACCGTGACTGTTGATAATGTGACCAACTTGAAACCTGACACTTCTTGGACTGATGAAGAATTTAAATGGTCATCTTTTAATTCTAAGGGTCTAAGTGTTATTTCTGGGTCTGTCACACCTGATGAGTTCAAACGCATAATGACGTGTACCACGTCAAAAGAGGCATGGGATGTTTTGCAACTTACCCATGAGGGTACGAACGCTGTTAAAGAGTCTAAATTACAAAATTTGGCCACCCAATTTAAGACTATCACCATATCTGAGTCTGAATGCTTTGATGAGTTTTTTGCACGCTTGTCGGACATTGTTAACACTAGTTTTAATTTGGGTGAGGTAATTGATAACACGCGTGTCGTTAAAAAGATTTTGAGATCTCTCCCAAAACGCTTTATTCCTAAAGTCACTGTGTTGAATTCTTTGGGAAATTTGAAATCACTTAAGTTGGAAGAACTTGTAGGAGATCTTCAAACCTATGAGATTGACATGTCTCCCAAAACCATTAAGGCTAAGGATAATGGGATTGCTTTAAAGACTCATTTTCAGAAAAAGAAAGAAAAAGTTTTTGAGTCCAAGTCTGAATGTGATTTTGACTTAGATGACTTGGCTCTGTTTGCAAAAAAATTCAAAAGAATTCTCAAATTCAAGAAAAGTGGAAATTTCAATGATAAAAGGAATGTTGAGAAAAATATTTTTGAAAAGGAAAATGAGAAAGATTTCAAAGACCCTCCTAAGAAAGACAGTGAGCGATGTTTTGAATGCGATGGTAAGGGTCATAGAGCGTTTGAGTGTGCCGCCCGTCTGAATAGAGAAAAGGGTAAAACTGTCCTGAATACTACCCTTAGTGACGACAGTGAGGTCGAGTCGGTGGACTCGGGAGATGAGTCACCGCATGAGCGTAACTTCACCACGTTCATGGCTAGTCATGTGAGTACCTTCAATGCTTCTCACGACGATGAGGATGCTACGTCACAAGGACACCTCGACAGTAAGAGCGATGAGAGTGAAGGGGAGGATGAGGCAAGTGAGAGCGAGTGTGATCTCCCACACGCTTACGCCGAGTTATATTCTGAGTTTTTTTAAACCAAGAAGCGTAATAATGCTTTAGTCCTTAGGATCACCGCTTTAGAGAAGGATTTAAGATTGTTTGGAGAGAGAGAGAGAGAGAGTGGTGGTGAGAATGAGAGAAATAAAAAACTTGAGAAGATAAGATGTTTTGAGTGCGATGGGACAGGGCACAAGAAATTTGAGTGTCCCACTAGACTTAAGAAAGAGGGCAAGAAAGTTGATATGCCCACTTCTCTAAGTGATAGTGAGGATGATAATGGTGATGATAGTTTGATCCAAAAAGCCTTTAGAAAGTTGTTTATCGAGACCATGGAAACAAAAAGGACTAATAGGATCCTAGGTCTTCGGGTTGGTGAGTTGAAGGGAGAGAATGATGAGCTTAAAAGGGAAAAAGGTGACTTGACCAACACGGTGTCTAGTCTGACGACACGTGTATCCCATCTCGAGGATGACCTCAAACAAGCACAAGAGGTTCAAGTCACATTAGAGAATTCACCAGAGCCTATATCCACCATTGTGAGTGAGTCCCATGGGTGTCCGTCTAGGAATGTTATTCCCAAAATTATTGATAAATTACTTCCTAGACCAGTTTATGTTTGCTCCCACTGCAAGAAGCGAGGACATCTTAGGGAATTATGTTCTAAGTTGGGTTTTGTGCCATATCATGCCACTTCACACATTCATGCACATGCACCCACTCATTATACTTTGCCTGCTCATTTTGATAGAGAGTTTGCACATATTCGCGAGCAAGTGAAGTTTTTTATCAGGACTACACATGATCTAGTGGAGTTGGTTCAAAAGATGTCACCATCTTTAGAAAACTCCACCGTTACTCCCGGTTGAGATCTAGTCTTGATTGCTAGCATAGGTTGTTTATCATGTTTTACATATTGCTAGCATGTATCATTAGTTAGTTTTTCATTTTTTTTTTAAAAAAAATATATACAAAAAGATTTTCTTTATTTTGTTTAAGAAAAGCACAAAAAGATTTTTTTGATAAAATTTTTGAAAAAGACCAAAAAGATGTTTGTACTTGTAAGCACCTTTTATGGATGAGCATTTAAGATAGCCAAGTCACCACTTCATTCCATATATCCATGTGACTGTTTGATAGAGATTTGAGAGGCTACATCATTTCATCCATGTGTTTTACATTGGTTGGAGTCTTTGAGATGTAATTAGTGATATCTTCCTACATGTTTGACTCCTATATCCTTTATTGCACACATGCACTGCTATATTTGATTATTGCACTTATCTATCTCATGTTGGCTTGCGTGTTTTCATCTCAATCATGTCTATACAATGTACAATATGCGATAAAACTTGACAAGATTGGAATGCATGTAAAAACCGTTTTGGTGAGACTGTGTGTTTGTGTATAACGGGGAGGGGCTGCGAAAGGTAATCATCTATCCTTTGCGCAAAAGCCACCGTTAAAAAGGACCTAAAAAACGGAGGAATTTTAATATCCGAGGTCCAAAGAGGTTAAAAGATCCCGAAAAAATTTACAGGCAATAAAAAGCAATTCATGCCAAATATGGGCCACTTAGGTTTCACCATCAATTCTCCAAAGTTTGAGAATTTAGAATGCCTCTATTCAAAATTATATCTGAGGGAGTTTGGTTGGAGAATCTTTAAACGGGTTTGCACTTCATTGAAAGTCCTGAAAAAGCATAAAATCATTTTGGACGTTATTGGTGTGAAAATCATTTTGAGCTTTGATTTGTTGATTTGATTGAGTCAATATCTTATATTGTCATTTTTTTTACACCAAAGGAAGCATTTGAGTTCATTCGCTAGGAATATCCAATATTCATCATGCATATATGTCATGTTTGTATGCATTGATTTTCCTATCGAATTTGATCACACCACTTCATTTACGCTATCATCGACTTGGTTGCTTTCTGTTTATTCATGGTGTGCTTTTATCCTAGTGACACCCCGCACTTGCTTATTTGATTTATTTCTCTAATTTGTCTATTTGGGGACATCATAAAAAGGGGGAGAATGAATTATGGGGGAGTTTTTGAAATTTGAGTTTGCTCATAAATTGATATATATATATATATATACATATATATATATATATATATATATATATATATATATATATATATATATGTGTGTGTGTTTATCTCATCATTTCAAACTCGATATGTCACTTGGTATTTTGCTTTATCTCATGTGTGTAGGTACTACATTGATGATCTTTGAATTGCACACCCTGATGAGAAAAGATCTGTTATTCCTAAAGAATTGAAGAACAAACGATGAAGACTATTCATTTATACCTTTTCCAGTTTTGGGTTCATGGGAGGGAAGATTTGTATAGGCAATTTCATATTTGATAATTCGGATTTTTTTATGTATGTACCGGCATAGACATAGGAGGAGATTTGTAAGGACATTGTTCTCATGTCCGAAATGTTTCATTTATTTATGTCGTACGCCGCTACATTTGGCACGTCACCTCGCGATCTCACATGACGACCTCTATCCGAATTCCGTGAATCAAGCATGCATTATCTCCACTAATATGTCTCTCATCTGCATCAACGACTTCACGTTCCTTGATTGTAGGCTCGTAATGCAAGTGGAACGCAAGAGAAGTCAAATAAGTGAAACAAGGCATGATAGGGATGTTCAAGGGCAAATTGGTAATTTTACAGCCACCGTCAGGAGGACTGGTCAACTGGAAAGTTGAATAGCTTGCCGCAACAAAGATACTGGAAGAAACGGCACCTCAATCCGAGCTACGGTGAACAAGTTATGGCCCGTTGAAAATGGAGATATGTTCATTGAAAATTCTGGGAATTTTTCTAAGTTTTTAAGCACATGTTCCCATCACACTTTCCCGAACCCAGCCCGAAACCGGTTCGGGGGGTGAACCGGTTCGCAGGGGTACCCGAACCGGTTCGGGGTACCTGTACGCTGGATAGAATTTCAGCAGTTTAAAATCGTGGGTCTCTTCATGTATTTCCCTATAAATACCAACTTCGGGAGAGTTATTTTGCAAGACTTTAGAAGACATTTTTTAGACTCCAAATACATCTAGTCTTCATATTTTTGAGTCCCAAGACTCATGTTTTGATTCACACATCCTTGCCAAATATTTGTGAATCCTTTTGCAACCCAAGAACACAACTTTGGTTTGTTCAACCCTTGTGGAGAAGCCGTTTCTCTTCTTCATTGCAGCCCTACTGGAAAGGGATAGTTCCAGCCGCGACTACAGAATCTGATACCCGAGGGTAATTCTTAGTCAACTTGTATTTTCATTGTAATCCGATTGTAAGCCATTTTCTTACAAATTATAGTGAAAATAAATGGTTTTGCCCCTGTGGGGGATTTTTCCTTAATTGCATGTGTTTGAATGTTCTTGCGTAAATTATCAATTTATTCAATCACATACTGCTGCATGTTTAGGGTTTGTTTGTGTTAAAAGGGTTTTATATATAATTTGATCATTTGAACGCGAGTACACACGTTCTTCATACGTAGGCATTCCAAAGTTATTTTGGGACTCAAGTACTTTCTTACTTACCATTTGAAACATTTTGAAGTCTTATTTGTAGGCCTTGTCAGGGAAAGAACATTTTAAAGTCTTATTTCGTGGAAAGAAACAATCTTTGCATTGGATTTCAATTAGGATATTGTGATATTAATATCATATTCACGCAAGCATGCATTATATTATTATTTGTGTTGTACAATTTGATGACTTTAGTTTGTTAACTTGGGTTGTATTATTATATTTTGATTTATGGATGGGGTATTGGCTGAATATTTATTTCTGAAAATGTAAACCGGTTTGAAAAATGTACATATTTTTTTAGGATGCAAAAAATTAAAAAAAAAATATTTGGTCACGGTCCAAAATCGTGACCAAATATATATTTTTTATTTATGTGTTAGTCTTGGTCACGGTTTGACCCCTAGAGTGACAATTAAAAAAAGTAAAATATTTAGTCATGGTTCAAAGCTGTGACTAAATATTTTATATTTTTAAATTATCACCCTAGGGGGCACGATATTTTAACGCGACCCCAAGTTGGGGTCACGATTTTGGATCATGACCCACAATTTTATCACCTTCAATATAGTCACGGGACAAAACCGTGACCTATGGGCCTTGGTCATGGGCTAAAATCGTGACCATCGGCCTATTTTGGTGTAGCATTAGGAGAAGCTAGTCACATCAATGGGATAAACCTTTTAGTGATCAGAAAAGTATGATATTGGACTTATCCCATGCCATTTAATCGACAATGTGGTCACAAGGTTTACATGTAAGATTCCAATGCATGGAATTTCTTTATCTAAGGATAAGTGTCCTAAGACATATGATCATATATAGAGGATAAGGAATATACCTTATTATTCAGCAGTGGGCAGCCTCATGTATGCTATAGTATGTACAAGATCAAAAATCTATTATGTTGTTATCATGGTCAGCAGATTTCAGTTTAACCCAAGAGATGAGCACTAGACCGTTGTTAAGCACATTCTCAAGTACTTGAAAAGGACTATATATTATGTGTTAGTTTACTCAACAGATAGCATAGTACCCATTAGGTACACGGACTTGGACTTTCAGTCGAATAGGGATTCCAAGAGATTGAGATCAGGATATGTGTTTACCTTAGGAGGTCGGGCCTTAAATTGGAGGAGTATCAAGAAATCATGCATTATTGATTCAACCATGGAATCTAAGTATGTTTCTGCTTCGGAGGCCGAAAAAAAGGTTGTTTGGCTCTGGATGTTCCCCAATGACTTGGGTATAGTTCCTTTAGAGTAGTCAGTTATTACACTTTATTGTGACAATGGTGATAGAATTGCAAATTCGAAAGAACCAAGGACTCGTAAGAGGGCGAAGCACATTGAGCGCTAGTATCACCTAATTTGGGAGGCCGTGTAGAGGGGTGTCGTTATTGTAACCAAGATTGCATCTCAGGACAACTTGGCGGATCCTTTTATTAAGAGCTTACTAGCTAAGACGTCTGACAGTTATGTACAGGGAATGTGAGTCAAGTGCATGGCCACATAGCTTTAATACTAAGTGGAGTATTATTGGGGTTTTATTCCTAAAACCATATAAACACATTTTACTTTGATTAATAAAGGATTGTCTTGTTCATTTTGTAATAATAATCATATTTGTGAAAAATCTTTATATTTATAATTTTAAATATATTATTTCACATATATGTCAGTCAATGGTACTTAGTAAGAATTTTGGTGAGTTGGGTTTGACTTGATCACAGGAGGTCGAAATTCTTGTCCTAATACTATTGAATGGTTCACAACCTAGATTGAAAGTTAACACCCTATCAGGACGGATGGGATGTAATTCTAACATTTTGTTTCAAACTATGGAAACCTATATGATGGTTTAAGAACTTGTATGATAATTCAAAAAAGGATTATGATCGGTACATTAAGTAATGTATTGAATAAGGCCAAACATGATTTTTAAATTTAGAGGATGTCTTAATTAGACTTAGGTAATCTCACGTGATATATAAAGGGTTCATAGATTCTTAGTCGTGGGAATTATGAGGATTGGAATGATTTTATGATTGTTGTTTTGATTGTTATGGGTGTGATTCAATTTTATATTGAATTAAATGATCCCTACGCAATAGGTTACAGTTGTGTGAGTAGGTCTGCGATCATAATTTAGATAAATATGTGCCCGGGGATACCTTGGATTACGATGCCCCTTGATAAACTTATAAAAAAAATTCCACCATTCAAACCTGATCAGTGGATTATTTCATAATTTGGTGGGATAGAAAAATAAGTTTATTCTGAGAATCAAGGAATTAATTAGGTGTCAGTTAAAACCAATTAGCGATAAATTGATTTGACCAAGCAAGTATTGAAAGCTTAATGCGGAGAATAACATTGTGCACCATTATCAACTTTGTAAATACGACCTCACTATATCTGAGTGATTTGTGAGATAATTAAATAGAACTGTAGTCATAATTATTTAGAGAAATTAATTATGATTAAATAAAGAAAGGAAATAAATTACGAAATTTGGAATTTTTGAGTATTTAATTGGAAGATAATTTAATTATTTATCGTGGGTTCCTAGTATTATCCATATACCCAAGTGGTTAGGCCCGGAATCTCAAGAAACGAAGTTTATCCCAAACCCACCTCTTAAACTAGTATATAGTGGTTTAAACTGGGGTTATAAGCTTCATTGTTCATAATTAAGGTTTGAGAGGGTTGATAGAAAACACGATTCTCATTTTTATGAAGGAGCCTAGAGAAAGAGAACCATATCTCACTCAAAAGGAGTTTTCTTCTTCGAAGGTGCCCACACAACTATCTAACTTTGGGTAGATCATATAATAGAATATCCAACCATTTGGGAGTGTTCTAGCAAGCTTTTTAAGGACCAAAAGAATGCAGTCCCGAATCATCGCCAAATATTTTCTCCCCATCAGATTTAATCGAATCCATAAAGGTATTGTATTCGAACCAATAGGTTCATTTTTTGGACCTAGTTTCTCAGTTTTATTCTTTCTATTAAATAATCATTTGAAGATTCTAAGGATGAAATTTTTCTTCTGCATATATAGATCCCCAACATTTAATGCTCAACTAAGCCACATAGTCAAATCGTCGTTTGCTTTGAGAAAAATTATCAAAGAGAAGATTATCATTAATAAAATTCTTAGATGCCTACCCTCTAAGTTTCGTAGCAAGGTTGATGATGTCATTAATAAAGTAGATGAATTAGTAGGCTCACTTCAAACTTGTGAGGAAAATTTGAATTGTCACCCCAGAGAACTTATCAAAGAGAACAGCATAACTTTTAAAGCAAAAGCTCAAAAGGTTCCTCCGTCCCCTAGACCTTAGTGAAAAAGATGTGGCCTTGTTCACTAGGAAATTTGTTAAGACTTGGAAAATTTTATTTTAAACTAAAGGCGACCAAAAATTATACCTGCCTAGGTTTGACTTCGGTCAAGGGAGTGGAAAGAAGAATCAAGATTCCTCAAGTATCGTCACATGTTACACATGTGGTGGAAAAGGACATTATTCTAACTAATGGACTAATTAGTCGGGCCAATTTAGTGATAAAAATGAATACAAATCCACTTTTAGTGATAATGATGACAAGAAGTCTAATCAATAACTCCCAATGGTAACTATGCTAATTTTATGGATTGGGGGAATTCGGATGATTTGGAGGATTATTTTCCTCTCACATGTGTTGATGTTGCCATAAATGCCTCTTCGAATAATGGAAATTATTCGGATTATGACATCATCAACGAATATGATCAAATTTTTGAAGTGTCCCTTAAACTCGAGAAGAAAAACATAAAACTTTTTACCATTCTGGTCAACGTTCAAGAGCAAGGGGCTATGGTGAGTAAGAGTTGTGAGAACGACTTAGAGTCTCAAAATGTGGTTTTTCTAGACCACTTAGCATATAGGGTGTTTGTGATTGTTCATTTCGTGTTGAGTTTGAGTACTTAAGGAAATATTTGAATGAGAGTGAAAACTCCTGGACTGCCTTAATGTAAAACAAATCCATGCTAAAGATTGAGTTTCTATCTGTATCCACTTTAAAGTTGGATTTATAGGATATATCTCACAAGTTTCGAAAGATGATTTTTAAGGGGAATATCATCGAAAGATAAGAGAGAAATTATCTTGAAATTATCTTTTTAAGTGATATGTCTTCGTCTCCTTATAGTCAAGTCTTTTATTTACTCCTCGCATCATGAACTATTTCTCCACCATCCTTAGATAGTTCTTCTTCAAACAATACATCTATAAAGAACAAAAGGAAGGTAAATTTCAATTGTTCCTATTATGATAAGGAGGGACATTTGTCTTCTTCAAACGATACATCTACAAAGAACAAATGGAAGGTGAAGCTCACGTGTTCTTATAGTGATAAGGAGGTACATTTGAAAGAGTTTGGCTTCAAATGGAAGAAATATTCTCTTTGAACCCGGTCATTTCGGTAGAACCCAAACCATAAATGTATACCCATTTCCATAATATTGGTCACCTTACGGAGTTTTGTGTTTTACTTCAACCGTAAATGCCTTTTATAAGCTTTAATGAGAGTTTGAGTGATGATCAAAAGGGTAAGAATAAGAAAATAGGGACCCCTAGCAAGGCCCCTAAGGCAAAATCAACAAGTTTGTTCCCAAATTCATATTCGAGTTTGATACATCACGTACAAATCATAATTGGTCTAGGAACCTCGGTGTTTATCAAACCAAAGTTGACGACCTACAAGAGCATTGGATGTAATTATAATACCCCATGATTTTTGGACCGTAAAATATTTTACATAAATTTAAAACTAGAAAATATTTTTTATTTGGACTTAATTATTTTTTAGCATTTAAAAATGTTGATTTTGATATATGAGAAATAAGGTTTTAATCAAATTTGAAATTGGGAACAGAATCAGATTTTTTTTTTAACTTTTCATTTTTGTAGACTAAACAAGGGGGGTTGATTCGGCTCTAGGGGAGGAATCGATTCGGCCTGAGGTAGCCTGGAAAAATTGGCTTCTTTTTTAAGTGTTTATTTTGGTTTCAAACTCTTTTGTTTTTCCTATGTTAAAAGGCTTGGGGTTTAGACTTATTAAACAATTTTAGATTATTTCAAAAAGCAGTAGCTTCCCAAGTTTTCCTTTCTCTCTTCTACAAAGCCTAAACCTCCATTAAAATAAGATTTCAAAAGTTTTGAAGATTGAAATCAAGTTTTCTCAAGCAAAGAACGAGTTTTTGTCATTTTCGCGAGAGGATCGCAACCACATAATCAGATTTTCAAGATGACTTATTTCAGGCATGAATATCACTATTATTCCCCTTAAGTGTTACATATTTTCACTATTGCCTGCACCTTAATTAATCATGTTTTCTCAAAATTAATTAGGAAGATTAGTCAGGGAAAATGATAGTAAATTAGGGGTTGTTTTTACTTAAGTCTAAACATATGATTTAATACGTCAAACAATCGCATGTTTAGATTAGTGTATTGGATTATGGTAGATTTGTGGGATGAATCATATGTTTGAATTAAAATATAAAACTCGAATAATGTCTTGACTCATAAAATTACGTTATTAAATATATATGTTGTAGAACAAAATTTATTGTTATGTAAGGTTATTAATAGGCATATTTGAATTGGATTATGTGTTGAATTAGTATAATATTACTAGTGTTGGAATTATGGAAGTTGAAAACTTATGTGAATGTTTTGTAGAACTTGGTTATTACATGATTAAATTGATGTAAGTAGAATGGAATTGAAATTGTAGGGTTAGTTGGAGGATTGTAATTATAAATTAAGGCTATAATTTACGTGAAGATTGTTCGTGTTAATATTTCAACACCGCGGGAACATTAGAATTTTGGGGAGTATTTGTACTTTCACCCGTTTGATAGGTTACTTTCTAGGTAAGGGACTAGTAGGTTGACTTTGTTGTTGTTGGCAACTTCTAGGTATGGTACTAGTGAGTGTGTGCTTGTATGGTTAGGTATTTTCTTACGTGGGTTTAGGTAGTATGTCGTTATGTATTCCTTTAGCCTACGTAAGAGACTAGATGATGATTTTTTGTACGTATTCTTCTTAGGTGATAGACTAGGTAATACTTATGGTTTAGTGATCTCTAGATATGGGATTAGGGGTGGTTTTATGTTGTGATACCCGAATTATGGGTGTAAATAATTGATAATAAAGAGATTAAGAATTAATAATTAATTTCTAAGATAATAAATGAGTATTAAAATGAATTTTCTTCCCGAGTATGTGCAGGGCTAACGATAATTGAACTAACTGGTTATAGCGACGTGGGTGTGTGTTGTCGTCACGAATATGTGCAAGGCTAACGAAATTAGGAAAACTAGCTAACGAGACAAAACTCATCCACTAGGGTGACCTAAGGGTTTAACGGCTTGTTGCATAAGCTAAATGCAACTGTGCATCCCGCAAAAGTGGTTCTTTATCTTTATTTAGTCCATGAATAAAATAGTGAATTTGACAAACATATTTATCACTTTTTCGCTATGGACTAGCAACACGTTAGTTAGGGAGTGTGATTAGCATCAAATATTATATTTTAATATCCCTTTTTCTATACAATATTACTGTTCCATGCTCGTTAAAACCCACGTTTTATACTCATTTACTGCACAACCTTAATATTTATGGTTAATCGCTTGTGCAAGGTTTATTTGAGTATTTACAGGATTTTGGAAGCTGATGTTGAAGTTTGGATGTATGCTAAGTAAGAAACATTCATAAACGCACTTTCAGGGGAAAAGTAGTAATTTCACAAGGATAGTACTGGAGTCGAACTCTCTATGAAGATTGTCGGCCTCAAAACAAGGAAGGATTGGGTTCAAACGGTGCGTCAATATGATCTCAAATGAAGAAATTATTAAGAGTCAAAGTTTGAAACCAGGAAAAGTCAAAGCTTTGAGTCAACGAAAAAGTCAAACATGTGACCAAGACACTATTAGGAAATTTTTTGCCTCGAAATGGTTCTTGCGATGCACGAATCTGAGGTTGTATGAAGAAGATAGGAAGTTTTGGGTTTTATTTATAATTATTGAAACTTGGGAAGCAAATAGTGAATATATATTTTTTCTGGCGTATATGTAATCTAAATCCATCTAGCTCGGTTGGGGGGGGGGGGGGAGGTTGTGTGTGGATTGATGGTCACAGGTGCAAAACTCCTTGAACTCATTTTATGTTCCAATTCGAGAATCAATCCAGCGGCCAGCATTACGCCATGTGGCGGCGCGATCCAGCGACCACAGACACGTCACATGGCGCTCAACCCCTCGGCCCATTTATTTCTCGCATGATGTGAGGCACCCCCTTCTCAGATCAGCCACACGACAGGTGGGCGTGGCAGTAGCCTTTCCCCTTCCCTTTCTTTTCCACACACAAGTATTTCCCCTTTTGCCTATTTCTCCCCATGTAATTATCCTTTTGATTTTTTTTCCTCACATATGGTTTATTCCTTTTGTTTTCTTTTCTTTCATCAGCTCCACCCCCCATGGTTTTCTGTCCCACAAAAACTATATAACCCATTCCCCCTTGCCCATATTTTTTTCTCCCACATTGTTATAAAGAACATAAAAAGGCAAAAGCAACATTGACATTTTAAGGAGTGATTTGTGCCTATTGTCCATCATCCCACCACCTCTCTCAATAATTATTGTACTCACCAAAAACGTTGTAATTCCTATTTTACCCCCAATCAACAATCTGTTTACATATAAAAGGAGTCATTTGGGATCAGAATAGTGACCAGATTTTTAGAGTAGTCTAGTCTTGTAATTTGTAATTTAATTCTGTTTTAGTTATTTAATTGGCTATCTGTAATTACTTATTTGTACTCTAAAATTAGTTAAATCCATTCAAAAATTAGTTACTCGCATTAAAAATTATTTTCTCATTTTAAAAATCACTCTCTCACACACTATTTTATTTAAATAATTAAAAATGTTTTCTAGTTAAATTTAATTAAGTTGAGATTAATGAACTCACCTTCGGTGTGTAGTTGTTTCATTATGATATGATGGAGTAGACTGGTTTTTAATGGGTTGATTATTCCCGAAATTACACCGAGGAACCTTAATGGGGCATATTACGTATGCATCATATTTGTGACATTACGTATGTAATTTTGGGATCATTGTTGACGTCAAACTTGTATATAGACATTTATGAAAATTTGAGTCGTGACACTCCGAGATTAAATAATTGTTTAAATGGGTATTAATCACGTTTAAAAATCTGTCTAACCATGTAATCATTTATGCTATGAATTTTGAGGTGAGGAATTTAATTCTCAACCTATATTTTTTATATTTGTAAATTAACTTAGGTTAAACATTCGATTAGATTAGTTGTAGTATAAAAACATTTAAAAACCAAAAATCATTTTTTCACTTTCTTTTCAGTTTCAAACTTTCTCTTCGTAATTTCTTCATTTGAGATTGGATTGACGCACCGTTTAAACCCAAATGTTCCTTGTTTTATGATCGACAACCTTCGTGAAGAGTTTAAGTCTGGTGCTAACCTTATGAAATTACCATTTTGCCCCTAAAAGTGCATCTATGAATGTTTCTTGGTCAGAGCTCTTCCAGAATTCACCATTAGCTTCCATAACCCTGTAAATAATCAAATAAACCTTGTACAAGTAATTAACCATGAATATTAAGGTTATAAAATAAATGAGTATAAAACGTGGGCTTTAACAAGTATGGGATTATAATATTGTGCAGAAAATGGGTAATAAAATACAATATTTGACCATAATCATCAAGTGAACACATTCGTTGGTTTTTTGCGTCAACGAAGCGTCTATCTCCCTGGTCGCCACTTGATGTAACCCACGTAGAAAATTTCTAGTTACATGCATGTCCCTTTTCTTTAACCTTTCGTGTCAGAGAATAAAGCCATCGATGGAGCAAAATAGATCACGAGTTCATTAGACTTAACTCCTTTTTTATATATTTCCTTTTAGATCTCATTGGAATTTATGCCCAGACACAATCTTTGTTTAGAGCCAATAAAGATTGTTTTTAAGCCAATTAGGTAACCCCACTTAAGTGTTATCCCACTTGGCTTCATACACAACTGTTATACATATTCTTGCTTGCTTTAATCTTCCATGTTATTTTTTAAGAGTGAATTTTACAAAGAATTAAAAAAAAAATTGAGCTTTTCAAAAGACCAAATTTCTTAGTTCATCTCTTATGTGTATTTTGACTAGGTATAAATTCTTCATATTTATCCCCGTAGTTTAAAGGCTTTTATCGTCTTGTGTGATGTAAATTAAGTTAATTTATCCCATATCATTACTACTAACCTCTTTTATATATTGCATCGATTTTTGTGTTTTTCTCTTACATTTTGCAGGAATTTTATACAAGTGAAGAAAAGAGAAACTCAAAATCAAGAAAGAAAGAAAGAAAGAAAAGAAGAAAATTCAAGGGCAAAATAGTAATTTTACACGAGGAATTAAGACACAAAACCTAAGAAAAATTGAAGACCTCGAGTTCACAAGCATGAAGGAAGAAACGGCATCCAAATTCGAGTCCCAGGTGAAAAGTTATGAAGCTTCAAAGTTGAGAAGAAATCAAGAAAAAAAAGAGGAAGAAAGAAAAATTCCAGCGAACCGAACCGATAGCTATATCAGCGAACCAGTCCCCCTCACTGGAATATACGAACCGAACCGATGACAAAGATACTAAACCAATCCGTCATACTGTATTAGCCGGATCGGTTCGTCCCATTAAAGAAGGAAAAATCAGATCGGTTCGGCTGGACGGATTTTTTATTTTTTTATTTCAAAAATTAGAGTTGTGCATGGTTCAAACACTTAATAATACGTGAGGATTATATCTTACGGTATCACCAGACATTAGAAAAGAGGTTTTTACATAGTTTAGAGAAATTCTTGAAGGCAAGAACCTTAGAATTCATCTTGTTCAACAATGTATCATCTTTTGGTGTTAAATTCAAGGTTTTTCTTCAATACAAGTAATATTCCTTTGTTGCTTTCAATTTTTCTCATCTTTTGGTTTGTGATTCATTATTTTCTTAGTTAAAATTCTCTTTTTACATATTTGATTACACTTTTAACGTAGGAATAATTTCATGCACCATAGATGTCCTGTTTATTAGTATGTTACACCATGCTAGGCTAAATTTATAGAGGGTTGGGGTACATGAACCCAACCTAGGTAACACATATGGATTTAAAAGTGAATAAAAAAATAATTTCTCACCCAAAGGTTTGAACTTTATCAAAACAAAAGTTGTAGGCCTTTGAATTTCGTTTGCCCTAGGTAACCGGAATGTTTAAGTGTGCAATTGGCGAGTTGATAACTTCTCATCCTCGTCAAATATATTTTTTTTGATTTGATATTGTGAGGAATTTAGTACTCATATGTCAAATGCTTAGAGAGTATTTGATGTCTCTTTGAATGAAGAATTATCTTTTTGATTTTTTGATGTTCTATGTGTATACCGACGGTTCAGGGGAGTGTATCCTAACTCTATTTTCTCTCATATAGTCAAAAGTTTAACTTAGTTCATTTTTCAAGCTTAGTTAGTTTTTAGTTTAATTCATATTGAATTAGTTGATAATTATAATTCCAAACTCATAACATTTTCCTTTCTTTTCTGAGTCATTCTTGGGTTAAGCGTCTTTCCTATTCGTCGTGACGAATCTTCGTCATATTCCATGTGTTCGATACCCGACTTGCTCGGATTATTACTTACGCGATCGGTTTACACTTGAACCGTATTCACACGCACTAGAGACACTTTTTAAGTCGCGTCATATTTCAAGATTTGTGATTCATTATTAAATCCTTGAAAACAGAACTTTTATACTCAATCTAGTTTTGATAAATTATTTTCCAAATATTATATGTTCTTGAGTATGGCCCTATTTCAGGCTTAAAAATACATTTGTGAAATTTTAAAATAAACGAAACCTTTTGCTACATCTTTTCAACTATAGAATATCCTCACACATCCTAGTTGTAATCGATGGTTACTCGGTAGTTTCGTTGTCATGAAACAAAGTTCTCTTCCACTTTAAACGAAACATATTTTGTCGTAATACTTGAAGACATTTGACGAGTCCAAAATTGATCGCAGTTGTGTAGTGTTCTCCAGCTGTTGGTGCTCTCCTCAGAGGACATAGTGGAAAATAGTAGATTATCGATCAATGCGTTTTTTTATTCCAAGTCATTTTCTTCTATTTGAAATACTCTACCATAGTACATTTGTCGTTCATTTCATCCCGATATTTTTTCACGTTAGTGGGTTTTTCCTCGTACATCCGGTGTAGGGGTGAAAACGGTACAGTTTGGTCGGCGACGAGTCTTTACCAATACCAAAATATCTAGATGGTAAAATCATATATATTGTATTTACAGCTAATACACCAAAATATGAACCAAAACCAAATCAGCCAATATTTTCGATAATTTAGGATTTTTTAACTTTTTGTTATTTCTCGGTAAATACCAAAATTAAAAGTCAATTTTATGCATTCGGTAAATCTGGTACAAATTTATTACATAATTACAAAACCATTTAAATCGTTATTATGATTCTAATAAATTTGGTACAAGCCATTTGAGTACATTGCATGCATGATTATTTATATAAATTTAAACCAATGAAATAATGTGACAAAATAGGTTCAAATAGATTAATTCACAATACAAAAAATTCCAACATTTAACATTTATTGTTAAGAAATCAGTATTATAAATTCAGAGGCTAAAAAACAAACACCTTCATGTGTTTCTAATTTATTGATGTCTTTTGAGATTCAAAATTTTTCTCTGAAAGCAAACATCAGTTCAGTAACTCGAGTTTTCTTAATGTGTCCAATGGGCGTGTAGATCTGTGTGGGTCAGTTGGTGTGTGCATTTGTGTGGGTTAGTGGGTGTGTGAATGTTCAATGGGTGTGTGCATCTGTGTGGGTCAGTGGGTGTGTGAGTTTGTGTGGTGTGTATGTGCCGAGAATGAGAGGTTTGAAAGAAAGAAGAGAAAAAATATTACTGAGAGAGAGAGACAGAGAGATTGTTAATTTGATCTGGAGAGACAGTTGCACCGGAGAAAGAGATAATGTGGGTGTAAGTGTGGCTGCGGCTTAGAAAACAGAGTCTAAGGGAAGAAAGAGGGGTTGGGCCTTAAGAATAAATTAATTTTATATGGTGGATCAATGAATGGTTGAAATTGGTTTTAAAAACATTTGGTATTTTTGGTTTCTTAAGTAAATTGGTATAGTAACATGTAATAATTTGGTACGATAATCTTGGTAAGTCGGTTTTTCATGTGTATAAACAAAAACCAACCAAATATATTGCAATATTTACGATTTCGATAAATTCGGTTTTGGTATTTCAAAATATAAAACTAAAACCAATTTTTCCCGCACCGATTTCTCCCCTAATCCGGTGTCGTGTGAATTATTTTTTCTTTCGCGTGTTTGAATCACTCGTCTTAATTTGAAGATATAAGTTATTAGATTTCAATAATGACACTCCCAATTTTTCTCTGGGGCACCATGTCGTGCTTAAAGGTTTGTTTGCGAGTTCTAATTTGGAGAGAGAAATTATGGGAAAATGTTTCCCCTCCATCATTTGGAGTTTAGATAGGAGAGAAAGGAAACACTTTCTCTCGTTCGGGAGTTTGAAAGAAAAAAGTATTTTTTTTTCAAAAACCTTCTTACTTTCTATGTGAAACTTTATTTCCAAATTGAAAATAAAGGGAGGGAATTTTCAATGAATTTCACCTCTTCCTCTTTAAAAAAATTATTTTCCTCCCAATTCCGAAACAGCAAGGAAGTGATTTTCTTTCTTCTCATAAACTCCCGAATATTAATTTATCTTTTTTTCTCCTCTCTTATTGACTTTTCATTATTTTCTATTATGTCCTAATAAAACTTTTGTTTTTTCTTTTGTCTCCTAAATTCACAACCATAGCCTAAAAGTAGTTGTGCATTATAATTTAAAAAGTAGTGCTATGGTGCAAGAGAAAAAAAAAATTGAAATGAGTTTAGCACAAAAACTAAAGATTTCCATGAAGTTAAATTTATTTTCTAGAGTTGATATGACCCTTGGTTGAGAATATAAACCTCAAAGTCCAGTGGTTGAAGTATTAAAAACAGAAGGGCCAGAGGAAGCGGGCCGGGGGCTAGATGAGGGGTGCTCCCGTGATTGTTTTGGGTATTGGAGAAGATGACCTCTTTTCTGTTTCATATTTTATTTTTCTTCTATTTTTATTTTTCCTGTTTTCATCTAATTTATTTAATTATCTTTATTCCACAGATCATGTGCAATGCCCGTGACCGTTAAGTCTAACTTTCCTTATCAAAATCATGGACGTATTAAAGTTTCAAAAGAAAAGAAAAAACTAAAATTAATTATCAGAAGGATGAGAGAATTAATCATAATTAACTCAATAACCCTCCTGAACTACCATCAAATACAATCATTGTTGCCAGTTTCTGTCACAAGATGACTAGCCTGCATAAATAATAACCTCAGCAGACACTTAAATAATTCATACATTAAAAGCATGAAATTCTCTTCAATCCAGAGAAGACCTCCAATTCTTTGTATAATCGTGGAACAGTTCCACGCGAGCTCTTTTTTCAACACAACTCTCACATTTTCATCTTTCGGTTTCTTTTTAACCCTGTACTGGAAATAAATTTACGAAAGCTCGACAATCTTCGATCGCTTTTTCAACTGAGAGCTTCCCAATGCTTCACCTGAAGATTCATCTTCCACCTTCTTAGTTCTTTTAGATGTGACATTTTTACCCTCATCATCATCACTGCTATCATCTTCCGACCTTGACTCACTATTACTAGCACTCAAAGGAATCACTGGTTGACAACGGGATACTGCAGATTCAGCGGCAGCAACAGCCTCAGGAGTATGAAGATCAGCAACCCCCAGCATCAAATCCTTTAAAATATTTGCACCGAAGCATCAATTATGTACAGAAGTTAAATTGATTGCCAATTTTAAATAAATAAATAAATAAAAGAGAGAATACAAAAAGGCCTTTGTTTACCAGTTCAATGTATTCGGATTCATTCCCAGTTAGGGCTTCAATATCGTAGTCCTTTGAATTGTCCTATCAAGTCCACACAAGCACGTATAAGATATCAAGAGAGAATGGGAATTTTGATTTTCAAAATAAAAATGGTACAGTTTACAAGTTAATGTGCATACCTTTGCATCAAGCTGCAGTCTTTTATTTGCTTCTGACATGATGCCTAAGAAATCCTTCACTTTACCCAAAACTACAGCAAAGAGATGAAAGAAGAGTTGAAAGACGAGTTCTAATTTCATGAAGCTTATCAGATTTTCTGAGGCATTGGAAAAAGTTCTGAAGGTAGCATATATTTGTATGCCCAATACAAAAGTTGAGAACCTGGATATCATTTAAATTGTATTCCTCATTCTTTTACTTAATCGCCTGTTTTTATTTTGGATTGGGGGACAATGAGATTTGAGGAGTATGAAAGTCTTCTTGAAACAATGGCTTTGTAAAATCATTTATTTATAGAAAACAAAACACTATAGAGGGTTAGATATGAAATGCATACAGGATTATGTCAACATTTTATTTAAAACATTTCTGTGAGAACAAAAAACTGAAGGAAGAATGAAAAGAACAAAAGAAAAAAGTGTTTAGAGCATTTAATCATAGGAACATTCCAGTGCTTTGTGAACCAACATACCAATCAATCAATGTAACAAAAAAGCAATACCCCATCAGAAAAAGATAAAGAAAAAGAAATACCCCATCAAAAAATCAAAAAAGAAATACCCCATCAGACCCCCGGTCCACTGGGAAACAAAAGCAACAAGCCAAAAGAAAAAGAAACTATACAAGGCAAAACAAAACAGGTCTAGAACCCGAATTATCCATCCAGGCTACCGTTTACAATAAGGATTCTGCACAATTGTTCAGAATCAAACAAAGCTCGGTCCACTTGAAATCTTTTGAAGAAGAAGCCCATAAAGAGGCCATGTATTTGACTCTATCCCATATGTCTTCCCTTGATGGTTCCATGTCATTTATTTCTTTCCATAATCCCCCCGGCCACTGCTAAGCAAATAATCCACAATATCTCTCCTTTATCACAAATACCGCCAAGATTTTGGCATGGCACTAATCACATTTAATTTAATAAAAAGATCTCCTCCCATAAATATCGAGAGGACCTGCAGTGTAATAAAATATTAAGTCACATCAGCCTGCTCTTGACATCTTTTGCAAAAGATGCACCATTGTGGCAAGCCGCGAGAGGCTTTCATGTGGAATCAAATCACTTGTTGATAAGCAGCCAGCCATGTAAGCAGATATTTCACCTTTTTAAATCATTTTGTAAGGACAGAAGTGGAAGGAGAGGAGTTGATGGGGAACAAAAAGGAATTGGATTAAGATATATTTTATATTATAATATTTAGTAATTATTTGAGATTAATTTTGTTATTAAGATATTTGTCCGTATTTATCTTTAGTAATTAACCCTTATCCCTTAGTATGGGATTGGTACCCCATAAACAACTGTAATCTTCATTATTGCAGGTAGACTTGAATGAAAAAAATTAGTGAGATTTCAAGTTAATTATTAGTTCGTGTAGTTTATCTCTTTTCTAATTATTTTCTCGTCTCTTCATCAATCTAGTGTAAGGCTTAAACCATGATATTGAGATAAGATTTACAAGAGAAGGTCCGGAAGAGTTGCCATCAAAATCATCTATCACGTTTTGGAAGAGAAACCTCATCAATGATACCAAGGGGCCCCCTAGTTTCGAAGACCATCATGGAATCATGAGGCTTTAGCATGTGCCTTTCATAGCCTTTGCCAATCTGTATGTTCACCGGAGAGAGTCAAGACCACGAGGCCCGGAGTGAAGTTGATAGGAGTTGGTCCTTGCATCTGTTTCGAGGACAGGTTCTTCCACCTCTCATCTTCCTCATCATCACAGCCCTAGGGGCAGATCTAAGACCTGATTTGCCAAGGTTTTGCACCCGTTTTCTTCATTTTATGTGATTGTTGGGTTTCAAAGAAGGGGAGAGGGGTATGGTTAGGGTTTTGAGTGTAAGTAACGGCTGGCTGGTGGTGGTGGTGGTGGTGGTGGTGGTATTGTAAGTAGGGGAAGTGGTGTGGGATTTGGGGGCTGGGGGGAGAGAGCCGCCGCGAGGCAGAGAATGTCGGAGGCAAGGGATGCCACGGTTTCCTGGAGTAACTTGGCTTAATCTCCCGCGCGCCATTGAAGTCTTCGACTTAACACCAAAAATGGCACACGACCAAAAACAAATTAAGAAACCCTTACGCTCACTAAAATGTGAAATAATTGCAATCGTGGCCAGAGGCCTGTTCTTTACAGGTAAAAGTTGTATTGCTAGCAAAGATTTCTGAAAGGGTAGAAGGACTAAAGAGAGCAAACTAGAATATTCCAAGGGAATATTAACCCGCTAACTCAAATACTAAAGTAAATAAATATATAACTCAATTAAAGGGAAAAATATATAAAAAGTACAATTTAATATATTACAATTAAGCCCCCGTACTCCTCTATTCTCATCATGAAAACTCTTAAACTTCTCTTCAATTCATCTAATCTCTTGAGGCTTTTTTTCCAAAACTGGATCCCAAAAGGAGGGCGCGTTCGTGTTGCCCAAAAGGAGGGCGCTCTCGAGTTACCCACCAATGGCATCGCAAAAACTCCATAAGCCATAACCCAACTTCACAACCCATGTTACTAGCGAGATTTTTTTCCTTGCCGACATCAATCCCCTCTAATGACACTCTTCAGCATGTTAATTTATAATCCCGAAGTTTTCCCAAAAGCTCAACAATCCCCACAAAGTTAGCAAAATTTCCTTCATCACTCTTGACAAAGAAAATGAAGTCGTCTGCAAATTTAAAGTAGACACCATATTTTCTCTCTTTATATATATATATATATATATATATATATATATATAATGTTTTTGTTTAGTATTTTGTGTGTGGGTGGGGTGGGGTGGGGTGGGGTGGGGCGTAAGAAGCATCCTCCATGATAAGAAGAGATACAACAAACCGAACACAGAAAATGCAGCATCAACAAGAAAAACTGCTGGCTCAGTTTCAATCATCTAAGTGCCATTCATTCTCAGCTGACCACATAATCATAGATCAGAACCCATTCAATTCAAATACTCCTTGGCAATTGGGATGGGATTTGTTAACTTAGAACTGATTCATGAATTAAGGTCTTCACCCATGCATGTGAACTGATATACTGAAACATCTTAAATGACGAGATAAACTTCATAAACTCAATATTACCATAATATACTTTATGGTTGAGCGGACTGAAAAGCATTTACGACAAATTTGAAAATTGAAAAATGCGGGAGTCATGTAACAGGAATCAGCAGCTACAGCAAAGGTTCTAAAAGGCGCGAGGCTTGGTCGAGCCGTAGAGGTCAAGCCTCAAGCCTTAGGAGCCTAGGCAAAGCCTAGGCGTAAAAAGGCGTTTTTCCTTTTTTTATTATTTTAATTATTCCAAGGGTAGTAGTAATATAATAAAATAGTACATACCTTGAATTTTGAAAATATATCCATATGTTTGGTAGCCATCTTTCTCATATCCATGCTCCATAACCAATATTTGTCAACTAATCCTTTGTTTTTTAAAACAAAAGTGTGCCTTAAGCCTTTTACCAAGAATAAGACGTAATAAGGCGTAGGCGATGCGTTTCTTTCAAGCGTCAAGCCTAGGCGGGCCTTTTAGAACAGACTCATATTGCTCTTAAAAGCTATTTCGGCAATATATGACAATTTATCTTCACTTGACAGTAACTAACTAACAGTTCAGCAGAAAAAATAAATAGATTCCTTGAACAAAAACATTCTTTGCTAGTTTTAAATTTTAATTAACCAAAGGTTAAGCATAATCTTGGAGATTGTTAATAGACATAGGAAAAGGATAAGGTAAATTACATAAGATGAAACACCAACTTCACCCAAGGAGGATCTAACTTCATGTAACATTTTTTCCTCTCTTGTGGGGGAGGGGGGTATTTTTGAATTGTGAACTACAAAAACCAATATGAACTCTAACTAAAGCAAGAACTCAAAACACACATAATATGCAAATAAATCTGTCGATGTTTCACACAAATCTCGTTCTGCTTAAAGCATGTCTTGTAATACTTTTAAAAGCATCGAAGTGTAGGGAGGGTGTAATTGTAAGACTTTATAAAAGTGGGATATAACTGTAAAAGTCCATAAAAGTGGGGTATAATTGAAAAAGTGGGGTCCAGCTGTCACCCACCACCAAAGACTCTATAAAGACCCCCACATTACAACAAGAGGAGGAGCCAAAACAAGGGGGGCCAAGATAGCAAAGGAGGAATATCAGCTAGAGAGAGAGTAGAAAGCATGAAAAGCATTTTTATTGTTGTCTCTGTATCATCCACCACCAAACTTTATATTATCCCCACCTCAAAAATGGTGAAGAGTCTTCACCTTCCCCACTTGTAATAGTCTTTTGGCTCACAACAACAATATGAATGAGAACACCGAAGAACCACCGTGGACGTAGGCTTTGCCAAACCACATAAAAATCTTTGTCAAATGTGTACATTTATCTCCTCTATCTCTTATCTCTCCAAACTCTTGTTCAGGCTCTCCTTAAAACAGGTTACACCTCTGTCCTTGAGGAACAAACTCCATAAACCCGAACCCACCACCTATGAAGCACGGACACTTTCTAGAAGGCTACGAGTCGGCTTTGACTCGAGTCAAACACGTGGCACGCCGGGACACGTTGGGGACACGCGTGTCCTAGAGTATCCTTTTTTTTTTAAAAGTCGGACACGCAAGGACACGTTGCTGACATGCTCAGAACACGTTAATGGGACACGTCGGACCATTTTTCCATAATCTAAAAAGTTAAACATATGGTCAAAACTCAAAAACAAATCCCTCTTACTGTACAAGAAGAAGAAGAAGAAGAAGAAGAAGAACAAAGCAAAACCTACCTACGAACTGAACTTGTGCGGCACACGAACAAACCCTAGGATTCCACAAACCAATCTCATCCCCAGCTGTGAGTGTGAAGAAAAACAATAAAAGAAATGGAAGAAGAAAAGTGTAACAGACCCCAATATGTAGAATAGGTTAGTTGTCATCCCCGGCTCCCACGGTTTTCTTTTTTTTTGGGGGGGGGGTTGGACTCGTGGTGTGCTATTACTTTGGTGTCTCCTCTTAAATTTGGTCAAAGACCTTTTTCAAAGCAGCTTGCTGTCAAAATAGGTTAGCTGTCATAATAGGTTAGCTGTCAGTTGCAAACAGCTGTAAAACTATACTACTTTAGAGATAACATTTAAACAATGTTGGATGGCCTACAATATGTAGAATAAAATTATAGAATAGTTGGGAATTAATTTTTTTGTAACTAAAAATTATTAAAATATTTGTTAATTTGTAATTAATAATTATTAAAATATTTTACAATAAATATTAAAAAATTAGAGTATATACAAAAATACATTTTACATGTAGTTAAATATATAAAAAAAATATAATATTATACGTATCTCAACGTGTCGCATCCTAATTTTTGAAAATATTGCAAATCACGTGTCGCGTGTCGAGTCCGTGCTTCATAGCCCACCACTAACTGCCCTCCTACGTGTAACACCAATTTCACCCAAGGAAGATCTAACTTCATGCAACATTTTTTCCTCTCTTCGGGGGGTGGGAGGTATGTTTGAATTATGAACTACAAAATCCAATGTGAACCTCTAACTAAAGTAATAACTCAAAACACATAATATGCAAGTAAATCTATCGATGTTTCACACAAATCTCGTTCTACTTAAGACGTCTTGTAATAGTAATGGTTACCCTTGTTACTGAACTTTTAAAAGTATCTAAGAAACACAAAAAAAGGAAAAAAGACTAGGAATGTTGTCAGCAGTAGAGGTAAGAACAGATATGAGAGGGTATATGCATTGAACTGAATCATAAAGCTAAAAGCTCAAAAACCATAGAAGAATGAAAAACAAGGGTGACAAAGCTAACACGAGACATTTTCATATTCTGCAACCCTCTAAGGCTACCCTACTCAACAGCTTATCAATACCAAAAAAATGCCCAACATACACACTCCAACGATCTGGTTTGAAGATCCTCTGGAACCATTAAAATAACTGAGATAAGAATAAAGAAAAAGAAAAACAGCATCCAAACTTTCAGTTCTCACCACTAATAAAACGGGTTCTTATTATAAATAAAAACTAAACAACCACCATACAAGAAGCATTAGTTAAAGATCACAAGATGTAAAATCAAATGATCTTCTAGCTGGAACACGGTGACAAAGTAAATTCGATTATAAACCGTTTGATTCGATTATTTTCAATCTGCCACAATACGGATTTTTTTCTATTTGTTTTTCACTTTATTTTTAGGGGGTGTGGATTACATGAACTTTGTAAGGGGAAGTACCCAACATTTTCCCTCTCTTGGCACTGCTATTTACCAAGGAATGCCTAAAACAATTGAGCAATGCTCAGTTAGGCTTCATAGAGGGACATACTGATGAAGGTACCGAACAAGAGGACCACTCATCAAATTAAAACAGTGAAGGAAAACAAAAAAGGAGGAAATTGATGCAATGCATGAGATGGACTTCCAGTATTTTATTTTCCAATTTTAGAGATTAATTAGGTAATTTATAGGCTATCTTTGTGATCAAGATATAGAACACCCGCATGTCTTGATACCAATCAGATTAATGAGCAGAGCGATTGCCTAGTTGTCTTGTTTTGTTTGCAGACAGTTTGTATGTATTAATAGTGAGATCCATATATATTTGTGTGCGTGTTAGGCATCCGCATCTTTCATCAAACTGGTATCAAAACATGTGATGCTCTTGGAGAATACAGTTTGACAAGACAGGCTGAAATATAGAAAAACACGAACAGTGTTGATTGCTTAAAAGAGGGACAACAAGAGAACAAAGAGATGATTCAGCTCCTTCGCATCGAATTTGAGTCGGTCAATTCAGTCGCTTCAAATTGAGAAAAACTCTATCCCGTGAACAAACCCTAGCTGTCACAACCCAAAACCCCTGCTGAACAGCCCATCCACCTTCGACCTGCCTAACCCAATAAACCTCGACAAGGTCCAATGAACAACAACTCCAACCTATCACCAGATCATTCAAAACACACAGGGCCCTCAGTGTTTCAACCAAAACCCTAACCCTAGATGACCAAACCATTAGCCCCACCCACTACTCATAGCTAACCTCCGATGACAAGACCCGGGGTTGTGCAAAGCTCATAATCCTCTTTAACTCCCACCTGGTCCACCCAAACCATTGGCCAGTCATCCCACAGAGCTATGACTCTCATCCAAGCTCTGGCATACCGCTAGCAACCCTCTTTGGCAATCAGACCCTCTACTTTTAAACCCTCAACCTTAAAAACCCCACCCACAAACCAAGCTCCATGGATGACCATTTGATCAAAGTTTTACCCTATCTTCTCCGGCGATCCTAACTGAGCAAAGGGGAGATAGCATTCAGTGTACTCGCAAGTGGATCTTGAACCCCTACGGTTTGATTTTTTTTTTACAAATCTGGTACAGTATATGCTGAGGAAGTCAACCCGTTTGCTACACAGTACCAACAGCCTATTCTCGAACGGGGCGAGCCCGTGGAGTAGAAGAGCATTTAACTTCCGGGGACCAAGACATTGCTCTTGACTTCCCTATCGTGCCCAATTTCATAAAAACATGGACAGAGCCCTTCCGCAGCCTCTAATTCCGGTTGATGATAGGAGCTTTGTAGTATCTTTTGATAATAAAGTTGGGAATACGGGTTGATGTGAACCTTCTTCTTCATTTATGGAGAATTGAGCTTTCATGCGATATAAAATTAATGCTCCAACTTATGACAATAAGATGGAGTTTGCTGAGTAGCTAGATAATATAGAATAAGTTTTAAAAAGAGTATAAAAAATATTACAGATATCAAGTGTTTGCAAATGATAGTGATTACATTGATAGGTTATGCTCAGGTTGGGTGAAATGAGTTACAGAGAACATTATAGCCTCCTATCACTTCGTGGGAACAGATGAAGCAGCATATGAGAATCATGTTTGTAAGCAAAACTCGTGAAACGGAATTATATGACAAGGTACAACATCTAACTTAAGATTCGACTTGTGTGAAGAAATGCACGGAACGATTTAGAAGATGTTCACGAGAACAAATTTGTTAGATACACAAGAGCAAAGGTTAAGTAGGCACATATGTGGATTGCAGTTTCGTATCGAAGCCCGCCTTAACCTTCTTAAGTGAACTTGTTGGATAAGGCAGGGGAATGTGTGAGGAAGTAGGACGTTTAGGGCCCGTTTGGTTATGTATTTAGAAAAACTGTTTTTAAATACAGTTTTCCGTGTTTTTAAATATTGGTGTGCGTTTGTTAAACTTATTTTTAAATCCAATTTTCAAAAAATTAAAAACTAACACACACAATTGGTAAACATGTGTATATATATCATACATGTATGCGTACAGATAATATATATATATATATAGGGAAAAGATCAAGTGAGGTCCCAGTTTGAGGACCCTGAATGAGGACCATTTTTTTAAAATAGTAAAAAAAATATTTTTGGGCTGATTTTTTTTTTTATGATTTATAAACATTTCAATAGGACCATAAAAAAATAATCAGCTCAAAATGAATTTTTTTGCTATTTTAAAAAAATCGGTCAAACTTTGTCAGTTTTCAAGTTGTTTTTAAGTTGTTAAAAACTGACAAAGTTTGACCGATTTTTTTAAAATAGTAAAAAAATTCATTTTGAGCTGATTTTTTTTATATGGCCCTACTGAAATGTTTAAAAACTATATAAAAAAAATTAGCTCAAAAATATTTTTTTTACTATTTTATCAAAATTGGTCCGCGCCAACGGTATGCAAACTGGGGTATGCATGAGAACCGCTCTCTCTCTCTCTCTCTCTCTCTCTATATATATATATACACAACACATACAGAATATAGACATACATGATACGTAAATGTATACATAATACATAAATATATGAATACATATAATGTATACATACATATATACATATGCATATATTATAATATTGCATGTATAATACACAATAAAATTAGATACATGTATAAATTGATAATATTATTTATTACATATGTATTGTATGTATACTTTATATTATTACATACATGTATAAAATTATATATAATTATCGTGTATGTATTGATAATATTATTTAACATATAGATCTTAGTATACTATATATTTTAATAATACATACATATACAAAACTTCGTGTGCATGTACATATATAATTTTTATTTATTATAATTATACACATTGGAACTTGGATAAACTAAACTTTGGGTGTAAACAAGTGTTTAAAAGATTTTTCTTCAAGAATTAAACACAAAAAAACAATGAACTTTTTCCCTTTGAATATTGCTCTCAAAACTCTCTCTTAGAGGTTGTAGGATATGGAAAAGTTGAGTTAGAAAACTTGATTCCCGTACTTAGATATTCAGGAAAAGAGTTAGTGGAAAAAGTAGTGGGAATGAGGGAAAAAACTGCTCAAAACTGCCAAAAAAACTGTTCCCGCCAAATCTCGTTCGAACGAGATTTTCATTCGAACAAAGTCTCGTTCGAACGAGGCTTCTAACGAAGTTCCAGTGTGAACTCGTTAGAAATCTCGTTGGAAATCTCGTTATGGACAATGAACAATTCTGAGTTGAAAAACAGAAAACAGAATTTAAAAAACAGCCTTTGTTGTTTTCTGAAAACAGGATTTAAACTCAGAAGTATTATAATTCAGTATTTGAAAACAGGTGTGCCAAACGAAAATTCTTACCAGAACTGTATTTAAAGACAAAAAACAGTATTATAATTCATAACCAAACAGACCTCAGTTTCAGACCAAAGGAACTCTTCAAGTGGCTCAATCATTGCTGCCTCGTCCAATCCCCATGCCACATATGCAATCCAAGTACTTAAATTGTGGTACCATGGGAATTAAGATGATAGATTGTCTTAAGTGGAAGCTAAGGGTCGCTTACTCACTGATGGTAATCGATGGAACGAGATGAAGCGCAGGAAGCTGCGGGAATGGCAAATGCTACCAATGAGATACTGCAACATGCTCTCACCTTAAGTGCCATCCGAGTACCGCTTGAGGAAGATGGGATAACCATTTGAATTTGGGACTATTTCTTACAAGAATGGAGGAGGTGATGCAATGCATGAGATGGACTTTAGTATTTAATTATTTATTTAGGTGTATATCCTTATAATTGGGTGATTTATATTAATTACTCTAATGAAGTTTTTTAGGCTATCTTTGTGACCAAGATATGTAACGCCAACAAAAAATTATCTTATAGAGAGATCAATATATTTGTGTGTTTGTCATGCTTCCACCTCCCAATCACATCAAAAACTGATTCCTGTCACTTATAATATGTATCCGGGAAGGAAAAGATAAAACTCAAATCAAGAGTTCATAGTGATCCCAGAACAAAACCTTTTGGTGAATTTCATCCAGTTGTATTTTCACATAACGCTTTTTTTTCTTTTTCTTTTCACTTGTAATTTGTGAAACACTAGCATAGGATAACTTTGCTGAGTATATTCATCAATATCCCAAGGTAAAAAGTGCAAGAAGAAAAAATAGTTATTTTTCTTACGAGTCTAAAAATGTCCAAAAGCCTTATTTATAGTACATCAAAAATGACAAATATATACCACAATGAGACAACAAAATTCATTACGCGGCTGTAGCTTTCCTTGTAAATAAACAGTTGTCAATTAAATTTCCGATATCACGGCCAATTAGACAGTTGGTGTATGCTCAGGTTTGGACCCATAGGCGGTGGATGGTCCAAGAAAGGGAATAACTTAATTGTAAATTACATTGTCAATTGATGTAGAATAAGGAATATAGTTAGTAAGGGGTTAAATTGTCCTTTTATCATGAAGTTGCTTGGTGCCCAAGGTCTTTAGTCCTATTAATATTTTGTATTCCACTTTTTTAAGCACTGATCAGTTGAACATTACGGAGATGAGTTGAGAGAGAATCCCTTTAACTGTTTGCGAGTGTTGTCAATGTGTACGTCGGATCTCTACTCCAAAAATTCCATCTAGAATAGTAGTGAGGTTAGGTGAACCATCATATTCCTCATAAGATATAATTACTTGTGACAATATTTGTATTTTCTCTCATTTATCGTTACAATCCGCGATTTTTATGTTTTTACTTGCATAATACCTTTAAAAGTCCCTTAACAAACAGAGAAATACATATGTGTTTTTTCGTATGTGTGTAATTTGTATAACAAATATCATAAATAAACCAAGAAAGATGTATAAACTGGAGTACCTTGGCTCTTGGGAGCAGCAGAAATTGTAGGCCTCCCATCAAGTGGGTTGGTTTTAGTGGCTTGAGACTGCAAAGGGTCATCTTTCTTGCAAACAAAAAGTGTAGATTCTGGACACGGTAATATTCTACAATAATTATATACATATATGCACGCACACAAAAATAGACATATAAACTTATTGAAACCAAAACATTAAGAGAGAGAGAGAGACCTATCGACGAGGCAGAGGAAATCTTGCCCTCCAAGTCAAGAAGAATTTGACTGCTACCCCCCATATCTGACCTTGAAGAAATTCCTTGCTCAAATGAAACGGTATCTACAATCCCAAAAGCAAGACGTTCATATTTACATTTTTTTTTAAAGCAAATTCCACAATTAGGAAAGACGTGGTTGTCTCCTGCAATTTGTAATTACAAGGGTGGTGGTGGGTGGTGGGGCGGGGGTGGGGGTGGTCGGCCACGATTCTTTGAATCTCCAAAAATAAACCAGAAGAACATGACAAAAGTTCATCCATGCATCAGTTTTCAGAAGGAATTACCCTCCAATATCTACCTTTTAGTTATTTGAACTTTCAAATATAATAATTTTTGCTCTACATTTTGGTTTTTAATAAAACTCCTCTGGTGCAGGACAAAGAAATTTAACCTACACGAGATTGATGAAAAGAAACATCAATGCTCCAAGAATGAGCAATCAAAGAGAGAAATTAAACTACACAATTAATTATCAAACTAAAATTTGTAATACTCAATTTCCATTCATTCAAGTCTGCCCTTAATAATGAGGGTTTTATAGGCTAAAATTCCTAAAGATAATACTAAGGGATAATTACTAAAGATAAATAATAAAGGATAATTACTCTGACATTAATACTCATAAATATCCTAATATCTTAAATATAATAAATAAATAAAATGTCAAATAAATCCTCATCCAATCCCTTTTCGTTTCCCATCATTTCTCCCCCGTTGAAAAGAACTCGACTACGACGAGTGAAGATGGCAAAGAGACTCTCATAGAGCCGGAACACGCTGGTGAATCAACTGTGCAAAATAACACTGAAAATCCAGATATGGAAAGGTCATGTATCTGATTGCCACAAAACGTGCAATACTGTCCATGCATAACGTCGATGTTAGAGACGAAAGCGGATCAACTGAAACTGGTTCTAAACAAATAGGATATCCATCTATGCAAACACCTGTGTCATCACCGTAGGAGACTCCAAAATATTTCGGTAAAGTAGCATGTCCTCCATAATAATTGGACAAGTACTCAATTTCAATGATAAATCAGTAAAATATGCATTAGGACCATACTCAAGAATAGCAAGAAGAAGTTCATTAAATGTCAATTTGAAATATTTGGATGGAGATGAATTTTGTGACTCATGTACCAACGTAGTAACCATAAAACCCGGATGACTAAAGTAGTTGAGAACATCATCAATAGAATTTGTCTTAAAAGGAAAAGAACTAGGTGAATGGACAAACTCGATCGTCTCCAAAGGGGGTGGGTTAACAACAAGATCATTCAAATCTTTATCATTAGGCAAAAGGGCATCTTTAATAAGTACGAGAGAGGATGTTGAAGTTGTGATATTATGCAAAGATCCCTCCATAGTATACTGAGAATCTTTGTTTATATTGACATTGTCAACGCGTACCAAGTCAACATGGTTCTCACCAATTGCCACAATGGGTGATAATTCAGCCATCAACTTTGACTTTTTAGCTTGTTTAGGGTGAGAAAAACGTGTAGACACAACATGAATATAACTTATGACTACTCATAGGTGGAAGTGTTAAGTTGTTCAGTAGATGAAAAGAACGTCTTTCTCTCTCAGATGTACTCACTCGTGTTCGAGATTGCGTGACTCTTACCACGAAGTTCCGGATGGATAGACCTACTACAAAGTTTTTCGATCTCTTCTTTACGAGATTCAGGTGGTAAGCGAGGAGGATCCAAGGTCATAGTTGTACAACTTTTATTGAGAAAGTCACGTAATCAAGCTAAACCCTCTTGAAGGTCCTGAATGTCTTGTTTAGAGGATGAATTACTTTCTCCGTCATCACTAGTGGCGTGGGTATAGACTAGAAATGTGGTCATAACTAGGCATATTTTGATCCCTAACATTGAATGATGCAATGTTATTAAATCCCTTATTATAAATTGTTTCATATCAGTACATCTCACTAACGTGAGAAGGCATTTCCTTACCATTAGACCACTTGTAGGAGTTTTCAACATCTAACACATCAAAATAAACTCGCTCCAAAGTGTTAGGATTGGACCGTTTAAGTTTCACAAGGTTCACTATTATATAAGAATCCAATCCCATAATAAATTTGTCAACGGTATCCTCCGTGTTCTCCCTCGTGTCACATAATTTCATGTGATATTTAAGTTGTGAAAAATAATGAGACACACTGCAAGAGTCTTGTACAAGTACATCTCATTAGGCATATAAAGGATCTCGATAAAATATGAATAAATGTCCCATCTTTAAATGGTGTTTCATTTCAGTCCATGTGGTGATAGATGGTTTGTTCCAAATGTATCTACCTTGACGAAACGACTATCAATAACTCTTGGTGGACCCCACTAATTGTTCTTTGGCAATATAAGCGAATTGAGATTCAATCCCACCTAACCAAAAATAATAATCTTCCATCTCCTCTGCCATTCTAACAACACATTAGGGTCACCACCAAAAGTAGGATGTGTACTCGAATTGAGTTAATCATGTGTGTTGACTCGTAAGAAGTATAGGGAGTTATCCACCTTGGTTGCTCCAGCGGTAAGGGACGAGTTCAGATTGTGTGGGTTAGGCGCACGGTTTCGAGTTCGATTCCCCCAAAGGATACCAGACTTTAATTGGGGTGTGTGTTAGAGTGGCTCTGGCACTAGCACCCCCCCTGTTTAGCTTGCACGGGGAAGTCCAAAGGGCTCGTTCGTGTGGAGGTTTTGGGTTATCAAAAAAAAAAAGTATAGGGAGTGGATAGGGTGGAATAAGCATAGCTATGATCGTCCGGATAGTTGTGATCGGAGAAAAATGTGTGACATTGTTCTTGTGGAGTGGGTGAGGAGCAGTAAGCATAGGGATCATATATACTCATGGTTGACTCTTCGATGAGTGCAAACAAGCTCAAAAGGTCATAAACAAAACAACAACCATGATTTTTTTCAACGCTTTTGACAGCATCAGCAGTGGTGACGAGGTCGAGAACTCGAGATCTCAGCGGCTTGGGCTAGTGACAAAAGAGAAGACATGATATTTATCTCTTCTTCGTTGTCTTCGTCTTTTTTTTTTTACAAATTCTAGTGTTGATGCAGGTGGATAACGAAGGGTTTGGTGGGGGTTCCGAGTGAGGATGGCTGGATGTGAAGGTGGTGGTTGGCGGTGCTGTAAGGTGATTCTAAAATGGGTGACGGTGGGAGGGGGGGGAAGCGATGGGAGTGATAGTTGATGATGATTTTTGTGGTTGTGTGAAGAAGTGAGTATCGGTAAGAGTTATCCGATGGTCAGATTGAGGTAGAGTGCAATCTGCGATGATGGTTGGGTATAGGATGGTGGTGTGACGGCGCTGGTGAAAGGGTTCTGTCGCAAAAACTTATTGGAAGAATTAATGATGATATTGAGGAGACAGCAATGATGATAACGAAAATGTGAGGGATCGAGATTAAAAGCTCTCGTACCAAAATGGTGCATGACAAAGAAATTTTCCCTACACGAGATTGGTAAAAAGAAACAAAAATGCTCCGAGAATGAATAATCAGACCAATAAAAAAAAAGAAAAAATAAAGAAATTCATACAAAAATAATCAATCAAACTCGAGAGAGAAATTAAACTACACAACTAATTATCAAACTAAAATCTGTAATACTAAATTTTCATTCATTCAAGTTTGCCCTCAATAATGAGAGTTTCAATTACTTATAGGCTAAGATTCCTACTAAGTGATAACTACTAAAGATAATACTAAGGGATAATTACTAAAGATAAACAATAAAGGATAAATACTACGAGATAAATACTAATAAATATTCTAATATCTTAAATATAATACATAAATAAAATGACAAATAAATCCTCATCCAATCCCGTTTCGTTCCCCATCATCCTCTTTTCAGATTGATATTTAATTATGTTCACCGCAAAAAAAAATCAGTCTGAATTTTGTTGGGAGGGGGAAATTGGTCATAACCTACGAGTCTACAAAAAATATTACAAAATCTGTATGTCGAGTAAAGAAAATATGAAATATTATTTATAGATGAAGATAGAAGGTATGGCAATAATTATTTTTTTTTTAAATGTGTTTGACTACAAAATGAGACAAAATGAGAAATTTTGAATAATGAGAATTTCAATCCAAAACACATTAAAAAATTGGTATTCAAGTGCAACTCATGCAGTGAATCAAATTTTCTCACCAAGATGTAAATTTTCTACTATTTTCACTTGCTGAGAAATCTATAATTTTTCCTGCAATTTTGTTGTAAAAATTCCATCTCTGTGGTCAAACTAATAGGCTAAACACTGCGAAACAACACAATTTCAACAAAATTAAAGTAATCATATTACCACCAGATAGAGTGTGCATCAGAAATGCAAATGGAAAGAGGTGGAAGTGGATGGGTCACCTATATCATCTGCTTTGAAAATTATTTTCAAATAGCTCTTATAATAGTCATACTACTCATGCTTTATAAGATAGCAGTGGCAATGGAGGATCCAGGATTTCGGTCCGAAGGGTTGGAAACTTAAGAGGGGAATTTTTAGTGCGATATAGCAACATGACTCGAGCTTAGTAGTGGCAAGACTATGGGCTTGGCTTAATTTGGGCGGGTTAAATATAAGTTGGGCTAAATGTGAGTTGGGTTAAATATAGATTGGGCTAAATGTGGGTTGGGCGGCCAAATATGGGTGGACCAAATATGAAGAGTTCGAGTCGAACTCAATACGAAATTACCAGATTAAGGTTGACTAGTACTCATACACAAGCCCGAACATGAGACGAAACAACAAACGTATCTTTATGAAGTCCGTTATTAGGAACCAAACAATCTGAATCAAAATTCAAGTATTAAGAACCAAACGAAATGAACACAAACTCCAGAACAGCTATACTGAACCTAATAACAACTAAATTAGTTAAATAAACATAACCTGATATCAACTAACTGAACTTAAATTCAATTTAGCCAAACAAAGAACTCTAAAAGTCATAATCAATTGCAGAGAAAATATGGAGCAATTTGCATTTTTTGTTTATCACTAGTTACTAGCACAATATCCATTCAGTTTCCCATACTCAACAGAAACTCTCACTGTCAGGTATAGTTCTTAAGTTTACAAATACCCTAATAACAAATTTGCTTCTTGACAAAACAGAATACAATGGACTCTGGTTTCGCAAAAAAAAATATAAAATAAAACATGAACCCCCACGAAACTCCACACAACTTAAAACGCTTAATGAAGTCAGAAAATATTCTCCAATTTATACCCACAGATAATAAATATATAAAGATGTACATGAAATTTACCTTATTTTGAGGATGAACAATGAGAGACAGTGGCGGATCCAAGATTTATGTTGAGGGGGAGCCTAACTTTTGAGTGTTGCCGGGGGTTCGGGGCGAGAGCCCCCGAGGCGATTTTATCCGAAATTAATTTGAGTTTTATACAAATTTTTGGTTAATTTAGCTAATTTTAACTGTTACTTTAAAATTCGAGTTTAATTCGAGTCGAATTTTTTTGGGAGTTAATTCGAGTTTTATACATATTATGCTTAAACTTTATTGGTAAATATTAACATATTTTGTCTAACAAATTTAAAAGATTCCACCTCAATATTAGCATTTAACAATATTAACACAATATTTAACTAATCAAACCTTTAATACTAATCATGAAAATAAACATGAATAATCATTTCTAGTTATTTTTTGGGAAGCTCTAAATATAATCAAACTTTATTGTTTCATTAATTCTTTTTCGCTTGAAATTTTTTCCATGACAACCTAAAAATACAATTTAAACAAAAATTAGGCACCACCAAAATTTAATACCTAAATATAATCCACAAAAATTTAACACCACAAAAAATTAATACCTAAAATAAGCCGGAACAGATCAAACCCCTAGCACATAAATATCTCATCATCATCAAACCCCCACAACACAACAGAACAGTTTAAACCCCCAAATATCTCATCATCTCAAATCAAAACAAAAATTCAAGAAAAGAAAGCTCTTACCTTAAAGGGGCGGCAGCAGCAAATGGGAAGGAGGAGTCCGGATGGCAGGGGCGTGCGTCGGAAAGGAATATGTTATATTTAGGTTTGTAAGTTTTAGTTTTTAACATTTTGGTACTTTAATTAGGTTTTATTCCATTGAATTTTTTAGTTAAAAGGTTTTAACGAGACAACACTAAGCAACATCGACATCGATTCAATGATTTCAAATATTGTATTTTTTTTTCTTCACTTTGTTTTTTTCCCATTGTTTTTTTCCTTAGTAAATTTTTAACGAGCCAACAATCATTGAATGTCGGATATAGTGTACATCCAAGGGGGTGTTATAAAATGTGTATTTAAGTGGATGTCTACTTGTATTCCAGTCCACTGATATTCCGCAAATATTAAGGGTTCTATTTGACTACCTTATTTTGTACTATAAATATGGGACATACCCCTTTAATAATGATATATCAATGAAATGAAAGACTCACTCCCTCTAAAATCTCTCTGTGTTCTCTTTATTTTATAACATGTATATGTTTTTATTAATTTTTACCCTCGAGTTTTTAATTAGAGTAATGTAATTTAAAAATATATTTATAAAAATAATACACTTTTGAATATATTTATAAAAAATGCAGTTTTTGAAATTATGATTGGTAACCGAGTATTCAACCCGAATTCGTGGTTACCAACGACAAATTAAAAAAGTGTTTAACGAGTCATTGATTGTCAGTTTCATCATTTAATAGGTAGATTCGTAATTTACAACAGCGATTTTATTGAATTCGCAATTTTAAACTACAATTTCAACTTACGAGAAAATTGAGATAAGTTGAATTCATGATTCGCAACCGCAAATTCATTAAAATCGTGGTTTACAACCGCGATTTCATCATACTCAATTTATTAAAAGCTAATTAAGAACATACTTAGTCCAACTTCAATTCGCGATTATCAACCGCAAATTCAACTAAAAAAAACTCAATTACCAACGGCGAATTCAATAAGTGCAATATTTTTGTAAATACGTTCGACAGGACATTATTTTTATAAACATATAATTAAGGTGCATTTTTCAAACAAAAAACTCGATTTGGAGGGATTGTTTTTTTTTTTGGAGTGAGTTGTTTTGAAAATTATAATGTTAACTCTAGATCTTGAACATCATTATAATTTAGCTCGCAGTTTAAATCATTGACGAAAATGTTGGTAGACATGTTATGTGGCAAACTTCGCCAATAATACCTAGTAAATGACCAACAAATGACTAAGTGCAAATTTTCAACTTTAAATACAATAAAAAATATACAAATAAAAATTATAAAATTGAACGACTATAAATTATTTTACAATAATCTCTCTATTTGTCTAACCTTTGCTCACATAGCTTCTTCCTTGTGTTGTGCCGCTATATCGGTCAGGGCTAAAACCAACATTAAAAGTAGGTTATTGTTATATTATTAAAAAAAACAATATTTTGATTATAATAAATGAAATTATATAGTGTTTCTAGCAATAAAAAAATCTTAGTTTTGAGATGTAATATTAATTAATTAAATTATCATATATGAGATATTAAAAGATATTTTTTAATTAATTATATGTTCAATCCATTCAATATATTTTCGTGGATATAAAGCGATGTTAAGTTCATATATGTGTGTGTGGGGGGGGGGGGGGGGGGGGAGAGAGAGAGAGAGTAATGGTTCTTGAATGCGTGTAAGAGAGATGATAAATTGTGGGCAATCCCATTCACAATAAAATATCAAGTGTTTGTGTAGTCAAGGCATTTTTTACCCAAAAGGTCTTTTATTATTCAACTTAGTCTTCTTATTTGAAACATGATACGTTTTTTTGTTATAATGAACTATACCTCAAACATATCGTTGTTAATATAAAAGATAAATGAAAATCATATATATAACTATGTGATTAATGTCAATGCAAGCACTCCCCCAATATGGGGACTTAGACAAGTGCTTTAGTTGCCTAGGAATAAGGTCAAACACGTGCGTTGTTATCCCCATACATCATCGATAACGCACCATTCATGTGTCACCACCCTCCTTCATGTGTCGTCAACCATCCCGGTCAACCCCATCCCTCTTATTTCCTTAATCCGCGTGTATATATTCAAATTTATATGCATACATGTTGATTTGTTTATACAAACACATAATATCGGTTCAGAGTTTTGTTACGAATAGTTAGTTTTTTAAAGAGTGATTTGTGTGAAATGGGGTTGACACTAAAGTTATGCTTCGTTATCCCAAGTTGGGTAGGAATATCCATTATTTTGCTAAAAGTCGTACTAAGCTTCACTGCAGAAGAAATAGAGATATGGGTTTGGTAGGTATTGAATGACGAAAAAGGTTTAGGGGTAACTAAAGGTGTATCAGGTTATACCAAGGATATACATTGCGTGTATGTGAGTTTATGCGTGTACGTAGTTTGGATTTGTGTATGTTTACACCATGAATACTCACGTTTTTAGGCTTATAAAAAGAACATGTGGCATTATGTAACAAAGGATGTTTGATCACAAAATTCAAATTGGCTTTATAAGTCTGTCGGTTTAAAGAAGCAACGTTGGACACTTAAAGTTACGTGCATGTGTTGTTTGACACATGGGGAGATATTGAATGAAATGGGTTGGTTATTTTTCGATCGCAAGTGACTGTTTACAACAGTTATCAAGTTCAAATGTAAATATTGATAAAGGTTGTTTTTTGTAGGGCCGGATAAAAGAGATCTTTATATTTACTTTATATTAGTTTTTACTTGATTTTCTTATATAAAACTCCTTTGCACCATCAATCTTTAAAGTTTAGGTAGGTTTTATGCTTGTATTTAGTTTATCAATATTTAGTGTACTTACTTCATTCACTTTACTTTTCAATCTCATTTACCCTTCAAGTTGATTTTCTTTTGAACTATTTTAGTGTACAATCGAGTTTTCTGCAAGCATTTTTCCGCGGGAGTATATCTCGTAATTTCCTAAGTATTTATTGGAAAAATCCTCTTAATTAAGGCATCGAGCATTACATAATCGCCAGAGCCAGCCCCGAGGTTTGGGGGCTCAAGGAGAACTTCTAAAATAGTGCCTCTTGTGTATACTTTATTTTTTTTTACCTAAAATCGATAAAAAAAAATGCAAAGTATTCAAAAAAAATATAATTTTATTAATACTCTAAGGATCAAGCAAAATGTAACTCTCTTAAATTAACTTCCCGCGCCAAAAGGCGTACAAATCACACCATAGAACTACCCTTTCTATATAATGTAAAAAGAAACTAATTGCAATCAAGCATTACTTAAAATGGGCACTTATGGCATTATTGATAGGAAAATCATTTATTAAGCATGTATAATCAAGTTTCCCTACCACGTAATGCATATACATGTGTCACTTATATGCATTGTCCATCAATATAACTAACATGCATACATGGGAGATTGAATAAAAACTGAGGCTAAAAAAGGCTCCTAGGAGATTAAATAGAAAATAAAAATAAAAAAGCTCCCGGGAGATTGAATAAAAAATAAAACTAAAAAAAGTTCCTTGTAGATTGAATAAAAAATAAAACTAAAAAAAGCACTTGGGAGATTGAATTAAACATTGCTTTAATTATGAATATAAATTGTTCAATGTGAGATGTTGAGTTTATAAAATTTGGAGGAATGCTTTACATTAAACATTGGTATGTAAAGTGTAAATAAGATTGTTTTACGTTGAGCATTTAATTTTTCTATTTTTAAGAGCAATCTGTTAACAATGTTTAAAAATAAACTAAGGAAAAAATTTCAATGTCGGACCAATCCATTTGAAGTTGCCAAAGAAAAAATTAAAACAAAATTGAGGACATTGATCATATAAAAAAGTGACATTGACCAAATAGGAATTTGTAAGGAAAATAATAACATATATAATTACAAACATTTATGAAAATTAGAATTAAATTTGTAAGCTTATAATATATTTTCAAATAAAGAAAAAATAATAAGAGAGTTGTTGAATCGTGGATCCGGAAATGATAAATCGTCTTATATATACATTGTCGGATCTTTCGGTGATACCAGGACAATCAAATGATTAGAATTTGAGTCACAAATGTATTGGTGAGTTCGTCGATAGTAAGATGGACAAGATAGACTATTGTGGAGTGGAGTTGGAAGAGATTTGGGGTGGGGAAGTTCTCTTAGAAGATGTTATGACACGATCGCACAAGATGGAGAAGGTTTATATTTAAGATATTTGGGTGGGGTTCTCTTAATGTTTTGGTTGGTTAGCCTTTCCCCTACCTGTGAATAAAAGATAAAAAGGTTACACGGTTCATTTTACAGTAAAAAATTAAAAGTCTGAAGAAAATAATATGGAATAAACCAAGATGAAGCCATCGTGACTCGATCTTATGACCAAAAACATCACTTAAATACACAACACCGGCTCAGATAGTACTACATTTAAAATAAACTTTACCTATATAACTAGTATACATTAACAATAATTTAGAGCCCCTAAATTTATCATTTTTCGAAAGTCCAAGGCAGCCTCCTTCTCCACCTTAACCTTGGGTCGACCCTAACAATCACATGATTCATCATTATTTATAAACAAATTTACTCCGGGAAGGTTCGACCCACGTCTGACATGTTTGCACACATTCACACATCTTAGGACAGGATAAAATGCACAACAACCTAACATGTTTTGTGCACGCCCTGTGGGACAATTAAAAATGCAAGGAAAAAGCACAAAAGGTGAGAAAATTGATGCTTATCGATATGAGTGTGAGTAAGATGATGAACTCTATAATGTCACATCATAAGAAGTTCTCTCATAACAAGAATGTTTAAATCAAACCAAAGGGAAGTTGGCCTTAGGCTAAAAAAACTTTTTATAAGTGTAAATTATCTAGTTATACCACTTAAAGAACATAGTAATAGTAAAATAGTGTTAGTATTATACATTAGCCTAGAAAGTTTCCAACACAAATGGTATTAGATATGGTAGCATTTGATCATTTTAGAGATATTACGTGTGATATAAGGTCCACGATGCCAGTCATTACATGAAGCTGAATGTTTTCCATCTTAACGTGGAATCATTTAGTCCGAATTTTAAAAGTCATAATAGATTGGTTATTGCAAATCAAATTATGGGAAGACAAGTGTTCTTATAACTACATAGACACACTTTTCGGGGCCTTCGAACTAAATAGGCCCTTTAAATCTTTATAAAATGACTATTATAGGTCAATGGTACAACAAAGTTAGTATGCGTATGTGTATCCTCTTCAAGGTAGTTTTAATGAAATTTAGTTGAACCTTATACTACTAGACCATGCAATTACCATCCAAGAATAGGAATTGTCGAGAGAACAAGGCAAAGAGACACTCCGATTATGCACAAATTGAGAGTTGTGTAAAAATATTATTGTGTAAAGGGTTTAACGTATAACAAAAACCTAAACTTACTACACTTTACAAAGTATAACGGGTGAGTAGGGTATCTAATCCATAGAGAATGCGTGTTAGAGGTTAATTAAACTATAACTTCAAATGAAATGTAAAAGGTGATTGTTTAATTTTTGGTTTTAACTTGCTTTTACTTATTATTTATGAGAGATGGAGGTTGTGGATCACTTTTTCGCCCTCTGAATAGAAACGTTAATGTTATTCTAGCGGTAACACACTTATTTAGGCAAATTATCAACATATAGGTTAAATGGAGAGTCCTAGTCAAAGATGATGAAATTATGGAAAGATGGAAAAACTACTTTGAGAGGTTATTAAATGGAGATAATGGGAGTATATTAGATATAGAGGAACTTAGGGAGACTCGAGAAAATATATTTTTTCACAGAATTAGGACAACAGAGGTCAGGATTGCTCTAAAAAGGATGAAAACAGGGAAGGCTTTAGGACCAGATGGTATCCCTATTGAGGTTTGGAAGTACTTAGGGGAGGATGGAGTATCATGGTGTAATACCCCGTATTTTTGGCTATATTTATTTTTGGGATTAATTAATTAAATGCGTATTAATTGAAAATTAATCCGGGTTAAAAGTACTAACGAGATGCGAGTTGGTATTTGATTATGTGCATACATGTTTTATATGAATATTGAATTATGAAAAATTTGTCGTGAGATTGATATACGGCATTTTAGAAATTTTGTTGAGGCGCGTGTGACCGCCGCGTCATGGTATATTATTTTGATTAGAAAAGTGATTTTTATTTCTATTAACCGTATGGTCGTTCTGAGTGCGCCAACGCATCCGGAAGGGTCGAGATAGTCAGAAAACACTAGCCGGGGGTTTAGTTTGGGTCCAGGAGTATTTTTAGGCCATACCGGCAACATAAAGGGCATTTTAGTAATTTTGTATTTTTGGAGAATTAAAAGTGATGAAAATTGGGAGTTTTATTCTGATTGGGAATTGACCCTCTAAGCCACTAATCAACCCATGTTAACCCAACAACTACGTAGGTTATTAGAATTAGGTTTTCTAATACCTTCCCAAAAGCAAACCCTAGCCACCATAGCCACCTTTGGAGAGGAAGCTTGGAGAAAGAGAGAGAGAGGAAACTCTGCAGAAAAGCTCCATCAAACCAACATCTAAATCAGAGATAAACTCGAGGCAAGTGACTTAATTCCATTTAATTTCAGAGAATGTTCTTTCCATGTTAGATAATTCAAATTTTATGTTTGTTCTTGGTGAAATATGAAAACCCATGTAGTTTGGAACTTAGAACTTGAAAATCTTGAGGAGAATTGCATGTAGAATGATAGGTAGATGATTATTCTCATGATATTTGTGATTGGAAGAAATTAAAACGGATTTATATTGGGTTAATTCATGATTTAAAATGTTAGGGTTTGTGTTCTTGAAAAGAATTGGAGAAAAGTGTAGAATCTTGTGATCTAATGACGGTTAGGATGTATTAATTACTTAAAAGGTGTTAAAATATGACCTTAGTATGTTTTAGGATGATTGGAGACCTTAAAACATTGATTGGACGAATTTTGGTTGAGTCTTGAGGTGTTAAAAATGGTGAAAAAACGAGATTAGACAAATCTGGGACGAAACTGGTAGGTCGTTAGAAGCCCCTGCCCAGGTTGTTCGAACGAACTCGTTCGAACGAGCTTCTAACGAATTGACCAGTCGCTTCTAACGAAAGAGAACTTCGTTCGATAATCTCGTTCGAACGAGATATCGTTAGAAGGTACAGTTCGTTCGAACGAACTGGATCTCGTTCGAACAGTCTCGTTCGAACGAGACTTCTAACGAGTTGACAGTGGAATCTCATTCGAACGAGACTTCTAACGAGTTGACATTTAGCCCTTTTTGGCCTGTTTCGATTTTTGGAGTCCCGTAAACTTGTTCGAGGATATAGATAACCTTCATTTGATGATGTATGGATAGATTTGGGACTTTTGGGTTATCATGAGGAGTAAATTATATACGAGTGATTTAAATCAATGAACCGTTTGGGTTGAAACGTGAGTGTCTACTACGACGTGAGAATAGATTTTGGCGCGTATGATTATAAATCGACACTGTATAAAGTGTATAAAGTATATATTGGTACTAGAATGAGAATAGTGCTACAATTAAACTATGGGATTACTAAGACGTGTGTTTACTTAGTATTGGTATATGAATTGTGTGTATGACATACCTACCATACTTGCTATCACGGGAGGTTTGCGTTCGCTTAGGGCCCTTTAATCCTTGTGTTGCCCGGATTTAGACTGGTTACCTTGATGAACATAGGTCATAGAAAGACTTATTGGGATATTAATAAGTCCGCTGATCGTGGGAGCGTAGGTATGTGCATGACCCATGTGATGTGACTGTGTTCGCCTCCATTATTTGTGATGTTGTTATCTGTGAACTATTCCGGAGAGATTCGGAATATGTAATCCTTATGTACGTGATGTACCGGGATGGATAGCAGAGTATGTGTGCACCACAGCTTAGTTCTCGGGGTGCTTGTATTGTATATTTATGTTGTGATTAATATACACTTAATTAATGGGAACCTTCATGTTAATGTTGTGAATATAATTACGGTATTGCTTCGAGAAACATAACGAGTTAGCTGATAGTGAAAATATTGCATATTGAGCATCTGAGTTTACGTTAAACCCCTACTTAATTACGAGCGTTATAATGTTAATAGAACCGAGTAATATGGGTAGGACCTATGATAGTCTAGCTAGATATGATGTCACTTAGCTAGTGGTTTGGGTCGTTGTAGATGGGTACTTACGTTACGGGTGCACAGTTAGACGAGAGGTGAGAATATCATGTGAGTGCACGTCCTAACATGTACTTTGCATTTAATGTTTTAAATGTTTTTAAAGCACTTGCAGGTTTTTAAAATATAACTCCACATTCGGGCTCTGCCCCGTTTGCTTTCAAATCTATTTTCTTTGTAAAACCATTTTAGGTGCCCAGCCACAAGGACACCATGCATAGGATACTCATTCTGGTGACGAGCTGTAGCTGTTTGTGGAAGCTACAGGGATTTGCTTGTAGACGCCTCTATCACTTGGATTCCAGATTCATTATCTATCAGTTGTAGGGCATGTTGCCCATTTCTATTAGAGTTACATTTCCATTACAGTTTTCAGACTTTGGCATGTATTGTTTTAGTATTCGGTTTACTTATTTCAGTTGTGGGATTGTAGTGAGGAGTTTTTCCTCCAGACTTTATTTACGTTATGTGATGGTTATTCTATTTACTTCATTATGGTGAATGGTATTATTATTATTTATTACACTTGTTGCATGTTAATCAGACTTAAATTAAAATATGGCACTTACTTTGTAAATACTAGGTGGTTAGTAATCATTAAAATGTTTTCGACAGTGATGCTATTAACTGGACCAACTTGGCATTTTGAATTAATTTAATAAAGGAGTAGCTACCCGGTATTTAATTAGTCGGGGTGTCACACATGGCTTACAAAATTATTCAATAGAATTTTAATGACTAATAGGATGCCCGATGGATAGAGAAAAAGTATTTTAGTACCTATTTATAAAAATAAAGGGGACATACAAATTTGTTCAAATTATCGTGGTATTAAGTTAATAAGTCATACAATGAAACTTTGGGAGGGAGTGATTGAATATAGATTGAGATTAAAGACAACAGTACTTGAGAATCAATTTGAGTTTATGCCTGGGAGGTCAACAATGGAAGCAATCTATTTATTGAGGAGATTAATGGAGAGGTATAGGGAGAAAAAGAAGGATCTTCATATGATTTTTATAGATTTGGAGAAGGCGTATGATAGGATACCCAGAGATATAATATGGTGGGTTATACATAAAAGAGGAGTGACTCGCAGATATATTGAGGTGATCAAGGATATGTATGATGGTGCAATGACTACAGTAAGAACATCAACCGGAGAAAGTAGTGAATTTTCAATTACGGTAGGTCTACACCAAGGTTCAGCATTAAGTCCTTATATCTTTGCGCTTGTTATGGATGAGTTGATTGGACAAATACAAGATGAGGTGCCATGGTGTATGCTATTTGCAGATGATATTGTCTTAATGGATGAGACTAAGACATGGATTAATGCTAGGTTGGAATTGTGGAGAGAAACTTTAGAAACAATAGGATTTAAAATAAGCAGAACTAAAACAGAATATGTGGAGTGCAATTTTAGTAGTAATAGGAGGACAAATGGAGATGTGGTGAAATTGGAAGGTCAAGAGATACCTAGAAATGATCATTTTCATTACTTAGGATCGATTTTCCAAAAAGATGGAGATATTAATGATGATGTTACTCGTAGGATTAGAGCAGGCTGGGTTAAGTGGAGAAGTGCTACCGGCGTTTTGTGTGATAGGCGTATACCTTTGAAGTTAAAAAGTAAATATTATAGGATGGCCATTAGACCCGCCATGTTATATGGGACAGAGTGTTGGGCAAAAAAGAAACAAAATGTGCAGAAAATGAGTGTGGCGGAGATGCGAATGCTAAGATGGATTTGTGGTCAAACTCGAAAGGATAAAATTAAAAATGAACAAATTCGTGAAACGGTAAAAGTAGCTCCTATAGAAGATAAATTGAGAGAGATGGTTTGGACACGTCAAGCGTACACCAATGGATGCTCCTGTAAGGAAGAGTGATTTAGTTAGTATTGATGGTAACACAAGGGGTAGAGGTAGGCCTAAATTGACTAGGTGGGATATTATAAAAAAGGACATGATGTCATGTGGTTTAACCGAAGATATTGCACTGGACAGAATGGAATGGAAAAATAGGATTCATGTAGCCGACCCCAAATAATTGGGAAAAGGCTTTGTTGAGTTGAGTATAGGTTAAAAAACTTGCATGAAATATCAAAACTTTAATAGTGAGAGTGTAGCTTCTACCATACATTGCATCTCATGCTAATTGAAAATATATAATGCTTTACATTATATATAAAGCCTCCGTAGCATTAAATTCAATATATAGTAATCCATTAATGCACTTTTAGACTTTAAGAATATCAAAGGAAAATATTACGTTCAAATGGATAGGATAATGATATAAAATCTATGTAACTAGTGAAACATAATTATAAACACAATAATTACTTCTCCAATTATTATCATACTAAACGCAATTTAAACTAACCATTTAACACATCAAACTAATTAATAGAGCAATAAAGTAATTAAACTAAGTAATAAAAATGAAAGTTAAATATAAAATTATCTTTAGGATATAAGTTTTTACAAGGAGATAAGGAGATGGTGAATTGGCGTTAAAAACAAGAGGGGGAATGTCTTATTTATAAAAAAATGGGGTTCAACTCTCGGGAACGAATCAATCCCTCTAAATAGATCCCTCCGCGTGTCAATCAACTGGTTCCATTGTAATGCACGAAACTCCCATAACTTCCTTGTTCAAAATCGACTTAACATACGATCAGAAGCCACACGAAGGTAATTCAATGATGTAAATGTTGATGATTTGAAACCATCCTTGGTTTTAAATTTGAATTTACTAGTCCCTTGAAGTTAAAACATTCTCGTGAAAGACAGCCAACTTGCTCAATAGAACGAAAACTAAAGTATCTCCTTCGTTCAAAAACGGATTGATGCGTCACTAAAAACTATTCAGAGGTAATTTTATGGGATAAAAATTACATGAGGTTATTGGATACGAATCATAAGTAATTAATTTATAAACATTTGCCCAACGATGCGCCATCAAACAAGAAATTTTCAAATTATTTTGAATCTTCACACTTTATATCCACTTACCTATAAAAGCTCGGATATACCTTTTACAAAATGTTGACGATAAATGTATAGGTTAGTTAATAAATGAGCATAAGTGTGATATTTAGCGAGCTTGAGAATGCAATAATGCATTGAAAAAGGAAAAATAATATATAGTATTTGACACCAATAACACCCCATAACAAACGTGTTTCTAGTCCCTAATAAGACATTAAATCCATAGGTTACCCTAGTAGATGGGTCTTTGTCTCGTGAGAGTTTCCATAGATGATACTCACAAATACCTTATTTTCCTCAAGATAGTTGCATATTCCCCAATATGAATTCAACATCATCAAAAGATTTTGACAAGACATTAGCATGCAGGAGTTTCTAAACTAATAAAATTATCGAAGATAATTCATATCTTGTAATCAAGAAAGTGTGTGGTGTGAAGCATCAATATAAGTTTTGATTCAGTTAATACTCTTATAATTTGGATAAAAGTTTAAGCGTGCATCAACTCAAATCTCACAGGGGATTACTCGCAACTAATAAAATGATATAAAATGCTATAACACTTGGTAAATGTGGGCATAAAGAGTAATAGTAATTAAAGCCAAAGCTGCGTACATGCCAATGATAAAAAAATGATAAATTTAAAAGGAAAAAGTAGTCGCATAAAAGACACTGTTCACTTTTAGGAGAACATCCCAACAATATTGGAGGACCAAAACGGAAATCATAAGCAATATTTTCTCATAATGGTTGTTAATTAAAGGAACAAGCTCACATTGGGTTGCCATAAAGTTAAAATTAAAGGTAAAGGTCATTCACATAATTTATAAACTTATGCTTGTAAAAATATATCAAAGTGAACATACTTGACTCCGAAATTCACTAACGTATTTACAAGGTACAAAGGATTATGAATTACTTTGCCATTTATGAATTAACAAATAAAATAACAAATAAAAAATACAATAAAATTACAACAAAAAATTATAGTTAAATATTACAACGAACTTCTGCAATATACAAACACAAATGCATCAAAAACTTTCCAATCGATTTTAGCAAGCAATATAGACCCAATCAATAATAGACATTTTCTTTAATAATAAACAAAGTAATTAAATAATAGACAACTTTCAAAGGACTTTTAAGTAACTTCAATCCAAATTTCAGTTTAATATTGTTGAACAAATAATAACCACACGACTTTAATATTTTCTTTATGTTGTCTTAATGTGGAAGGTGCAATGACACTACACCAAATCTGCACTATTGTCAAGGTCATTGACCCTAACAAATCCAACTTGTCAAGGTCAATGACCGTGACATTTCGAGGCGAGACAACATTTTTTTGTCACGGTCGTGTCGCGGTCAATGACCGTGACACGTTTGTCACGGTTATAAACCGTGACAAAAGTCGTGACCCTTTTTAAAAAAATTGTCGCGGTCTATGACCGTGCCACGTCAGTGACAACTTTTTGTCACGGACTTGTCACGGTCAATGACCGTGACAATTCTGGACAGAATTTAAAAAAAATCTGCTGGGCAGTATGGCCACTGCCACTGCCCAGCAGTATATTTGTACCTGTTATAGCAACGTTGTACCTGTTCCAAACATCATATATCCAAACAAACTAAAGATAATGCAAATATATATTCAAATAGAGACAATATGCATCACGATATAATTCAAATGTAACAACTTAAAACAATTCAATTCAAACTTATAACAATTCAATTCAATTCAACCTTAAAACAATGTCACTACATGTCTGGTGTATTGTTAAAACTGAGGAGGTGAGTAGACCACACGACATACGAATTGACGCACCCACTAATATACGTCGTGCCGCATTGTTCGCGCAACCACACTAGGGAGTTCTCCTTCCCGGGTATGACATGCGTGACGAGCACCCTGGACTCCATCTCTTGAAGCGCATGTCCATGAACTATTCCGCCCTGGACGATATTCGGGTCCCTCAACCCCCGCCCTATCCGCTGGCCATCAAATACGTCCAATATGAACACGCTCGGCCAACCAAGTGTCGACATTGGTCTGTTGAAGGGCGCCAAATAGGGAAGTGGATCATCGAAGTACGAACGTGTCGGTGATGAAGCAGCGAGGTCCACATCCTCATCATCCTGCGCCTCGTCCTCCCGCACCTCCTCCTCCACCGCCTTCTCCTTCCCTTTCCCTTTCCCTTTACGGTCTCCGCCCAACGTACACTTCATGAATGCGTACATATCTTGGACCGTCGCCTCCAAACGGGACAGCTTCGCGTCGTGTGAATCCACCGTTCGAGCCAACCCGGTGTCGTTCGTCTCCAATCCGATGATCCTAGATTTGGCCACCCGCGAGTTCACCCCCTTGTCCTCCCCTTGCGATCAGAGCCAAGAACTTGGATGAATGCATCTGTGGATAAAGATGCCTTGTCGGCATCAGACTGTGACTCATGCACTTCCTTAAGCTTTGCCTGAAACGACAAAAAGCACATGATTAGTAAAATAAGTAAACTAAAAAATTATAACGTAATTAACAAAAATTAAATTGTCGGATTACTTACAATCGTGGCCGCGACGCTCGGGGACACCTCCTTGTCCTTCCCCTTCTTCGTCCGAAGAGCCTCATAAGTATCGAGCCTATGTGGCTTACCCCCTGGCCCACTCCCTACCCCCTGAAATAAAATAAAGTAAAGTAAAATTAGTATCGGCCCCGAAAAGTAAAATAATGAAGAATAATATATTTCTGTAGTTATAGAAAAATTAAATCTTACCTGCATCCTATGCTCCACCTCGGCGTAAGAGGTCCGGCCGGAGTAGTGCATGTCCGTCTTTTTTGCCCGATTTTCCCTCCCCGATTGGCGAGATGCCAATTTTCAATCCTCGATCTCATTGTCAATGAACTTTTGCTATTGTGCCAATGAGATCGGCTCCTTGGGGGGGACGGATTCACGCCATTGGATAATCGACTCTCGTGTTTTCCCAAAGTACCGTGCCCGCATATTTTTTTTTCACGACTTGAGTTGCTCCCTGATTTGTTCCAACACGGGATCGCGTAGCTTTGGATCCAAGTTGAATTGTTCATGTCCAACAAATACAATGTTAGTTGCGAATAAATATAAATATAAATATGAAATCGAAATTAAAATTAAAATTAAAATATTCATATAAATATAAATATAAATATATTACCTGTAGTGCCGCCCAAACAGCTAACTTGAGCTCATATGGCACCTCCTTCTAACTCATAAACCCCGGGCCGATGACCGTCTTTTGCAGAACGAGGGATCTCGCTAATATCTCCGATTTGTTCTCGACGGTAATACCATATTTCCCATATTTGGGGAGCCTAGGGGCGGAAGAGCCCTCGTCGCCTCCACTACCACCGACCCCAGACGACATCATCATAAACAACATCATCATCTTCGCCTTAATATCTGAAGGAGACATTTGCTGTAAAAAAATGTTATTAGTACAGATATAATATTATCACAATATGCATATCTTATAAGAGAGTCGGGTTTGGCATTAATAAAGTGAGAATTACACACACACATAAAAATCTTTAATAAAATTCTCATATCTTCTTTCAATTTAAACACACACACAGTAGTGACTATCTATTTAAAATAATCTCAATGTTAATTTCAGGTATTGAATTTCTACTATTGTTTTGTGCTTTTTATAAATCATACCCCACCCCCACCCACCCCCACCCCAACATGTTTACGGGCTTTCATCACCCGTCATAAATTTTTCGGTCCGTGACTTACTGGCCAGTTGTCTTGGGTCTTTTAGTCCCTTAACATTACTTTAAGAATTTTACCCAATCTAAATACCACATTTTTTTCTTGTTATACACTTGAACACGTTTTGTTATTTAGTCCTTATTAATTTATCTTTGATGTATTACCAGCATCTTTACTTTTATAAACTTTATTTAATTTTCAATTTTAAGGATTATTTTCATCACTTAGTGTTCATCTAAGTTCTAGTATAACAAGTTCCCATAAAAATCTTTAATAAAGTATTATCACAAATATAAACTAAGAGTGATAAAATAACTTTGAGGCATATAAATTAATTGTGACAAAGTAAGATTATGGAAACCCCACTTTTCTTTCTATAACTCCTATTTTATTAAACTTTAAATATAATTAGGGGTGTATAGAAAGAAAAGTTAAATAGGAATAAAAACAACATTTTTAAAATATGAAGGGCTCACCAATTTGATCAAATTTTTCAACAACATAGACTAATTGATCTTTATTATAAGACAATTACTACAAATTTATGCGCATCGCCCGAATTCAAAAAATAATTTAATGACTAAAGTAATACTTTTTTTAACTTTAGTTATTCACCACAAATCTTAAAAAATATTTTATTTTTCATGCTTTTAGCAACTTCGGATGCCATTTTAACCCTCATTGTAGTTTTTTAGTTTTCATGCTTTTATTTGATGGATATAAAGTCATGTGATTATTTCACCATATAAAGTCAACAAAAAATGCAATATATGGTTTTTTTCTCCATTAGTATAAGTATATAGCGATTATTTCACACTTAAATCACATATTAAGCCGGCCTTCATTTTTTTATGAAATTTGCAGAAAATTACTTATTTATTTTGAATGAAAATAAATTGTTATCCAATATTTTTGGATATTATTTACATTTACATTTTTGGATATTATTTTTGGATATTATTTACATTTACATTTTTGGATATTACTTTTGGAAATTTATAGAAAATTACTTATTTATTTACATTTTTAACCCCCTACCCCACCCTGCCCCACCCCCACACACGCATACACACACGCACATATATACACACATACACACATATATATACACACAAACATATATATAAATGGAAGAGAGAGAGAGAGAGAGAATAAAACCTGAAAGTATATATATATATATATATATATATATATATAGAGAGAGAGAGAGAGAGAGAGAGAGAGAGAGAGAGCAGCGTCGAGAGAGAGAGAGAGAGGGAGGGAACGGCGGGAGGGAAAAAAGAAGGGGGAAAAGGTTTTTGCTGAAAATATTGTCACGGTCGTGTCAAGGTCATTGACCGTGACAATTCTTTGTCACGGTCGTGTCAAGGTCAATGACCGTGACATAAAACGCGTGTTTTTTGTCACGGTCAATGACCTTTACAAGGGTGGCCGGCTGAAAGGTGACATTTTGGCCATTTTGGTGTAGTGTGAATAAATCATTTTGTTGTCAATAGTGTCATTCCTGAATCGAAAGAAAAAGGCTCTTATTCTCCTCCAATCTAAGTTTGCATAAAAAGAACATGACGGAAATTATTATTATGGACATGCATTTCAAATTACATCCACCCCGATTATTTATTTTTGTGAATTGGTGGAAGAAACGACTGAGAATGGAAAAATCATAAAAAGTAAATGAAGATATATGTAGTGTTAGTTTTAATGTATTTTATGTACCTCTTGCTTGGATAGTGACAAGAGAAAGAAGAAAATTAACGAAACACCAAAAATAGTCTTTGGTTGGAGATATTTGATTATATGAACAACACTAAGAAAATGAATCCAAAAGTGTACCAATGTAACATCATGTTTAATAACAAAAATTCTATTAATGATAAAAGAATGCGTAAGACATAAAAGATGAAGAAGTGTCCATAGAATTGAAGAATGAAAATAAAATAAAATTTTAGTTACCCTAAAAAAAAAAACCACAAACTCACTTTTATATTAACGATGTATGAGACTCCAAATTTATCAAATTCATTTTTGTACCAAAATAACTTCATCTTTATCACCTTGATATTGGTAAAAAATAAGCTATTTTCTAGTTTTTTTTACTTTATTGGTAGGTCTCATCATAATCATATTACTATGGTTAACCTCGAGAACTATAAATTTTTGTTATTAAATATATAGAATGTTGTGTCATTAGTTCCACCACTGGTATTATTTGTTTGTTCCATTTTTTAAACGTAGTCAGATTTATAAAAGACTATGTTGGCACTTTTCGAATTATATATTATAATCTTAACCAATAATAAAATTTAAACTTGTGTGTGTGTATGTGCGTGTGTGTTATATTGTCATATATCCACTTTCAGTTAAATTTCTAAATAATTTTTTAAATAATCAACTTCGATGATTAGTATAATCCAAATCTTATCTTTATGTACTTTCATATAACATTACCATGAAGTATCTTTATAAACATGATATTAGGTGGCTAAAACAATATACATATAATTGAGTTAATTTTAAAATGGTACATTGTTTCCATTTGATCAACATATGCAATGTTAGTTTGGTTATTAATGTTAATGCAACTAGAGTTCTCATCATGCATTGACCGAAATAATCATCAAATTTGTGAATCATGTAATAAATATTCATGTGTAATAACACCAATTCATAACAAAAGCATAAAAAGGTGAAGTCATGATAACTATCAATTAGTAGTTAAAAAGGCGATAAATCATATCTAATAATAAAATGTATTCCCATGCTAGAATTCTATTGATAAGCTTCTAATTTCGAATCTAATATCGTGATTTGAGATTTTACCCATGGTGAATTGAACTTGCCTACTTAATCTACCATATTTAAGTACATGTTACTGATTTAATATATTTCCAAACACATATGAAACCAAACACATTCAAATCTAACAGAACATCGTGCAACAACTTGAAAGTATAAATGATAGATTCAATCTAAATAGGCATCTTGGTAAATGTAAATAATTTCATAGATACCCATAGTAAGGGTGAATATTTTTCAACAAAAATAGGATTGAGTGTTGTAGGGGATATTAAGCCCACAATAAATGCAATACTACGAATTGGCCTTAATATTATGAATACTATAAAATAAAGGGCATTGTATGTACGTGGTTCGATAGATCGTCAATTATACATCAATGGGGAATGAGAGATAATTTCTTATTACTCTAAAGAATAAAGGACAATTGGAGTGTTAGGTTTGCTAGCTGGGAGTCCAAGTCACCATAATCAAGATACAAATTAATCATCCCAAGTAGGGAGAGTCCGTCGTTATTTTTAAGTACAAGGTTCCTACGATTCTAAGTCTATTTAATCTGAGTTTATCCGTGGGTAGTATAGTCGTATTATAATTGGTCGCCCATGGTGCATTGTTATCCTCCTTGATTATAAGTCACTTCTTCCTTGACAATCGACCGATTATGCCCCTTGATACTTAAGAGCCACATATTAGCCTATGTGGCGTGATCAACCACATCTCCCTTCAATTGCCTCAATACTGTAATGATCGGTCTTTTTAACTAGGTCTACCCGGTCTTGTTGTCATTTGGACATATGTCCTCATGTGTTTCCTCAATCGTTGACTTAACACGTTCCCACTTTCGAAAGTGGGCTATAATAATTTTCTTTTGGGTGTGCATGTTTCCTTACATATGGTCTCATAAAACATTAATGGTTTATCCGAGGAAATCATTGTGCATGGGAACGTGGCCAAGGGCGCACTTGGTTCAGGCTCCCTACCTAACTGCAAGCCGCCATTTGATATGATTTTGGAGGCAGAAAGTATAAGGCCCTGGGCGCCTTATACTATTGCCATTACAACAATAATTTTTTGTATTCTTCATTTCCCTCTCTCTCTCTAGAACTTCCTTTTCCTTATTTTTTCATCTGTTTTTTCTTCGTACTCTCGCACCATGTCTAAGCACTTGAGGAAGTATGAAGTTTCATCCGAAAATGACTTTGATTAGTTTCGCACAAAGTATATAATTCTAGACAACATTTATATTAGGATTTCTCCAGAAGAGGAAGATACATTCCAACTTGACTACGAAGTTTCTTTTATGGAAATGCCCATAATAGAGGGGGGATCGCTTCCCCCTCCACACATTGCTGGTGGAAGTACTCCCTTACTACAGAATACTTTAAATTCATGAAAATGGTGGCTTCTACCAGATTGTTATGGGTATAGTTGTCATAAACTAGACATGCGGGACTGACCTTGGTATGAATAAAATTAAGTATTATTATAACCTGAGTGGTTCCCTCGGGTTTGACACGTACCATTTCCAAGCCAGGGATAAATCTCGTAGTTCGATCATAGTTGTCCAGACAACAAAAGGATGCTAAAAAATGTATTAGTGTCTTATGGACTTTTGTATGGTGAGAACAACGGAGGTCTCCAAGTGCCTACAGTGGTAGGATCCATAGGGAGGTCGCCCACCATTCTATATATAAAATTGTATTTTTTGTTCTAATACTAATCAATATATTCTCTGTACATATAACCATCACATCAGGAATCCACGATATGTTGAAATCATTTTTCTAGATATCGATATTATTTGGATAAGAAGAACCCTAGTCAATGTGAGGCCTTATTAGAGAGCGTCCCACGTACTTCTCGGTTATGACCTCACAGTCACTTCTGCGAATAATTTTATAGCGATCCCTGAAGTCACTAAGATCGATTACATAGTGGGTGTTGACTCCTCCATCCCAACTACCACCCCCATTCCAAATGAGTTTGTAAGAGGCGTTTACCTTGGGAAGTCTTCTCCCAGTTACGTTGTATCAACCGACTATAGCGAAAAACAGGGGGGGAAGAGAGGGACGACAATGAAGGAGAAAAGATAGATCATTTATTTAATGATCTCAACCATATTTTCTCATACGAAGAGGTTAGTGAATCTGGTTGCATCTGAGAGGAGGCTGAAGAAGAGGAGAACTTCTGAATATAAGACTTTACCTTATCCCCTCTTCCATATAATATTGAAGAGATAGTTAGTCGTCCTAGACGAATAATTGACTTAGCGATCGTTAGGCCCAACCAAAATAAGCAGGGTAGCCCAACAAACTAGGCCACCCTGGATGCCGCAACACAAAAGAATAAGGTAACGAGCCTCATATAAAAAGAGGCCCTCGAGCTGGAGCAGTAGAGTGAGAGGGAAAAGTAAGCTGAACATGCCAAGAGGAGGAGGAAGGATAAGACTCCTCCTAGTTTTCACAGTTGACCACCATCGGCTATATTAAACAAATTTGCAATCATCTACCATCAGCTACAAGATCGTTAAAAAACTCCCCCGCCATCCACTTCCAAAGTATATTCGTGGGAGATTGATTTCCAAAAAGGCAAGGAGAATATCATCTCTACAGATTCGGCTCACCTTGATTTAGGCCTTGTTTGGGAGTTCTATTTTGGAGAGAAAAGAAATGAAAGAAAGTGTGTTTCCTTTTCTTTGTTTGGGAGTTTAAATAGGAAAGAAAGTGACTTTCTTTCGTTTGGGAGTTTAAAAGGAGAGAAAAGAAAGGAAATTTTAAAAAAAAACTTTCCCTTCCTTTCTTTCCAAAACTTTATTTCAAAATCGGAAGAAAATGAAGAGAAAGGAAAGTTTTTTAATGAATTGTTCCTTCTTCTCCTTAAAAAAATATTTTCCTTATAAACTCCCAAATACAAGAAAAAAAGTTATTTTATTTTCTCTCCCAAATTCTTTTTTTTTCTCTTCTTTTCGTTTCTCTCTTATTAACGTTTTCTTTTCTCTCCGAATAAAATTTTCCCTTCTTTTTTTTTCTTTTCAAAACTCCCAAATGAGCCATGTTTCCTTTTGGCATCGATAGCTTGAGAAGTTTTCATGTGGATCACTTTCACAAGGAATTATTTTGTCCCCCAACGTGATGGTAAGACTTTAATCTTATTTTACGATTTTGGTTTTAACTATTTTTCTCTTATAACTATTGCTCTTTTATACACAAGCCATGTAGGTCTAGCAAGAGCTCACCGAACGGGCTGACCACATAAAGAAAGGAAATGTTGTTATTCTCTATAACAATATCGTCTTGAAGAATGCCTTAACGTAAAAGAAAAATGAGGTGGTAGACCTTATAAATAAACAGAAGGATGAGACGACCGAGAAGGATAAAATCATTGAAGAAACCGAGCGAACTCATTTGGAGTTGATAGTGAACTGGTCGAACTCAAGAAATCCTACAACCAATTTTTTTTGTAAAAACTTATCTTATAGAGCCAGAAGTTTAATCTGGAGAGGAGGGCCAAAATCGACCTCTACAAAGCATATGACGACGGTTACGAGGCGACCATCCAAAAGGTTATTGCACAAACAGACCATCACGAGTCTAGTGTATAATCTCGGTTGGTTAGTTGGGCTTCAAAGGGGCAACATCCCTAGGGGAAATGATATCGTTGAAGTCCCTTCGACCAATGCTCCCACTATTGGGATCGATCAAGTTGTTGAGTAGGCTGGCCAGGCCATCAATCCTATCGACCAAGTTGTTGTCAACCCTGCTACCCCATTTGAGGGAGATGTTGTGGAAAACGCACCTCCGACAGATCAAGAGGAGGTCACCCCTAACCTTTAGTTTCTTATTTAAACTTTTTTTTACAGTTTGGTAATCTTTATGTATTCTTTGAGCCATTTTAATATTAAATGAAAGTATTATATTTCCTTCATTGTTTCATTTGCATTTCTTTTTACTTGTGACATGTTGAGTAATAGTCGTCCTGATTATGCCTTATGTAAAATATGTGGTAAGCCGAATGAACAGTTTTGATTAACCCATAGTAGACTTTGATGGAATTTAGTGATTGGTCATTTTAACTCGTAGGTCATGTTTACTGAAATAACATAAGTTAAACTAATAGTCCAATCGAAAGTTACACCACTTAGCTCTTAGATGAATCTGTGCATGTTCTGGGCCAATCAACCCAACTCGGGTTGTACCACCGTTTTAGTTGTTTTTTATGCCAAATGTACACCCCCAACTTATTTGTAAGTTGTACCAATTAATTATTAAGTGGATTTATGCCTATTTTAGGCTTATCAACCCAACTTGGGTTGTACCACCATTTCCATATGGGTTTTATGCCAAACGTAGGTCACCAACTTATTTATAAGATATACCATTTAATTCTTAAGTGGGTTTATGCTTGTTCTAGACCGTGCAACCCAATTTGGGCTGGACCATCGTTTTTATGGGGTTTTATGCTCAAAGAATTGTACCAAGTCCACAGGAGTAAATGAATTATAAATAATTTAAGAAATTAGTAGAAATTAAAACCTAACTGATGATAGAATTTTCAAAGGTCCATGGTTTTCCACAACTTTGGTACTACTGTGCCATCTAGCTTTTTCAACTGATAAGATTTGTTGCCTCCCTTTGACGTTATTCTATAACGAACCTGCCAGTTCAACATGAGCTTTCCAATTGATGGATATTTTTTCACCGAGAGGAGCTTCTTGAAAATTAAGTCACCGACCTGAAATTATTTGTCTTTGACCTTATTATCGTGTTGTTGGGATAATTCTTGGTTATAAGTATCTAGGTGTATGACATCTTATTCTCTTTTCTCTTATGCTAAATCCAACTCGTGAGTTATTCGATCATCATTCATACCATCTTCAAAGATCTGTGACACCCCGTCTAATAAAATACCGGGCGATCATTCCTATATAACATTAAAACAGGAGTCTCATATGGTTCATTCTTAGCATCACTGTCGAAAACCAATTTAATTACTAATATCCTATTAGGTCGGCGTCAAAATTTTAAATTGACAAATCTTTTTAACCAAACCATTCAAATAAAACAATTACAACAGTTTACATGCACCAACTGAAATGAAATAAAATAAAATAACCGAACACTCGGTACAATAATACAACCAAATCGAATGCCGCACTAAAAGGCGATAAAAGAATAAATGAGTACAGTTGGGCCATAAGCCCGAATGTTTCTACAATACCTCTTATTTATATCTAAATGATGGAAGCGTCTAATATAAACCTGCTTGCATCCACGGCTGCTGCAGCAAACGTCTTACTCGAAAGAATCATCATCCAAGCGTCCCTCTGTCTGGACACCTATATATATATATATATATATATATATATATATATATATATATATATATATATATATATATATATATAGCAAGAGGAAAAATAGATAAACGGGTCAGAGCCCGATTTTTGAAAACATTTTAGCAAGTGCTTAAAATCCATATTTTAAAATATGTTATTTCTCATATTTAAACTGGTATCGCTCTCACATGAGATACACCTCACCCCTCTTCTAACAGTGCACAACTAGCGCATACCATTTTAAACAACCTAGTTAAGCTACCCTGCCTAACTAATATAATTACCCATCTTCTAATAAACCTCATCAATTCAGGTACTAAGGACTAGACTTCTCCCCATTCCCAACATTATGTTACGTTCGTGCGTGGGGTGTCTCGTGAAGCGAAATCCAAACAAGGACCCTCCGATACACTACTATGTGACAATGTTGATCATCGGGATCCATTAGGCCTTCAGTACATAACATATTTATACCATCCCGTATTTATTGATAGTTCTCATTACAACCTATGATCCATATTCATATAAATCCGAATATAAATCTACCGGAAGGAGTATATCACTTTATTCATTCATCTCCTTTTTATACAGGGTTAGGTTATATGATATCTCATCTCATATATATACAATATACTTTTCGCAACAAGTATATTAGTTATCCATATAGGACACCAAACAAGATTTCGGTATACGCACATTATTCTCTTTATGCATACACATCAATTTATATAACAATATATCGCACTATTGCACCCTGGTTAAGAAACCCCTTGTATCGTTATAAAGTTGAAGCATTTATTCCTTACTTATCTACTTATACGCACAGTAAAAAGTTTCCATATAAATATACGTATATATATTAGTCACACATATAATATATATACTAACGGCACCCCACATAAAATCTATGGTGCTGGCATACTCTGCTATCAAGTCCCCGTATCACACAAACTAAGGGAAATACTAGTTCGGAATCACTCTCGAACTGTATTAACACAAAAGACATACAAATGCAGGCGAAGCATAGTTTCAAGTCACTAAGAGGTCAGCATTTACCCTCACATCTCTTAGGACCGTCTGACTATCAATCAGATAGCCTGTACCAAGGAATCCTATGTTCTAGGGTACAAGTCAATATCGCCCATAAAGGTCCCATCGAGATAAGACTGTCCCGGTGCGGTAACCTCTGTGATAGCAAGTAGCGCGGGCATGATTTTTACACATATATAATATAAGGTCATACTCATAGCCCATACAATACATCCCATACGTAGTATATTTATATCTTGGATATCCTACGCATTTATCAATTTTACCAATTTTTAATATATTATTTTCTGAGCTTTTCTCACCGCACAATGATTATATCAACAACGTCGATATATATTATTTATCTCTTCTCAATCTTTCATGAATATAATCTCCAAACTCTTATAGCGATAGCCAATAACCTCGAATATTCTCATTCGCAACAATATAATCCGTCACACCATTAAAATACCCCAATACGTATTCCCTTATTTAATATTCAAATCACACCTAAATATCTCTTTAAGTATTATTCCTCACGAACACCCCTATTTGGGTAAATCTTGGATTTTACTTTCAACTAATCCAATATACACGCCTTAATAAAAAAATATATTTAGAAGTCCCCACACTATTTTAGGAACCCCAAATATTTATCTCCAAACAATTTTATTTTTCCAATTTTCGAGTTGGTGATTTCACCCCGGAACTGCCATCTTATAAAAATCATAAAAATTTGAAGAAAAATCATAAATATATGCGGCCGGTGCCCACGCGACCGTATCGAAAATATCTTCAACTTTCATGTTTTGACCGAGAGCTGAATCGGCTGTCTTCCTATCTGAAACATTCCGGAAGTGACGTTGGTTACTATTCACCTTCTTCTCCAAAAATCCAAACCTCCATTAAAGCACCTCCAAGCTTTTTATCTCCTCTCTCATCATCATTCAACCTCAAATAACCATTAATACACACATTCAAAGGGTTCTAATCATCCTAGAACCCAGATCCAACAATTAATTGCAATTAATTTCAAGTTTCTCAAATTGGGTATAAATCGAGTTATATCCGTTTTAATCTTTCAAAAACCCGTTTGATCCTCGAAATTTCATCCCAAATTTTTTTAGCTTTATACCAACTACCATATGAGAAATTAAACACACTAAATCATAAAGCAAGTTAAACACTTGCCTCGTGGATTAAATCTGACGACCACGAGTCGAATCCCGCGAATTTTGGCCGAAAATCTCTTATTTTCTTCTCTTTTCTTTCTTCTTCTTTCTTCTCTTCTTTCTCTCTTCTCTCTCTTTCTCTCTTAGGGCAGATGTTTGGGGGAAATGAGGGCTACCACCTCTTTAAATCCGAAATTGGGTATATACCCAATTGTTAAATGACTCGTGTACTCATTTACGAGTCTCTACTAGTCCAAAAATGTCCGGAACCCAAATACTACCCCCGGATACTCTATTTTGACTATCTCGGCCATTCCGAACCCAATGGAGGAGTCAAAATCTCCATCCTAGTCACTTAACTAAAATTCACTATTTTGACCCAACACGTACAATACGCGTGTTTTTCAATTTAAAATATTTTTCTTTGTCGCTTACCCAAATGCGACATATAATAAAAATAATCTACTCATATACTTAGTCTCGAAATATAATCCACGTAAATATTAATTTGTCACTCGAAAACTAATATTTACTATTCACTTTATAATATTGAATTTATTTAATTTCACTCACTAATCCCAGAATTACTATTCATAATACTTCCTCAAATTATCAAATTAAATTCACAGTGTAATTTAAATACCTTTAAAAGTGTGGGGTATTACATGCTTCCCCCCTTACAACAGAATTTCGTCCTCGAAATTCGAATATAGCCTGTACCACTACTCTAGGATCGGTATATACATTACGTCCTAGTTTAACCAAATTTAAATATAGCCTAACACAATGGTCTCCCACTATATTCCAGCCATCTTAAGGCGTATGCTCATATATATATAGTCTCCGCATCTCTATATATTTACACAAATCTTGCACCTTTTTATTAAAACAACTTGGCGCAAAATATTTATTATTAATACCATGTCTACTAGTCTCACACAGTAGAAATATTCACAAACCCACACACACACATATATATATATATATATATATATTGTGACACCCCGCCTAATTAAACATTGGGTGATCAGGCCTTTATTAAATTAAAACAGTTTTCTCAAATGGTTCATTCTTAGCATCACTGTCGAAAACTTTTTAATTACTAATCACCTAAATGAAAATTAGACCGGTGCCAAATTTTATCTTTCTTAAAACAGATAAATCAACCATGCGGAATATAGTAAAACAAACACCATGTACTAAAACCCAATCAACAAAGTATAAGTACAACAGAACAAGAGTATTACCGAATAAACCATCGGCTAAAAATCCCAAACAACCATAGAACAAGAACAATCCACTAATCTGAAACTAAACATCTGAAACTGATACTGGACCACAAGTCCATACATATAATAGTGTGAGATCCTGTACTAGATCTGAATGGGAGACATCGTCTAGTCAAAATCCTGTAAGCTTCCACCGTGCGACAGCTTCGAGTCCCTGGAATGAAATCATCATACATGGTGTCCCTGTGGCTGGACACCTAAAAGGTTTTGAAAATATTTTATAGCAAGAGTTAGTACTCAAAACATTTTGAAAATATTTAGCAAGCGTTTATCACAATATAAAATGCGGTTATTGATTACACATGTTAGGTTCTCGTACAATCTCTTGAGCTTACTCACCTCTCATCTTTTGTGCACACCTAACGTTCTACACTTAGTTTATCTAGCCATACCTCCCAAGCTAACTAAAAACCAAAGTAGTCAACTGAACTTATCTATACCTAAGTTCCAGTACCGCCCATACAGTACAACCGTTTCACTAACATCTCGCGTATGTTAATTAATTCTCAAGTAACATTTCATCTATGTTATTTTCAAGACTTCTCATTTAGTTTCACTACTAAAATTACTACAATTCTCACAATTGTTGTCTTCCCACTTGTGTAATTAAGTTTCGCTACTTAAATTACTAAATAGATTTTCTCTATCTAAAGGTGCATTTCGTAATTAAGTTTCACTACTTAACTTACCAGTTCAGTATGTATCTTTAAATACATAATATATATATATCAGTCTACTAATACACAGAAGTAGGATATCATCAAGTATATATATTTCACACACAATATATACTAAATATCAGTCATTACTATTTTGCCCTTTTTATACACGTAAAGGACTCTTGGTTCGGAATGATTCATCGACCCCAAGTAAGAATTGGTTTGGAATGATACATCGACCCCAAGTGAGAGTTGGTTCAGAATTATCCATCGACCCCAAATATTTAAAAAAAAAATATATATATATATATACATATATTCTGGTTCGGGACTCTTTCATCGCGACACCAGTTCAAGGTTTGGTTCGGCATTTCTCATCGACCCCAAACATATAATAAATTTATGTTAGTTCAGAATGTCTCATCGACCCTAACATAATTAATTTAGGTAAAATTTTCTTAACCCAAACTTTTATATAATTTAGTAGGTACACACCCGACCCATCAAATCATGCGCGTACGAAATATATTTTACTTATATCCACCGTACTCAATAATTTACAATTTATTTCACTATTGCATTTATTCGAGTATTCACGCAACTCTAAGGGTCCTAGTTACCCCTCACATATAATTTAAGTAGTTATTACTTACCCTACTGGTTTATTACTTAAATTGAATTTACTTCGCCTCATAACTCAATTTCGAATTCCCCGATACTCTACTAAATCGGATTTATTCTCATCGGTCCGTAATCCAAGACCTACACCCAATGGCTTTATCGGACCTCAACAATATACCTACTGCTCTTATTCTCACACCCATATAAGTATAATGTAAATCCTAGGATACTCATTCATTCTCGAAAATCAACGAAGACTTAAACAAGAAAAATTTGGGAAAAACAACTTGCGCCGATCAATCGACTGCTGGGTTCGATCGATCGACATAGTCGATCAATCGATAGTTCGAGATCGATCGATCGATCGAACAGGGACAGACGCAGTTCGTCGTCTTCGTTAAGCTTTTCCTCCATTAACAAATGTTCAAACTCTATTATAGTCCACCAAACTTCGACCTAATGATCCTAACATGTTTTCACATATACTAGGACAATTTCTAACGTGTCAAATACATCAAAACTCCAATTTCTTTAAAGAAATACTGAATTAAACCCAAAATTTCTTGAAACCCTAGTTATGGTGTTCTTCCCATATTTTCATTCAAAATCCATATTTTATTTCGAAAAATCATCAAGTCTAATCTGAATATTAATCCTCTGCATAAGTTAAATCATTCTACATGCGATTCCTATCCCAACATGTATAAATATCATCATGCTCCTATCAAGATATTGATTTAAAAAAGACTATTCAAAAACCTTACACATGGGTATTATAACTTTATAATTTTTGTAATAAACAACTTGCCTTATGATCAGTAGGGTCTGATTTCGTGGTTATTGTTGATGATTGATGATCTTCATCCTTCAATCCTTCTTCCTCAACAAGTTGATAGTGAAAATCTCCTTTGAATCCTTCCAAATTCTTCCTTTTGCCTTGAGAATGGTTTCTCTCTTATTTCTAATGGCTATGGTGTGTTTTCATGGGTTTTCTAACCCTAACCCCTCTATCATACGGCTGATATAAATCTCTCAATTTCGTAGGTCTCCATACCCTCTCATGTTAAAAGACCAAAATGCCCCCGAACGGTCTCGGTTTAGTCCAAAATTACCCCGGGACTCAACTAGTACCCCCGGGTATACTATTTTGACTAATTTAACCCTTCCGGACTCATCTGTGACCTCTAAATTATCATTTGAGTTACTTAAAAAAATATTTCTTGTTCTCACCTCAACACGGTCTACACGCGTTAAGTGACTATTTACCACTCACACTAAGTAAATATAATGAGGCAATATAAACCGGTATCTATCTCTCGATTAATATTCCGTAATTACAATTTTAAATAAAACTCTATAAATTACTACTCTTACGTAATTTAAATTAAGCCGTATTTTCTCATTTAATTCTCCAATTTAATTAAATGGAATATTTGGAATATTCAGAAATACGGGGTATCACATATATATATATATACTAATCCTGCACCCCCGGGTTAACACCCATTAGTGCTCTTAATAATAATATCACATAATAAGCATACACACATCCTATTAAGATTCATAGGCATATTCCCAGCCTAATCATACACTTCTCATACGTATTTTATTCTTATCGCTACTTATTGTATAAATATTCAGATTATTATCTCTCTCGTAATCTCCAAGTTACATTCCCTATACCGAATAATTAAAGTATTAACTCTCATATACTCTTCAGAAATTTGGTACTACATATACTCCGTCTTTCCTCGGAGTATTCTAACAAAATAATCATGGGCAAGCCACTCGTCAATACTCGTTCGAGTAAGACTCCTCTCTACTTTCTCACAATAATTTGGTATCCTTTTCATTAAGAGATACCTTTCAAATGTCTTTTCACAACCTTTCAACCCATCTCGAGTGTGCTAGCTCTCGTTGCACATAAATGCTTGAATTATCATCATTCTCACACGACATTGAATTCGTCATACCATTTTACCTTGTTTATAGTTGCCCTTCAAGCATATATTATACATATTTATTTTCACGTCCTTCCATCTCGAACATTTTTTGGATTTACTAATCAGGGTACCCATACCCCCTATCATCCGTGCATATATACACCACCATTGCAAACGTTTCTATATATCACACTCACTCTAAATAATGGGCCTCATTGGCCTGGTACTAACACCTGGGTATCCCTTAACCCGAATAATTTGAAATTTAATTCTCCCGATACCTGAAAATTTAATCCTTCTTAAGATTATTCCATCGATCTTCTTGTGGTTATCTCATAATAGTCTTCCTATATCAGTGCCTTATTTCCCTTACTTCATGGTAGTCTTAAGATTAAGGTGTTTCTAATACACGTAATATGAGTACTATTCTAATTATATTCGTAGTGTCCAAGACCTCTCTCGACTTCCGACATTTGCTCGGTTTCATACGTGGGACGTCTCGCAAAGCGAAATCCAAACAAGGAACCCTCCCGTTACACTACTCCCTCGCATCGTCAGTCATCGATATATAACGGTCTAAGGGACACTAACGGGATGTTCAAATTCCTATTCGTTAACCTACTAATGTACTTTTACCACAAAAAAAAAATCCTTCCATGTTGACCAAATGGAAAGCCCAACTAATCAGGGAGCCTACTCTCAATAAAAGCATTATTAACATCATACCCAAAATGTATTTCCTCTGAATTTCCCTTTTATTCAAGACCTAGATATACGTCTCAAATCTATTTCCTTCACCTTAACTCACCCACATACTTGCGGTGAGAGGAAAATTTTAGTGCTTCTTCATAGCAATTATATCTCTATATAATTATACGATCATCAAACGGCTCTCACTCAATAGTGTTTCCTCTACACTAGGTGACTTATCGTCAAAACCAACATCCTTGCATTCTATAACATCTTTCCACTCCCGACGTTATTAAGGTTCGCGCGTGGAGCGTCTCGCAAGCGAAATCCAAACAAGGAACCCCTCATATACACTATTAGTTAACTTTGTTGGTCGCGGAGATCCGCTAGTTCAAATATGCCACTCGGATAATCCCATCTCCCCTATCGACAAAAATGTAGTCAGAACTCTTAATTCTTTCCAGGAGCCATAACACCAAGCGCTTGTACTAATACTAAGTCCTTAGCGCAAACAACAATGAGCTTAAACTCACAGCTCAACAATAAATCATGCATACCTTAAATTATATCTATAAGGTCCCCATGCACTAAAATCGTGGTAATGAAACACTTCCTCATCAAAGTTTCATCTAAGCATATGATAAAGGCGGGCTCATCCAGAATTTATCTTGCATTCCATTCTTTAGTATATCCGTGTATGTATGTATATATATATATATATATATATATATATATATATATATATATATATATATATATATATATATATATATATATATATATATATATATATATATATATATATCACATCTTATATAAATATATATACATTATACTATACACATCAAGTATATCCATACTTATATATCACACACTATATAAGTATAATAACCATCCCTCAGAGCTATAACTCAATGGATGCAGTCTCTCAATGCTATCATCTTCCAGGGAATTACTCACACATCATCCTGGGTACCAGCGGTCGGACTATCACACCGACTTGGTAAAAATCAAATCACAATGAATGGGAAGCAATTATAGTTCCTCCGAGGAAATGAGAACGAAACATACCCACCACGTCTTATTCCTGATAAAAATCACACAATATAAAATGGACACTATGACCTGGGGACTATACGCTCCCTGCTCCTCAAGCCAGGGGCCTCATCCAAAATGCATAACTTCCCATGATAGCACTCGAGGGGTATGTTTCATACAAATATACAAATCACATACATATATATTTAAACATATCATATATATATATATACGTCTCAATATGCTCGTATATATATACAGTATAATCCAGCTAATCGTGTATATCTCTCGTAACATTAGCCCATATTTCCCGAATATACATATTTGATTTAATCCCATGAGTATTTACTTACTTATAATATAAATAAATATTAAGCTTATCACAACTAACTCGTGTCCCAATTACATCTGACATTCCAATTCAAATCCCAAGAGTCTTTATACCTTTAGACTCTTGAAAATCACGAAGTCTCATAACTTTAATTTTTATTATTGCAGCTTTCACATCTTGCACTAAAACAACTATAACTCACTCTACATAAGTCCAATTACTAGTGAGTCTATCATTCCATTGGAGAAGCCTCTTTCTCCATTGTACCTACCTTACTCCGGTACTACGTTCACTTAATCATGTCACTCTTTATTCATCATCGGTCTCTGACCGATTCTTATGTGAATAACCTAGAAACTGCATTCACTTTATTCTTTCTAAATCAAGGGAATTTGCAGTTTAAAACCATCTGTAAGATTAATTTATGAGCAAAATATCATGCTCCTCTAAATATGATGACCTTCGTTCCCACCATTTCACATTGCTCCAACAAATGAAAAAAAAATTCCTCAAATTTTCACATATGGGTATTTCCATACCCAACTCTAAGCCAAATCTTTCGAGCCTTCAACTTCCTAGAAGTGAAATCACACTATTTCCACCTAGCTCAACTTCAACGCACGGTCCTCATAAAAGATCTCTTAAGCTTTTTCCCCATCTAACTTCACTGAGTAATTCAAGTTTAGCACCATTCTCTACTATAGCGGTGGATAGATAATTATAATTACTATTCTATAGTAGTCATTGCAGCAATCCAAGATAATGCCGCAAGGAAAATTTGACCTTTACCGTGGTCCTCGTTTCCAACATCAACTTATAGCTCTAACTAAGCCTCGCCTCTTACTGCCCTCACAATGGACTTTCATGGTCGCCCTTCGTCGACCAGCACACGAATCCCGAATGAGCGCGCAAAAGATTTACTATAATCTTACATAATGGCAGGAGAACGAAATCTCACAAGAGGATATCAACAATCTTAACCATAAGGCTCTATATCAAATTAAAAGCAACGCTGAAAGCGTAGTACGTCCGCACAGATTCCTAAGGACACTAGAACCTAATGCTCAGATACTACCTGTGACACCCCGCCTAATAAATTACCGGCGATCACTCCTATATAACATTAAAACAAGAGTCTCATATCGTTCATTCTTAGCATCACTGTCAAAAACCAATTTAATTACTAATATCCTATTAGGCCGGCGTCAAAATTTTAAATTAACAAATCTTTTTAACCAAACCATTCAAATAAAATAATTACAACAGTTTACATGCACCAGCTGAAATGAAATAAAATGAAATAACCGAACACTCGGTACAATAATACAACCAAATCGAATGCTGCACTAAAAGGTGATAAAAGAATAAATGAGTACAGTTGGGCCATAAGCCCGAATGTTTCTACAATACCTTCTATCTAGATCTCAATGATGGAAGCGTCTAATATAAACCTGCTTGCATCCACAGCTGCTGCAGCAAGCGTCTGACTCGAAAGAATCATCATACAGGCGTCCATGTGTCTGGACACCTATATATATATAGATATAGCAAGAGAAAAAATAGATAAACGGGTCAGAGCCCGATTTTTGAAAATATTTTAGCAAGTGCTTAAAACCCATATGTTAAAATATGTTATTTCTCATATTTGCACTGGTATCGCTCTCACATGATATACACGTCACCCCTCTTCTAATAGTGCACAACTAGCGCATACCATTTTAAACAACCTAGTTAAGCTACCCAGTCTAATTAATGTAATTACCCATCTTCTAATAAACCTCATCAATTTGGGTACTAAGGACTAAACTTCTCCCCATTCCCAACATTATGTTACGTTCGTGCGTGGGGTGTCTCGCGAAGCGAAATCCAGACAAGGAACCCCTCGATACACTACTACGTGACAATGTTGATCATCGGGATCCATTAGGCCTTCAGTACATAACATATTTATACCATCGCGTATTTATTGATAGTTCTCATTACAACCTATGATCCATATTCATATAAATCCGGATATAAATCTACCGGAAGGAGTATATCACTTTATTCATTCTTCTCCTTTTTATACAGGGTTAGATTATATGATATCTCATCCCATATATATACAATATACTTTTTGCAACAAGTATATTAGTTATCCATATAGGATACCAAACAAGATTTCGGTATATGCACATTATTCTCTTTATGCATACACATCAATTTATATAACAATATATCGCACTATTGCACCCTGGTTAAGAAACCCCTTGTATCATTATAAAGTTGATGCATTTATTCCTTACTCATCTACTTATACGCACGGTAAAAAGTTTCCATATGAATATACGTATATATATTAGTCACACATATAATATATATACTAACGGCACGCCACATAAAATCTATGGTGCTGGCATACTCTGCTATCAAGTCCCCGTATCACACAAACTAAGGGAAATACTAGTTCGGAATCACTCTCGAACTGTATTAACACAAAAGACATACAAATGCAGGCGAAGCATAGTTTCAAGTCACTAAGAGGTCAGCATATACCCTCACATCTCTTAGGACCGTCTGACTATCAATCAGATAGCCTGTACCAAGGAATCCTATGTTCTAGGTAGGGCTGTGTTTCGGCCGGATCGGATCGGAAAATGACCTTTCGGAAAAAATTTCAATTTTTTCGGAAATAAAATATTTGTTCCAATTTCCTATCCAATTTTTTCGGAAAATCAAAAAAGTTTCCAAATTCGGAAAAATCGGAAAATCGGAAAAAATTCGAAAAAAATCAGAAATTCAAAACATATACTAAAAAATCAGAAATTTTGGAAATTCCAAAATTTAAAAAAAAATTAATATAGGATTTTCGATTACTCGAAATTCTCATTTTAAAGAAATCGAAAAAAAGATTTAACCCAACATGTAAATATGTAAGGATTTAACCATTTTTTCATTTGTGTAGACTCTACAATTAACCCAACATGTAAATAGGTATAGAAACATGTATAAAACAGGTATAGAAACAACATGTATAAATCAGCAATTAATATTTGATCTCAGTATAAATTAGAAATTAATATTTGATGTCAATATAATACAACTATAAAACAGGTATAGAAACATGTATTTAAACGATCGTTACTCAATATATAATCTTACAGATCCTATAAACATGTATAATCTTATAGAAACAAAAAACCATGTATAAACAGATCCTATAACAATCCTATAGAAAAAAAAAACATGTATAATCTTACAGATCCTATAAACCGCTCGTTACACAATATAAAGTTTATCCCATAACGAGGATATGAAAGCTTACTGATCAAAACTTTATATTATAAACAGATCATATCCTATAACAATCATATCGTTACATATCCCATCCTATAACAATATAAACAGATCAGATCCTATAACAATATAAACAGATCAGATCGTCACAGATCCGATCGTTACAGATAAGGAAAACAGATAAAAGGGCTTACGGATCCTTCGTTCGACTTGGATATGAAGAGATGCATTCTAATCGTTACAGATCCGTATCTGAGAAGCGTAGAAACCAGAGAGAGAGAGGTGAGTAGACGGACAAGAGTTGAAATAGAGAGAGGGGACTTGACGGTAGCGACGTATTGAGAGGGAGAGAGGAAAGATATGTCTAACCCTAAAACTAACAGCATATATATATATGGGTAAGTTAAAGAATAAGGGAAATGTAAATGTACACATTCTTATTATTAGACAAGGGAAATCCAAGGTAAAAAATATATATAAAATATTTGAAATATTAATCGAAAAAAATAATCGGAAATTATTTCGGAAAATCGGATCGGCTAAAATATCGGAAAAATCGGATCGAAAAAATCGGAAAATCGGAATTTAAAACATAGTTCCAATTTCCTATCCAATTTAATTCGGAAAATCGGAAATCGGAAAATCGAAAATCGGAAACCTTATATATGTTCCAAAATCGGAAAATATCGGATCGGACATCGGAAAAATCAGAATGTTCGGAAAAAAAGCACAACCCTAGTTCTAGGGTACAAGTCAATATCCCCCCAAAAGGTCCCATCGAGATAAGACTGTCCCGGTGCGGTAACCTCTGTGATAGCAAGTAGCGCGGGCATGATTTTTACACATATATAATATAAGGTCATACTCATAGCCCATACAATACATCCCATACGTAGTATATTTATATCTTGGATATCCTACGCATTTATCAATTTTACCAATTTTCAATATATTATTTTATGAGCTTTTCTCACCGCACAATGATTATATCAACAACATCGATATATATTATTTATCTCTTCTCAATCTTTCATGAATATAATCTCCAAACTCTTATAGCGATAGCCAATAACCTCGAATATTCTCATTCACAATAATATAATCCGTCACACAATTGAAATACCCCAATACGTATTCCCTTATTTAATATTTAAATCACACCTAAATATCTCTTTAAGTATTATTCCTCACAAACACCCCTATTTGGGTAAATCTTGGACTTTACTTTCAACTAATCCAAAATACATGCCCTACTAAAAAAAATATTTATAAGTCCCAACCCCAAATATTTATCTCCAAACAATTTTAGCCTTTTATTTTTCCAATTTCCGAGTGCATTTTCGAGTTGGTGATTTCATCCCGGAACTGCCATCTTATAAAAATCATAAAAATTTGAAGAAAAATTAGAAAAATACGCGGTCGATGACCACACGACCGTATCGAAAATATCTACAACTTTTGTGTTTTGACCGAGATCTGAATCAGCTGTCTTTCTATTCGAAACAGTCCGGAAGTGACGCTGGTCACTATTCACCTTCTTCTCCAAAAATCCAAACCTCTATTAAAACACCTCCAAGCTTTTTATCTCCCCTCTCATCATCATTAAACCTCAAATAACCATAAATACACACATTCAAAGGGTTCTAATCATTCTAAAACCCAGATCCAACAATTAATTGCAATTAATTTCAAGTTTCTCAAATTGGGTATAAATCGAGTTATATCCGTTTTAATCTTTCGAAAACCCGTTTGACCCACGAAATTTCAACCCAAAATTTTTTAGTTTTATACCAACTACCATATGAGAAATTAAACACACTAAATCATAAAGCAAGTTAAACACTTGCCTCGGGGATTAAATCTGACGACCACGAGTCGAATCCCGCGAATTTTGGTCCGAAATCTCTTCTTTTCTTCTCTTTTCTTTCTCTCTTCTCTCTCTCTCTCTCTCTTAGGGCTGATATTTGGGGGAAATGAGGGCTGTCACCTCTTTAAATCCGAAATTGGGTATATACCCAATTGTTAAATGACTCGTGTATTCATTTACGAGTTCCTATTAGTCCAAAAATGTCCGGAACCCAAATACTACCCACGGGTACTCTATTTTGACTATCTCAGCCATTCCGAACCCAATGGAGGAGTGGAAATCTCCATCCGAGTTACTTAACTAAAATTCACTATTTTGACCCAACACGTTCAATACGCGTATTTTCCAATTTAAAATATTTTCCTTTGTTGCTTTACCCAACTGCGACATGTAATAAAAATAATCTACTCATATACTTAGTCTCGAATATAATCCACGTAAATATTAATCTGTCACTCGAAAACTAATATTTACTATTCACTTTATAATATTGAATTTATTTAATTTCACTCATTAATCCCAAAATTACTATTCATAATAATTCCTTAAATTATCAAATTAAATTCACAGTGCAATTTAAATACCTTTAAAAGTGCGAGGTATTACAAGATCTTTATCCTTGGAATTGGAAATCCAATCTCCAAAGGGATGACTACATCCATTTTGTATGAGAAATATCATAGGGTTTCCTTAGTTAGTCTTTTAGGTGTTATTATGTAGGCCCAGATGACTAAGGGGATTTCATCCACCCATTTTTCCATTGAATTTTCTAGTAGGAACTTGATTCATAACAATAAAGTCTTGTAATTAATCTCGACCTAGCCAGTACACCGTGGGAAAACAACTCATACATAGTGGATCCTAATTCCATATTATGGACAAAAGTCCCTAAAAATATCATTATCAATCTGCGTTCCGTTGTCGAGGACCAGTGCTCTTGGAATCCTAAACCTTATGATAATGGTCATCTATACGAATTGATTATCATTTGCTTTTCTAATGTGGATTAGTGGTTATGCTTCCACCCACTTTTTGAAGTAATCGATAACAATTATCATATAATTATTGTTATCGGGAGCTACATGTAGAGGTCCTAAGATATCCATGACCCATTAAGCAAATAACTAAGGACTCGTGAGGGGCTTTAGGTCTTCGACTGACTACTTAATGATGGGGTACAACTCCTGGCATTTAACGCACTTACAAATGAACTAAACAACATCCTTTTGCATGAAAGGCCACCAGTATCCTTGAGAGATCACCCAGTAAGATAGTGATTTTACACACACGGGAGTTTCACCGCTGCCTCCATACATCTCGATGAGGATTCCTTCCACCTGTTCCGGATGGAGACATTTGAGGAGAGGACCAGTGTATGATCGCCAGTAAAGTTCACCTTCAGAGTTAAGACATGATTTGGATCTTCAACTTATGGGATTCTTTATTGTCTGATGGCAGATCTTCGTTATTTTGAAAGGTAACAATCAGATCCATCCATGATGGTGTTGACTAGATTTTTATGACATCTAAAACTGGTTTTGGCTCATCAACATTGAGCGATTTATGTACTTAACTTCGATAGTCCTTTTTAAGTTGATGTCAATGACAAATGCCAGGGTAGTTAATGCATTTGTATGGATGTTATTATTCCTTAGTAGCTACTTCTCTGGGGATGACCAGAAGCGCTTGAAAAGTTTCCTTACTTTGTCATGGTAAGCGAGTATCTTGGGATACCTGACCTCATATTCATTGCTGAGATGGTTTAGGATCATGCACGAGTTACAAATATTCATATTCGACCTCCTTATTGGATCCTTTAAACTTGAGTTGAACTCCTTGCTTAATAAGGCAATCCTATGATGTGACAAAGACAATCCTAATATCGATGCCACGTTCATTGGATGCCCCATTTATGAACAACTTCAATCTTTGATCATCCTCAACGATGGCTAGTGATTCAAAAATTAGATTCAGTTGATCCTCTTATTATGGTAGTGGTACCAAGAATCGACGACGAATTCAACCAAGATCTGCCCATAAATGTCTATTCATGGCTCAGACTTGATGTCAAACTACGCCAGCTCCAAATACCGTTTTGTTATTCTGTTAGAGAGATCTGCCTTCTTTAAAATCTCCTTTAATTGGATAAGTCATTGGTACGACTATCATGTGAGCGTCAAGGTATTATCGTAACTTCTTGTCTGAAGTCACTAATGACAGGTGCATCTTCTCGATAGGCATGTACCTGGTTTATACTTTAAGGAGAGTATGGCTAATATAGTAGGCTGATAGTTGTTCTCCATCCTGAAATCGTACAAATGTTACATTAGTCGCATATTATGAGACAACTAAGTATAGATGGATATCTTTATCTGACGATAAAAGTCGATAACAAGGGAAGGTATCCCAAGTAATGTCGGATTCCTTTTAGCGCTCGATCACATTCCTCCGTTCAAATTACTAAGCTTGCCTTCTTCAACGCTTGAAAGAACGATCGACTTTTATTCGAAGATTGATATATGAATCAATTGATTCCGACCAGTATTCGGGTGAGGTTCTGAACATCCCTAATGGCAGCCGAGCTTCTGATATCCTGTAAAACATTGATCTGATCAGGGTTTATTTATATCCCCCTTTTCACCACCAAGTGTCCTAAAAACTTGACGTCGCTCACTCAGAAGACACATTTGGAGGCGTTCAACTTCAACTTGTACACTGTAAGGATCTTAAAAATCTTTGTCAGGTTCTTGATGTGATCGGTCATTTATTTGCTATTAACAAACATGTCATCGACGTAGACCTCTATGGTTGTTATGATTTTCCTCTTAAACATCTTTGTCACGAGGCATTAGTAAGTTGACTCAACGTTCTTTAGACCGTCTGACATCACTTTGTAGTAGTAAATCCCTAAAGTTGTATAAATGAGTCCTTCTCTTGGTTTGGGCCGAATACAGGTATCTGATGGTACTCGTAGTAAGGTCCATGAAGCTCATATGCTAGTGGATGATCGTTAAATCCACTAGTTGATCAATTCAGAGAATGAAAAACTATTTTGTGGGAAATTTTTATTGAGGTCGATGAAGTCCACATTGACCCTCACTTTTTACTCTTCTTTCTGACCACAACGGTGTTGGAAATCCAATTCGAAAATTGGACTTCTCTGATGCAGAGGCTTGGAGGAGGTTTTTGACTTCCTTTGTCACCGCTTTCACTTTCTTCGGCACTTCGTTGACTCATGTTTAATATGTCGAATGGTTAGATCCACGTATACCCGATGACAAGTAATGTTTGGATCTATACTAGGCATATCATAAGGCTTTCAAGCGAAGATGTCGCCGTTAGTCCTAAAAAAGTGAATGAGTTATTTTGTTTCTTCTCTGGGAAACTCTGATCCAATAAAAAAAAGGCTTGGATAGTTGGAATGAAATATTTCTAGGATTGGATTTCATATTCGAATGAACCTCGAAATCGTAAGAAAGTGGGTTTTTTAGCTATGGGCCTAGCAAAAGAAAAATTGGGATAGCATCCTACAGGATCTCCAACCTTCAAAATCGGACGTGAAAGTTTCCTTTCATCCGGCACAAATAGGTACACCAAACCAATTAATTATGATTTTAATGTTTTTTTAAATTTTATAATATTTTGTATGCAGAACATTTATTAATATTAATTTATAAGATTAATGAGTTGTGAGTTTTGGTAACATTTAAAATAATGGTTGTTAACTTAAAATAAGGTTTTTTGGGCCTATTGGGTTAGTATAATGGATTGAGAGATTTTTAGATTTGTTAAGGGTTAATTTGGGCAAGTTACTTAAGGGATTATTTTAGGCCCAATCCCAATTTCATTTTTAAGAGGTCTTATTGAGTCATTTGGAGATTCATTTAGAACATAAAAATAATTTGGGGATCTCATAACTTAGAGAGAGAAAAACTCAAAAAAGATGAGGGGATTTTAGAAGATTCTGGCCCTTGTTCTTCATCAAACTTTTAGGCAAGTTTAATAAGAATATTTGTGTGATTGACCTTGATTTATATTATGCCTATCTATATACTGTAAACCCTAATTATGATTAAGATCTGATTTATATGGAATAATTTTATTAAATTCATAATTAAAGTAATTAAGTAGAAATTGGTATCAATTTGTTTTCGTTTAGTTGATTTCTATTGGAATCTCAGTTGAAATTGTTAGATTATGTATAGGGTTTGACTTCTAGTATGGATCCTTAATAAAATCCTTAAATATATGCATAAATATCTATAGATTGGAATTGAATTGATGGAGATTAAATGTTTAGGATTCTTGATAGAGACCTAGGTGTTATGAGTAAATCTTAAATTGATATTGGGTTTTTGATGTTCTAATCATGTTTAAAATATTTTTTATTCGTGGTTACTTTGTTTAGATATTATATATATCTTATATGGAGGTTTTGAGGTCAATATAGGAGTTTTGGTTTGAATTTTGTTATATTGGGAAAGATAAAGCCTGTCGTGGAAATTTTTGGGCATATTTGTAATGGGCGATTGACCGGTAGATGACCAATCGACCGGTGATAACAGTTAATTGACATTTTAGCTTTAGGTTATTGGGTTGGATCTTTGGGTTTGGGGGGATAATTTAGGTTTGCCTTTGGATTTAATTAACTTTAATAAAGCATGTTATTATGTTGGTTCATAGGATTATAATATGTGAAAAATTCATTATTTACCTAACTTTGTAATGATAATAAAGTGAATTATTACTAAAATTTATTTAGATTTCAATGTATTACAAAAATCTCTTTTATTGTGTTACATGTGTAAAATACGTACCATATGTGCTCGTGGATATTGTACCAAAGGCAATTATATTCTGGGGCACGTACGACACGGACTGCGATGGCACCTCGGTGAGTACACGAGTAAGCCTTGGTCATATACCCCCTGGGTCACACGTCTAGGTACTCACATTCGAGAAAGATTGACTGGGATATTTCATCGTGTAGCCTTGGGTATGGTAGACTATATTGGTGATGGGTAGACATGGCGGTTCATCCCTTGCTCGTGTGAGGCTTTAGGTTTGGAACAACCTAAGACTATACTTGATACGCGTGAGTGATCCCTGGGGGAAATATGGACATGCCTTCGTTAATTTGACAAACTTAAGTAAGAGCCTACTTCTATGGGATGTGTTATGGTTCATGCTTATGGACTCTATGACTATATTATTTATTTTATACACTCGGAATTATTTAGCATAATGAGCATTGTGAATCCTTTAGTTGTAATCATTTGTGAATGATAAAACTTAATTATGGGATTCATTTAAGGATTGGGGATTTAGATACATGTAATATCTAGGATTTTTGGGTGGGATAAATCTAAAAGACATTTGAAGATGTGAGAGGTATATTTATAGTTATGATTTATTCTTATTTCGACTATACATTTGTTCACATTGGACTTGCTGTTAACGTTGTGGATTTAACATTTCAGTACAAAAGTCACCCGTGCTGAAGCCTTTATAGATCTCGTTGATGTCACTCATCCTCCATGTTGCTCATACTCATTAGAATGTAGGTGTCCTTAGTATGCGCGCTAACTTCTATCATTATTTCTACTATTTTTAGTTTAGCATGGAGAGACATACGTAGTACTTATATGTTTCATATTTTGGGAGTTGGTTTGTATGTTATAGCTGACTATATAGATTTTTTAGGCATGTATTACGGTAGGGGTGTTCGCGATCCGGTCCGATCCGGTTTTTAGTAATTTTAAGGACCGGACCGATTAAACCGGTCCTAGAAAAAAAAGGACCAAGACCGGACCGATTAAACCGGTTTTCCGATCTTAGTCGATCCGATTTTTTGTATGGTCGGTCCTGTCGAACTTGTCGGTCCGAAACTTATTGAAATAATCTTTTTAAAAATGAAAACTACCCTTGAAAATTGTCCAAATTTTACCATCAAAACTGTCCAAATTTTATCATAAAAAACAACCCAAATTATACAATAAAAACTGTCCAAATTTTACCATAAAACTGCCCACAATGTTGTTCAAAAGTGCTTAAATTTGGACATATAAAGTTGTCCAAAATTGCTCAAAGTTACATATTAAACTGTCCAAAAATGCCCAAATAATACAAACATATAGAGCTGTACAAAACTGCCAAATCTTGACATATAAACTCTCCAAATAATACAAAATAAAGCTGTCCAAATTCAACCACAAGGTTGTCCATAATAATACAAATCAATAATGAGCCAATAAAATAACTACATTAATAAAAATGTCCCAAACTAACTGCAACATCCAAAATAATGCAACCATAATGCTGCCCAAAACAATCTCCTCCATAAACCTGAAAATTATCACAAACAATTCTAGAATAAATAGAAAAATAGTCCAAAAAAAATGCAACCATGAATTTGAAACACAGAAAAATTAAAACCGAGTGTGTGGAAAGAAGGCTACCTTCATTTTCACTCGCCATTGTCTACACCTGAAAAAATTAAAACATAAAAAAATGAACAAACTATTATTTATATAATACAACTGAAAAAAAAATAAAAAAATTACTCTAACTGATGGAGCATAGCATACACATCTGAAATGAAAAATTAGCTGGGAAAAAAAATTAAACACACTAAAACCATCCAATCAATATACAAATCTGGAAAAAAATTTACATACGGAGCATACAAATCTGTACAAAACCATATATATAAAACGATTTGTGTATATATATATACAAATCTGTATAATACTATATATACAAAACGATTTGTGTGTGTATATATACATAGATCGATTTATACCGATCGATTTATATATATATATATATATAAATCGATATAGTTACCGATCTGATGGTGGTTCAGCAGCTGAACCCATGTTGTGAGGGCTGAGAGGCGGAGAGGCAGCGAGGGTCTGAGAGGCGGAGAGGGGCTGAGAGCTGAACGCCGGTTGTGATGGTTGAGAGGTGGCGGGGGGTTGAGAGAAATGAAGTGAGATAGAGGGTTTAAAATGAGAGAGAGAACGGCTGAGTATTTAGAGAGATGAGAGAAGAGAGTGAGTGGGTGTTAACTTAGGGTTTTCTTTTTTATATATATATATATATATATATATATATATATATATATATATATATATATATATATATTAATATGTAACCGATCCGGTCCTGTCCATATCGGTTATTTTTTGTGACGGACCAAGGACCGGATCCGTTAGACCGATTTGCCAAAAAAAAAAATGGACCGGATCGAATAAAAAAAAGATCGAAAAAATTAAGATGGTCCGGTTCGGTCCGCCAGTCCAATCGGTTTTTTGAACACCCCTATATTACGGTATCAGAGTTGATGGATAGCTTTCATATTTTGGGAGTTGGTTTGTATGTTATAGTTGACCTTATAGATTTTATGGGCATGTAATACGTTATGAGAGTTGATGGGTAACTTACTTATCTATATTCAGTTTTCCTTTCTTTTTATATATTTAAGTCTTTACGCATGCTCAAAATGGTACTTAATTATTCAGACTCCTGTAATGTTTAATTTAAACTTGATAAACCAAATAATAAATATAATGGGTGTCACATCTACGTCTTTACGTTCTTTTTTAGTTTGGACGAGCTTTAACACCTCTATTTAGAAAGCCAATTGGATGCAAGAGGAATTCTTCACCATCACCCTCAACTTAGTGTATGTGCACTGTGAAGGGTCGATATAGCCGTAAATGGCTATGACCAGTACTGAAGGTGGGATATCATCATTTTTCTTCGATATTGCGTTGACTATATCCCAATATCTAATCTTGATTGTATAAGCATACTCCTTAAGATTACTGGCTTGGATAAGATCTTTGAGGTGTTTCTTGAACATTTTACAATTCTTCATGAGGTAATCATGGTCTTGGTGATAAGTGCACCTGAGATCGGTGTCTGTGTCGTTAGGATCTCTAGCCATCTTAGCAGATCTCCAAAAGTATGGCTTGTCCATATTTGTGAGATCAATTTGTAAATAGACACCTTGAAGAAGGCATCCACTGCCAGAAAACTACTTTTATCGATTTGCAGCTTGGAACATTCCTTGGTAGTGTCTTTTCACAATCTTTTCTTTGTTGGAGTGGGTTGATTCCCTCCCTGAGAGGGATTCTTGGAGTCATTATTCTTCAAATTCTTGCACTCTGTTCGACCAGAGCCCCTTCAGTGAGGAGCTCATCCTCTACTTTGGCATATTTTAATACGCGTCACGAGGTCATCCACAGTTGATACCGACTCCTTAGTTAAAGATTGATAGAGATCATCTGATCTATAAAGTTCATCTTAAAAGATTAAATGTCTAGTTGGTCATTGAGACTATCGATAACATTGTGTGTATTACCTGAGGGACTCCCCTTTTCACCTTATAAGAGCGATAAGTGAATCAACCTTGTTGGCTACCTTACTGCGACTCTGCGAGTGATGAAAAGAGTCATAAACTGTTCGGTTAACTACCCGAATAAGGAAATCAATTTGAGGGACAGTTTTTCAAACCACCTGAGTCTAGTCTCTCCAATAGTAAAGGGGAAAACTTAGCACATAAGAGCATCGCGGTGACTCCACAGAGACATCGCTTATCGATAATGTCTGATATAATGATCAGGGTCCACCTTTTCATCGTATGTAGTGATCTTTGGGATGGAAAACTTCTTTAATGACTTTGAGGTTTCTATTTTCAAAATAAAAGGTGAGGCGGAGCCATGCCCAATTGCTCTCTGTAAGGATAAATTTCCAATTGAGTTAATTTGTAAGTGTTGGCTTAATTCCGGCCAAAACTATTTGAGTCTTATGATAGAAGTTTGTGACCTTCAAGCCTATGACGTTTGAGTTGAAGACGTAGCAATCAAGCCTAAATTGAAGATATCATCATTGTCGATTGTCGTGCCATTTTAACGTCATAAACCTTTCAAGTTTTTCATGGTCTCTAAAGGTATGAATGCATATGATATATATAGAGCCTTGGATTTATTTTTATTGGGTGCCATTTTATTTTCTAAACTAAGTTTAAAATGTTTTTTCTATTTTTATTTTTTGAAGACAAATAATTTTCTAAGTAAAGTCGTTCGAATGACATTTCAGTCTCGTTTAAACGAGTTCCCCAAGTCGTTCGAAAGAAACCGTGTCAATTTTGCCAAAAATTGACAGTTTTTTAGCAGTTTTCACTTACAACCTCCCACTATTTTCCCACCATTATTAGTAGTGCGGGAATACTTTTTTTTACAGATTTTTGGATACTTTGAAAAAGTTTTAATAAGTTTTTGAGAGCAAAATCCAAATCCAAATGTCCTTTAGTTTTTGTGATTCTTAAATGAATTCATCTTCAAACAAAAACTAGTTTACACCCAATAGTTTATTTTGATCCAAGTACCAATATATATATTTTCTTTGAGATCATCATTTTGGCATTGGGTATCATTCTCTACCCCAAAAGGAAAAAGTTTCTTACGGAGGATTTCCTATTGTTGATTCATGGTGTATATATGGAGTAGGTCTTCGTGTGTTAATGGTAGCTGTGCCCCATCGGTGGACTCCGAGACGAAGGTGGATTCCTGAGTTGTCGACTAGGCGGAGGTGGAGGAACGAATAAGCGTCAAGGCTTACTGATTAGGCATGAATTCTTCACATTTATCCCCTTAATTTCGGTATTTTTATGATTTCGTGCGGTGTAAATAGATTGGATTTGGCTTATATTTATGCTACTAACCCTTTTTGGCAAGTATTCCGTATTTTGTGTATCTCTTATGTGTTTTACAGGTATTTCATGCAAGGTAGTGCCAAAGAGAACTCAAAACAGTGAAAGAAAACCAAGAAACGGGGAGTAAAGGGCATTTTCGTAATTTTGCAGCCTTATTCCGGAGGTGGGGCCAACTTTAAAGTTAAAGAGCTTTCAACTACAAGAACACTGGAAAAAACGGCACCTCAATCGGAGTCCGGGTGTGAAAGTTATGAGCAGTCAAAGATAGAAGAAAAAGTCAAATAAAGAGGGGACCGGTCCGCCCAGAAATTAAAAGAACCGGTCCGCCCTGGGACCGGTCCGCCAAGAAATTAAAAGAACCGGTCCACTGTGCAAACTCCAGTAGACCTCGGATCGAAAGCAAATCGATGAAGGAAGAAATAAAAATAACCGGTCCGCCCCAGAAATAAAAGAACCGATCCGCATTCAAGGCAAACCGGTCCGGAGGAGGAGAGGACCGGTCCGGATCAAGGCAAACCGGTCCGGGGGAGGAGGGGACCGGTCCGGCTGTCGCAGTTTTAATTTGCTATTTTTCCTCTAACGGAAAGCCCTAGTGCTGCTGAAACTCTTGGAGTCTTGTAGGGTATATAAACTCATTTTATTATCATTATTTGCACGGGGGGAATTAATATAATTTTGCATTTTTTCTGTAAAACCCTAGTTTTGAAGGTAGATTACAATTTTAATTCCATGAGTGAAGATTATTCAGATTTTTGTGATTACTACTGTTCTTAATTGCTGCTTTTACTACTTGGGTAAGATTAAGAGCTAATTTTCTTCAATCCAATTTCCTTTCTACATCACTTTACAAATTTTCTTTAGTTTAATCATGATTTCCTGCAATCTAGCAATTGTTTTCATTACTTTGAGCATGTTAGGCTAGGTTTTTTAAAGGTTGGGATGCATGAACCCAACCTGATGTGTTAGTGCATGTTTATAACGTCGATCCGCTGAATTTAATGATTAATTCTGATCGTATCACGTAATTTCATAAGAATTGTAGATCTTTATATCTCGTTTGCCTATGGGTACTCGTGATGATTTAGAGTACAATTTGAGTGTAATTACCGCGATACCGATGTACTCATCCTCAGATTAGGTATGACGCGGACTTGAACCTCGTATACATAATGCTTGGGAGTACTAAATTCCGGGTTTGAATTAATCGGATAAATTTATGATTGACGTTGTCACTGCATTACACTAGGGTTGGGGGATTGTATTCCCATCCTATTTTCTCATCATTTAGTTAAAAAGTTCGATTCCATTCTTCATTCATAATTTAGGTAATTTAGTTAGCTGCATTTTTCATCATAATTTCATAATTTCATTTAGTGTAATCGAATCCCAAAAACCAAATCTTTTTCTTTTCTTCTTAGAGTCAACGTAAGGATTCCTCAGTCTTATCCCGTCGTCACAACTCTCGTTGTCCTTTTTCCCTGAGGATCGATACCCGAATTGTCGGATTATTACTTGAACGACAGGCTTGCACTTGAGCCTATAGAGTACACACTTTATAGACACATTCTGAGTCGTGTCAAGTTTTTGGCGCCGTTGCCGGGGAACTAGGTAGACTTAGGATTAGATCGAGTTAATCCAAAACTTTGACCAAAAATTCAAAAATCCAAAAAAATAAAAAAAATATATAAAAAACACAAAAGAAATTCATAATCATCACCTCTCCTAAGCTTTAATGCAAAATTCTGAAACCACTCCCACACCCCATAATACTCCAACCAGCATTCACGAAAATCCACTTGTTGAGTATAGCCCTGATAGTCCCCACACTCCAAACGTCCCACAGTTCTGGATCCCACCTCCCACACTGTCACACTCAATCTCTAGCAACACTCCCTTCTCCTTCGTAGGACACACTTCGAGCACACCCAGTGAGAGCGCCGAGTCGTCAAGTGAGAGAGAGATGTCATAGCATAGTAATGCATCTACCGGTGAGGAAGAGCCTCCGTACCGCCCGTTGAGAGAATTCTTATATCCCGAGCGCACTGTCACTCCGGGATGCATTATACTCCCGTATAATGCCGGGCAGTTCTGTTTCAAGAATGGGATGATCCAGACGCTACCACATTACCACGGTATGGATTCTGAAAAGCCATACCTCCACATAAGGGAATTTGAGAACGTGTGTGATACTCTCAATGATCAAACCTGCACACAAGAGGTAATCCGCCTCAAACTCTTCCCCTTCTCGCTTAAAGATAAAGCTAAAGCTTGGCTATGGTCTTTACCTCCAAGCTCGATTCCATCCTGGAATGAGCTACAGTCTAAATTTCTCAAGAAATTCTTCCCAACACATCGAACAATCTCTATCAAGGCTCAAATTCAAGCGTTTAGACAACATGAAAATGAGCCATTCCATCGATGTTATGAACGTTTCAACGAGTTAGTGGCTTCATGCCCCCATCATGGATTTGATCCATCGCAAATCATCTCCTTTATCTATAATGGGTTAAATCTTAACTCCAAACAACTTGTTGAAACTATGGGAAGCGGTCCGTTTGTCGATCTAGATGCCCATGATGCTGATCTTCACATGAGGTATGTCGCCGAGACTACCCAATCTTGGGATACCTCTGACCCGAATGGTCAAAATCGAAATCGACAACCCACCACTGCTCCATCGGCGTCCGGCCTATTCCACGTAGATAAGAATTCTATGACGGACAGTCGATTGGACACTATGGAGAAAGGATTGCGAGACTTATGTGAGTTAGTTGGATCTATCCAAAACCCTGTCGTGAAGGTGTGTGCGAATTGTGAGGCTGGACATTCAACTGAGGAATGCCCGACGATACCCGCCTACAAAGGAGTGCTTCAAGAGAAAGTTAGTAGTATAGGAGGTTTCAAGGGTAATTTCGCTGCCCCTCACGGGAATTCATACAATCCTTCATGGAAAAATCATCCCGGTTTTAGCTACGGGGAACAACATGCCGGAATGAACCCTCCTTCGCATGTTGCCCCTCCTCCACCGCACCAATTTCAGCAAGCTCCACACATGCAAGGACATGTGCAAGCACCGCCACCCTATGGAAATTATATCCCGCCACAGCGGAGAACCCTCGAGGATACCATGAATCAATTCATTGCAAGTCAGACTGCAGACAATACCAAATATGATCGTCATATTGGCGACATAAATGCGACTCTGTCAAAAATACAAACCTCATTGAGTGTTCAAGAGAAAGGTAAATTGCCTGCCCAAGGGCAACGACCTCCCCAAGGTCAAACTAGTGTTAGCTCCACCTCCACTGAACATCAAGAGCAATGTAGCGCAATTACCACTCTACGTAGTGGGAGAGTAGTTGACTTGTCACCCCTCCCACGAGACGTACTTAAAGACAAGGAGATTTCGCCCGGCACGAAAGAGGCCGAAGATGTTCCCTTGAATGAAGGTGATAAAGAACACACTAGTGAGCCCGAGGTAGTAGCGAAACCGCCCACCGCGGCACCATTTCCTCAAAGGCTAATTCCCGCTCAAAAGGGGACCCCACGTGATGAAGTGCTAGACGTGCTTAAGCAAGTAAAGCTAAACTTGCCCTTCCTTGATGCCATAAAGCAAATTACAGCCTACGGCAAAGTTATCAAAGATTTGTTGACGGTAAAAAGGAAGATGAAGGTTAAAAAGAATGTCTTTCTAGCTCAGAACGTGAGTTCCATCCTACTAAATGATCTCCCGCCTAAATTCAAAGATCCCGGTGCACCCACCATATCATGCATCATTGGAGATAATAAAATTGAGAAAGCCTTACTTGACTTGGGAGCAAGTGTAAACATACTCCCTTACTCCATTTATAGGCAACTTGACTTGGGCGACCTCAAGCCCAGAAAGGTCACTCTCCAACTAGCGGATCGAACCGTGAAGATTCCACGAGGCATAATTGAGGACGTGATCGTCCAAGTTGACACCTTCTACTTTCCGGTAGATTTTGTCATTTGGGACACGGAGCCCTCCTTTACCTCAAGCAACCATGTTCCTATCATCCTTGGGCGCCCATTTTTAGCTACGGCTAACGCAATCATCAATACTCGGAATGGGAGAATGCAACTCACTTTTGGGAACATGACTTTAGAGACCAACATCTTCCATATCACCCAACAGACAGGTGAAGAAGATGATCTTCAGGCGGTGAGTTCTATAAATGAGATCATAGAGGAATACAATGAGGAGAATTATTGTGGAGACACCTTAGGATCATCTTTAATGTCAAATTACAAGAATAAAGGGTCCCACAAGAGCGAGACGCTAGGAGTGTGCCCTATTTCATCAGGTAATAGTGGTAGTTGTGACGAGGAGAGAAAAGTGGAGGAGACGTATGTAGTGACCGCAATTGAAAGAGAGAGAGAGGGATTAGAAGAGAGACAAATGGTGGAGTTAGAGATCGAGCAAGTTAGAGAGGACGTAGGCACCACGAGAGAGAGAGATCTAGGGGACATGAGCATGGAAGAATTTGAAAAATAATTCGGTCCGGTGGATGAGAGCCTTAACGATCAAGTCCAAACTCTATTAGATTCATTTAGACACCTAGAAGAAAGCGAATGGAAAGATAAAATCAATGAATTTCTTCTTTGTGACCATCCACCCATACCACTAGAGGTCCCAGAGGCGAGTGAGGAGAAAAGTTATGGTTCATCCGACTTAGAGCCCGACCCATGCATCTTAAAAATTGAAAGAATCCTAGGTGTCCCCTCCGAGTCAGTGCACGTAGACCACGCTTTGAGTCAGCATCACGAGGATCCCTTTCTAATTAGTCACGACGAGTCTCCTGGTCTATCCTTTATCTATAGGCGAGGTCCCAACTTGTTTCGATTGCTGGAATATAATCCTAGGACATGAGTGACAAGGAGAGCATCGACCCCCGTAAGTGGGGTCGGGTGAGTTTGTGGAGAGATGAGAGGTCGTCGCACCCCCGACGCGTATGGGGTGATTGTTGTCGTACTTTTGAGTCATGCATGAGTGTCATATAGTGTCTTGTTGCATTTTTCATATTGGTTTGTTTTATTTTTCCGCACTTTTCATTCACCTTGAGTTAGATTTTTGTCCTTTTTGCTTGAGGACAATGCAAAAGTCTAAGTTAGGGGGGGGTCACAAGTGCGTATTTCTAAAACGTCACAAATCTTCAAAATGCCCAAAATTTCCAAAAAATCATAAAATTTTGAAAAATCCAAAAATATTTTTGTTCAAAATAAATAAAAATTGGAATTCAAATTTTTCAAAAATATCATTAAAAGTCGAACTGGAGTCTCAAATTGTAAACATCCAACATACACAAAGCTGAAATTGACCAAAGATGGAAATTGAGCGAAAATTGACGACTTAACGAAAGAATGTGGAGATTAACAAACCCGGTGAGATTCGAGCCTATCACGTTTTGCGAGATTTTAAATCAATCCGAGTTAATTGTTAACTCAAAGTTCTTTTTAGCGCTTAATAAGTTGTCAAGGATCTCAATTCTTTCATTTGATCAGTTTTGAAAAAAAGCGTGCAATATTGCCTTGAAAACCGTGCCAAATTAGTCTCTAAACTTAAATTCACCTCGAAACGCATATGGTAACGCAATTGGCATTTTGGACAATGAAGTAGGCCCTTGTTTGTCACCCCAAAAATATTGGCTAGAAAAAGTAGAGAAAAATTATCCCTTTTGTAACCCAAATTGAGCCGAATAAATTTTTCCTTTCGTTTGACAACCCGAAAAATCCAAAATAGCCGGAATTGTGAAAAATGATAAAAATTCAGAATTTAAGTCCGAAAAGTGCAACAAAAAGGGGCAAGAAAAAAATAGAAGAATGCTCAACAAAAATAACAAGAAAAGAAATGAAAAAAAAAATATAGAAAAAGAAGAAAAAAATGAGCAATAGCCCGGAAAAAGCACAAACGGACATCATTAATGACTTTTCCAATTCCAACCTTCCATACCTCCTTCATTTTACCCAATGCAACCTTCATCCCGAAAAAGTCCTAACCGAGTCCAAATTGCGAAAATTGATTACCGCGTGGAGAGCTAAGACACCAAAAGATAGTATAAGAGATGAAATATGCGCGAAATAGAGGCAATGTTCCGTTTTTAAAACCGTAATCCGTTGAAGAGATCCTTTCGCCATAAAATTTCCGTCTTTCTAATTGTATGCGTGATTTTGCGTCCATTATATTTACTCTTTATATCACGCATACCGAGAGAAAAGCCATATTCCGAGTGGTTCGTTTGAGAGAGCTTCCCGTGAGAATTTGAAATCAAAACGAATTTTCGGATGAGTAACGTAATGATTAATCGGTGGAAATCGACGGTTATATTTCTGGCTTCGCACACACGCACTACAGTTTGAGACTTGTAAACATGACTTAATGATGACTATTTTCTGTAAAAGTTTGAATTATACAATTTTTGGTTATTTTGAAGTTCTTTGAGTCGAATTTTGTGGGTATATTCTCTGCAAACCCTCACGAGACACAACTCGTCCCAATAGGGTAACCTAGGGGTTTAAAGGCTTGTTGCATACGCTAAATGCAATCGCTTGCCCGCGAAAAAGGTATTATATCCTAATAAAATGTGATTTTCAAGAGTTAAGCTTTTCTAGGATTCTTTTACATTGCCCGGGACGCGCAAAGTTCTAAGTTAGGGGGATTTGATTAGGCATAAATTCTTCACATTTATCCCCTTAATTTCGGTATTTTTATGATTTCGTGCGGTGTAAATAGATTGGATTTGGCTTATATTTATGCTACTAACCCTTTTTGGCAAGTATTCCGTATTTTGTGTATCTCTTATGTGTTTTACAGGTATTTCATGCAAGGTAGTGCCAAAGAGAACTCAAAACAGTGAAAGAAAACCAAGAAACGGGGAGTAAAGGGCATTTTCGTAATTTTGCAGCCTTATTCCGGAGGTGGGGCCAACTTGAAAGTTAATGAGCTTTCAACTACAAGAACACTGGAAAAAACGGCACCTCAATCGGAGTCCGGGTGTGAAAGTTATGAGCAGTCAAAGATAGAAGAAAAAGTCAAATAAAGAGGGGACCGGTCCGCCCAGAAATTAAAAGAACCGGTTTGCCCTGGGACCGGTCCGCCAAGAAATTAAAAGAACCGGTCCGCTGTGCAAACTCCAGTAGACCTCGGATCGAAAGCAAACCGAAGAAGGAAGAAATTAAAAGAACCGGTCCGCCCCAGAAATAAAAGAACCGGTCCGCATTCAAGGCAAACCGGTCCGGAGGAGGATAGGACCGGTCCGGATCAAGGCAAACCGGTCCGGCTGTCGCAGTTTTAATTTGCTATTTTTCCTCTAACGGAAATTCCTAGTGCTGCTGAACCTCTTGGAGTCTTGTAGGGTATATAAACCCATTTTATTATCATTATTTGCACGGGGGGAATTGATATAATTTTCCATTTTTTCTGTAAAACCCTAGTTTTGAAGGTAGATTACAATTTTAATTCCAAGAGTGAAGATTATTCAGATTTTTGTGATTACTACTGTTCTTAATTGCTGCTTTTACTACTTGGGTAAGATTAAGAGCTAATTTTCTTCAATCCAATTTCCTTTCTACATCACTTTACAAATTTTCTTTAGTTTAATCATGATTTCCTGCAATCTAGCAATTGTTTTCATTACTTTGAGCATGTTAGGCTAGGTTTTTTAAAGGTTGGGATGCATGAACCCAACCTGATGTGTTAGTGCATGTTTATAACGTCGATCCGCTGAATTTAATGATTAATTCTGATCGTATCACGTAATTTCATAAGAATTGTAGATCTTTATATCTCGTTTGCCTATGGGTACTCGTGATGATTTAGAGTACAATTTGAGTGTAATTACCGCGATACCGATGTACTCATCCTCAGATTAGGTATGACGCGGACTTGAACCTCGTATACATAATGCTTGGGAGTACTAAATTCCGGGTTTGAATTAATCGGATAAATTTATGATTGACGTTGTCACTGCATTACACTAGGGTTGGGGGATTGTATTCCCATCCTATTTTCTCATCATTTAGTTAAAAAGTTCGATTCCATTCTTCATTCATAATTTAGGTAATTTAGTTAGCTGCATTTTTCATCATAATTTCATAATTGCATTTAGTGTAATCGAATCCCAAAAACCAAATCTTTTTCTTTTCTTCTTAGAGTCAACGTAAGGATTCCTCAGTCTTATCCCGTCATCACAACTCTCGTTGTCCTTTTTCCCTGAGGATCGATACCCGACTTGTCGGATTATTACTTGAACGACAGGCTTGCACTTGAGCCTAGAGAGTACACACTTTAGAGACACATTCTGAGTCGTGTCACTTACGAGGGAGATAGGTTGTTGAGTAAGTCTTTCTATCGTGTCTTTTGTAAAACCATCCCTAGTGGACTTGTGGCTGGTCCGTTTGAGATTTTTTCTGTTATGGGTTTACCTTGTACATCGCAGCGAAGTGGTTGTGTGTTTGTTTTTTATCTTGCAAAAATCACCTAGATGCATGCTTAGGGTTAATAAGATAAAAATAGGTTTAATCACTACCTTTGTATAAATAATTGCTAATTTAATTTGGGTAAAGTTTATTATAATTTAATTCAAGTAAATTTGGCAAAATTCATGTTTGGCTTGTTTGGCTAATTTGAAACTTGAATTGAATTAATTGTGTTTAAGAAAAATTTAAATATTTGTTTAGATTAATTTCATTTTAATTTTGAAGAAATTAAAATTTTGGGTGAAATTTAAAATTTGGAATATTGTGTGAACCATCCTTTTAGAAATCAAAAATTGGTATTTTCCGGGAATAAAGGAAATCTTCCTTTCACTAACCTAAAAAGATCCTTTGGAGTTTGTGCCAAATTTGGGTTCAGCCTTCCTTAAAATTCCTTTTTTATAAAGTCTCAGCGTTCGTCACTCCTAACTTTCTTGGGGATGGATGATTTGTTGTTATATGCAAACTCGATCGACTAAACTGCTGGATGTTTACGACTAGCAAAATTATGAGTCGATGGGTGATTGATATGTCGTGGATTAGAATGCACTTCACAAGGTGTGGCCCGAAAACTCTATCAGTTCGGTTGGACCCATTATATCTCGGGGAATGGATCTCCCATTCTATGTCGCTCAAGATTATGAGAATTGGAGTTACACTCATCTAATTACCAAGCTAACTTCCTTCTTAAACGAGCAATCTCTTCATCACGATGATTCAACCTTTCCTCATAAAGACTCGCTAACTGCGGCATTACTCTCCTCGCAGGTCTCTCAGCAGAGGGAGTATGACATCATTGACCGGGACAAGATCTTCTATGTGAACGTCCCCTCGACCTCAATCTCTTGGGAAATATAGGGGACTTGCTAGGAGTTTGTTCCCTCATAAAAATTCATACCTTAGACTAAATATGACTTATGGCGTATGAGCAATGATATTAGTTAGTAGTTGATAAGCACCCAAAAGTGTTTAATTTATACCCCGAATAGAAGCATTTTAGTCACTTGTTTTGATTAAAAATGGTCTTATATTTGTATGTGTCTACATTTCAGGTCAATAAGTAATCGCGGTATCAAATAGTGTTAAATCAAGTTAATTGCGACATAATAGCGGTTAAAAGCACTCAACGAAGAAATCAAAGCGGCCAAGAAGAGATGAGCCTATTTTTTAGCTTGCCCCGATGAGTTTCGATGCCCCGGGTGCAGTCCCGAGCTAAACCTGAGCCTAAGCCGAGTCCTAGCATTCACTCGAGCCCCGTATGTGTTTAGTTTGTACTATTATAGCTTTTTAGATTTTTACTTGAGTCGTATATAATTTTTAGGATTTATTTTATATTTTATTTGTGTGCGTATAGATGTAAATATTAGGGTCCAAGTATTTTTAGTCGGTTCGTCCAATATTTTTATATATTTTTATGCAAATATAATATGGGTGTGTATTTTATTAGTTTTTTTTTATTATTATTATTATTAATTTAAATTATTATTTAAGTCTTTTATTAATTTATAGGTTAGGAATTAAAATTTTTGTTTTAATAGATTTTATGTTTTAGTCATTCTAGATTTTTTTAATTGAGTTGCAAATATTGATAGAGTTTTTAGTAGGTATAAATCAAACACACACACACAAACACCATTCCCTCATACACCTTACCACACATAATAACTCACTCACATACATCCTACTACCATAGACTCAGTCACACCCAATCACACCCCTTCACCATCTCTCTCATCTCTCCAAAAACCCACGAAACCCATCCTTCCAAACCACCATAGCCATTTCCCAAAAACCCATACCCATCACCTCCTCACCACTTCCAACAACCCAAAACCAAACCCTTTATCTGCAAAACCCGAAAACCCATCTTCAATACCGACCACCACCCACGTCGAAAACCTCAAAGACGACAGTCCCATATCCATTCAAATTCGGCCACAAAGACATCCAACCCGAAACTGGAAAACATCAAACCACCCAACCGTCAACCAACTGCGGCGTCGGACAGGCCCATTATCGGCGACCTCAAACCCGGTCTGAACCCACAACCCTGCGACCCGCTTATCCTCTAACCCTTACCTGCTACAAACTGCAAAAATTAGTTTAAACCCCCTGCCATAACTCTTCGGAACCCACCTTCATCTGCCAACCCAAACCCTAATCCAGCCCTTTAACCCACTTCAAACCAAATCAACTACCATTACCCGGTTCTTGAACTGGCAAACCATACCCCTTTAAAATAGGTTCGGCCTCCACCAAAGTAGGATCCACACATCCATTTGCCAAATCCAAAAATACCCACGTGAAGCAAACAAAAATACCTCCAAACAATTATCTTTGCCGCAGTCAAACTTTTAAACTCCCTAAAATCCCTCACCCAACATGTAATTCGTGGTTTTTTAAAAATGAAGAGCAACTCATTTTTTAAGAGACTCTCACACACGACATAGGGTACACTACAGAGAGAGAGACAAAGAGTTCAGTTTTTGTACAATTTGTAAATAAAAAAAATCATAAAAATACAACAAAAAAAACTAATTTAGCAATATAATAGAGTTTTTTTTATTTTTTTGTAATCAAGTGCTGAAAATTGTGAAGAAGTTGGATGAATCTGAGGACGCATTTCAAGAACAAAATTTGACCAGAAAATTTGCGTATTGTATTTCTTCTTCTCGTTTCATTTTATATTATTATTGAGATATATTTGATTATTGTGTTATGTTAATATTAGGCTAACAGGGTGGGATGAAACTGCATAAGATGTGAATTTGATTAATTAATTTAATTGATTGTTATATTTCTAGAAAAAATTATTTTTAACTGTCACCCATTAATTTACGTATCGAGAGATAGTGAATTAATTTAATTTTAATTTTTAATTTTGGAATCGAACTAGAGATAGGTTTTTCCTAAAATTGAATATTAACTCGGATTTACGATTATCAGATTCATATTTTTTTTATAAATCAATCTTAGCCGCTGATTTCTTTAAAGAGAGTATAAATCCATTTTGCAGAGTTGTGACATTTTTAAATGAGTTTTCTGGAAAAGATATTATTGAATTTATGATTGTAACGAGAGTTAAATTGTAAATTTAATATTATCTCGAAATATTTCAATTCGATAAATTTAAAAAAAAAAATAGAATACGCAGTATAATCCCATCTCTTAATCTTCTCACATTTATCATACTCGGTTGTACATTATTTTTATTACTTAGTTATTTAATATTTGTAGCATTTATTAGTTAATTCTCCCTTGAAATTATTTTTAGAAAAATTATAATAATTAAAAAGAAGATTTTAATAAAAAAAATTGAAATTGCAAGCCTTCACGCTATTTGTTTCGCCTTGAAAGTTGGATTGATACCTGTACTTACCATAATACGAGTTGTTTAATAAGTTCTACAGGTAATTCAAGGAATTTTGGGACTAGGCTTTTGAAGACAACAACGACACGCTAAAATCCTCTTATCAAATGTGTGAGTGAGTTATTAGGTGTGGTAAGGTGTATGGGGGAATGGGATGTGTGTGATACGAACCCAGAAATATTTAATTTATACCCCGAATAGAAGTATTTTAGTCACTCGTTTTAATTTAAAATGGCTTTATGCTTGTATTTGTCTACATTTTTTGTCAATAAGCAGTCGCGGTATCAAATAGTGTTAAATCATGTTAATTGCGACACAGTAGCGAGTAAAAACACTCAACGAAGAAATCAAAGCGGCCGTGAAGAGAGGGGTCTATTTTTTAGCTAGTCCCGATGAGTTCTGATGCCCCGAGCCCATTCCCTAACTAAACCTGAGCCTAAGTCGAGTCCTAGCCTTCACCCGAGCCCCGTATGTGTTTAGTTTGTACTTTTATATCTTTTTAGGTTTTTACTTGAGTAGGATTTATTTTATATTTTATTTGTGTGCGTATATGTGTAAATATTAGGGTCCGAGTGTTTTTAATCGGTGCGTCCAGTATTTTTATATATTTTTATGCATTTATAATATGGGTGTGTATTTTATTATTTTTTAATTTATTTTTATTAGGTTAGTTTTTTATTTATTATTATTAATTTAATTTATTATTTTAGTCTTTTATTAATTTATAGGTTAGGAATTAAATTTTTTGTTTTAATAGATTTTAAGTTTTAGTCATTTTAGATTTTTTTAATTGAGTTGTATATATTGATAGAGTTTTCAGTAGGTATAAATTAAACACACACACACAAACAACATTCCCTCATACACCTTACCACACTTAATAACTCACACACCTCCTACTACCATACACCCAATCACACCCCTTCACCATCTCTATTATCTCTCTAAAAACCCACGCCACCTATCCTTCCAAACCTCCATAGCCATTTTCCAAATACCCATACCCATCACCTCCTCACCACTTCCAACAACCCAAAACCAAACCCTTTATCTGCAAAACTCAAAAACCCATCTTCAAAACCGACCACCACCCACGTCGAAAACCTCAAAGACGGCAGACCCATATCCGTTCAAATATAGCCACTAAGATATCCAACCTGAAACCGAAAAACTTCAAACCACCCGACCTTCAACCAACTCCGGCGCCAAACAGGCCCATTACCGGCGACCTCAAACCCGGCCTGAACCCACAACTTACCTGCTATAAACTGCAAAAACCGATTTAAACCCCCTGCCGTAACTCTTTGGAACCCACCTTCACCTACAACCCAAACCCGAATCCAGCCCTTTAACCCACTTCAAACCAAATCCGCTGCCATTACTTGGTTCTCGAACTGCCAAACCATACCCCTTTAAAATAGGACCGAACTCCACCAAAATATGATCCACACATCCATTTTGCCATATCCAAAAATACCCTTGTGAAACAAACAAAAATCCTTCCAAAAAAAATATCTTTGACCCAACAAAACTTTTAAACTCTCTAAAATCCCTCACCCAACATATAATTCGTGGATTTTTAGAAAGGAAGGGTAACTCATTTTTTTAAGAGACTCTCACACACGACATACCATACACTAAAGGCAATGAGAGACACAGGAAAAAAAAAGACTGCATTAGGGTAGGTAAAATTCACAAAAAAAAAGTGTAGGATTAGAAAAAAATTCTAGGTTTAGGTTTTGATTTTATTTTTGTAATCCAATTGAGTATTTGTGAAAAGATTTGGACAAGGAATAAATGCGTAAAGTATTTCTTTCCCTTTCTATTTAAATTCCCGTCGAGTGTTGTTACCATTCTTAAATTCTTAATCATGTCTCGCTAAACACCCCATTCAAGGGGTAGGATGAAATGTGTATGTTAATTAATTTATTGAAATTATTCATTGATTTGTTTAGGCTAGTTAAATTGGGGATAGTCACTAATTAATTTATGTAACGAGAATTGATAAATTAATTTTGAAAATTGATATTTAATTTTAGGATTCGACTTTGAGATAGATCCCGTTCCTACATTCAATTATTAATCCTGTGTGTAATTCAAAGATCCGTACAATTTTTTATGAATTAATCTTAGCGGATAATTTGTAAAAAAAAGTATGAATCTTATTTTTTTATCTGTAGTGACACTTCTAGATTTAATTGGTAAAAAAAATAATGTTGAATTTAGGATTGTAACGAGAGTTAAATTTTAAATTCAATATTATTTTGAACATATGAAATGAATAATTAGGAAATTAAATTAAATTAATTACGCGGTGTAATCCCACCTCTTGTCTCTTCTCATAAATTTTAAACTCGGTTACATTTTAAATTTTAGTAGTTTAATTGCATAAATTTTCGTTTTCTCTTTTGAAATTGTTTTTAAACAAAAAAAAATACAAAAATATTTTTAATAAAAATGAAAATTGCAAGTTTTCACGATAACGGTTTCGACACTTGAAATTAGATTGATTCCTGAATTTTCCTCGATACTGAATTTTTAACAAGTTTGTTGTTGATTTTAAGGGAATTTTGTTACTCGAAGTTTGACCCCAACGACCGACGAATCTTGAAAACAAGTCACACAAAAGAGCAGTATCAACAGTCATATAACTGGAGGGCTTATGCTTCATGGTGGTAAGAATTTAGACATTTCCCATGAACGATGCCAAATTTATGGGGACATCAAACCTGCAATAAATGCAATATTATGAATAAGCCACAATAATATAAATGCGGTATAATGAAGGAAATTGTATGCATGTTATTTGGCATATTATCCTGCCTACGTCCGTGAGGAAGGGATGAAGAAATGTTTATTACTTGGAAGAACAAATGACAATTGAAAAGTTAGGGTTGCTAGCTGAGAGTCCAAGTCGTCTTGGGCAAGATACAAATATCTCATCCCAAATAGGGTGAGGTTGTCCTAATTTACAAGCCGCGAATCCTCTTGAAAGAGAGGGGTGCCTTCGGGAACCCGGACACAAGTGGTGCATGGCTGTCGTCAGCTCGTGCCGTAAGGTGTTGGGTTATGTCTCGCAACGAGCGCAACCCTCGTGTTTAGTTTCCATCGTTGAGTTTGGAACCCTGAACAGACTGCCGGTGATAAGCCGGAGGAAGGTGAGGATGACGTCAAGTCATCATGCCCCTTATGCCTTGGCCTCTTTAATCTGAGCTTATCTATATTTACTAGAGTGGTATAATAACTGGTCGTCCATGACGCGTTGTGGTCCTCCTTGACTTTAAGTCAACTCTTCCTTGATACTCGGTCAACTATGACACTTGACACTTAAGAACCACGTGTCAGCCCACATGGTGTTATCGACCACATATCCCTTTAAGAGAATTTTTTTATTTTATAAGAAAATGAGATACGTAATAAAATATCTAAAACTCTACCGCTAAAAATTAATTGGATATTGTTAGGCACTTATTTTAAACATTTTAATAACAATGATCATGTAAAAGACTTGTTTGCTGAAAGAGGGAGATCTGGATACTGAAAGAATAAATAACGAACGTAGTTCGAATGAATTAATAGGTATGTGAAAATTCAATCGATTGACAATCTAGTGCAAAGTCGTATTAAAATGCAAAACATAGGTTGCAAAGTCGGTTTAAATAAAACATTAATGAAAAATTTCCTTTATATAGTATTTTCCACTTTATATTATAATCCAAGTAAAAATAAGCAAAATTTTTAACAAAGTCAATCTACGACAGATGTGTTTCTAGAGAGAGAAAATAGCTATTTTTTTTGCACTGCACTCTAATGAAAATGAAGGAAATCCCTCAACAACATTAAATATATGTTTGTTGTTTGGTCTAATAAATGTATAATGTCATGCAGGCACGCGCGCACACACATACACACACACATATATAAATATATACACAATACTTCTCCCATATGGTATTACCGTATTTTAATGGGTGCGGGCTTCCAAGGTGTCACAAGCTAGTACTTCAGCTCTCTGTTTCCTTTCTTGAAGAGAATAACACACCTAATATTTTGGGAACACATTCTCTCCCTCCACTCTCTTTTAAAATATGACCAATTTAATATCTTTTATTATTATCATTTCCCATTTAATGTGTTATCAGGTGACATCATGTAACATTAGAAAATAGAAAGAGCATATTACACATAAAAATCATATAATTATAGAAAGAGGAGAGTAAAAATAAAATCGTGACTTGCATACCAAGTCCTTTCTGTTTTTTTAGGTGATACTAAGTCTCTGTCTCCATTAATTACTGTAATTATAGTTGCGCCGCGTAGAGGAGAGAGGGATTGTGTTTTGCAAAATTTATAGAGGTACACAGTTTTTAGAAAAATATTCCCTCGTATTTGTAATAAATTATGCTGTTATTAAGGAGGAAAGACAAATGTATTGAAAATCTAATAATAAAAGCGTGACACTTGTGCAATCCGCACCCATTATAATACAGTAATACCGTATGAGAGCAGTATTGCGTGTGTGTATGTGTGTGTGTGTGGGTGTATATATATATATATATATATATATATATATATATATATATATATATATATATAATGTTTGGTGCACTAATCGAAGATCACTCGCCAAGGCTAATAAGGAAGAGTTTGAATGAACTACCTCAAAAGTAAGTCTCTATAAACCACTTAAATTAGTATTAGCGATGTTTCTAGAGACAGAGGATTGAAATTGCAATCTTTTCTTAGTTAAACATATTTTATAGTTTAGCTACTTAATTCCGATCAATGTTATAATGTTGGTTTTATTTGCAATTGACAGTAATATTTTCTACATAATAAAAGGGGCCCTCAAAATGGCAGTCAAAGTCAAAATAAATACTGGGACTGTAAATAAATCAACGCGAGCCGCGTGATCAATGGTAAAAAATAGCACAGTGTTAGTACGTCAGTAGTTGAATTCGTTTCACCGCTTCAATACAAAAACATAAAGTATTGACTATTCTCTTTACGGGAGTATAGCGACCAGTCTGGGTATCGAATCCACAAAGACTAGTTGTTGGAATTCTATTAATTTAATACTTCGCAAATAAAAGTGTAAAAGATGATATGTGAGAAAATCATTAAACTAGGCATTTATTTAAATTTTGATTAACAAAACGAGTAAAACTATATGTTGAGAATCGTCTCCCTCACACGGGCTAAATAGTATAAATGGCTATATGAACATAAAAGTGCCAACGAGATTAATCACATTTGGACAATTAATTAAATCTAGAGTTGTCACCCTCTAAATTCTCATAAAATCTTAATTTGAGTTCGGTGTCAACGAATATTCCCGAAATTACATATGAAAGGTCGTAAATACGGAGCATACGTAATATACCCCGTTAAATCTCCTAATTATGACACAAGGAACAATTAACTCATTAAAACTAACATAGTCCCATCATACCATAACATAGAAACTAATTAACCCATGTGAGTTTAACAATCGCAACCTAGATTAAGTTACCTACAAAGCATGTTAAATGGCACTAATTGAATGAAAGTAATTAAATATAGGTTAAAGAGTAAGTAAATAAATAACGACTAACTACAAATCAAGTAAATGAACATTAAAGCAAGAAATGAAGAAAATAAAACTATATTAATGGTAGGGATGATGAATAGCGCAACTTACAACACCTAAATGGGTAACACCCAAAATGAGAGATGGAAGATGGGCTCTCCACCAACCAACCCTAAAACTAAGGATAATGAAAGATATTTACAAAACAAACAAAGAGTTTTCTATATAGTAAGTGAAAAGAAAATAAAAGAAAAATGAATTAAAAGAGAAAACTAGCGGCGGATAACTGTAGCGATCGGTCAACCGTGGGTCAAGTTTAAAGTCCCCTGGTTTGGATCGTGGTCAATATTTGTTTGGTCAGTCGACGGAGGGCTCATGACTGGTAGACTGGTATTCTGCTTTTTAGGGCCTTTTTATTCTTTACATCGGAGAAAAGACGCTTTACGGATTTGGCTCTAATTTCTTGGTCTGAACTCAAAACGGTGTGTCGTTTACGGTCACGGGAAGCTAACTCAACAAACTAAGTTCCGTGAAATTCCACTGAGCCGAAGATAAAGTATGAAATGACTAGATTGCTCTTGAAGTTGAGTTAGAGGACAAAACTTCCTCAAAACGCAACCAATTCACACGCTAAGCATTCCAAGACCTACAAAAGCTCAATTATACCTCGCAAAGCATATAAATATACAAAACAGAGGTTGTCTAGTTAACGAGCATAAATATAGGCATAAAGAACACAAAAATTCTAATATGCAAAGATAACGAGCGCTAATATGTAATATTCGTGACTAATTACACCGCTAACTTAGACATTACTAGTCCCTAGTGGTAAAACAAAACAAAACCAGTCCAACAACAGGTGATACAAAACATATATAAACTTATAATAAATAAATCCCACTTTCGTAGGTAACACGATTACATTTAGCATATGTAATAATCCGTTAAAACTCTAGGTTACCCTAGTGAACGAGTGTTGTGTTGTGAGGGTTTTCAGGGATGAAACCCATAAACATAAAAGTTTCCTTAAAAGAGTATGCTCAACAACAATGTGACAAGCCCCAAAACAACGAAAATGATTTTAACAAATTATTAGCAAAGTGAATGAATTTACACAAAAGTCCTTAATTCATTTAACATTATAGAATAAACTTCATAAAATTGAAACCTTAAGATATGGGAGGAAGAGCGAGCACATGCAAAGAATAATTTGGCAAAACTTTTATAAATTGGATAAGCATTAAAGCGTGCATATATCAATCCTCTTCGAGTATTACGCTCAACAAATGAAATCACTATGAATGGGAGGTAACACACGAGACATACGGGCATAAATAGTAAATGGAAATGGTAACTAGGCTGCACGCATGTCATTAATGAAGAACGCTATATATAAAATAAAAACTTGCAATCTCAATGAAAGGATGTCACTCATTAAATGAGGCAAAATGCATGTTCACAAATTATTGCAATTATTATCACTTTTGAATTACACCTGCCCTAGGATCACATTGGACTTTACTAAGATTGTAATGTTGGTATGGGGGTTAAGGTTATGAAACAAAGGGATTATGTACGGGTTGAAAGGTGTTTGGGGTCGAAAACACGGGACAATGAAAAATTGTGGGCAATTTCAAAATTAGAATATAATTTCCATAACAAGCATTGGATATGAAATTGGAGAGAGCAAACAATGGTTATTGAACACTAAAGACAATATGTACATTTTCTCTTTCTTTTGTTTTTTCTTCTTTTTCTCATTCTTTCTTTTGTTTTCTTTCTTCTCTTTTCTTTTCTTTTTCACTTCTTTATTTTATTTTCTTTTTTTTTTTCAATTTTTCTCATCTCACATGCTTAATTGCAACCACGTAACAAGAAAATCATTCAATCCCAAGTATAATTCTAGACCAAGGTATGGAAGGTGATGTGTATGGTTTATAACTCCAGTGTGGAGTCGGTTGTGGGATTTGGAGTTATGAAACGAAAGGCTATATTAAGGCTCAAAGGGATTAACGAGGGGAAACATTTAAAGTGAGGTCAAGATAAATATGGGTGATATAATAAAGATGGCCTACGATCATTTCCTATAGTTTACGCAATTCTTGAGTCAAAATAAATTTTAAAATCATGACCAAGTAACACATTTTAAGATATGAACTCAATTAATGAACGGTCAATGAAAGAATAGTGAGATTACCAACGACTGTAATGTTTTCAAAGAGGAAAGAGTAGTGTATAACACTCAAAAATGAAGATAATCCCAAAGCTCTGGTGTAAGTATATACAATGCAATAAAAGATTATCGAGTTTTAAACGCCTTAAACCAAATCATTAAAACAAGAAGAGCGCATGTGCTCATGGGTTTAAAGTTTAATTCATGAAATTTTTCATAATATGAATGATTCGAGAACTAAAGTCTAATAACTTCTAAAATCGAGAACATGCATTATTGAATTATCTTTTCGAATGGGCATTTATTGAAATTTATCATCAGAAACAAAGGCAGCATGCCCAACAAAGGAGAAAAAAGAAACAAAATCTTTTTGAAATTTTTATTTTTTTACTAAAAAAATGCTTGGTAAGAACATATAATCAAATGACGAAAACTACTAATGAATGGGAAGCAAATCCCACACCCCCTAACTTAGAACCATACATTATCCTCGATGTCAATTAAAAACTAAGTTAAAGAGAGGAAAATAGTGATATTACCCACGATGGAGCGATATCCAGAAAGTACAGGCTCAATAATTCTACAAAACATGTTAGCACCGAGCTTAAGAAAAAATAAGAACTAAAACTTTAACTAATTACACTAGACAATAAGTAAAAAGAAGAAAAAATTAACATAATATGTACAACATACAATTTTAACTTTTAACTAACTATACACTAGAAGTTGAAATTTTTGAGGGTCTACCCAAAATATGATCTGACTTTTAGGGATAATTGGTATTCCCTCATTTTCATGCATACCTTCCTGAAAATAAGAATTCTGATTGAACAACGAAAGGTATGTTTAAATGAACCATAACCAATTAAATTTTGTGTTGGGGGGGGGGGGGGGGGAGGGGGGTATGGGGGATTTGGATTGAACGGGTGACGAATACACATGGGATTCGAGAACAAATGAATTTCCTCCCAAAGATTTTGCAATTGGAATAGGAGGGGATGCACATGGAGGCAAAATTGTCTTAATGGAACGTAACTCGAGCAAGTAATCCTCATCGGTGAAAGGGTTAAAAGTTTTAAGGTTTTGAACCGATTCATGGGATACTTTTAATGGTTCGATAGTATAGAATAAAGATAGGGAGGAAATAAATTCAATCTCAATAGATGAGTTATCATCGCTCCAACTTTGAATTTCGAAGGAAATAAGATCATTTTGAATGAAACATTCTTCTTTGATTAGTAAAGAAGAAATCATTTCATTGCAAATGGATACCACGTCCCTTTCTTCCTCATTTTCATTCTCTCATATACCATGGGCAAAGAGAAGAATGGTTTGGTTAAAAGTAGGCATCCTTGGCTCAAGAACCTCGAATTCCTCATTTGGTTGAAAACATTCTTCCACTTGAAAAGTCTCAGAAGAAAAATCATTGTCGGATTCAAATAATAAATCCAAATCATGTTGCCAACGATGATTTTCTTCCTAATAACGATTTTCAGGTTTTTCATTTCCCAAAATACGCAAGCCCTCACCAATGACTTGAGGTGTGGATTCTTGAAAATGAGGAGTTCAGAATCCACCATCGGTATTACTATAAGAATTTTGAAAGCTATTGTAATTAGTTTGAACATTCTTACTATAAGGATTTTGTGGCCCACTATCGGAACAATCATTCTCAAAATTTCCATAAACGATACCTTGACTTTTGCAAACTCGCCCAAAGTCATTTTAGATGTTTCAAGTTTTTGACTTTGAGAGTATTCACCAAAACTTAACGATTTAGAGGGATTTTGAGAATTGTCGTTACGATTACCGAAAATATTTGAAGACGACATGCTTACCACAAATAAAGCTCAAGATCGCAAAATTTCACAAAGTGATGCGCGACCGATAGATTTAAGTGTTTCTTGGTGCTTAAATATAGAAGTCATACAAAATTTGTTAAAACAAAAAATACAAATAGAAAGAAAAATAGTACGAAATATTAAGTCTATCAAATTCTAGCAAAAACTAGTCTTCGACAATGACGTCATTTTGATTAAGGGTGACAAGTAACGGAGTGTCAGTACGCCAGTGGTTGAATTCATTTCAGCGCCTCAATACAAAAACCTAAACTATTGACTACACTCTTTACAGAAGTATAGCGGTTAATCCAGGTATCGAATCCACGAAGACTAGTTATTGGAATTTTATTAATTTAATACTTCGCAAATAATAGTGTAAAAGATGATATGTGAGAAAATCATTAAACTAGGCATGTATTTAAACTTAGATTGACAAAACGAGTAAAACTATGGGTTGAGAATTATCTCCCTCAGATGGGATAAATAATATAAATGGTTACATGAACATAAAAGCGCTAGCAAGATTAATCACATTTGGACAATTAATTAAACCTAGAGTTGTCACCCTCTAAATTCTCATAAAAGCTTAATTTGAGTTCGGTGTCAACGAATATTCCCAAAGTTACACATGAAAGGTCATAAATACGGAGCATACATGATATACCCCTTTAAATCTCCCAGGTGTGACATAAAGAACAATTAAATCATTAAAACTACCATATACCCATCATACCATAGTATATAAACTAATTAGCCCATGTGAGCTTAACAATCTCAACCTAGATTAAGTTGCCTAGAAACCATTTTAAATGGCAATAATTAAATGAAAGCAATTCAATCTAGGTTGAAAATCAAGTAAACAAATAACAACTAACTACAAAGAAAGTAAATGAGCATTAAAGCCAGCATAAAGAAAATAAAACTATATTAATGGTAGGGATGATGAATCGTGGAACTTATAACACCCAAATGGGCAACACCCATACTGAGATATGGAAGATGAGCTATCCACCAACAAAACCCTAACACTAAACATAATGCAAGATATTTAGAAAACAAACAAAAAGTTTTTTATATAGTAAGGGGAAAAAAGAATAAAAGAAAAATGAATTAAAAGAGAAAACTAGCGACGAATAACTATAGCGACCGGTTAATCGTGGCCAAGGGGTTGGTCGATCGGGGGTCAAGTCAAAAGTTCGCTGGTTTGGATCGTGGGACATATTGGTTTGGTCGGTCGATCGGGGGCTCAGGGACGGTCGACTAGTACTCTATTTTTTAGATCCCTTTTGTTCATCACTTAAGAGAAAAGGTGCTTTACGGAGTTGGCTCTAACTTCTTCATCCAAACTCAAAACGGCGTGCCGTTTTTGGCCACATGAATTTAACTCAATGAAATACGTTCCGTGCAATTTCGTTGAGTCGGAGATGAAGTATGAAATGACTAAATTGCCCTTTAAGTTGAGTTATAGGACATATATTCCTCGAAACGCAACCAATTCACACGCTAAGCATTCCAATACCTAAAATGCTCAATTATACCTCGCAAAGCATATAGACATACAAAATAGAGGTTGTCTGGTTAACGAGCAGAAATATAGGCATAAAGAACACAAAAGTGCTAGAATTTATAAACATAACGGGAGCTAATATGCTATATTCGTGACTAATCACCCATCCTAAGGTTGATAAGTCTTTTCTTGGATTAATTTACATAACTGAAAATAAAAAGGGATTATTCACATTACTTGAAATTGTAAATTCAATTAGGCAAAAAGTAAAGAGTAATGAGTTTCTTAAGCAAACAATAATAAAAAAAAAAGTGAATTACAGTGATACATTTAATTGGACCGTGAATAGAAATGTTCATTAGAGTGTAACATTTTGTATGTTTAAAATGTAGGAATTGTCAAAGAAAATTTCACTGCATTGTAATATTAACTAATAATCAAAATTTAAAATTTTATCTATAACACGTGAAAAAACAAATAGGCTAGTTGTGAGATACGCATCAGTTGTCAGATATGAGAAAAAAATATTTATTGCTAAAGTTCTTATCAAATGAGGAAAAACAATTGCAAGGTCAAACAATGTTAAAAAATCATGACAAATTATTCTCATGTGTGATAACTAATCAATAATTTTCCTAAAATAAATGGTTGAATAATTGTACACTATGCGAAAGTTCTTATGAAATGAGAAAAAAACAATTACAAGGTTTAACAATGTTCGAAAATCATCACAAATTATTCTCATATCTCACAACTAATCAAAAGTCAACATTTGCCTAAAAACAAATGCTTCAAAAATAGTATATCATGCAAAAATTCTGAAAAACGGGAAAAAATATCAATATTTAACAATCCCCAAATTGATAGAAAAATAATTCCCAAATTTAGCAACTAATCAACAATCAAAATAATAAATTTTGAACAATAACTAAAACTCAAAGGAAACTGAACAGTTAGGAAAAGGGGTTACATACCTTTGCATCTTCGTAACGCACAAAGATGCATGAAATCCTCATATTGATTCAGATATAAATACTCTACCCAGATGCCTTTTCATATCCATTGTAATTAACAGGTTAGGGTTCGATGGATGAAAAAAATTGAGGAGATATTTTCTTTGAAGCCAGGGAGGAATACAAACACATCTTCACTAAAATTTAATTATTTGAGAGGATGTAAAAAGAAGACGATTTTTGGAGATTGGATAGAAGGTGAAGAGAATGTAATATATGATCTACTGGGTGATGGTATGGCAGGATGATGCTATATGGTGCGAGTTGGAGCATGCTGGACGAATTGGGTCAGAGCATGCATGTTGGAGCATGAAAAATAAGATATACCTGGGATATGTTAGGGCGGGATGGGGCGAGGTGGTGCCGGTCGAAATGGGTTGGAGCATAGTGGTTTGAGACGGTTTACAATAATAGAAAATATGCGACATTGGAGGTAATAAGTGTGCTTTTTAGGTTTTATCGCAAATTTTAATTGTAGACACGTGTCAAATTTCATATTGTTGGCACTCTCTCTAAATATTAGAGTTTTTAACCCCGCGTGATGTGCAAACGTTTTTTAAATTATATATATATATGTTCGTGTGTGTGTGTGTATATCACTTATATGAATTTTGTTTATAAATTTAATATAAAAATACATTTAAAATTGAAAAAAAAAAGATTAAAGCCAATCATGATGTTGTCAAATTGAAACTGGAAAAATAAATTTAACTAATATATTTGAAGTCATGATGATTAAGTAAACTTCTATTTCTCCCTTGAAAACTCTAATGCTACAGTCTCCCATGAAAACTATAATGTTACGGAAACCTTGTAGATAAAATCCCGACTTGGTGTTTCTTTCGTATGCTTTTATTCATACCTTCAAAATCCATTCGGCTTGCATCGAAACTCATTCAAAACTTTTTTTTCTCTCTTACTCTGCCTAAGCAGTGGAATAAAGCTTAATAATGTTTCATTAAAAGTGTGTTTAATGGTACCAAAGTTAGTATCTCAATCAAGAACATATCATTTATAACTTGTTGATTTATTTTATTTTTGTAGGGGGATTAAAGTTAAAATTATAATTAGAGATAATTCATCACATTAAGGGAAACTGAAGGAGGATTCAACAGAGTTCAAATGAGACTACAAAGGAGTGTAAAGAGTCAAGTGAGTTAACTCATAATCTAGCTCGAATGAAAGGCAGAGGAAGTCGGAGGATGACAGTGAGGAAGCCTTCCCAGAGGAGATGTTCGAGGAAGCTTTATATTTTGTTTTGACTTAAGTTATGTGTATTTATAAGACATATTGTAATAATGAGATGTATTGTAATTTTGGTGACGTTGATCGGCATCCACGAGAGACTAGGTCTGGCAGAGCTTGTGAGAGCGTTCATGCTCTATCGAACAACCTCACATGGGAAACCTTTGAGGGAACTAGTTTGGAGGATTGAGAAGCGAGGAAAAATTAAGGCATAACTTAACCTCTTTAGATACACCAAGAAAAACACCAGTTATCCCGAGAGAGCATAAACCAAAGAAACAGGTTGCGATTAACCACAAGCCCTTCGACCAAAAGTGTTAATGGGCAGGGATGGATTGCTGACGTAGAGAAACATTATCTGGCATAAAGAGAATATTCATACAAGGACACAAATTTCCAATTGAGTCCATAGGTAGTTTGGGATTAATTCCGAACAAAACCATTTGAGTCATAGGATAGAAGTTTGTTCCTATCAAGCCTATGACGTTTGAAGAAGTGGAAGATGTATCGGCTAAGAATTAAAGTTTCATCCTTACCGAGTTTCGTGCCACACGTTTCACGTCATCTACATTTGAGGATTCCAAGTCTCCAAAGGTATGAATGCACTATTATATATATATGAGCTTGGAAAAATATTTTATGGGTGTTAGTTTTATAAAGGTTTGTCTTAACGAATTTTAATTTTCTTAGAATATCATTTTAGACATTATAAACTTGTTATTATAAAAACTTTGGGCTTAAAAATAAAATTTAGATTTTTTGAAAAGTCGTTCGAATGAATCTGGGCCTCGTTTGAAAGAGATTACCAGTCATTCGAACGACATTACTAATGAGATTGACTTCCATTTCTCTATTTTCTCGTTAGAAGATTGGTTCGAACGAGATATCAAAAGAAATTTTTCCCTTAACTCTGAAATCTCGTTATAAGATGTTCGAACGATGTCGTTCGAAGGAGAATGATCGTTCGAACAAGATTCCGTCAGTTTTGGTAGTTTTTGTTTTTCCCTCCATTTTTACCCCCTACTTTTCTCCGGGCTTTATGTGCGGGAAAGACATTTTTGGAAACCAACTTTTGACAGAATTAACTCTAGATTTTGAGAACAAAAAGGTTTCCCTCAAAAGTTTAAGTTTTTTTGTTTTTGATTTCATGAATTAAATTCTACTAAAACCATACACCCATATGTTTGTTTAAATCCAAATTCCTTAATATATTTATTTTTCTTGGAGAGTTTGGTTGGCACCGGGCTTTCTCTACACCAATAAGAAGAGAGTTTGGGTATATTCTTTACCCCATAAAGGAGAAGAAATTTATTTGCTGCGACATTCTCACATGGTGAAAGGCACCATGTGTGGTTGACGGTTGCCGTGCTTCCATTGGTGGACTCCAAGACTGCGATGGGCGTCGTGGTTATCAACTAGATGGAGGTATTTGCAAGAAAAAGCGTAGGGGATTTAAGAGAGTCAAGTCGAGTGTAGTAAGTCTTTTATCTTATAATTGTAAAACCATATCTAGTGGATTTGTTAGGCAAGGGTCGCCCGATATTTTTTCCATTTGGGTTTTCCTCATACATCGCCGCATAGTGAAACTATTTATTTTTATCTTGTTTAACTCACCTAGAATGCATGCTTAGGTTAAAAAGATAAAATTGAGTTTAACTTGCAATTTTGCTTTAACTTGGTGCTAGTTTTTAATTTGGGTACGTTTAATTTAATTCAAGTCCAGATTGTAATTTTATAAAATTTAGTTTGGCCTATATTGAAAATTACAATAAATCATTGTTAGGCTTCCTTCAAGACTTGGGTTAAGTTAACTTTGTGTTAAATGTAAAATTCACTTTTTAACTTAGTTTAATTTTAATTTGAAGAAATTAAAATTTGATATATTTAATTGTTAATTAGAAAAAGAAATTTTAGTTTAATTGGTTGTGTGTATTGAACCATCATATTCCGCACTTGGAAATTTAAAGAATTTAAAATTAAGGGGCATTCGCGTTTTCAGATTGGTGTCAGAGCGAGTGCACTAATTTATTGCGTTAAGATCCTTAATTTAGTTTTGTTTAAAAATGGAATTTTTCCCGTTTTCAAAATTTTCAACCTTTGATGGTTCTAATTACGCATATTGGAAAACACGTATAAAATCGGCACTAAAGTCCTTAGATGAGAGGATTTGGCAATCTATTGTTACCAAGTGGTCCCCACCTACGTGTTTAGTAGAAAATGAGCGTGTTCCAAAACCCGTAGAGAGATGAAGTGAGAATGAACTTAAACTAGCCAATTTTAATTCTCATGGCTTGAATGCCATATTTAGTGCCGTCACACCGGATGAATTCGAACGTATCATGACGTGTGAAATCGCTACAGAAGCTTGGGATATTTTACAACTCACCCATGAGGGAATTAGTGTCGTAAAAGCTTTGAAACTCCAAAACCTCACCCCTCAATTCAAAACCATTAAAATGCTTGAAAATGAAACTTTTGATGAATTTTATGTTAGACTTTCAGATATTATCAATTCATAATTTAATTTGGGAGAAAAAATACCCGACGACAGAGTAGGAAAGAAAATTTTGAGGTCCCTACCCGATAGATTTATTCTTAAAGTGACCGTCTTAAATTCTTTACCCACTCTAGCCTCTACGACACTAAAAGTGCTCATAGGTAATTTATAAACCTATGAACTTGACATGTTTTCCTTTAAGATCGAAAAGAAGAAAGATAAGGGCATCGCTTTGAAAGCCCTAAAGGAGGAAAAATAGGTTTCAAATAATGACAGTGATTGTGACTCGAAAGATATGGCAATGTTTGCTAGAAAATTTAAAAAATTTCTTAAGACTAATAAAGAAAGACTAAAAAATGAACATAAGAAATGTGATAAATCCAAGTATAACAAGCCCGAGAAGATCCCTAAAAATCATAATGAATATCTTAATAGGGACAAGTCAAATCGTTGGTTTGGTTGTGAAGGGTATGACTATAGGGCTTTTGAATGCCCCACTAAACTAAGGAGATAGGGAAAGCAATCAATCTCATACAATGCCACAGTTAGTGATAGTCATAAGGAAGATGGACCCGATTCCCTTATTAAGCGCAATTTTATCGCGTTCATGGCAAGTCATGTAAGTGGTAGTGAAAACTCGTCCAATGATGACATTATAATACATGACACTTACGAGGCCAAAGTTTATGAATCCCATATTTTTTATGGTTGTGAGAGTGGAGATGAAAGTGAGAGTGAAAATGAAAAAGAGGTTGATTTGAGCGAGCTTCAAGTAGCATTTCAAGAATTGTATGCCGAATCAATTAAATTAACAAGGGAAAACTTGAAGTTAGAAGCTTATTTAAGAGAACGTGCTAAGGTCATTAATGATAGCGCTTTAGTGGAAGATCTTATTCCACGTGAGAGAGATCTTCAAGAGAAGCTTGAGTATGTTAAAGGTGAGAGCGATAGCCTTAGAGGTTTGATAAAAATAATGAAGAAAGAGCATATAGTATTTGAAGAGAGGAAGGTTTTGATAGAGTCTAGTATCGTAGATTTAGAAGAAAAATTGAGAGACTCTAGTAAGGTCAAATTTGATTTGGAATGTAGGTTTGCTAAATTAGACAAAATACTAGGAATCGTCCAAGTAAAAAATGACACTTGTGGTTTAGGCTTCGATTCTTATAACGCTTCCGCTAATAAAGCCAAAATCACTATTTTGAGAGAATCACCTAGGAACATTTCCAAAGGTCAATCTTTAGGTACTAATTTTCGTTGGGTCTTTATTTGCTCACATTGCGGTCGAAAAGATCATCTTAGGAAATTTTATTTTGGTCTAAAAAATGATCCTATAAAATCTAAGAGTAAGGTCACCAAGGTAGCCAAGGTCACCCAATCCCAAGATTGTCACTCTTCAATTATTTGGGTTAGGATATCCGACTTGGTAACTCTACAAAATAGGATTTACGATTCTCATTTGCTATCACGTGAAACCTCCCATGTTAAAACGAAAGGTTAAATGTGTTAGCTTTGTTTACATACTCTAGCATTTTTGTACTCCATGATATATTTATGATAGTTGTATCTCTGTTTGTCATTTTCTAGTCTATGCTCCATGATTAATCACACGATAGAATTATGATTTGTGTATATCTTTTGTATTTATTTTTATTTGGTTGTGTCTTATTGAGAAAAATACAAAAAAAACTCTTTGTTTTTTCTTTTGAGTTGATTTTTTTTTTTGTGTGTTTGGGGAAAATATTTGAAAAACTCAAAAAGATTTTTGTTTTGTTTCGTGTGTATTTTAGTTTGGCACACTTTATGTGGGATATACTTGTGTTTGAATCATTTCCTTTTCCGCTTCCATGTGGCTAGAACTTTTAGTTAAGATTTTCAATCCTTAAAATGTTCTTTGTCATGCTTACATGGAGTAGTTGGATTTTGTGTTGCTTAATAGATTCTATTTTTATATGCCTCGTTTCACATATGCACGAGCTCATTTGAGATGTTCTCCTATCAATCTAGTCATCTACATATTTTGTGACTTGGGAGGATTTGTCCATGTTAGAACCGTTGTACGTGAGATTATTATGTGTTTAAAAAATAATATATGCTAGTGTACGGGGAAGGGCAACGAAAGGAACAATCATCCTTTGCAATTAAGCCACTGTTTGCAATGGACCTAAAAGAAATACGTGGTCTAAAGGCCTAAAAGAAAAGTATGGCATTCAAAGAAAAATATAGCCAAGGCTTAGCTTATTTAGATTGATATTTTCATTGAAAAGAAAAGAAAAGAAAATATTATATTTGAGGGAGTTTGGATGGAATATCTACGACTTTGCACAATTACTTTGTATCCTAGTTGCGCTATCTTGTCGTGACTCTATTGGTTTGTAGAATCATCAATTATAGGCTCGTGTGCATTGTGTATGTTTATTCATTGAGTTCAATCTATATTGTCACATGAGGCTATATCTAAATGTGATAAAATTTTGCAATCAAATGAGAACTCCGTGAACATGTTTTAAGTGATTGGATCTATATTCCTTTAGTATTTAGTTCATACCCCTTCACTTCCGTTTTCCACATGTATTTGGACACATTTTTACTATACGAGTGTGAAAAGCTTATTGTATTTTGTGTCGTGTGTGGGGTTTATACCAATGTATATGTGCATGTGTGTTAATGTTATTCATTGTGTATATATATATGGTATTTTTGTTTTTGAGTCTTTGCCTCTTACTAGTCTATATATGATTTGAATTCTTTATTGGTATTTATCTTCTTACGAATTTTGGTTGATATCGTTTAATACATGTTAGTTGGTATCAATTTTTTTTCATTGCATCATAATTGGTATCCTTTGTTATTATGTGGATTAGTTGCATTTTACTATTTCCATAAGCTTTATTGTTCTTATTTATTCACCATTGCCTATTTATCTTATTTCTTCTACTTTCATATCCCTTTTTTAGACTCTAGGGGGAGAAATAATATTTGCTTTGTATAAGAGGTAGAAATCAGTTAGTTTATAATTCTTTAACCTTTGTCTATTCGTGAACAAAAAGGGGGAGAAATGCTATTAAAACCTTTAGTTTGGGAGATCTAACTTAGGGAGAGTTGCGCAATCTTCTTAGGTAGAATTTAGTAGATAAAAGGGGAGAATAAATTAAGGCGAAGTATTTATTTTCCTAATTTCATATTATTATATTCCCTATGCATTTGAAGGTTTGCGTAAGTGTGCAGGAATTCATTTCAGCGACACATTTGATGAAGCGGCAAAGCACTTCCTTGGGTCGAGTCATAGCGTCTTGTATTTTTATTTTTTGGGTGGGATGTTATGTATAAACGAGCTTGACGACCCTTAGGATTTTTGGTTAGGTTTTGTCCCGGAATAGCCAACGTTGGGTGCACCTGACTCATCCTTGCCACTCTCGGCCCATCAGGCAACGCAGAGTTGTTTGCCTCTTCTTCACGCTGGATGGTGTCGAAGTCAATGACTCTAGCGATGTTATCCTCTGACATCTTTTAAAAGAGAATACCTCCCCAAAAGAGTCGCCAAATGTAAGATGTGGGTTCTTCAAATACAGTTTGTATTAAGTGAGGCGTAACCCCTTATTAAGACCGGGATTAACACCCTTAAGTATTAAATATTGGCAATAGCCACAGGTGAATCAGAGATAAGAGAATTCAGTATTTGGACTTATATTAAATGGCATATTAGCACAAAAGATGCTTGACAAGCACAATAAATAGATGAGACCAGTAGGTAGCGTGGTCGGAGGGAGAAAGAACAAGTACTATAGGCACTATAGAGGAAAGGCAGGAACTTTAAGCTCAGTTAATGCTCAATGATGAGTTTATTAAATGGGCATGGGGTGTTAATGTTCTAACGATGGTTCTCGATTGTGGAGGGATTTGGGCAGCAATTCTAGGCTCAGAATGCTCTCTTCCCTAACTTGTTCACCTGGTGTATATATATGGGAGCAAGCCTGCTCGAGTGAGATTGTGTGCGATCGATTTGATTGGGTGCATTAAATGCAATAGATATTGCATTAAATGCATGGGATCTCAAGGTTTTGGTGGGAAGCCATTCTATTGACTGGAAGTATTGTGGGCATTAATGAGGGACATGACATATCAACTTGAGGCTTACTTGAGGATGGCTAAATAATCAGGTTTGGTGAATTAGGCCTACCATCCTAAGGATAAACCCGCTTAAGTGCTACATTTTTTAGTCCTTAAATGACAGACTTTATGACGTCAAAAAGTGGTTTAAATAGTGACTCTGTCAGGTATCTGGTCACATCAATCCGGAGGGTCGATACCTATTACTAGGATGCTCAGCTGATAGGTGGCTCGAGTGTCCTAGCATCTATTTGATGGTCAAGAGTTATTTTGGGACCAAGGTGCAAGACAGAGGTACCTCGAGGAGGTTCCTTCAAACATGTAATACTTAAGGGGATCGGCTGTTGGGGCTCGAGTGACCATTTGTTCTGGATGAAGATTTTGCCCAAGTGTTCTAAGAGGGTTAGTAACTGTATTCCCAACGTTGCCTTGTTATCAATCCTTCAAATCATGTGCTTGCGAGGTTCCCAAGAGGAGGTTGCTCGATAGAGCATGTTATCTCTCTCATGTCGTGCCAGGCATGGTCCCTCGTGGGTATCAAACAACCTCACTCAACATAAATTTATAAGATAAAGTAAATGACATAGAATTCCAGTACTTATTACATACTATTGTCGTCCAGGTGACTTTGATCTATGAATTGGATCCTTCGAACCAGATCCGTTGGAAATCTTCGAGGTAGGTCTTTCGAGCCACTTTTGTGAAGGATCTTCGAGGTGGGTCCTTCGAGCCACTTCTGTGAAGAATCTTTGAGGTGGGTCTGTAGGGCAACTTTCCTTCTCTTTCTTCGTGAATTAATCAATCTGCTTGACTAAGTTAACCACCCTTTGGTGGTGACCCCCTACATTTGCCCCTTCGTAGAGATATTTATTTATTGCATGAAGAAGTATCTGTATGAAACTCTTTGTTGACCTTCAGTATTTTCCTTGGGTAAAAAATAAGAGGTATATTCAAATTTCCCCCAAATATCTTCGTTCCCCAAGGCAGACAAGACTTCAAGCATGTCGCTTTAAATGAAATTTTAGTTTGTTCTTCTGTAATGTGACACGTGGTGACCCCTGGGTGTGCGCATGTAATTAACGCTGCTAATCCGCGCGTCAGCCCCTGAAGCGTCATCATTGTAACCTTTGATTTTTTACAGTCGCGCGTGCTTGACGGCCACGCAAGCTAAACCATTAATTATTACATTTTTCAAGCGTCACTTTTTTCCACCTTTTGGGGTCCGTGTTGCCCCTATAAAAATGGGCATTCTCATTTCAAATAATCACTTTTGGGGTTCTATTATCTTGTATTGAGCTTTTATAAGAGTTTGCCATCTTTGCCTCTTTCACTCCTTCAACTTGACCTTTCGTCCCCATCTCTCTAAACTTCCATGGCACCCGTAGTGAAACGAACCCACTCCTCTAGGAGCGCTTCTCCTGAGACTCAAGCGCGCCAACACCAGTGGGTGCGCTACCGCCGTGCTCCATACTTTGGTGAAAATGATCGCTTCTGGAAAATGGCGAAGAGATTCCCCAGCGAACTGGTGCCAACAGAGGACCCTAACCTGCTAATGGAGGAGGGTGACGACACTGAAGACATTGCTTATATCCCCACCGCTACTGTTACTCATTTTTTCTTTGAACGTGCCAATTTCCCTAATTCGAAGGTAGAGTCTGAAGCTTTCTCTGGCGCTTCTGTGGGGTTGGTCCCTTGGACTGAGTATATTCATTCTCAGTATTCTATTTAGTTAGCTCTTGTTGGTCTGTCTTGCTCTCTCTGGCTGGGTGATCTTACCCTTGCCAAAAATAACACCGCTCTCCAGTTACTGATTTCCCATTGGAGCCATAGGTCACACACTTTTGTGGCTGCCTGGGGTGAGTTCACCATCACCTTGGAAGACGTTTGTGAGCTTCTGGGGTTGGAAGCTTCCAGTTTTGATACCTTCTTCAAAGAGGTCGTCTCCAGCGAGGAAAAAAACTTGAGAGCTGAACTAGAGGCAGTGGTAAAGGATTGCGTGGTCACTTATAATAAGTGCACCTATTCTGAAGTGATTCGGGACTTTTACTTCATTAAAGAGATAGTTGTTATTAGGGTCCGTGAGGTGACCAAGGATAACCCCCGAGGGAAGGAGGTGTTTGAACAGCCCCTGGTAGGGAAGGGAATTAATTCTAAAATCGAGTTAGCAGGCTATATTTGGGTGATGTTATGGAAAGTCTACCTTCCGGGCAAGCCCCATGACTGCCCCCAAAAGGACTTAATCAACATGGTTGTTCGGATGGCGAGCGGCATGAAGATCCCCCTTGCTGAATCATTCTTGGCTCCTTGTACACTTGGTTGGACCGTGTGGCGGTGGATTCTGTGCGGAGCATCGGCAAGTTTGATGTCTCTAATTATGCCAACAATGTCCTTTTAACAGCTTTCCTTTATGCCCATTTTCCCGATTATGCTCTTGCTGGCAACTACCCCAGTTCTCAGCCCATAAGGATCCCCCATATTTGTTGCTGGAAGAATAAAAGCATTAAGAAGACCTTTGTTGCCTTGATCGATCGAGCAGATAGTTTCTTACCTCACCCCTATGTTGGGGTGGATCAATTTTTTACAAATGACTTTTTGGCTGAGGAGGAACGCCCTATTGCTCCTATTGATGAAGCTCTTGCTAGGAATTTTCCTGAGAACAGTGCCCCACTTTTGTTAATCCCTTCTTACTTTCCCTCATATACAGAGTGGTCTTCTTTCTACTCTGTTTACAGCCCCTACCGTGTAGCCATTCGATTTGGCTAGATCAAGGAGCCCCTTTATTGAGCCATTTCAACCGTGAAAAACCCATACACTTTTCTTTTGCATGTGCAAACTATCTAACTTCAGTTGTCATAAGTCTGTGTGCTAGTTATCTAGCCAATCTTGATGTCCCAGGCAAAGAGGCTCGAGGTAAGCGATCAAATATGTACATGAACGTGTTTTGGCAAAACCAACTGGTCCGTTTTCAAACCAACATTTTGAAAGAACCCCGGCACCATACGGTTGATATATTCCCACTCACGGAGTTGGGTTTAATAAATTGCACCACCTCCTCATCGGTTTTCCCTCTTAGTACTGCCAACACCAATGTTCCCTCAGAGTTACCCCAGTAGCGCCTGTGGACCAGGCAGTTGTGAAAAAGAAGCCATTCAGACCTCCCTTCCAGTCGAGGTTGCTGCCATTGCCCCTGGTCCATCGAGATTAGTTGAGAGAAATAAACCCCCACGCGTTGCTTCATCCGGGATAGCGGTTAGGACCACCCTAAAGGTGCCTTTGAAAAAAATCAAAACCATCCAACCGCCTCCAGTTGACCACACCCCCAATCCTAAAGTCGCCCAAGAGGAGAGCTCAATGTTTGGTTAGTTTCTCCAAACCTGAGAGAATTTTAACGAGGAGGACAGAGCATTTATGTCGGCCCAAATGGATTCTCAGGGCTTTTTATATGCTCCTTGCATTTTTGGTAGTGGTAAGAAAATAAAGGTGATCAGTCCTCTTAAGCTCGTGATGGAGGAATCGTCTGAATCCAACAAGGAAAAACTGCCCAAGGAGCATGCTGTTGTTGATGCTGGTGGTGATGATGATGATGAAGATGAGGAGGATGAGGAGAGAGAGAAAGTAGTGGAGGAAGGAGAAGAAGAAGAAGAAGAGGAAACTTCGTTAGTTCAAAGACGTAGGTTGATGATGGTGGTTTCTCTTTCCAAACTCGCCTCGCCTCCTCATGATTATGAGGTTCTTGAAGATGTGTTGGAGAAAGAAGTAAGCCCCTTGATCCTTCTTGCTTTGAATGTTTTCTTCCTTCTTTTCTTTTCTTTCTAATAACTCCATTATGTTCTAACCTGCCTTATCTCTTTTTTATATTGATATGAGAGGTGATATGCACGATGATGTTGGAGAGGATCGTTCCTTAGAGAGAGCTACCCCTACTACTTTGCAGGTTATCTCATATTTCCCCTAGGGGTAGTTATATCTGATTATTCATCTGAGTCTAGTAGCGGCTATTCCCCTAATCCCGCTTTTTTACGCGAGCAAACTGGCCTTGAGAGGCATGTTCCTAATTTGAGAGTTGTTGAGGATATACCTAAATCCCCCGTGCCTGTTCCTTCATTGCATGTGTAAAGTTTATTGTTCTTACTTGTTTATGTTGTTGTTGCTACTTCGACTTGTTATTCTAACTTGTCTCTTTCTTTTTATTTTCTTCGTCTTTTGCTGGCTCATGCACCTGTTCAAACTACTCCATCAGTTCCCCCTCCTTCAAATGACCAAGTACTTGTCACTCTGTTCGGGCCTTCCATCCTAAATTAGGAAGGTGCCAATCTTTACGGAGCTGGTCAGGGGGAGGGTGGACAGGAACAGGTTACTGAAATAGGGGGATGGTGGACAAGAACAGGTTGCTGAAATAAAGGGGAATGTGATTTCCCCCCAAAGTCAACATCATTCGGTGGCTCCTGGTCTAATTGAGGAGGAGGACGTAGTACAAATGGCCACTCATGAGTTTGCCGACGAGCGACTTCTAGAGGTACTTTTTTTTTATTCTTCCATATATCTTCTGCATATAAATTTGTTAATTTTTTCGAGTAATATTGGGATTTAGAAATCTCCCATAACCGAGGGTCAGGCGGGACAAGTCTTATTGGCATAATCTCCCATAACCGAGGGTCAGGTGGGCCAAGTCTTATTGGCATAATTTCTCATAACCGGGGGTCATGTGGGCCAAGTCTTATTGGTTTATCTCCCATTACCAAGGATCAGGCGGGCCAAGTCTTATTAGCATAATCTTTCATACTTGCAAGATACTTTGTGTATGCTTTCCTCATTTTGTTTCTTATTTAAACTATTTTTTGTATTTCAGGTGGAGGTCGACCAGCCTGTGGCATATAGACCAGAAGTTGAACATATTACAAAGGAAATGGGGCAAGCGAGGACCTTAGCCAAAATTTCTTCTTTGGGCAGGAACCTTTTGCGCGGGCCCAAGAGGTGGCCTTTAGGCTTGGTGATGTGCCCGAAGTGGTTTCTCCTCAGGTTCAAGCAAGGGATAGCGCTTCACATACTCAGTGTCCTTCTACAAGTGATAGTGTTTTTAACGTACATCCTCCTGAGGCAGCCCCCGAGGCGATTGTGAGGCAGACTCTGGATAATTTCCCTTATATTTTGACTGGGGGTCCTCATTTACTAATCGAGTAGTTATTGGTCCGTTTTCTTTCAATATTTACCACCCGCTGCCTTCAACATATTCCTGGAATGATACATGTCGCCTGTTCAGGCTCACTATTATCTTGGAGGAAATCCTCAATACTCCCCTCGAATCTCTTAGCCCTGATACAATCAAGACTTTACTGGGAAGAGTTAATGTGATCACAAATGATGGACTTTCCATATCCTGATTAATGGAGCTGCTTTGCGGATTTAAGAAGGCTGACCTTCCCTCCCTCTATCATCGGCTCCAATGTTCACATCACTCGTAGGTGGCTATTTCAGAAGATCTTGTAGGCCTGGAGACCAAGTTGGTGCTATCTGAACAAGAGGTGCAGGAGGCCCGTGAGGCCGTTGCTCGTGCGGAGGTCGAGCTAATCAAGAAGGAGCAGGAGCTGGAGTCCATTCATCAGACAATGGAACTTCTCCAGAAAGATTTATATGATCTCATTTCAGACCAAAGTAACCTTGTACAGATTCTTCCCCAATATCATCATAGGCTTCTTGGATCAGGGAACCATCGTTTTATCATAGACAACCCCTAACTTCTTTGTTCAATGTTTCTATTGTTGATGTTTCTCATTTTTAGGATTTTGGATCTCCTTGCTTGCGTGTAACCACAACTATATCTTTTATTTAAATAAAGAAACATTAGTGACTTTGGTGTCTCCTTCCATTTCCTTTATTTTCTTTTGACACTGGATAAACTTATTACATCAAATACGAATCACTTCATGCTTGATAAGGAAAAAAACTGCCACCGTATAAAAAGAAAGTACAGGCCTAATATTTTCCACAAGAACATTTCTTCGAGCTATATTAAACGGACAAACCCCATTGTTTTAAAACGTACATCCCGCTTTTTCTTTCAATAAAAATTGACAAGGTACAGCCTAATGAATAAAAGCGTTGGCAAAACATACATTTAAACGTAGTAAATCTTCAACCACTTGTTGTTCAATTTGAAAGTAATATTGTCTTCCAGCTTAGATATCTCGCCGTAACCCGAATCGTGGGATGCTCTAACAATATAAGTCCCTTCCCAGTTGGCCTCGAACTTGGGTAATGACAAACCCCTAATATGCCTCGTGCATGCTTTTAGAACCAAGTCTCCCTCTTTAAACTTCCTTTGCCACACCAGCTGTTCGTAAGATCTAGATAACTATTTTTTGTTTATCTCAAAGTGCCTCGCAACATTATCCATGTGCTCTTCTAGGGATTCGAGTTGTACATGACGACTGTGGGGGAGCATGGTACTTCATAAATTATCGTGAGAGGAAGGTATCTCGAGATCAATCGGTAATACAACTTCTGCCCCCAGATACTAAGAAAAATGATGTGTATCCCGTTGGTTTCCTTTTCGTCGTTTGATAAGCCCATAGAACTTCGGGGATCTTATCATCCCATGTGCCCGAAAAGTCCTCTAATATTTTTGCTAAAATATTTAAAAAAGTTTTATTGGTGGCCTCTGCCTGCCCATTGCACTTCGGGTATGCTACTATTGACTTGTGATGGATGATGGAGTACTTTTTTGTTAGCAGGCTCACATCACTGTTCGCAAACGGGGTGCCATTATCTGATAAAAACACCTTCAAAATGCCAAAATGACAGATGATATATTCCTTCATAAATCGAGCTACTACCCCCGTTGTGGCTTTTTTAAGCGGTATGGCTTCTGCCCACTTTGTAAAACATTATGTGGCTACAAAAATCCAAATCTTTCTTCACGATGAAGGGTTTATGGCCCCTACCAAATTAAACGCCCAAGTATGAAATGGATACGGTATGGAGTGTAGGTCCAGCGAAGGAGCATGAATCATATTCCCATATAGATGATAAGCCTTGCACTTTCGAACGAACTCCGTCGAATCTTTCTCCATCGAAGGCCAGTAATAACCTAAGGTCATTAGTTGATCGTAAAGTTTGGCTCCTCCGATATTCCCCAGTTCGTGAGGTTACTTTAATAATTCTTCAACCTCTTCTCCTCTTATACACCTTAGGGGCCTGTCATGATAGCCTCGCCGATACAGCTGCCTATCTTGTACGAAGTACCTCGATGCTCACCTTTTTATCTTGGCAACGTCCTTTTTGTCTATTGGCATCACTCCGTCTATCAAAAAATCCATATAGGGTTGTCTCCAATCTTGTGGTTGGCCAATGAAATTGCATTCTGCTGCCTAATAGAACAGGCAGCACTTCGAACACTCTCTTTGCACTACGGAAGTTTCTTATCTCATCGAAGGTAAGAAGTACCCTGCTCATTGTATCCTCCTATACAAAGGGATCTTAGTGGTTTCAAAACTATCTTCGTGCAGCTCGATCAATCTTCTTTTGGCTTCTTCGGGATCTACACACCTAGACAACCAACCTCTTTTATTCTTGTTATATAAGTTCCCTTTGGTGATAAAATATTGCGCCAAATTGACTGTTGAGTTGACCTTCACCCCTCTCCAACTGCTTTCTGATCTCACCCCTCCAATCATCTTTGTCCTCTGAGGGTAGCATTTCCAACACCGTCGAGCAGGTCGTTCTCTTAGTGATTCGGACTACAGTAGATTCCCCATCAAAGGCAATATTATGTGCGATGGTCGCATAGGCATTCGCGTGTCTTCATCGTTTGAGTGTACCTATTGATCTTTACCACCTAGAACTGTCCAAGGAGTCGTTGGATAATCGCTCGGTAAGGCGCCAGACTCAAGTGCTTCAAAGAGAATTCCCCCGTCACCTGTTTTACCACCAAGTTAGAATCCCCTTTGATTGTTAGTACTTGGATACCTCTTCCCAGTGCTTCGAGCAATCCCAGGACCAGTTCCTCGTATTCAGCCTTATTATTCAAGCATTCAAACTCTAGCTTGAAAGGTAAACGAATTTCTTCACCATCTCTTCCCATAATGACTCTAGCTCCCCTTTTTTTCTCGGCTAAAGAGCCGTCGAGCTCCATACTCCACTCGTTGAAACTGGATGCTATGAAATTGGCCTAGAGATCATCACCCGGGAGCTCTTCAACAAATGGCTCAAACATCCCTGATGGGAAGAAAGCCAACAAATCTGTATATGCCTAGCTTTTGATGGCTCGTAGGACCACACATTTGAGATCATACTCTTAGAGGATTAAAATCCATCAAGTTGCCCTGCCTATCAACACAGTTCTAGCAAGCAAAAACTTTATAGGATCACACCCAGTTACAATACAAACCGTAAATGATAACATGTAATGCCTAAGCTTTTGTGATATAAATACAAGGCCTAAATAATGTCTCTTAATGCTAATATATCTGGCCTCATGCTCTTGTATGATCCTACTTAAGTAATGAACAGGTTTTTCAATGCCTTCCATCTCTTGGGCCAATAAAGCCCTAATAGATCGTTCGGTTGATGTAAGGTATAATTGTAAAGGGATACCTGCCGTTGAGGGGATCATTGTCTGAGGAGAAGTGAGGAGTGCCTTCAGCTTGTCTATGGCGCCTTGGTGGATTATTTCCCATGCAAACTTTATGCCCTTTCTCAGTAGCTCCATCAAGGGGTGTGTCACCTCGACCAGCCCCGGGACAAACCGCCTCAGGCAGGAGACTTTACAAGAAATTTTTTTAACTCTTTCTCTGATTTTGGTCTCGGCATATCAAGGATGCCTCGTCGCTTATCCAAGTCCATTTGTACCCAGGCGATTTATCGCAAAACCCAAGAATTTCCCACTTGTTACCCCGGACGCACATTTGAGAGGGTTCATCTTTAACTTATACTTCCTGAAGCGAGTGAACACCCTCCTCAAATTGTTCAGGTGGGACCCCTCTTTCTTGGATTTATTCAACCAATCATCAACGTAAAACTCCACAGTCTTGTGAAAAATGTCATAGAAGATGGCCATTATCATCCTCCAGTAAGTAGCCCCTGCGTTTTTCAATCCAAAAGGCATGACTGTGTATATGAAATTTCCCAAAGGCATTCGAAAGGCGGTTTTATCTGCGTCGGTCGGATCTATTTTGATCTTATTATATCCCATATAGCCATCTATGAAACTGTACATCTCATGGGCTGTTATTGCATCAATCAAGCTATTAATGAAAGGCAATAGGATCTCATCATTCGGGCATGCCCGATTTAGGTCTCTGAAGTCTATGCATATTTTGATTTGACTATTATCCTTCTTTCCCACAGGTACAATGCTAGAGAGCCAGATCGAATGTTGGATCAGGAATATGAATCCAACCGTAAGCAGCCTATAAACTTCTCCCTTGATCTTTAGATCTAACTCCACCTTGTACGTTCGAGTGGCCTGTTTCACCGGAATGGCTGAGGGCAAGACATTCAACTTATGGAAACTCACCTCCTTATCTATTCCAGGCATCTCAGTGTACCTCCATGTAAAGACGTCTTTGAACTCCAACAACAACTTGATTAGTTCCTCTAGAGGAGCTCCCTCCAAGTCATTCGAGATAAAAATAGGGTTTGGTTCCTCACCCTCTCTAACCAAGTTGACCTTCTCCAACTCTTGGATCTGCGGTCGAGGGCTATCCCTCATGCATTATGGTTCTTTTTATGGATCTTCCATAAAATCTTGTACCCCGAAATTATCAATTACTAAGCATTACCCCTGGTTATCGACTAGAAAGCATTCATAGACCGGGTCAGCTTCATCGTCCAAACTTTTGACTGCCCCTCACACCTTCTTAGTTTATCGATAATTCTACCGTTAGGCAAAACCACCCTTTTGCATTATCAGACCACATCCTTCTGAAAAGGCCTCTTCCTATGATTCTCATCCACCTCTCTCCCTGTTCATCTGCTAAGAACACTCTACGTTTGGACTTGGTGCTCAATAGGGTCAATGCATGGGGTCATTCGATCATGGAGCTGCCTTGATAAACTAGGGGGCCTCATCGCTCCCAGTTCGCGCTCTTTTTTATAAGTTACAAACGTTCGAGCAAGTGCCTGAAACCTCTCTCAAGTTTATGAGATCCTTATCCACCATGGTAGCTTCTTTGGTCAAATCAGCATAAAAAGTGGCATCCACGATGTGAGCTTCCTCCTTTGCAAAAGGTTTCTTAGTAGCTCGAATCACCACCTCCTTACCCTTTATGTTTTCCTTAGCACATTGACGATAAGTGGAGTGTACCAACCCGTGGTTGTGCATCTATACCCTTCCCACCAATAATTGGTATGACGGCTCATAATTTGTGATGTGGAATTTAATGTGGGAAGTGATGTTTCCCATCGTGATTCCCATGTTAACATAGCCCATCAATTTGGAAGACTGATTATGATACCCTTCTATTGCCAACGAATGGGGCACTATCTTTGTTTTCGATAACCCGGTAGAATAAAAAGATCCAATGGGCATATGTTGATGGATGTCCCTCCGTCAAACAAAACTCGTGATAAAATATAGTTATTTTCTGACGCAGTAATATACAAGGGTTTGTTGTGGGGATACCTGATCAACCTATCAGCCTATGAGAATGTGACTTCTGAGAGATACCTCCTCACGAGTTTAGCTATAGGGGCCTTCCACTTTAGGTGCGACTCCATATTTTTCTTTGTGATCTCCAAGATAACTCGTGTGACCTCCAGCCGACAGTCTTCAGGAAGGCCAACCTGGTCGAAGAACCAGCTGAACTTTGGCAACGAGCAACATCTGCACATTCGATCCATGGGTCTGGCTGGGATCTTCTAACTCATAAACATCCTCTATGTCTCTATATACAGCCTCATCATACGATATCACTGTGTTTATTTCCTCAAGAGAACGGGATCTCAACTGCCTACTGAGTCCCTCAATGATGTCGTATGTTTATTTCTCTTGTTCCTCTGTCTCTTCAAACTCGTCACCCAAATGGAGTTGATACAACTCGAAGGTGCACTCTTTTAGAGACTCTTTGAAGTCATCCTCAAGAGATTCTTCGGAGTCACTCCCTTTAAACCACTATTCCATCGTCAATCGCTTAGCCTCCTCATCAAAAGTGCTAGCCATATGGGCTCTATGAGGTGGTAGAGGGTTATCGTTTACATTAGTTTGTGGCAACACACTGTCTCCATTCTTCACGTGACCGTCAATAACCCTTCTTAGTGAAAAACAAACTTTGGTAGGATGGTTTACCCTATTGTGGAGCGCGCAATAATGAGGCTTCTCCATGTCCTCCCGTAAGAGCTGTGAAGTGTTGATATTAACTGGCATGTACACTTTGTAGCGGACCATGAGATCATAAATGTTTAAGGCTTGTTCCACCGTGTAAGGTAGTTTGGGGGGTCATCTTCGTCTTCAAACCTTCTCTTGTTGTTTCTACCCCTTCTACCTCCTCGGTCGTGACTATTCTCCTCTTTGGCCCTATTGTCCGCATAGTTGACCCTCGAGGGTATTCCCCTCCCTGAGGTAACCATTGGCCTGATTAGCAAACTTGGCAAAGCAGGCGGGGGTACTACAGTTTTTACCACTAAAGCAATATTCCTTGCTACTTTTAAAAATTCTACAAACATACCTTCTCGCGCTTCGTTAATCAAATGGCATATATATTCGGGCAACAAGACCTCTGCACATACTTGTAAAAGTTTATCTTCTCGCATCTCCTCTCTCACATCCAGAGGGCATTTACGAAGCCTCCTGATATAAGCTACAACTTCTTCCCCCGACTTTTGTTTCTTACGTGCTAGCTGGGTGAGTGTAAATTCATCCGCCAAAAAGAACTTTTGCATGAACAAAACGTGCAATTCTTCCCAAGAGCTTACACTACATGGGGCCAAGTGGGAATACCACATGTAAGCTTTCTCCGTCAGCAATTTTGAAAACTCCCTCAGCCTCAGCTTTTTATAGTTGTAATGGGCCCCAAGACTTTCGATAAACCTCTTTATATGTTCCCATGGGTTACCACCTTTCCCCGTGAACTTCTAAATAATTGATGGAATATACCCTACTGGGTAGGGTTTATAATTGTATGCCTTTGGGTAGGGGAAACGAAAGTCATCGTACACTGAAGAACTATCTCCATTGGATACAGCTATAAATTTTTAGCAACTCTTTCTTCACTTCCTCCAAGATGGACGACGAAGGGCTAGCAGGCTGCAGTGTTGTTATCACCGAGATCCTTGAGGCTGGTATGCTTACTCCTTGGTCGGCTGCTGCGGCTAGAGCCACTGAAGTTGCTCCCCCACTTTGCATCATTAGCCTCGTTGCCATGGGTGGGACCGTAGTAGGGGCACACTGCCCAAGCGTGGTGAAGTGGTGGGAAAGGCGTTATTAGAAGGCGGTGCAGCCATGCCTCCTGTAATTGTGGGAGCTGATTTAACCGCAGGTGGTGTAGTGAAAGAGCTCACTCCCATGGGGACTCCCAATATCTCCTAGGCTACCGGAGTTTTAATGAACTCTGCGAACAAATCCATCAATCCCTTTATTTGCGTCGGGCCTATCCCTGCTCGCGTGTCATTATTTTTATAATGCCAATGCTGGGCGCGCCTGAATCCGTCCTTACCACTCTCGTCCCATCAGGCAACGTAGAGTTATTTGCCTCTTCTTTACGCTAGATGGCATCGAAGTCAATGACTATAGTGATGTTATCCTCTGGCATATTTTAAAAGAGAATACCTCCCCAGCAGAGCCGCTAAATGTAAGATATGGGTTCTTCAAATACAGTTAGTATTAAGTGATACGTAACCCCTTATTATGACCGGGATTAACACCGTTAAGTATTAAATGTTGGCAATGGCCACAGGTGAATCAGAGACAAGAGAATTCAATATTCGAACTTATATTAAATGGCATATTGGCACAAAAGATGCATGACAAGCACAATAAATATATGGGACTAGCAGGTAGCGTGATCGGAGGGAGAAAGAGCAAGCATTATAGGCACAATGGAGGCAAGGCAGTAACTTTAAGCTCAATTAATGCTCAATGATGAGTATATTAAATGGGTGTGGGGTGTTAATGTTCTCACGATGGTTCTTGATTGTGGAAGGATTTGGGCAACAATTCTAGGCTCAAAATGCTCTCTCCCCTAACTTGTTCATCTGGTGTATATGTATGGGGGGCAAGGCTGCTCGAGTGAGCTTGCATACGATCGATCAGATTGGGTGCATTAAATGCACAAGATATTGCATTAAATGCATGGGAGCTCATGGTTTTAGCGGGAAGCCATTCTATTGGGTGGAAGTATTGCGGGCATTAATGAGGGACATGAAATGTCAGCTTGAGGCTTACTTGAGGATGGCTAAAAGGTCAAGTTTGGTGAACTAGTCTTGCTATCATAAGGATAAACCCACTTAAGTGTTACATTTTCGAGTCCCTAAATGCCATACATTATGATGTCAAAAAGTGGTTTAAACAGTGACTCTGCTAGGTATTTGGTCACATCAATCAGGCGGGACGGTACCTGTTACTAGGCTACTCGGCTGATCGGTGACTCGAGTGTCCTGGCATCTATTTGTTGGTCAAGAGTTATTTTGGTACCAAGGTGCAAAACAGAGGTACCTCAAGGAGGTTCCTTTGAACAGGTAAGACTAAAGGGGCTCGACTGTTGTGGATCGAGTGACCATTTGTTTTGGATGAAGTTTTTGCCCAAGTGTTCCAAGAGGGTTAGTAATTGTATTCCCAATGTTGCCTTGTTCTCAATCCTCCAAACCATGTTCCTGCAAGGTTGCCAAGAGGAGGTTGCTCGATAGAGCATGTTAGCTCACCCATGCCCTTCTAGGCATGGTCCCTCGTGTGTATCAAGCAGCCTCACTCAACATATAATTATAAGATGAAGTAAATGACACAGCGTTCCATTACTTATTACAAACTATTGTCATCCAAGTGACTTTGATCTATGAATTGGATCCTTTTAACTACGTACGCTGAAGAATCTTTGAGGTAGGTCTTTCGATCCACTTGTGTGAAGGATCTTCGAGGTGGGTCCTTCGAGCCACTTCTGTGAAGAATATTCGAGGTGGGTCTGTAGGGCATCTTTACTTATCTTTCTTCGTGAATGAATCAATCTTCTAGACTAAGTTAACCACCATTTGGCGGGGACACCCCATACAAACTTGGTGCTAGTTTATAATATGGGTAAGTTTAATTTAATTCAAGTCCGTAATTTAATTTAATAAAATTTGGTTTTGCCTATATTGAAAATTAGAATAAATCATTGTTAGGCTTACTTCAAGACTTGGGTTAAGTTAACTTTGTGTTAAATGTAAAATTAACTTTTTAACTTAGTTTAATTTTAATTGAAGAAATTTTAGTTTAATAGTTTGTGTGTGTTGAACCATCCTATTTCGCACTTGAAAATTTAAAGAATTTAAAATTTAGGGGCTTCCGCGTTTTCAATTCCTTTTGCACATGGTTACGTGTTGGGATAATTTATATAATGTATTGGGTAAATCTATTGATACCTTTCTATTAGAATAATATTTCCTTCCATGTTGGGAGATAACTTTAGGCCACGTCGAGTAGTTTATGCCCCTCACTAGAGGATGGGTGGGAGACCAGCACGGGCGTACTATCATAGTTTAAGGGATTTAAGGTTCCACAAGGTTGGGATAAACCATATTAATAGACTATGTTATTCCATTGAGAAAGGAAAGATAACAAGATAGGCCAAACACACTAGAGAAAGAGATATAGAAACTTTTGTGAAAACCAGAGTTTTGATCCTCCACCATTGATATATTTACTTAAGGTTTTACCAAGAACATAAGGATTGATTGAGTTTTGATCCTTATTCCTTCATAGCTAGTGTTTTATCTGCCAACCTGGAATGTATCTAGACTGCTTACTTTTCTCTCCCTCTAACTAGTTTTCTCAAGAGTTCATTTATTTTTTTGAACAGATTATATTTATTGCTTCTTGTTGAGTTATACACGAGAGTTTATGAGCTTACACTAATATATTTTGATTCAGTTGACCTGACTACATTCCATCATTGTCAACAACATCTTGTTTGGAAAATTATTGCCATTATTAGAGGTTATGCCTCAGTTTATATTTAAGAACCCTAGCACTGTAAGAACTGTTCTCTTACATTTGGCGACTATGTTGGGTAGGTATTCTTTTAACAAATGGCTCAGAATAATGTTACCCGTGCTATTAACTTTGACAAAAACCAACGGAGGGTGGAACAAAAAGTGAGGAACCACGAGGTTCTTAGTGACAGGTTGCCTTGTGAGGAAGTCCCCCCCCCCCCCCAATTACAACTATCACAAAAACTGCCAAGATGACGCATGCTTTCACAAGCGTAGTGATGGGGTCCACTCAGATGGCTCATCTCATGGGGGAATTAATAGAGTTTTTACAAATACCAATAACCATTGTAGCTTTTAGGGTAACAATGGACCCAACTCATTCGTTACTTCCATGGCACCTCTCACAGTTGCTTCAACTGAAATTCTTTTAGCAGTTACTTCCACCGTTATACCTGTTGTGGGAGCACTCATTGCTACCAGCATTATGCCTATAGTTGTTCTACCAACGTCTACAGTGACGGGTTTCCCCGCCTTCTTTGATTGATGAGGAGGTAAAGAAGGAAATATTGATGACGATGGCAGCTACCTTACAGAGTGCTAATGATACTGCCTCCATTTATGATGACTCTCTCACTCCTTACCTATAGGAGTTTAATAATAAATCATACCCTAAGGACTACGTTCCCATTATTTTTTACAAATACAAGGGGGAGGCAACCCGAAGGAGCACATCAAAAGGTTTGTGGAGCATTTAGGTGATGATTGTAATAATAAAAGGCTGCGATTAAGGGAGTCTTCTAAATCTCTTACAAACAAATCTTACATGTCGTACTCACACTTAGCTCCAAGGAGTGTGGCTACCTGGGAGGACATGCACATTTGTTCATCTCGAAGTTCCTTCTAGCTTAGCATGAGTTCACTTTGACCCAGTCGGGTGAGAAAATGGTGACATATATACAAAGATTTACGGAGAGGTCTCGCGACTTAAGAGAGGAGGTCAAGGAATAAAAAATACCGTGCTCCCTGAGTATATTTGTGACTTAATGAATAAAACATGTGAGGGGATTGGAGCTTTCTTAAAGTCTGCACGAAACATTTCGTTAGTTAGCCGCCTAAACCCAATCATGACCAATTTGGTGTTTAAACCACAAACTGGGGATGAGAGAGGCTAGGATCCACAAGTGGGTTATACGGATAGAGGCGTTAAAATGGGGAGGGGACAAAATAAGAACAATAAGAGTAAGTTCATAAAAGAAAGAGAAGACCCTCCACTATTACCTTGCACAGTTGAGTAGACAATTGGTTGTTATAATGCAATGCTCCATGGTGGGGAAGTTCATGTACCACAGGATTCTCCCTAGTATGCACAAGGAGCAGACATCCAAGCTGATTCAAAAAATTATCGCGTAAATTGGCATATTTTCCACCCAACTAACTCATGATTTACGTTGAAAAGAATTATCAATAAGCAATTATTAGTTGGGACGATGCAAATACCTCAAGGAAACATCATCAATAACTCACAGCTAGTTCATGTGGTAAGTTTGGTTGTAATGTATAATGAGGAGGCAAAGAATCACGCGAGGGAGATGAAACGAGAAAGAAAGGAGTTTGAGGTAGCGTTTGAAAATTGCACGGTAGGATGGCAAACTTAGTTATTGCCTATGATGAGTTGAGAGCTAAATACATAAAGGAAGTGTAAAATGCGGAAGGTCATATGGTTGAACCCAATTTGAAGTACCAACCTAAATTGAAGTCCCCTAAATTTGTGTGGTTCTTCAATCAGGTTAGAATGCATCTAGAAAGTAGATTGGAGATCACTCAAGCGATACTAGACATCGCTAAGAGGAATGTATTTCCTTCGTTGAGATAGAAGTGCCCAATGGCTAGACTAGTGAAAAAATTTGTGTCAGAAAAAACTTTCTCTCGCATTGATAGAGTTATTCGATTCCCACACAATCGGTCATTGTATGTCACGATAAGTGTGAACGGTGTGAGCTTTGCTAGAGCTTTAATGGACGGAGGTGCCTCAATTAATATTATACATAGTAGTGCCTTTTACGTTGATTGTGATGCCACTTGCCATTTTAGGTTATGGTAACAGACTTCGAAATCTATTGGTTACATTAACATAAAAATTATGATGGGAAACCTCACATCACACATTAAGTTCCACGTGATTGAGACTGCCGCTTCTTACCATCTTTTGATCAGAATAGTGTGGATGCACAATCACGGTTTGGTTCCTTCGATGTACCATCAATGTGCTAAGGCTAATGTAAAGAGAACAAAGATAATAATCGAGCAACTAAGAAGCCTTTTGCACAAGAGGACTTAGACTTGGTGGATGCTACATTTTACACTGGGATATTTGAGTAGTTACGCATTTTAAGATGTCGTGGGACGGAGTTAGGGTTCCAAGGATGAGAGAAAGGTTGGAACTTTTGAATAACCAAGACGATGGGTGCGAGACTGAGGAGGTGCTAGAGGTTATTCATAAACCTCAAACTATTTACAAATAGCTAAATGATAAAATGAGTTTAAGGATTGGGCTGATGGAGCACGAGGTAAAACAGTAGAGTGCCCTCAACAGATTTTCTAGAACAAAATTATAGGAAGCTGAGAGAGATAGAAAGAGGAAAAGAGTTCCATCGCCCAAACGCCAATGCAAGAAAGTACAATTAGATGGTGGAAGGGTGGTGTATTACTTATGAAGGAGTGTGCAGACAGTCAAAGAAGCTGGAGAGGAAGCTGACCCGAAGTATGAGTGTTTCCTAGTGGATAATCAAGGGTAATGTCTTGTCATTAATAATTCCAACATTCAGAAATTTGTTGGAGCAATAGAATATGAATTAAAATGCATAACTGATCGCCCAAAACCACAAGTCTAAGAACTGGAGCAGACTAATCTTCATTTCAAAAGACCTGGATGTTGAGAAGAAAAAGGGGGTTGATTGAGCTTATTATGGAATTTAAAGATGTTTTTGCTTGGAAATATACAGAGATGGTAGGGCTAGACCAAGAGGTGAGTTTTCACGGGTTGAACATAATGCCTTCAGTAATATCGACAAAGCAAATAACCCAAGCGTACAAGCCAAAGCTTAATCTCAAGATCAAAGTGGAGGTGCAGTGGTTATTGGCAGCGGGATTCATAAAAAAATACAACATCTAATTTGGATTTCCAACATTATTTCGATATGAAATAAGGATATAAATCAAGTACGCATATATGTTGATTTTAGAGACCTCAAAAAAGATTTCCCAATGGATGAGCTCCCTCTGCCATATATTGACTGCCTGATAACGACATGTCATGAAATTTATAGCTTCATATAGGGGTATGTGGGCTATAACCAGATCAAGATGGATGCACTTGATGCATAGAAAACAACATTTAGAACTTTATTGGGTAATTTTATATACAATGTCATGCGATTTGGTTTAAAAAATATCGAGATAGCTTATTAAAGAACAATGATGGCCATTTTTCATGACTTGTTTCATGATATTTTGGAGTTCCACATGGATGATCTGGTTATTAAGTCAAGAAAGGAGGAATCTCATTTGACTAATCTGCAATGAGTTTTCAACAAATGTAAAAAATGCAAATCGAAGATGAACCCACTCAAGTGCATCTTTAGGGTAATGAACTGGAAATTCTTCGGCATTGTGGTGTATCGCTAGGGAGTAAAAATAAATTAAGACAAACAAAAGGCTATCCTTAATATGCCTTACCAAAGAATGACGAATGAGCTAAAGAACTTTCTTACGAAGGCTTCCTACCTAAGAATATTTATCCTAGGTTTGGTTGAGATTATTCGTCCATTGATAGATTTTTTGTGAAAGACCATGAAGTTTAAATGGGAATAACACCATCAAGAAGATTTTAACAAGTTCAAGAAGTTACTCAATCCCTTATAGACTATGATTCCTCCAAGAGCTGGAGCACCGTTGCAGATTTACCTTACTTTTAATATAAGATCCATAAGTGTTTTATTAGCATAAGAGATTAATGGACAAGAATGACCTGTCCACTATCTGAGTATAATTGTTCACGGTCTAGAGACAAGGTACACTAGTGTTGAGAGGCATTATTTATCTTTACTATTTGTTGCTAAAAAAACTTTAGCATTATATGTTATCTTTCACTATTTATATTGTGACACTATGTGATCCCATTAAGTTTGTGTTAACACAAATAATTTTGAATGGGAGGGCGTGAAGGTGGTTTCTTATCCCTTCATAGTATGACCTGAAATGTATAGTCCATCGCGCGATCAAGAGTCAAGCTTACGAAGATTTACTGGAAATTTTCCCCTCTAGGATATTTAAGCCACCACATGAAGATATTCTGGGTGATAATTTTGGAGGCCAACTGATAATACGTCAATATCGCGTATTTCATCCGCCGAACCTACGCATTTTAGCACCCTCGGGTGCCTTCATCTCTATATTTAAGCCCGTTAACCAGACAACCTCGGTTTATATTGTTAACATGCTATATGAGGTATAATTGGGCTTTTGTAGGTATTTAGGTACTAAGTATGAAGTTCGGACGCGTTCCGCTCGATTCCCGTACACAATCGCACGTTCAAGGGCATTTTAGTCTTTTCACAGCTTGGGTACCTGGCCCAACATCTTCATGGAAGTTGTATCCCTCCTCGCTAGCTTCGCGTGGCCGCGAACGGTGCGCGATTCCGATTCATAACGAAGAAGTTACGACGATTTTAGCGGAGAAGAAATGCAATCCAAAACAGGGGAAAATGCAGTCTGCCCATGCTTGGTCGATCGATCGACCAAAATGGTAGATCGATCGACCCTTCCCATTTTTGCCACGAATTACACTGTCGATCGATCGACCAAAATGGTAGATCGATCGACCCCCTGTTTTTTTTGGCAGATATTTTGCATTTTCTTTTCTTTCTTCTTTTCTTTTATTCCCACTTACTATATAAAGATTTTTTGTTGTAATAATCAGAGGGTCAGTAGATAAAACGTTTTTAGGTTAGAATAACTTAGGTTTTGAGGGTTTTGAAGAGTTCTTCTTCAATTGTTCTTGGATTGACACACTTTTGGATTGAATGTTGCACTATTCATCATCCCCTCCATTTATATAGTTTGTATTTCCTTCTTTCTTGCCTTGATAGTTAGATTTACAGGCTTTGTTAATTAGATTCACATGCTTTCTTTAATCGCTTTCTAGGTAGATTTATCGCGTTTATTTACCGCGTTTATTTATCGCGTTTTTAATATGCTTTCTAGCTAATTTAAATTAGGTTGTGCTTGAATTGAACTCACTCGAGTTGACGCGTTGCTTTGCTTTGGTGATGGTGTTTACGGGTCTATTTAGGGTGCGTTGTCCTAGTTATTACGCCTAGGAGATTTGACGGGGCATATCATGTATGTCCCGTGCTTACGACCTTTCGCGCGTAATTTCCGGGATATTTGTTGACGCCAAAATCTTATTAGGCTTTTATGATGATTTAGGGCGTAACAACCCTTGATTTAATTAACTGTCGAAACGAGACGCACTTGTAATAACTCGTCGACCCATGTGACCATTTTATACTAATTAACTCGGGTGTGGGATATTCGACGCAACCTATAGTTTTACTCGCTTTCATAATCTAGTTTCAATACCATTGCCTAGTTAATCATTTACCTTTATGCATCTTTTCTTTTAGTTTGTAATCATCTTTTACACTTTTATTTCGGAATATTAAACCACTTAAATTCTAACAACTTGTCCCTGTGGATTCTCGATACCCGACTTACCGCTGTGCTTGCCTCGCAAGTGTAGTAGTAACATAGGTTTTTGTATTGAGTTGGCGAAACGAAAACAACGATTAGCGTCTTTACACGCGCTACTTTTCGCGCTTGATCAAAATGGCGCCGTTGCCGGGGACTAGTTTGTTTTAGACTTTATTTGATTTAGTATTTCATAGTATTTTCTTTCTATTTGTATTATTTGCTAATATTTTGCAGGACTTCCACATTTGAGCACTTAGAAACACTCGAATTTTTTCCGCGCGCACTTACTTTGTGGAATCCGCCACTTCGAGCCATTTTTGGGGTAAGCATGTCTTATTCCAATTCTTTCGGTAATCCTGGTCATAATTCTCAAAATTCTCGCAAACCTATGACTTTCGGTGAATACTTAGAATCCCAAAGTATAACAAATTCAAATAGGACTTTGGGCGAGTATAACGAAAGTCAAAATTTAGGTTATTGGAATTTTGATGATGATGATAATGATTTTGGGCCTTTACCTCCTTATAATAGGAATTTTGAAACGAATTCGAATAGTTTTCAAAATTCCTATAATAATGAGTTTTCGTTTAAGTCCGATGGTAATTTTCAAAGTTCCCATTCTAATGCATCCGCACCTCGACCTATGACATTCGGTGAGGGCTTGCGTATGTATGAGAATGAGAAACTTGAAAATCGTTATCGGGAAGAAAATCGTTCGTGGGAACATGAGTTGGATTTATTATTTGAGTCCGACGACGATTTTGCTTTCGAGACTTTTGAAGTCGAGGAATGTTTTGAACCAAATGAGGTACGTGTACCTACTTTGGAACAAGCCATTCTAGACTTTGCCCATCTCGTAATAGATATTGAAAGTGAGGATGAAAATGACGTAATATCTATTTGCAATGAAATGATTTCTTCTTTGTCCCCCAAAGAAGAACATTTCATTGAAAATGATATTATTTCCTTTGAAATTCCAACTTCATGCGATGATGATTTATCTCATGAGTTTGAATTTCTTTCATCCCCTTTTTCATTCTCTATTACCCCACCGGAACAAGTACCCGATGATTCGGTTTCGAACTTTAATGTTTTAAACCTTATCGCCGATGAGGAGTACTTGCTCGAGTCGCCCTCCACAATCGCATCTTTGCCTTTGTGTGCGCCGCCTCCCATTCCAACTTCAAAATCCTTGGGAGGATATTCGGCTTTTCTCGGTCCCCACTTGTTTTTGTCACCCGTGCAATCCAAAACCCCCCATCGTCCCTCCAAAACTTTTAATTGGCGATGGTTCATTTCTTTCGCCTTACACATGCCTTCCGTTGTTAAAACGGAATCCATATTTTTCGGAGGGCATGCTTGTATGTGAGGGTACACCGGTTATCCTCCAAAGTCAAATCGTTCTTATGGTGGACCCTCAGCTATTTAGACTTCTAGTGTACAGTTAGTGTGAAGTCTAAATAGTAGGTTGTATATAGTTAGCTCTTTATTTTTTCTTTTTATTTTTTTCCTTCCTTTTTAATTTAGTCTAATGTAATTAGTTAACTTTTTATTATTTGTTTTTGCTATGCTCGGTACTAACTTGTTTTGTAGATTCTTTGGACTTGTTCTTATGGGGATCGCTCCAATTTTGGGTAATATCGCTCTTTTCCTCTCTTTAACTTGGTTCTTAATTTACATTGAGGACAATGTCAAGTTTTAAGTTAGGGGGTGTGGGATATTCTATCCATTTCTTATTTTAGTCCATGTTTTTGCTCACATGTTAGTTACTTAGTATGCTTTTCTTAGAAAAATTCAAAAATTTCAAAAAGATTTTCTTTATTTTTTCTCCTTTATTGGGCATTTTGCCTTTGTTTCCGATGATAAATTTCAATAATTGCCCGATCAAATTGACAACCCAATGATGCATGTTCTCGATTTTAGAAGTTATTAGACTTTAGTCTCGATTATTGATATTGTGAATAACTTCATGAATTAAACTTTAATCCCATGAGCACATGCACTTTTATGGTTATATTCATTTGGTTTAAGATTTTTATAACTCGGTAATCTTTTGTTGCATTGTATATACTTACACCGAGTAAGATTTGTACCTTTCATCGTTTGTGAGTGTATACACTATTCTTTTCTCATTGAAAACGTTGAATTCATTGTTAATCTCACTATTCTTTCATTTGACCGTTCATTAATTGAGTTCACACTTGAAATGTGTTACTTGATCATGATTTTCATATATTGTTTTGATTCGAGAATTGCGTAAACTTTGTGAAATGATCATAGGCCCTCTTTGATATATCACCCATATTAGCCTTGACCTCACCCTTATATGTTTACCCTCGTTAACCCCTTTGAGCCTAAATATTAGCCTTTCGTTTCATAACCCCATTATCATAACCAACTCTAAATTGGAGTTTTAGCCCATACATACACTTTCCATACCTTTGTTTGGTTTGTTACTTGGGATTGAGTGATGTTGTTATGATGTCGGTTGCAATTTAGGCATTTGAGAGTTTGAAAAGAAAAGAAAGTAGTGAAAAAAGTGAAGAAAAAGAGAAAGCAAAAAGCAAAAGAAAACAAAAAGAGAAAATGAGAAAAAGAAGAAAAGAAAAAGAAAGAGAAAGTTGTAAATGTTGTATATAGTTCAATAAGCTTTGATTACTCTCCCCGATGATATATCTAATGCCTTTTTGGAACTTGTTTTCCAATTTTGATATTACCCGCATTTTCCCATTATCCCGAGTTTTCATCCCGAACACTTTGAATCCGTACATACATTCCTTTCATTTCATACCTAAGCCTAGCCTACATTATAACCCTATACAAGTCCTATGTGATCTTAGGTTGATGTAATTTAAAAGTCATAATAATTGTGATAATCTGTGAAAATGCATTTCGCCTCTTTTAGTGAGTGGTATCCTTTCATTGAGATTACATTTTTCAGTTTATATATAGCGTTCTTCATCTGTGACATGTGTGCGGCCTAGTTTCCATTTACATTTACTCTTTAGCCCGCATGTTCCGTGTGTTAGCTCCCTGTTTCGAGTGAATTCGCTTGATGAGTGTAATGCCCGTGAGGATTGAATATATGCTTGCTTTAATGTTTATCCGGTTTATATAAGTTTTTCGCCAAATCACACTTTGCATGTGCTCACTCCCCTCCCACATTTTAAGGTTTCAATTCTATGAGGTGCATTCTATAATGTTAATGATTTGGACTTTTGTGTGAATTCATTCAATTTGCTAATAATGCATATGAAATCCTTTTCGCCATTATTGGGCTTGTCGCATGTTGGGTTGGGCATATTTTGAGGAAACCATGTGATGTTTGTGGGTACCATCTCTGAAAACCCTCACGAGACGACACTCGTCCGCTAGGGTAACCTAGGGGTTTAACGGCTTATTGCATACGCTAAATGCAATCGAATCGCCCGCGAAAGTGGCCTTTTGCTTTTATACCATACTTTTGTACTATCTCCTTCTTTTGGTTTACTTGTTGTTCTTATTGCATCCTATTTCATTGCTAGGGACTAGAAATGTGTAAGTTAGGGGGTGTGATAATACGCCAATATCGCGTATTTCATCCGCCGAACCTACGCATTTTAGCCCCCTCGGGTGCCTTCATCTCTATATTTAAGCCCGTTAACCAGACAACCTCGGTTTATATTGTTAACATGCTATATGAGGTATAATTGGGCTTTTGTAGGTATTTAGGTACTAAGTATGAAGTTCGGACGCGTTCCGCTCGATTCCCGTACACAATCGCACGTTCAAGGGCATTTTAGTCTTTTCATAGCTTGGGTACCTGGCCCAACATCTTCATGTAAGTTGTAGCCCTCCTCGCTAGCTTCGCGTGGCCGCGAACGGTGCGCGATTCCGATTCATAACGAAGAAGTTACGGCGATTTTAGCGGAGAAGAAATGCAAGCCAAAACAGGGGAAAATGCAGTCTGCCCCTGCTTGGTCGATCGATCGACCAAAATGGTAGATCGATCGACCCTTCCCATTTTTGCCATGAATTACACTGTCGATCGATCGACCAAAATGGTAGATCAATCGACCCCCTGTTTTTTTTGGCAGATATTTTGCATTTTCTTTTCTTTCTTCTTTTCTTTTATTCCCACTTACTATATAAAGATTTTTTGTTGTAATAATCAGAGGGTCAGTAGATAAAACGTTTTTAGGTTAGAATAGCTTAGGTTTTGAGGGTTTTGAAGAGTTCTTCTTCAATTGTTCTTGGATTGACACACTTTTGGATTGAATGTTGCACTATTCATCATCCCCTCCATTTATATAGTTTGTATTTCCTTCTTTCTTGCCTTGATAGTTAGATTTACATGCTTTGTTAATTAGATTCACATGCTTTCTTTAATCGCTTTCTAGGTAGATTTATCGCGTTTATTTACCGCGTTTATTTATCGCGTTTTTAATATGCTTTCTAGCTAACTTAAATTAGGTTGTGCTTGAATTGAACTCACTCGAGTTGACGCGTTGCTTTGCTTTGGTGATGGTGTTTACGGGTCTATTTCGGGTGCGTTGTCCTAGTTATTACGCCTAGGAGATTTGACGGGGCATATCATGTATGTCCCGTGCTTACGACCTTTCGCGCGTAATTTCCGGGATATTTGTTGACGCCAAAATCTTATTAGGCTTTTATGATGATTTAGGGCGTAACAACCCTTGATTTAATTAACTGTCGAAACGAGACGCACTTGTAATAACTCGTCGACCCATGTGACCATTTTATACTAATTAACTCGGGTGAGGGATATTCGACGCAACCTATAGTTTTACTCGCTTTCATAATCTAGTTTCAATACCATTGCCTAGTTAATCATTTACCTTTATGCATCTTTTCTTTTAGTTTGTAATCATCTTTTACACTTTTATTTCGGAATATTAAACCACTTAAATTCTAACAACTTGTCCCTGTGGATTCTCGATACCCGACTTACCGCTGTGCTTGCCTCGCAAGTGTAGTAGTAACATAGGTTTTTGTATTGAGTTGGCGAAACGAAAACAACGATTAGCGTCTTTACACGCGCTACTTTTCGCGCTTGATCACCAACCTTGAAGAATATACCATAGAGTTTGATAGCTGATAGGCTTAAGGAAAAGGGGAGCATGAGTCATGCTCTCAAGAGGAAAAGAAGAATTTTTCATGTCTTTCAAGTTGGATTTCTTTTGTTCCAACAATGAGGTAGAATATAAGGCCTTAGTTTTGGAATTTCTAGAGGAGGCATCCATTCTCTCTTCATCAAATGAGATGCTAACTTAGTGGTTAAACAAGTAAATGGAGAATACGCGTTGAAATATCTCAACTTGGAACCTTATAAAATAATCATACAGAGGTTGATCGGTCGGTTCCATCAAGTCAAAGTGGGAAATCATCCTATAATAATGAACACACATGTTTATGCTCATGCCACCGTAGCATAAAAAAAGGCTATAAACGATGAATCAACAAATGTGGTGATTCAACGATGAATAACTCCATCGTTCGTGCTTGCAATATTGCCAACTGAAAATGACTCAGACTAGAGAGGTGAAATACAAAAGCAACTTGAGTCTGAAGAAGGAAAGTTGGAGCTGAGAAAGTTAACACAATATGTTATTACGGCAGGGAGTTTATACTTAAGAAATATTGGAGGATGATTCGCGAGGTGCATCAACCTAGTGGAAGTACTGAGATCCCTTTATATCAAAAAATTCAATGAGAGGGATATTTTTGGCCAATGATGATGCAGGACACAACAGCAGTACAAAGACAATGTGCCAGGTGTCAAGTTTTCTTTCAGGCAGCTGAGTGCAATTTCGTGGAAACCTGAACAGATTGAAGATGACCTTATATTGATTTTATCTAAGATGGAGTTATTCCTGTATAGAAAATTAACACCATGGGGATTAAAAAGGATATACCCAAGGTTTTACGTTCAAGAGGAGCAACTTTATCATAGAGGATAATTCAATAGACCCTTAAAATGCATCATAAAGGAAAAGGGTAGGGGAAGTCCTTAAGTAGGCCCACAATCCAGCTCGGATGGGGGGAGCCAAATTGTATGATCAACTCATGAGTTTGGGCTATTATTGGACAACCATGGAGAAAGATTCCGCTGAGTTTGTAAGGATGTGTAAGGCGTGCCAACTATATGGAAATATGATATGTGCTCCTTTGGTGGACCTTTATTCTTTGATAAATCCCTATCAATTTCAGACTTGGGCATTTGACCATAAGGGGATAATCAATCCCCCCTCAAGGTGAAAAATTTGAATACATGTGGCCACATAGTATTTTAGAAAGTGGGCAAAAGTAATACCTTTGAAGAGAGAAACAATGAGTGTGGTGGCACAATTCATTAAAGAGTACATAATTTGTCATTTTGGAATTTCCAAGATTATTTTCTCTGATAATGGAACTCTAGTTATCAACAAGGAGGTGACACTGCTTATAGACAAATACTCGATCATACACCACATCTCATCGATAACCTACCCCAAAGGAAATGATGGTCAAGTTGAACCCATAAATAATACCTCGGTCAATATCTTGTCCAAGATGATGGAGAATTTTCTTGAAGCATGGGATGGTGAAATTCTAAGAGTACTACGGTCTTATTGAATGACCAAAAGGAAACCAATTAGTTATACACATTTCTCGTTGGTCTATGGAGCTGAAGTAATTTTCCTATTGAGTTAGAAGTTCCTTCCACCATATATACCCTATGAAGCAATATGCTCCCTCAAAACATAAATGTTTAACTAGAAGCATTGGGCGAACACAAAGATAACACGAGGCAACACTTCCCGATGTACATGAAGAAATTCTCTAGAGCGTATAACAATTTAATTAAACGACGGAAGTTTATAGGATATTTCATTCTAAAAATAGTTGTTAGACGCATTAAAGGACTCCCACTGCCTAAGTTCGTAGCCAATTAAGAAGTTCCATTTATTGTTAGAGAACCACACGACTCGGGTTACTGCTCGATCACTAAGATAGAAGAAGATAAGTGACTTTCTTGAAATATTGTATAGTACAAGTGCACGCTATTCGCGAGTGTAATAAAACCCTGGTAAGACCGGAGTCAATTTACCAAGGGAATTATGTGAAGCAATGATGACTTTATTTTAAGCAAAAGTCAATAAACAAGAAGTATAAATAAAAGAAAAGATGATTTAGGTTTTGAAAGTTATAGCGGACCAAGGTGAATCAAAATTACCGGAACACTTAACTAAAGACTAATTGAAACAAGTGATATCTATACTAAGGATCATAAAATTATTTTTAACAAAAGTTTGAGGAGCATTCCAGCACCTCAGATGGTCATAACCCAAACGGTTCTTACGATTAAATCATTTGAAAGGGAATATAATGTGATTCTTAACAATCCCGTATGAAAGCGTATCCGATCAATTAGAGATGAAGGTTTCAACATATTATCGAACAAATGCGCTGATGTTGGAGTTAAGCCTTAAAAACTACTCTTATATGATAAGAGAAATTAGAATCCTATTAAACCCCAAAACCAACACATACACCCTTTTATTGGATTCAAACGTTAACCCAATCATGAAATGGAACCATCCAACATGGGTTTATGCTACCAAGCTAGGGGAATTATCTACTCACAAAGTAGGACTGATTAAGAGAGGAAAAACCATTACAAGAGATAGTAATCAAAATAAAATAACTATATTAATTAACCAAAAAGTGTCAATGGCCAACAAAGTACAACAAAGATGGTCTTGGGTAACTTACAAATAATGAAATAGAGAGAGAGAAGCAAGAAAATGCCACAAGCCCTATGAGAGAGAAGAGAGGACAAATCCAAAATATCTTGCTTTCCTTGTATGAATCGATTAAAAACCAACGCCCCTTACAGGTACAAACCATTTTTTACTTATAGTAAGTGGAAAAAAAATCACCAAACAAGAGGTTAAAACTAAAACCAAAAATAGGAAACAAAAACTACATGACAAAAGAATCGTGTAACTGAAGGGTCCGATCGACCATAAGTCTCGACCCGATCGACAGGGGTTCTGGACATTGCACACTGCCTTGACTCAATGGAAAAACCTAAGATGCCGGTCGACCTGGGGTGTGAGGCCGGTCCACGGGGGGTCTAAATTCAAATAAGCCTATTCTCGTGTCATTCCACACAAAGGGACCTCGGATAAAAATGATGATAACTCGATTGTTTAGGACCAAATTGACCTTTCATCGATGGTTACGCGAAGCTAACTCGAAGAGATACAACTTTCGGGAGAGTTTGGGTACGAAGCTCAAACGCATAAATGAATAAATTGCCACCGAAGTTGGATAATGCATAGTCACTTTCTCGAAAAGCACACACTTGCACCGTTTATCATGCCAATACCTACAAAAACTCAAATAAATCTTATAAAGCATATATATATAATGAGAACAAAGTTTATACAGTATAAGAACTTTAAATATGGAGAATAACGGTTGATATACCCGTTTATATCCTTGGCTTGGCTGAAGACTTTGTCCAAAACGGACGACCCTAAGAGGGGCCGACCCTTCACCAGGCCCCTAGCTGGCCTCCACCAGGCCCAGACGACCCTACGAGGGGCCGACCCTCCACCAGTCTCTAGACGAACCTATGAGGGGCCGACCCTCCACCAGGCTCCAGACGACCCTACGAGGGGTCGACCCTCCCCCAGGCTCCGGACGACCCTACGAGGCCAGAATCAAGCCAGACTCACAATCGGAAGAAACTTTGCCCTCGGCCTCGTCTCATAGGCCGAGGGTGACATCATCACAGCGCGTGGTTTGGGAGACGCGTGGAACAGTGCGCGTGAGGCTCACGTGGCACGTGGCAGACCGTTGTAACAAAATCACACCCTCACGTGAGGGAATATTAAGTCATCATTTGGCATCTACAGGTGTCAACTGGGGGTTGGCTGGATCATCATCCACATGCACCATGCATACTTGGGGGGTACACTACACCCCCCAAGACCTATATATACTTGTCACCTACAACCCTACAGAGGGATCAGATTATTGCAACCCTAGTAAAAACTCTGCTTGTACACACAGTAGAGAGAGAGAGAGAGAGCTTGTGTGCATTGTATCCAAGGCTATTAGTGCCCATACTTAGTGGATCACACACTCACAGTGGATGTAGGCCAAATTGGCTGAACCACTATACATCATTGCCTTATTTCCTCTTATACTCATCCCCTTCTATATACTTATTCATCTCCATGGCTGCCATGGCTGCTACTGCTTGAGCTCACTCACTTATCCGGTGGTGCTGAATCACAGCATCATCAACGGTCATAATTGTGCGTGCATGCATAAGTAACGAGTGCTAATATACAATATTTGAGGCTAATTAATAAGACTTTTGAGGTTAAAAATAATTGGTTGAAAGTTTACCATGTTTAAGAGTTGGGTTAAATTAATTTGTGTTAACTCCTTTTTCTTTTGAGTCAGATTAAAAAAATTCTCAGAGAGATGTTTATAGATTAAAAGCAAACATATACATAGTAAAAGAATCACAGTCTACGTTATAAACCCAAGTGTTGAAAGTAAGTAAATGAATAAGAGTGTAGACAATTGAGAATATCAAATAATATTACCTTATTTATTTAAATTTAATGAGTTTACATTAAACGTGGGGACTAGTGCTTAGAAGTACAAGAAAACAAAATATTCTTAGCCTATGAGGAACCGCAAGTCTCGGGAGGTGAAATCGCCCTCGGGAAGCAAATAGGCATCTTGGATGCAAGATTATTGAGCTTCTATGGTGGCCTGAAGCCTTATTTGAACTTAGAATATCTGCTCCAGCACATATTTACGATCATTTACAACCTTAGCTAATGCTTCTTTGATTGCCTTAACCTTATTATCTAACCCCTCAATGAATAGATCAAACTCTTGCAGCCTTGACTCCTCAACACGTTGAGCCTTAACGTTTTTTGATATAGGTCGCGTTGAGTCTCCCTGCGAACGTCCTTCCCAAGTTTTAAATTATTAATGAGTCAACTGAAGTAGAATACATCCTTTGATAATTCATATAGATTGCTCATGAGTTGGTTGATCGTGGCCCTATCAAGATTGGTCATTTGAGTATTCATGATTTATGCCACATTTTTTGCCACACCTTAGAGTCTATACCCCATAATAACTCGGTTGAACGTTAGACACTCCACCATGAAAGTGTTTGGGTGATGACGAATGAGTTATTATATCACCCTACGATGACAACCTTGAGTGAACGGGCACTATCGAAACACTTGTTGATAAAATTCTAAAAGTGCAACGCTTGGTAGCAGGACCTCACACCCATATTCTCTATCAGCTGAGAAAGCATTAGTAGTAGAACCACGATCACAATCACTATAAGACATAATGCGAGAAAGTATCTGCGAAGAAGCCATAATGGCTTCAGAGGGAGTAATTTGAGCTAACTCAAGTGTTGCAACATATTCCCTCGTAGGCTTCAAAGAGATAACAATAACAATTAACCACATAATTGGACAATATTTCCACATTACCAGAGAGGGAACTTAGGAAAAAATCTTAGCAAAGAGTTTTCCAAGTAACCAAGAAGGTGTGAAGTTTGGAAAAAAAACTTAGCAAAGAGTTTACTAAGTCACTAAGTAGGTGTGAGATTCGGAAAAAAACTTAGCAAATAGTTTTCTAAGTCACCAGACAGGTGTGAGATTTTAAAAAACCTTAGAAAAGAGTTTGGTAAGTCACCAATAAGGTGTGATATTTGAACAATAAATCTTAGATAATATTTTTCTAAGTCACTAAGCAGGTGTGAGATCTGTAAAAAAAATCTTAGCAAATATTTTGTTAACTTACAAATCGCGTGTGAGATTTGTTAAACAAATATTAGCAAATATTTTGTTAAGTCACCAAGCAGGTGTGAGATTCGAATTTTTTTACATAGTTGTACCTTCAAACATTTTAGAAGAATTTGAAATATACATCAGAAACTAGAACACTCGTAATTGAAGCGAAGAAATTGTTAGCATACCTAGCTTCATTGACAAAACTTCCACATCAGCTACAGTACGTCACCTGAATGGAACTCCTATGCTTGGTGTACTTGTGGCTGGGCACCTAAAAGGTTTTTACAAGAAAATATATTTGAAAGCAAACGGGTCAGAGCTCGATTGTGAAAATAGTTTAAAATATAGCAAGTGTTTTAATGACATTAAAACAAGGAATGTAAAATACATGTTAGGACGTGCTCTCACATGAAATACTCACCTCTTGACTATTTGTGCACTCCTAACGTACCCGTACCCATTCTAGTTATTCCCATATCTAACTAGTCCAAAATATAATTTAACATTTCTATACGATTCACGCTTTAATTCCGACATCTTCATTTAAACAGAGAGCTTTACATTTATTCTCGTTTTCCCATATTAGTAATACTACTAACTAGAGGATTTCCACTTTTATCTTTACAAAAATGTTGCTATTATTTATTTGCACTTGTATACATGATAGTTCATTTCAATTAGCAGTATATTATTCTCATCATAAATATACAATACTAGCACCCCGAGACTAAGCTGCGGTGCTCACATACTCTGCTATCAAATCTCGGTACATCACGTATATAAGGACCACGCATTTCAAATCTCTCAAGAATCGTTGTCAAATAACAACAACCACAAATAACGGAGGCGAACATAGTTCACATCACATGGGTCACTCACATACCTATGATCCCATGATCAACAAACTTATTAACTTATCAATAAGTCCTTCTCTGACCTATGTCCTCGAGGTACTAATCTAGATCCCCCCCGTAGGCACACAAAGATTAGATGGCCCTGATCGAACGTCGACCTCCTGTGATAGCAAGCATGATAGGTATGTTATACACAGATAACCAAATATACTAAGCATTCACACTTCTTAGATATCTCAGTATATTAATAGAGGCGTACTTCTCGTTCTTATCCCATTATTTGATTTATATGTTTATAAGTTCCCGTTTTAAATGCATTAGATTTTCCAACTCTTCTCACGTCGTAATTAGGTACTCGTTTCCAAATCCACAATTTTTATCCGGTTTACTATAAGATTCTAAGTTTTACTCCTCAACGTACCCCGATTCTCATAATTTTACCCACTAGTGAATAAGGGAAAGGTTAATTCTCCATTAATTAAGTCTATGGGACATTTGAAATAAAATCAGGCCTAAAAGGCCATTCTGTCAACTCGTTAGAAGTTTCGTTCGAACGAGGTCGTTCGAACGAGTGTCGTTCGAACGAAAGGCTTCAAACGAACTACCAACTCGTTAGAAGGGATACTGTCATCTCGTTAGAAACTCGTTCGAACGAGGTCGTTCGAATGACCTGGGCATGTCTTCTAACGAGATGGCAGACCACGCCCAGAAATCTGCAAATCCGCTTTTCTTCCTTTTTCTCTTTTTTAAAATCCATCCTATGATCATCCAAACTAAGTTTTAATGTGTTTAAACTACACTAAGTCCTCCTAGGTCACTCTTTAACATATATATGGGGTCAATACCTCCTAAATCAACATGTAATCATCAAAATTCCCCAAATCTTGTCCCTAACCCTATGAACATGAACACAGAATTTACTGACTACAACTATCTCTTATAAATCCGTTTTTAAATTATCAATAGATATATTTTGAATATGAAATCCGTCCATAACTATTCTACATGCGATCCTCATATAGGATTACGATTTCTATCTCCAATTTCATGGTTTTCATCAAACTTTCAATACAAGACATATATTCAATTCTAAGCATGGAGGAAACATTCGCTTGAATTTATGTAATTAAACCACTTGCCTTAGATGTTCTGATTTGATGTTGAAGGATGAAGGTTGATTCTTCTCTTTCTCTCTACAGATTTCTCCCAAGGATGGTGATGGTTAGGACTCTCCCTTTAACTCCCGTAGCCCACAACTTGATAAATGTTGATAATGGACTTAGTGGTTTCATTACTAATATAAAATTAAACTCTAAAATTCTAGGGTTTTAATTTCCCTATTTTAAAAATTACCAAACTACCCTTTTGGGTTGCCGGTATGGCCTAAAAATATCCCGGGACCCAAACTAAACCCCCGTCTAGTGTTTTCTGACTATTTCGAACCTTCCGGACATGTTGGCGCACTCAAAATGACCATTCGGTTGATAAAAATATAATTCACTTTTTAATTCAAATAATTTTATTCCTGACGCGACTGACACGCGCGTCCCAACTAAATTTCCAAATTATCGTATTTCTGTCTCGTGACAATTTAAATATTTTCAATACTCATGAAATTTTCAATTTTAACATCATAATCAAATACCAACTCACATCTCGCTAGTATTTATCTCTGAATTAATTTCCAATTAATTCTCATTTAATTCAATTAATCCCATAAATAAAAATCAATAAAATTACGGGGTATTACATACTTCCCCCTAAGAACAGAATTTCGTCCCGAAATTCGGAACTAAAGAGTACCTGGTAAAAATAGCTATGGATAACGCTCGCGCATCTCATCCTCGCGCTCCCATGTGGACTCCTCGTCATTATGATGCCGCCACTGAACACAACTAATAGCATCATCTTTGACCTCGGTTTTCGCTCGCTTTGGTCCAAAATAGCAATCGGCCCCTCCACGTAGGAACTATCAGGCTGAAGATCGATGTCCTCTACAGCAATGTGGGTATGGGCCAAATTATCCCTAAGATATTTCCTTAGCGAGGAAATATGGAACACATCATGAATCCTATGCAAGTGCTCCGGTAACCCAAGTCTATACGCAACTGGCCCAATACGCTCGATGATAGGAAATGGCCCCACATATCTTGATGCTAGTTTCCCCTTCTTCCTAAAACGCATGATCCCCTTCATAGGAGATACTCTGAGTAACACCTGGACCCCCACTTTGAATTATCTGAAGAACCTCTTGACATCAGCATAGCTCTTCTGCCGGTCCTGAGCTACCCAAATACGACTCCGTATCAACTCAATCCTTGCCGAAGTGTCCTGAATCACTTCCGATCCAAGGAGTTTGTTATCCCCCACTTCTAACCAACATGCTGGGAAACGACAAGGTCTACCATACAACGCCTCAAATGGATCCATGCCAATGGTGAACTGGTAGGAGTTATTATAAGTAAACTCCACCAGTGGAAGGTACTGCTCCCATCCACCTCTAAAGTCTAGGATTCACATACGCAACATGTCCTCCAACATCTGATTTGTCCGCTCGATTTGCCCATCAGTCTGCGGGTGATATGTCGTACTCAGCCGCAATTCCGTACCCATGGCCTCCTGGAAACTCTCCCAAAACCGTGAAACAAATATCTTGTCTCGGTCAGACACGATATTTAGAGGCACACCGTGAAGTCTCACTATTTTCGCAATGAAAATCTAGGCATACTGTCCCGTAGTGTAGTTTGTCCTCACGGGTAGAAAATGAGCAACCTTAGTCAACCTATACACAATTACACATAAGGAGTCGTGACCCCTCTATGACGTGGGTAATCCCATGATAAAGTCCATGGATATGCTCTCCCATATCCACGTCGGAACCTCTAATGGCTGTAGAAGTCCTGCTGATTTCTGATGATCCACCTTTACTAGCTGATAAGTGGCGCATTTAGAAACAAATACGGCGATATGTCTCTTCATCCCGCTCAACCAATACTGGCGTCTCATGTCTTGGTACATCTTATCCCCACCAGGGTGTACCGCAAATCGTGAGCCGTACAACTTTTCCATTACCTCGTGTCATAAGGCTTCCCCTTCCGGAATGATCAGTCTCCCATGGAAGCACAATCCCCCGTCTGAGCTAACGGCGTAGGACTCGGCTCCCTGTGCTAGTAATCGAACTATCTGCTCCTGACAGAACGAGTCATTTACCTGGGCCTTTATCACTCTCGTAACAATCTGCGGTTTAACAGTCATCACAGACATGAACGATCGGGCCGCTGCATCCTGGTGTACCAACTCCTTCCACTTAGCTTTCCACACCTCGGCCACCTCATCTACTGGCCTATGGCTCAACGCGTCTGCTACTACGTTAGCCTTCCTTGGGTGATACTGGATATCAAACTGATAATCCTTCATAAACTCAAGCCACCTACGTTGACGCATATTCAGTTCCTTTTGCGTGAAGATGTATTGTAGAGACTTGTGGTCTGTAAACAACCGAAATTTATCCCCTAATAGATAGTGTCTCCAAATTCGAAGAGCAAATGCGACTGCCGCTAACTCCAAATCGTGGGTGGGGTAATTCCTCTCGTGAGGCTTAAGCTTACGGGAAGCATAAGCTATGGCCTAACTCTCCTGTTGTAGCACACCTCCAAGTCCTTGTAAGGACGCATCTGTGTAGACTAGATACTCAACTCCCGGTCTGGGCAATGCTAACACAGGCGCTGAGGTCAACTTGTCCTTCAACTCATCGAATGCCAACTGACAGGCATCGCTCCAGATGAATGGCACACCCTTGCGAGTCAGATGTGTCAAAGAAATCGCTATCTTAGAGAAACCCCGAATAAACCTCCTGTAATATCCTGCTAGGCCCAAGAAACTACGGATCTCAGTCGGTGTCATGGGTTGTCCCCACTCCCTCACCGTGGATACCTTCCCCAGATCAACAGATATCCCCCGGTCTGAAATGACATGCCCTAAAAACTTAACCTCCTTCAGCTAAAACCCCCACTTCTCATACTTGGCATAAAGCTCGTTCGGACGTAGTGTCTGTAAAACCTAGGGCTGTGTTTCGGCCGGATCGGATCGGAAAATGCCTATTCGGAAAAAATTCCGATTTTTTCGGAATTAAAATAACTATTCCGATTTCCGATCCGATTTTTTCGGAAAATTAAAAAAAATTCCAAATTCGGAAAAATCGGAAAATCGGCAAAAATCGGAAAAAATCGGAAATTCACAAAATATATTAAAAATCCAGAAATTTCGGAAATTCCAAAATTTCAAAAAAATAAATTATGGATTTTCGATTACTCGAAATTCTCATTTTAAAGAAACAATGAAAATGGCTTAACCCAACATGTAAACACATGAGGATTTGGCTCATTTTTCATTTGTGTAAAAGTTAGGAGGATACTCTCCTTTTATAGAGCATATTTTGGACCCCTCTCCCTCTCCCAACCGATGTGGGATATGGGAAACTTTCAAAAAATCGGAAAAGAAATCGGAAAAATCGGAAATCGGAAAATAATTCCAAAAAAATCGGAAATAATTCGGAAAAAAATCGGAAAAATCGGATCGGCATAGTTTCGGAAAAATCGGATCGGAAAAATCGAAAAATCGGAAATTCAGAATTATTTCCGATTTCCGATCCGATTTTTTTCGGAAAAATCGGAAATCGGAAAATCAGAAATCGGCAAACTAAAATTTCATTCCAAATTCGGAAAAAATCGGATCGGAAATCGGAAAAATCGAAAAGTTCGGAAAAAAAACACAGCCCTAGTAAAACCTGTCTCAAATTCTTAGCGTGTTCCTCTTCTGTCTGGGAGTAAACCAAAATGTCATCAATAAAGACGATGACGAACTGGTCTAGGAACTCTCTGAACACCCTATTCATCAAGTCCATAAACACGTCTGGAGCATTGGTCAAGCCAAAATGCATAACCCGAAATTCAAAGGAACCATATATCGTCAAGAAAGCAGTCTTCGAGACGTCCTGTTCCCTGATACGCAACTGATGGTATCCCGATCGTAAGTCAATATTTGAGAAGAAGGAAGCTCCTCTCAGCTGGTCGAATATGTCATCGATTCGGGGAAACAGATACCTATTTCGTATCGTGACCTTATTCAACTCCCGGTAATCTACACACAACCTCAATGATCCATTCCTCTTCTTTACGAACAACACAGGGGCACCCCACGACGAAGTACTCCTTTGGATAAACCCCTGACCCAACAACTGCTCTATCTGATCACTTAGCTCTCTCATCTCTACTGGAGCCATATGGTAAGGTGCGCGGGCAATTGGCCGAGTGCCCGACATCAAATCGATAACAAAATCTATCTCTCTACTCATAGGTAGTCCAGGTATATCCTGAAATACATCAGCAAACTCCCTAACAACTGGAATCGAATCAAGTGGTATCACCACTTCCTGAGAGGTCTCCTCCTCAATATAGTACAAGTGAGTGGACGATCCTCCCTCAGGGCGAGGCATCGCCACTAAAAACATCTCCTGCTCGGGAATGACAAAGATAATTCTCCTACTGAAATAATCAATCATGGCTCGGTACGCAACTAGCCAATCCATACCAATAATCGCATCATACTCAGTCATCTCTAATACTAACATATCAGCAGGTAAAGTAAATCTCCCGATCTCTATACCCACACCTCTACAAATAAGGGAAATCACAGAACCCCTACTCAACGGTAAATCTACACAAGTAATCGTGCTCTCTGCAGTGTCTAACAACTCCAAAGTGCGTACAAATCTCATGGAAATAAAGCAGTGTGTGGCTCCCGTATCAAATAAAATACGCTCTATAGTCCCCTGAATAGAGAACTTACCCTCAATAGCAGGCGGATCCTATGGGACTACGGCATGCTGGAGCTGATATACTCTCCCATACTGAAGTTGTCCCCGCTGGACTGGGACCACTGGAATGGGTGGTAATGCTGCCATCTGTGGTGGTGCTGGGAGGGCGGCGAGAAACATAGGCCTCTGTGGCTCGTGTCGAGCACCCTGTTGCTGCTACTGTGGGGCCCTGCCCCTATCAGGACAATCTTGGCGTTTGTGGCCAATCTTGCCACAAACGAAGACCTTCCCCGGGAAGTTTCCCCCTTGCTGTCCCTGCTGGCCATTACCATTCCAACCCTGACCATGCTGGCCCTGCTGAAACTGCTACTGCTGACCATTCTGGCCCTGATGGCCGTTCTGACCCTGATGGCCATGTCGAGAACCTCCCTATCCATTTCTGAAACCCCAAGATCTGAATCTCTTAAAATCCCCCTGCTGGGAACCCTGATATCCCTGCCGATGCTGACCCTGAGCAGATTGCGCCCCACTAGAACCATTTCCCCCTGTCCTGCACTGATGGCTGGACTCTCCTGATCTCTTTCTCTCAGACATGTGAAAGCGGTGATCTTGGCAGTGTAGCAGTGCTGCGTTAACCATATCAGAATAAGTGGCCAACGAGAGGTTTCCCAACAAGTGTTGACGGATCCTCCAAGTCAACCCATCCATGAACTTCTGAATCTTCTTCTCCTCGGTTGGAATCTCATCGGGAATGATGTTCAAGAGATTTGTGAACTCAGCCCCATACTCGGCTACAGTCTTTCCCTCTTGCTTGAGGTTCATCAACTTCCTCCTCATCTCAGTGTGAACAGCTGACGAAAAATATTTACGGTCGAACCGCACCCAGAACTCCTGAATAGAAAGGGCGTCCCTCTCTTTCGCGATGGTAATGGACTCCCACCACTGCAACGCTGATCCTACAAGCTTAAAAGTAGCCAGTATCTGTTTCTGAACATCCGTGCACTCGTACATCCTTAAGTGACTCTGAATGTCCTTCCTCCACTGACTGGACACAACAACGTCGGAGTTACCTGCAAACTACGGAGGGTGTGCTTTCTAAAAAGCATCACGAACGCGTTCCCAAGAAAACGGGAATGCATGAGCCTGAACTGGCACCACTACCGGCGCCTGGGGTGGTGCCTGCTGTACAACTGCTAGGGCGGCATTTACCGCTTGAGCTACAATAGCTGCAACCTCTGCGGCATTCATGGCGCCCTGGACTGGTGCAGGTTGTGGCTCGGGCTGAGCATCCCTAGGAAGTTGCTGTGCACGTCGTGGAGTCATATTAAATGAGAGTAAAGTCTATAAGGCTGCAGTTATTATCTCAAAATAGCTGAAGAGCGAAACATACACCAAAAAATACAACAGTCCTAAAATATAGGGCTTTACATCAAAGAAAGCTCAGCGGAATCAAAACAAGCCATACAGATCCTAAGGACACTAGAACCTGATGCTCTGATACCACCTGTGACACCCCGACTAATTAAATACCGGGTAGCTACTCCTTTATTAAATTAATACAAAATGCCAAGATGGTTCAGTTCATAGCATCACTGTCGAAAATGTTTTAACAATTACTAGCCACCTAATATTTAAAAAGTGAGTTGTCAATTTTAATTAAATTCGATTAACATGCAATAAGTAGATTATGAAATGCTAACATAGCCAACGCACCATAATGACAATAGAATAACCACAAAATAGTAACGAGTCTTGAGGAATACTACTCACAACAATCCGAAAACTGAAATAAACAAATATCCAGTCTGTATCACTAAATTAATTACAACCCAAAATCTGAAATAACTGAATAGGTAGATTGTCTCTACAAAGAAATGGGGCGACATTCCCAACAAATGAGAAAAGCTGATAATATAGAGTCAGGATCAAAAGTGGAGGCGTCTATAATCGAGGTCCTGTAACTTCCACAGTAGCTACAGTACGTCACCTGAATGGAACTCCTATGCTTGGTGTCCTTGTGGCTGGGCACCTAAAAGGTTTTTACAAGAAAATATATTTGAAAGCAAATGGGTCAGAGCCCGATTGTGAAAATATTTTAAAATAGAGCAAGTGTTTTAATGACATTAAAACAATGAATGCAAAATACATGTTAGGACGTGCTCTCACATGAAATACTCACCTCTTGACTATTTGTGCACTCCTAACGTACCCGTACCCATTCTAGTTATTCCCATATCTAACTAGTCCAAAATACAATCTAACATTTCTATACGATTCACGCTTTAATTCCGACATCTTCGTTTAAACAGAGAGCTTTACATTTATTCTCGTTTTCCCATATTAGTAATACTACTTACTAGAGGATTTCCACTTTTATCTTTACAAAAATGTTGCTATTATTTATTTGCACTTGTATACATGACAGTTCATTTCAATTAACAGTATATTATTCTCATCATAAATATACAATACTAGCACCCCGAGACTAAGCTGCGGTGCTCACATACTCTGCTATCAAATCCCGGTACATCACGTACATAAGGACCACGCATTCCGAATCTCTCAGGATTCGTTCTCAAATAACAACAATCACAAATAATGGAGGCGAACATAGTTCACATCACATGGGTCACGCACATACCTACGCTCCCATGATTAGCAGACTTTTTAACTTCTCAATAAGTCCTTCTCTGACCTATGTCCTCGAGGTACCAATCTAGATCCCCCCCGTGGGCACACAAGGATTATATAACCCTGATTGAACGCCGACCTCCCGTGATAGCAAGCATGATAGGTATGTTATACACAGATAACCACATATACTAAGCATTCACAATTCTTAGATATCTCAGTATATTAATAGAGGTGTACTTCTCGTTCTTATCCCATTATTTACTGTTATATGTTTATAAGTTCCCGTTTTAAATGCATTAGATTTTCCAACTCTTCTCACGTCGTAATTAGGTACTAGTTTACAAATCCACAATTTTCATTTGGTTTACTATAATATTCTAAGTTTTACTCCTCAACGTACCCCGATTCTCACAATTTTACCCTCTAGTCAATAAGGGAAAGGTTAATTCTCCATTAATTAAGTCTACGGGACATTTGAAATAAAATCAGGCCTAAAAAGCCATTATGTCAACTCTTTAGAAGTCTCGTTCGAACGAGGCCGTTCGAACGAAAGACTTGGAACGAACTACCAACTCGTTAGAAGAGATACTGTCATCTCGTTAGAAACTCGTTCGAACGAGGTCGTTCGAATGACCTGGGCAAATCTTCTAACGAGATGGCAAACCACGCCCAGAAATCTGCAAATCCGCTTTTCTTCCTTTTTCTCTTTTCTAAAATCCATCATATGATCATCCAAACTAAGTTTTAATGTGTTTAAACTACACTAAGCCCTCCTAGGTCACTCTTTAACATATATATGGGGTAAATACCTCCTAAATCAACATGTAATCATCAAAATTCCCCAAATCTTGTCCCAAACCCTATGAACATGAACACAGAATTTACTGACTACAACTATCTCTTATAAATCCGTTTTTAAATTATCAATAGATATATTTTGAATATAAAATCCGTCCATAACTATTCTACATGCGATCTTCATATAGGATTACGATTTCTATCTCCAATTTCATGGTTTTCATCAAACTTTCAATACAAGACATATATTCAATTCTAAGCATGGAGGAAACATTCGCTTGAATTTATGTAATTAAACCACTTGCCTTAGATGTTCATATTTGATGTTGAAGGATGAAGGTTGATTCTTCTCTTTCCCTCTACAGATTTCTACCATGGATGGTGATGGTGGCTAGGGGTTTCTTTTGGAACCTCTTAGGACTCTCCCCTTAACTCCCATAGCCCACAACTTGATAAATGCTGATAATGGACTTAGTGGGTTCATTACTAATATAAAATTAACCTCTAAAATTCGTGGGTTTTAATTTCCCTATTTTTAAAATCACCAAACTACCCTTTTGGGTTGCCGGTATGGCCTAAAAATGCCCCGGGACCCAAACTAAACCCCCGGCTAGTGTTTTCTTACTATTTCGACCATTTCGTTCATGTTGGCGCACTCAAAATGACCATTCGGTTGATAAAAATATAATTCACTTTTTAATTCAAATAATTTCATTCCTGACGCGACTGACACGCGCGTCCCAACTAAATTTCCAAATTATCGTATTTCTGTCTCGTGACAATTTAAATATTTTCAATACTCATGAAAATTTCAATTTTAACATCATAATCAAATACTAACTCACATATCGCTAGTATTTATCTCTGGATTAATTTCCAATTAATTCTCATTTAATTCAATTAATCCCATCAATAAAAATCAATAAAATTACGGGGTATTACAGGTACTTGGGGGTAATATAGAATAACCAAGAGATGGAGACCCCTAAAGAGCAAAGAATAAACATATAAAGCATCGGAGGAAGTACGTCAACAAATTAATAAACTTGTACAACTATTTAAAGAATTATCGTTGGAGTAAGATAAATATGTGGCGTGGGGACATCCTGCGTTGAAGCAATCATAACATCTTCATCCACAAGACTGTCATATGTCATGATGGGTTTAGAGGAACCTGGTGGCATTGGATTTAAACTTGGACTAAGAGGGTTCATAACACGCTCTTGAATTACGCATTTCCTCAGTGTTTTGGTGCCCAAACGTTTTTTATATTGCGATGTGGCACCAGAGAAAGGTCCCTATATGGATTGACCAGCTTTGGAGATTTTTCCACGTGGAACCTAAGAACTAACGACACAATAAATAAGGGTTGCTCAGGGGGAATAATTGGTAAAGGACGAAAGGCACGAAAACAGCTGCTACTAAATGCACATTTTCCAATAACTCTGGGTTTAGTGGATGAATGGCCTCTAGAGGAACCCCAACCAAATCGTTAGAATCTTCTTTTAACTTATATTTCTTGAGTGCGGGGATGGATGATTTTTCTATAGATGAACTAACTATAGAAGAAGATGGTATTTACAATAGTAGGGGCAAGGAACTAACTCTTTTTTTTCCCTTTTGTGGCACATCACTCAATGGGGCCAGATGAGGTAAATCCTATAGAAGACTCTTAGTGGTGATACTTAACTCAAATTAAACTCCTATAATTTAAGACTCTTGGTGGTGGTACTCAACTCAAATTCAAGTCCTATAACTGAGTTATTTTTCAGTCCAAGCATATTGGGGATACTATTTGACCATTGGATAAATAGGAGGAGTCTTGAGCCACTCCTTTATTGGAGTGAGAGGCCTTGGGTAGAAATACATGAACCAACTAAAGGATACATCATCTTGCCTTTTATTTTGTGGAATAGGAGTTTTCCCCTCAACTCCTGACACATAACTACAATAACAATAGTTATAAAGTCATTGAAAACTTGGGGGAAAGCCTCATCAGCGTTGCTGCTTCGACAGGCCATGCGGGGACATCTTGATCATACCTAGATTGGCGAGTATAATGCTCAGTGGTATAGGCCTCATTTTCAACACCCCTCTTAGTCAATGAAGTAAGATAAAAAAGAGTAAAGATGAGCATAACAACCAAAATAGGTTTCTCGTTGACCATTTATTCTATTACAATTTCAACATGAAGGTTGTCCTCATAAAGAATGACCAAGTGTGGGCCTGGGTGTCCCCACTGAAGGGCCTTACAACAAAGGCTTAATACTTGTCAAGAAAAATAAGTTGTTCCTTTTTACTTTGTTTCTTGTTCCACCGGAGCATCCTAGGGCATCTTATGGCTGATGAAACGATGGGAACTTTAGAGGGAGCAACAATGGGGAAACTCGCATAAAGCAATCCCATTAGGAGAACAATGATGGAAAAAATGGAAACGTCATATCTTCCTAAAGTGCGTTACATATCCATATGAGTCTTATCCAGCCAAGTATAAAGTGGGGAAGATTAACCCCATGAGACAACTTAATGGTAATATTTATCAAATCTCGGTGAGGTTGGTCGTTGGGCTTGCCTGACAGATAGAAGCGATAATGCACACATAATATGAACGTAGCTAAATCTAAGGGAGAACCTTTACCTTCACCAAAAGGTACCTACGAGATGTTAACTTTAGCCTTTTAAGTATTCATGAGTTTTGGGGGAACTTAGTAGTAATATTTGAGAAGTTGGGGGAAAGTAGCCATATTGGAATCCCCAAAACATTCATGAAAAATCTTATCTCACTTTGATCGGGTCGTAGCTTCACCAGCATCAAGAGATTTATCATTAAATAAAAGCACAGTGAGGCTCAAGATCCATTAATTCAAAAACTTCTTCAAGGGTGATTGTGAATTTACCCCAAACTGTAATGAATGTATAAGACACCAGGTTCTAGCGAGAAACCAACAGTTGAAGGCTGCATTGTATTTTGATAACGTGAAATCTCCAAACGAACAAGCATGAAAATGACCCAACTTCTTGAGGATATCAGGGTAAGTCTTGAAAATGTACTTAAACCAAGTAATAACGCCCCCGGGAGAGCCTTCAGGTCCCTCAAAGTCAATATGAGAATAAGGGAAGTCCCCGTGGTCCAATTCGAAGTGAATAGTCCTTTAGAGGGCTAGGTATCCATAGGATTCTCTTTCCATGGGTTCATCCCCCAGGGTCGGAGTATCAACTTTAGCTTGTATCTCATCGAAAAATGATTTACAATCTTCCCTAAATTTATTATTTTTCCTAAAGTTGGGAGCACGACGGTATAATTTTAACTGAGCTTAACGCGTTGACATGTCAGCCTTTAGGGCTTGTTTGGATACTTGGACGGAGACACCTGGTAGACGGATGTAGGAGGCCATAGATGAGTATGTAAGGGTTTTGATGGATGAAAGGATGAAAAAACAACACAATAGGAAAGACGATGATAAATGGGTCAAGGAAATGGTATATTACGATGGTTTACGGTGAGTTTAGATGGCAAATAACACTATCTCTCTCTAACAAAAGATTGAATTCTTAAATATTTATGGCATAAATGGTTGGCAGATTTAATAAAAGGTTAGGTATGGGGTTTTAAATTAAAAGGATATAGTCATTTGGGATTATCTGATGTTTTGTTTTCCCACACGTGGGTATTTTAAAAGTGATGATGACTTTTGAGAAAATAAAGTTGGCACACATCATCCGAACTCGTCACATTGCATTATCGCGAAAAATATTACAGACGATTGTACTTTAACATTAATTGATGGCACGTGCCAAAAAGGAGGCAACTTGTTTACAAAGAAAGGGTTTTCGTCCTTTTCAAATGATTAACTATTTAAATTCAAAATTAACTAAGTCTCCTTATAAAAAGTTCTCCCATATCAATTTGTTCACAGCCTCATGAGGTGAGGTTTTTAGCATAAAGGTGTTTCGAAGAAAGACGTTTCGTACAGATATTTATTGACCATACAATAAATTTCTTTATGAAGGGGCAAATGTAGGTGGAGCTTAAAGCAAAAAAAGTAATTAGAGATAATTTATCACATTAAGGGAAACTGAAGGAGGATTAAACAGAGCTAAAATAAGATTACAAAGGAGTGTAAAGAGTTAAGTGAGCTGACTCATAATATAGCTCAAAGGACAGGCAGACAAAGTTGGAGGAAGACAGTGAGGAAACCTTCCTAAAGGAATTGTTCGTGGAAGCTTTATATTTCATTTTGACTTAATTTATGTGTATTTATGAGACATATAATAATAATGAGATATATTGTAATATTGGCGAGGTTAATCGATATCCACGAAGGACCAGGTCTGGAAGACGTGGGAGAGTTTTTATGCTTTATCGAATAAGCTCACATGGGGAACTTTTGAGGGAACTGTTTTAGAGGATTGAGAAATAAGGTAACGTTAAGGCACAACTTAACCTCTTTGGATGCACCAGGTAAAACACCAGCTAGCTGAAGATAGAATAAACCAAAGAAACAGGTTATGGTCAACAACAAGCCCCCTCAGCCAGAAGTGTTCATAGGCAGCGAGGGGGTGTTAACGTAGAGAAGCATTATCTAGCATAAAGGAATATTCCTTTTGCACATGGTTACGGGCTGAGATAATTTAGATAATGTATTGGGCAGAGAAATTGAGACCTTTCCATTAGAATAATAATTCCTTCCATGTTGGGAGACAAATTTGAGCCACATCGAGTAGTTTGTCCCCCTCTAGAGGAAGGGAGGGAAACCAACATGGGAGTACTAACCTAGTTTAAAGGATTTGAGGTTCCACGGGGTTTGGACAAACCATATAAATAGAATAGGCTATTCCATTGATAAATGATAGATAATAAGAGAGGACGAACACACTAGAGAAAGAGTTATAAAGACGTTTGAGAACACCAGAGCTTTGATCCTCCACCATTGATATCTTTACTTAAGCTTTTACCAAGAACATAGTGATTGATTAAGTTTTGATCCTTATTTCTTCATAGCTGGTGTTTGAGTTGCTTACCTAGAGTGTATCTAGACTGCTTATTTTTTTCTTCCTCTAACTCGTTGCCTCAATAGTTTATTGGTTATTTTAAACAAAAAGTATTTATTGCTTATTATCGAGTTATACACGAAAGTTTGTGAGCTTACATTAAAAGAGTTCGATATAGTCGAGTTAAGTTCATTCCATCATTATCAATAACATCTTATTTGGTAAATTGTTGTCATTATAAAAGGTTATGCCTCGGTTTATTTTTAAGCACCCTAACACCAAGAGAATCACTCTCTTACAATTTCATTGAAAAATTTTGAGTATAAAAACTATTATGGGCAGTATTTATGGGAAGGATAGTCATACAAAAATAAATGTTAATATTTAAATGGTGAAACATGAACTATACTTTGTCAAACATGGTTGTGAGTCCTAACCAAATAATTAAACAATTAAGTTTAAGAAATGGATATAATGAAAATAAAGTTTACCCCGTGATATTTTGAACATACAAAACGTGAACATAATATATTATACAATTGGTTTGTTCAATGTATTTCATGGTTTCACAAGATGCTTCAGGAAAAAAACTATCAAAAGAATTAATAGAAAAGATAGTCATGGATACAAATAATAACATTAACTGGTCAAACATGAACTAAACAACTAAATTGTCAACATTATGGATGGAATAAATTTTACGAATGGATAATAAATCATACTAAACAATATTTGTATATCTAGCATATTCCTAGGCAAAATATCATAGTATGTGTGACTTATAAGCATGAAACCATGACTTTTAGCAATTGATACTAAAAAAGTAAAAATGAACAAAATAATAAGAAAAGAAAAACAGACTTATGATGATCGTACTTGGTGCTAAGAATGGACACAAATCTAGTGAGATACATTATTTTCTTGGTGCATCGAAGATCTTTCTCTCTTTATCACTTATGTATATATAACAAAAGGAAGCAAATAGAACAATTTATCATATTATCGAATCTATGATCAGAGGGAGGGAAAAGGACAAAAATAAAACCAAAACAAGGCACTTAATGACATTTTAATTCTACGACAGACGAAGTGACATAAAATGTTTTATAAACAAAGAACAAATAAACCAATTACACTACTATACAAAGAAACCCTAATTAAAAACACCTAATTTCATTGGTATATGAAAGGATATACTTTTAATACTTTTTCCTTTTAACCACCCTAATGATTTCCCAAACAAAGTATTTCTTATCCAAAAGGATTAGATAATTATTAGGGTTATTGAAAAAGCTATGTATGAGTGTAAATATTCACAATAAATGAATCTAAGAAATTTGAAACCAAACAAGGAATAAAACAATCTCACAATAAAAGGATTTTATGTGGTTCGGTAACTGCTTATGTCCATGAGGTGTTTATCTCTATGTATTAATTATTTATGACTCGCAAACAAAGAATTACATGCTCATTTTCTCGGGTATGAGGCGGTTGATATATAATGAACCTCTTCCAGTTATGGGTTGACTCATTTCTTGATGTGTGCTGATCTCCTTCAAGATTATAGATAATAAGATTGAGCTCTTAATATTTATCCCACGTAATATTAATCTCGACTTGATTATAGACTTTACGCTTTTGGGTTAGGCCCATTTGGGCCGTTGGAATTTGGGCCATTCCCATTTGCACGTCACAATTATACTAAAAACTCTATGATGAAAATGGTCCAGAGAGTTTTGTATATTTGCTTAGCCTAGATGATTGGTTTGCCCACGAGAGTTTAGTGCTGGATTTCTGCAGGGGCATCCTTTGTAATTAAATGATCACATTGAGGGGTACATTAGTTCAGAGTTTAAAAAATGAACCCCCGGTTATGTTGGTGATTTTGGGCCCTATTACATATGATTAGACTATTGGTATTTTACTTCTATTTAATTAAAAACTTTGCATTGTCGTTTCCATACTTTCTTTCATCAAAAAGAACATTTAGAGCCTTTGTCTTAACACCCTGCATGCAAATTATTTTTGTCTTTATTTATTTTTCTTGCGACTGCTCTGAGCTTTGTAAATTCTTTTGATCATCTTTATTTTCGTTGAGTAGTCCTTTCTTCCATTTCTTCTTTTACAAAAATGGTTTATGTTGTTAGCGGGAGGAATAAGGGAGCATTTAAGAAAATATTATCGATTCCTTATTGGGTCATGATTGAGTGTGTCCAGGACCCCAAAATTGCATTTTTGTTGAGGGTGGTCATTGGATTTATACCCTCTCAGTGGATGAAGGTGGAATATCATTTCCCCTAAATTAAGTGTTCCTATAATTCTGGGAAGTCTTTGGGGTGATTCCCGCCCAATCTGCCCCGAAAACTTGGCGGAATGGCAATGGAGTTCATAGAATCAACGAGCTATAAGAGACTAAAATAAAGATTATAGGGTTCACATACCGCTATTATTTGTTCCACATAACATATGGGACTTTATATCTAAAGGCAAAAAAGGTCGATAGAGTATTAGTTATCAACCTTCCTAATTCTAATAAGGGTTATCGAGATCAAGGTTCCATTGGAAAAAATTGGCAACACCCACCTATTTCTAAAGGCGAGCAATACCGAGGGTTTCTTTGCCCAGATATGAGGAGGAAAATAGGTTAACTTTTTTTAATTTGCTTTGAGTCTTACTCAATTGCACTGTTACTGGTGACTTTATTCTTTCCTTCTGTCCAGTTTAAGCAAAGAATAAGGAGCCCTCTCCCTCACAATTCAATAGAGAGGAATTAATCAAATATTGGGAGCTGAGGAGTCGTCTAGTTCTAAGTGGTGAACATCCACGGTCTACTTCCTTTCTTCTTGAATATAAGAACTCTACCAGCGATTTCAAAACTTGACTGGTAAACACAATACCTAAGATTCCTCTTTCTTTTATAAGCAAGGGGTCTTCTACTTCCTCATCATTTAAGTCCTTGAACGTCGAGTCCATTCCCGTGACTGAGGAAGAGATAATGGATCGTAAAAGGAGAATTATTTTGGTCAAAGATGATTTTATGCTACATGTATCCCCCAAGGCTAAGATTCCAAAGAGAACTGAGCTTGGGTTCCCCTCTACCCCCGTATCTAAATTGGACTCTTTAGTCCGAGAGAAAAATAAAAAAAAGAATGCCACTTCTTCTTCAGCTAATCTGTAGCCCTCCGATAGGGGTAACACCATGGTCATGGAAAGGTTTACCAAGTAATGTCGGTAGCTAAAAATCCTCATTGGCCTTTGGTCTGTTAAAGGGGCAGTGCTCGCGCCTGATCATGAGCAAGTTAATCAATTAGTGCTCGATCAACTTTTCACCCATATTGCCCAGGCATTATCACTGGTAAATGAAATTTTCTCCTATTCTGATTGGATTGTTGAATATCTTAAAAGTCTAACATAATTCTTATTCTACTCTCCGCAGTTTGCGGTGAACTTTCTCGCTAATTTAAATAAGCGCTTCGATCAACGCATGGGTGGACGATCCCACCGTTGACTTAAAGAGCTCTGAATTTGCTCTAGCCGCTGCTGAGAATGCCTATGAGGCAAATAAGTCATCCAACATTTAGAATATGACTAACTAATGGATGCGCTTGCTTAGCTTCGGGTTAATTTTAATAAGCTGAAGACTGGTCACGATTAGGTGGTGGTTGAGCGTGATCAGTTTAACAAGGATCAAACGAAATCTTTACCAACTGCCAAGGATGTAGGCTATGTCAATGACTATAATGAGGCCTTTGTCGATGCCAAACGCTAATTGGCTTTTATAATGAAGCGCAACTTCAAGAAAGGTTAAGATGCTGCCCTAGCCTCCCAACTGAGACTGAACTTTTTATTGAGCATAATTCGAGTTCCCCACCAAGGGCAGATGAAGTTATTAGGACATATGCTTCCGCCGACCAGGAATTTTTTCGGGCATCTCGAGGCAAGGTCCCAGACATGCATGAGCAGGTCAAGAAAAAGGAAACTCAAAACTAGTTAGGAATATTTAGCTTGTTAACCCTTCCATTTCCCTTTGTTCTTATTTATAAGGGCCTTGCCTAATTTTGTTATAATGAAAGAATCAACCGATGTTTAATTTTGTATTTAATTATTACAAAGTTATTTTCTTTTATTCTTGTAGCAGAGCAATGTTCCTGCAGAAATATCTTCTTTTGCTGGTAGTCTAGATATTATTCTTGGTCGAGGAGCTAGTGTTCAAGCTCATCGTGCTTTTATTTCTGCTTGAAAAGCTTTTCAGAAGATAACCGAGGCTTGTAAATATTAGTTTGCCTTAGTGGCCAAATTAAAGGACAATATGAAGGACCTTGGTAACATTGGCACCCTTATACAGAAGGAGATGAATTTGTTGAAAATACAACTCGTTTTGACCAAAGACATTGGTGATGTTTTTGCATTTTTACAAACTAAAATTGACACTCTCAGGGAGTAGCTCGTCAAATCCAAGGAAGAGTTGAAGATAGAAGGAGTTATAAAGATGGGGTTAAGTCGTGACATAATCAAGCTCTGTTATCTCTTCAAAAAGGGTCCTTATGCAATGTGATCTGCTGGTTATGATGAGGTTTTGATGGATGCCCCTATTAAGTTGGACGAGGTAAAGCATCTAGCTTATAAACATCGCTAGTTTAATTCTTGGGGATTTTGAAAGTCCCAGAGGACTCTGAACTTTGGTACTAATACCAAGTTGATTGTCCAGCATATCACTATTCCCCTTTTGGAAATAAAGAGATTTGGGTTTCTCTAGATGCCATTCATCTTCAACTGACTAAGCATTACTTATCATTACATGAGAGTGATGACAAATTTGACCAAGTCCCGTTAATCGACGAAGAGAGGCCATTGCTCGCCGAGGATAGTAATTATATTAGTTTTGTTCTTTAAATACTTTAAATGATCTTTATTGTGTATTATGATTGTATGTAACAACATAGTGTTTGTATAACTCCACATTTTTCATTTTTCGGTTTCGTTATGCCAAGCATGTGTTCATTACCCTGTCTTACCTTTGAGGTCGTATTGCCACTCTAACTAAGCCTAGAGAAAACTATGACAAAAATGCACCTAGTTTTAGGGCTATCCACCCGTTAGGGATTTCCCGACCAGGTTCACTTAGTGCCTAGGGATCCCCCATAGGTATTTTATTTGCCCGAGCAATTTGTGAGATTTTTGTGTTTTTCATGACGAAGATCGTGAAGCTTTGAGTTTAGTTAAACTAATGTGATATTGATCAATGTTTGACTATCAACAGTGTAAGTCTACCACTATGGAATAATATTAAATAGGTAAATGAACCAAATTGGCTTGTACTTTATTCAAAAGACTATAACACACTGCGAGCAACATAAGTTTTGGAATAAAAATATACGAAAACTAACTAAGCTAGGAATAACTAAGCAATATCATATTTAAAAGTAAAACTTCTTGAGGTTAGCTACATTCCATGCTCTTGATATCTCCCTGTCCTTATTTATTTCCAAATGGTAGGCTCCTTGCAAATCTTTTTTGATGACCTTGAACGGTCCCTCATAATTAGATCCCAACTTATAATTTGAAGGTTTTTTAGCACTGCCAAGGACTTTCCCGAGGACGTAGTCGCTGACCTAGAATTTTCTCGAATTGACGCCTTTGTTATACTACTTCTCTAGTTGTTGTTGTTAAGAGGCCAGTTTTATCACGGCCTTCTCCCTTCGTTATTTAATTAGGTCAAGTTTAGTCCTACGGCCTCCTAGTTCAAACCCAACTAAGAAATGGTAGTCCTCATGGTTGTCAGACTAACTTCCAAAGGAATAACAACATCATTCCCATACATTAGAGAGAAAAATATTTCCCCAATAGGTCTTCTGAGAATAGTACGATATGCACATAGGACGTGTGGAAGCATATCTACACAAGCTCCTTTTGACTTCTCCAATATCCTTTTTCATATCGATGAGCATCGTTTTGTTGAAAGCCTCAGCTTGTCTATTGCTCTCGAGGTAGGCCACAAAGCCGAAGTGATGCATGATGCTAAGGATGTTGAAAAAACTTTGGAATGATCCACTTTAAAATTACGTGTCATTAATCGTCATGATCAACTTAGGTATACAAAATCGTGTCACGATGATTCTCTAGATGAACCTAATTATGTCAGTGCCCCCGTTGTTTGTCAATAGCTATGCTTCGATCCATTTTGTGAAATAATCTGTGTCGAACAAGAGGTATTTGTAGTTTTTTAGAGCTACTGGGAGTGGGCCTACGATACCCAAACCCCATTGGGCGAACGACCACGGGCTAATCAGTGACTGCCGTTGGATGGCTGATGGAGAATGGGAGAGAACTTTGGGCATTTTTCACACTTCTTGGCATAGTAAGCTTCACCTATTTACATATATGGACACTAGTACCCTTCTTTGATTGTTAAAAAATCTAGAGACCTCCTTCCTTACTGGACACCACAAAACCCATCATGAAGTTCATACAGAACTTGGTCGATGTCAATTGGATGCACACACTGGAGGTAGGGACCAGTGAAAGATCTCTTGTAGAGTTTTCCTTAGAACGTTAGGTAAAACCATGCGGCTTTTACTCTGACCTGGTGAGTTTGCTTCTTATTGGACGACAGGATGTCACTTTGAAGACAAGTGATTATTGAGTCCATCCAGATCAGAGTTTGTTGCACGGTGAAAATCTGTCTGGCGACCATGAGCTTTGTAATGATATTTTTGGCGAGGAATTTCATTTTAACGATTCTTCTGAAATCATTGCCCACTTTTGACCCCAAGGCTGCTAATGTGTTAACATGGATATTAAGCCCCCGGCTGAACTATTGAATGCGAAGTTCCTCAAATTTGGCCATCAATTCATGGACAACCTGAAGGTATGATGCTATTTGCTCATTTCTGGCATTGAAATTTCCCATTACTTGATTGGATACTAGCATTGAATCGTAGTATGTATCAAGATGGATTGTCCCCAATGAGTGAGCTTTGCGCAATTCGACAATGAGAGCTTCGTACTTAGCCTCATTACTGAAAGCTTCAAAGCCAAGTCTGATCCCCAGATTAATTATGACAGTTTATGGCGAAATAAGCACAATTCTTACTCCTACACCCTTTGAGTTGGATGCACCGTCCATTCTGAGTGTCCATTTTTTGGATTAGTCAATCTCCCGTATTATTAACTAATTAGTAATTTCTTGGTCTCTTGGCTCATCTCCTCTTATTAATTCTGCATTGAAATCTGCTAACACTTGACCCTCAGTCATCGTTCTTAGTTGATAATGTATATCAAACCTCCCAGGTTCGATCGACCATTTGGACATCCGCCCAGATAGGTAAGCCTTTTGAAGTATGGCTTTGAGGGTAAATGAAGTGATGACTATAATTGAGTGAGCTTTAAATTAGTGCTTCAATTTGCGCAATGCGACGATCCAAGAATAAGATAATTTTTCCATCGAGAGGTAGCATTACTCGGCTTATAGGAGTGTTTTGCCGATGTAGTAAATAGGGTATTGGCGTTCCTTTTCTTATAAGCTAAGGCCGAAATGATTGCATGGCTTGAAACTGCAAGGTAGAGATAAAAATTATCTCTTTGATCTGGAATATTCAGCAAATGAGGTTTACTCATATAGGATTTGATTTTTTCAAGGGCCTTTAAGCATTCTTTATTCCAAGTGACGCCTTTTTCCTTCTTCAGCGGCTAAAAATATGGTCGGTATCGTTCGAAGGACTTTTAAATGAAATGATTAAGGGATGCTAACATCCCTATTAACATATCAATCTCTCACAATGTCTTTAGAGGCAAAATATTTTTGACTGCTACTATCTGGTCCGAGTTGGCCACAATACCTTTCTTGCTGACCAATACCCCAAGGAACTTTTAGGATTGAACCCCAAAGGAGCACATGTCCACGTTGATCTTTATTTTATAATGCCTGGGGATCTTAAAAGTTTCAATTAAATCCTTCAGATGATTGACTTTGAGCTTGCTCTTGATGAGCATGTAGTCAATATACAACTCCATCTTATCTCCCAACTATCACCTGAACATCCTTGTAACCAATCTTTAGTACGTAACTCCTACATTTTTAAGGCCCAAAGGCATGACCTTATAACAATACAAGCCTATAGTGGTTATTAATGATATTTTATCTTGGTCGGGCCGAACAAAGGGGTCTGATGATACTCGAGTATGCATAAAAAACTCACCCGCTCATGAAGGTTTGTGGCATCAACTAGCTGATCGGTCTTAAGAACAGGAAAAATATATTTGGGTTAGGTCTTATTGAGATCGGTGGAGTCCACGCACACTTTCCATTTATCGTTACTCATTTTTACCACCATCGGGTTTGAGAGCCATTTAGGGAATTGAACTTCTCTGATGGACCTCGCCTCCAGAAGTCTCCCTACCTCTGTTTCCACTACCTTTGCTTTATTTAGGGAAGTTTGGCGAACCTTTTGTGTGATCGGTGGATACTTGTGATCAACGTGAAGTTTGTGGCATACCATTTCAGGGTTGATCCCAGGCATATCATACAGCTGCCATGTGAATACATGAAATTAACTCCTCCCTCTCTTGCTCAAATAATGCGGTGCCGATCATGAATTTCCTTTCTAGTTGAGTCTCATCAAAAGCTATCTCTTCCAATTTCTCCATGACCCTATCTCTGGGATCAAGTGTCGTCTCTTCCACTCCTGGTCTTCCGTACTTTAGTTGCTATTTGAATGGTGTAGATTCGTCTTGAGACGTTTTAGGAATGACAAGGGGTGTAAAACGGACATATGCAGAGTGGATACTATAGTATCCATAGCCGTATCCTTATCGGCATAAATAATAATTACAACTATTCATATCCGTATCCTCTTGAATTTCCCGAATTCGGATAATATCCTTTTTGTTTTTATTATTTAAGATACATTAACACATACATAACTTATTAAACACTAATTTAATTACTAAATCAAATATATAATGTGTGAAACATCAAATTAAATTATAAAAGAAATGGTGAACATAAGTATTAACCTTTAGTGTGCATTTTTTTATTCAATTGTGATACTCCATTGAGATTTGTATCCTTATGAGTTTCTCTAATGTTTGAACAAAAGTGAAGCATCATCTTACCCGAAAACTGTAACTCGATTAAATTATTAACTAAAGGAATAAAGAATATAATTCAATAAAGATGAAAAAATATTGTTTAACCCCTTAAGTTCTTGAAGTGTGTCGTTTCCTTTTTATCCTTGTCACATTAAGAATTCAAGTAATCATAACTCATAAGTTAGTAGTAATACATAAAGATAAATTATGACATATCTATTATTTGAACATACTAATTCATCCAAAAAAACTTCACCAATATATTGTACTAAGAAGAGAAATCCGTGAGTTCAATAATACATGTAACATAAGTTTTTCTCATACTAAAAGTTCCTTCCACCAAAATTCATCCTCCAAAACACAAAAATTATCATCTTTAACTTCCATTACTTAATAATGGAAACAAATTATAGGCAAATTATAATTATTAGCTATTCATTATCAGAATAAGAAGAATATTAATAAAAATACCCACTTAATAATTATACCTGAAAACTAATTTAGGACAGCCTAGTTATTCATTATCACCAGCAACCTTCATATTTTCTAAAATTAATGCAAACAAATAATGGGTTAGTATATATTTATCTTTAAAAATAATAATAAATATAAATGTTAGTTTGACTTACCCATTTTCTCTCCAACAAAAGGAAACCAATCTTCCATACAAAGAAAAGTATTAATAGTTTCAAAAGCTAAAGATGAATGTGTATCATCCACAATATTGTGCCCCCAACTGAAAGTTGACTCTGATTTAACGGTGGTAACATTGATAACTAAGATATTACAAACCATCTTCGTAACCCTGGGGAACTTTGTCCCATTACTTTTCCACCAATGAAAACTAGCAAATGAAAACTCATTATTATCATCAAGAGGGAATAAAGCTTCCTCCAAGTACTAAGACTTCTGAAAAATAGATGAAGACTTAGAGCGCTCCATAATAAATTGTTTAAATCCCCCTGTAAATCCAGCTCTTTCTTGGTGACTAGTAACAACTTCATGAGTAGATTGCTCACATCTATCCTCGAGTGTGACAGGAGAACATGAAGATTTACTATTTAAACTTTTATGTTCAACATACAAATTAAACAAAGCGGTGCGAATTTTGTGTATGTAACTCTCTGCCAAATAACCATAAATCTCACGACGGGCATAGTGAATAAACTCTATTTTGTACCGAGGGTCCAATGCCAGTCCAAATGTTAACCCAATAATTGTTAAACTTTTCTCGTATTTGCAATGCCATTAAATGAATATAATCCACACTACTTTGCAACCAGTTTGTCAATTGATAATTAATATTACCAAAACCATTGAAATAGTAGTTTACGGTTGGGTATTTCATTCCCGAAAGACAATTTGTCATCTCGTAAGTTTCTTTATCAATATTCCACTCTACGATTCTAGTCTTCACCCATTCAGCTATATTTTGAGCATCATGTGGGCATTCGATCCAATAAAGGAAATTATTTTAAAATGCAATTTTCTCACTATCTATGTAATGACAACTCAAAAAAAATACCCAGTGCCTTGATGCTCAGGATTTTATATGTCAGTAGTAAGGCTAACTCTAGATGAAAGACTTTCAATGCTCTTGTAAAGTTTTACTTTCTTACATTTAAACCACTTTTCAAATTAATTCTCACAGTAATTCTTGACCAAAATTAATGGTAGGACAAAAATATGCAAGCTAATACCTGAAGTACTCATGCTCAGCCATGAGAAAGGAATAATCATTTAGCAATCATTTGAGCAAATAAAAGTCTCTCCACATCTGGGTCAAAATTGTGAGTGCCAATCTTTGGAATCGAATCACTCGGTGACTTAACTTTGCCAATAAGTTACTACCTAATGTCTCCTCCAACAGCAACCATACATATATAAAAGTTGAGATGGTTACTGAAGCTTGAGGTTCCTTTCGAACTCACTGCATCAAACTTTCTTTTGCAACGAGTGCAACTCCTAGTAACATAATTATCTAGATAAACCTCTATATTAAAATCAAATCGCATGTCAGATGTTAGTTTCCTGCTCTGCCTCATCTCTTTACCAACTTTTTTTTCACTAACAACACTTGCAGGATCTATCGAAATACTCTCCAGTAGAGCATGGGAAGATTCATGTGTGGAGGAATTGTTTTGATTAGATTTTACGAACATATAGAACTCCGTAGAGATTAACATTATTAAAGCAATGCTAGTGTTGAAATAATGTTAAAACAATGTTGATTAACATTTAAAATAGTGTCGATTATCATGATTAGTAGAAACATTTATAACAGTGTTGTAAACTTTTTGATTGCATTAAAAAAAAATTAAAACGGTCCATGATAACATTGTTAAAACAATCCGATGGCTGATGGGGAAAAAAATCAGTAAACTGGTTCAAACTATTTTTCGGCAATTTTTTTTGGCAATCCTTTTATAATTAATGGTCGAATGTTTCTGAAGTGAACTTAAATTCTCAGTGGTAATTAATGTTCCAGATGCTTGAAAGGAATATCCTGAAGACTTGAGGCATATATGCTGTGAGGTTCAGTGTTTTCCAAAAATATGCTACACCAATGGAGAGTTGTCCTATGATGATAAATGCACAATTACAACTTCATTTTTCTACAACTTTGTTTAACTTGCTCTCAAGCACTAAAGACATGGTAGACTCGAGAAAGAGAGTAGCCAACCAAATCGACCACATATAAAGTAATGGTACCATGTTCTTAATTGACAACACACACACACACACACACACACACACACACATATATATATATATATACACGTGAAAATCCAAAAAACCCATAGATCTGATGGGAAAAAGAAGATGGAGTGGTAGATAAATCCAAAAAAAAATCAGAAAAATTATATGATCCGGTGGGAAGAAAAATCCATAAATTCCAAAAAAAAAATCAGAAAAATCATAAAAATAAAAACAAACAAACTAACCAATGGGAAGAAGAAGATGGAGAGAGGAAATGGAAATATTGGCTGGGATCGGTGGGCTGGCTGATGGAGAGAGGAAAGGGAGAGGTATCAAACAAAATGGAGAAGTGATGATGATCGGGTAGGGTAATGATTTTAGATCCATAATTACCTTTTAATTTTTTTTAAATAACACATTAAAACCCAATTAAACCCACTTGACTATTATTATAACACCAAATATGTTACATATATAAATTCATTCTAAATGTTATACCTATATTGTATTAATATTAATATTATTTTATACAATGAAAAATATTTATATTAATTAATTAAAAAATATTTAAAATAAATAATAAATGTAATTATTTTATAGATACGAATATTCGCAAAAATGAATATCCATTTATATGGATAGTCAATCTCAGATATGGATTATCCAATATGGATACCAACATTATTCCTATTCATATCCATTTTTTGGATATTTAAAATATCTATCCAAATTCTCTCTTTCGAAAATTATTCGAATAAATATTCGCTAAATTTAGATGCGAATATCGGATGGATTTGGATTTATGAATACCCGTTTTCACCCTTAGGAAATACCTCATTTTTTTCTTATTTTCTTGTTTAGGTCTGATGGTGGCAATAAAAAGCTTCCAAGATATAGCCTTGGTGCCTCTGATTTTCATTATTCCTCACTCTCTGATGCATTTGAGTTTTTGTAGTAAATGGAGGGAACAACCTGCATGGCATGCAACCACCCTATCCCAAGAATGACATGATAAGACAAGTCAATGTCCACGACCAAAAACTCGATTAGTTTTGAGATATTACCGGCCCTAACTGGTAGGGACTACTTTTCCCAATGGCATAGTCATTCTTCCGGTGAAGCTAGCCAGAGGGAAGGTCACTTCCTTTAAGTCTTCTAATTTTAGATTGATCTTATGAAAAAACTCATCGACTAATAGCTTGTCCACGTCCCAGTTTACAATCATGAGAGTGGTTACTAGCACATTATGGCGTGGGATCCTCACTTTGACCAAATCGTCTTTCATAAATTCTATATGCATGTTGTAATCCACGTCTACTGGTCTGTAGGCCCCTTATTTTTCAAATCAGACTTTGCTTTAAGGATGATGAAACACTTTTTTCTTTTTGAAAAACTCTTTTTCAAATTTTATGTGCACCAATTTTAACTTAACCAAATTTTATATTGATTAATTATAAACATACATCTAGTGATTAAAGCAAGTAAAGTAAGGAAAAGAATGCTCACAACGCTGGATGTACGAGGAAACAACAACGGAAAAAATCTCGAACGGCCCAAGCCAGACAATCACTATGAATGTGGATTTGTAAGGAATAGGCACAAGTCTTACTCAACGAATTGATCCCCACGAGACTAGACGCTCTTCTGATCTTCAACCACCCTTTCACAGTGCCCACGCAAAAAGTCCTTCTTCCACGATACATGTCCATAGCATTCACTGCCACGAATGCCTTGGTGTCCACAAATATGGCTTGTAACGTCTATGATGTTGAACACGGATCTTCCACTTCTCCACCACAAAACCCAGTAAAGTTCTAAGTAGAACAAACTCCAATGGTGCTGATAAAGATCACTATAGCATATAATAATGAAAGCTCAGATCTTTGAAACTCCAAGGATGTTTATGACTTAGAAAACCTTAGAAAACTATGTGCAGAAAATATACTGGTTTATAAACTGTATTTCAGACTGCACACCTTTTAAAACTCTGAGAAAACACGCCTTAAATAATAGTTTTTAAATCGGTGTCTCGCTCGAATGAAATTGACATGTCGCTCGAATGACTGTTATGGTCATTTGAACGACTGACACGTGTGTTTGATTTTAACACAACTCTAAATGATATTTATCTCAGAACAAACGAAGTGTAAACGTTTTTAAACACTTTTTAAAACATTCTAACAACATTTCTTTAATAAAAAAACATCCTTAACCATTTAAAATAAATTTCGAGTCCCATTAAAATTATGCATTCATACCTGAATGATCTCGGAATGCAATTAAACTTGAAGATGAAATATGAACCATAAACTGACATGATAAATCTTTGAAGCTTTGCCACAACGTCAATAAACTTCAATATGTCATAGTCTGTGTGGAATCGTGACAATAAAAATCTACCTATACTCAAACGTGTTTTATTTTGGGAATAAGTCAAATAAAAATACAACATAATCAATTGGAATTTTCTCCTTACAAATTGTGCTTACCGGTTGGGCTTTTTACACGGTCAATCTGAAAGGCCTCTATAACTGCAGTTACCTTTTTGAGTTCCATCCGAACAACATTGCCTTGGATCTGCTTAAGACTTGAAGCACCATGGATAAGAACAAACTTGTGACCCATCTCATTCTCTAAAACGTTATTTGGTTTTTAGTCGGTGCTAGGGGTAACCTGGTCACCCTTCTTTTCTACATATTCACTTAAATGCCACGCCTGGGCCAGTTCCTCCACATGGGACTTGAGGGCCTTACAATTCTCCATTTTTTTCTCGTTCTCCTTGTGATAGGCACATCTGAGTGAGTTATATCTCTTACTTAGATGTTCACCCATCTTTTCTGGCCGTTTAAGGAGTTGCTAATCTTTGATTTTACCTAAGATCTTGTAGATTGGTTATTTGAAAACAACGTTGATTGCCTAGAAAACTTTGAATGGGTCTGGCCTGTCCCCATTTTTAGATCATCCATTTTTCTTTATGCCCCTTATTGGGGTGATTTATTTATTATTTCCATTGGTTACCTCCCCTCGACCATTATCTCCTTGGTTGATGGCGACACCATCTTTCACCTTGGCATACTTTTCTATATGTGACATAAGATCATCGATAGTATCTACTTCCCTCTTGGTGAGGGACAGGTGAAACATGGATTTATAGGGGAACCTTATCTTTAATGATGCTATGAAAAAACTTGCTCTGAACAATCTTTGACTTCATTGAAGGTTTCCCAGTAGCATCTGACATAATCCCGTAAAATCTCATGATGAGGAGAGAAAAAAAAGTAAGTTGTGAAGGCTTTCGTGAATGACTTCAAATTCTTGACCAACCCGTGAGGCAGCTTATCATACCACTTTTGTGCAATATCTCCTAAGATAAATGGGAATACATGACATATGAGGGCATCTTTATGATCCTACTAGGTCATCGCTTGCCTATATTAACGCACGTGATCTATATGATTGATCTTCCTATGATATATCTTGAACCTTGGGGTTACGAACTTATTTGGGGTCTCTTCCTCCTTAATTATTCTTAAGAAGGGGGAACGCATTTGGGTGATGAGTGCCATCCTTTCTAGCTCCTGAGTGGATCTGGCCCCGCGATTAGCTAGGCGTTGACCCATCCCCCTTCGAACCATACTTCGAATATTGTGTCTACGATGTCTTTTGTCTTAGTTTTGCTTTATTGGGTGACTTTTATACTTTGAATATTCCAGTTCTCGGTGCAAACTCCTTCCCCGAATGTAAGTTTTACTTGCATGAGGGCTATGCGTTCGACTATGACACTTGTATTATCTTTACGGAGCTCTCGCTACATTTTTTTCCAATCGTCATTAGAGACGTGCATTTTCCTCCATGTAGAGGCGCATTGCCTCCACTTGTTCATGGAGTCATTCCTCATAACCATCGACCAATCGCGAGATCTGATTTGATATGGGTTGCTCATCGCTCTGATCAGAAGGCTGCTCTTGTGGGAGGAATCATGGATGGTCGACGGCCTGATTCTTATCCAGGTGGATCTCAGACATAGCTATGTGTAGTGAGAGTTCATCTTGTTGATCGCCTGTAATATGTGTACTGTGAGGACGAGACATCGTTTAACTTGTTGGTTATGATTTTCTTAGAAAATAAGAATCGTTTCTCTCAACCGGTACCAATTGTGAGTGAAAATAATCATAATTAATGAATCCAAGTAATTTGGAACTAAACAGGGAATACAATAATCTCACAATAAAAGGATTTCATGTGATTCGGCAATTGTCTACATCCACGGGGTGTTTCTCTCTATATATTAAATCTTTATGACTCATTAGCAAATAATTACATACCCTTTGCACTGGGATGAGTTATAGCCATAAAGGCGGTTGAGTTATATTGAACTTCTTTAAGCAATCGATTAACTCATTTCTTGATTTATGTTGATCTCCTCTGAGATTCTGGATTGCAAGATTGATCTCTTCATGTTTATCCCATATGATATTTAACCTCGACTTGAGCGATACACTTTATATTTTCGAGTTAGGCCCACTTGGGCCATTGGAATTTGGGCCATTACGGTTTTCACCCCACAGTATGTCAGATATGTTGGAAAAAAATAAAATAATGCAGACACCAAACTTAAAGCAGAAGACTGAAATGCTACTTTGGGGAAAGAATAGAGAACTTCAATAAAATTGGAATTACAAAATAAAATTTTCCCACACACTCACCAGCTATGCTGGGATTTATTTATAGATAAAAATAAACACATAGTGGGCATCCGCACTTCCAAACATGTAGAAAGCAGGGAACTTCAAAACAGGAATTACACTATCATTATCCAATAAAGAGGGAACTTTATTTACACAGTCATAATAAAGAAGACCGATTTGCATCAGTCATTTTCATCACCCCCTCTTGATCCAAAGCTAAAAATTAGCAGAGAAGACCTAAATTTAACAAACTTCGGATAACTTAGTTCTTTAGTGAAGCCATCAGCAACTTGATTAGTAGTAGGACAATACTTCATTATAAGTGCGCCTTTCATGATGGCATCTTGAATAAAATAATGACATATATCAATTTAATATGTTCGTCAATAAAAAATAAGTTATTTGCCATTAAAAGTGTCACCTTGTTACTGCAATAGGTATTGGTAGCTTCCTGTTGGACTAGTTGCATGCATCATAACATTCTTCGAATCCAAATGGCTTGACAAATTAGTGTTGTGGCCGCGTATTCAACTTCACATGATAATAATACTACCATTGTTTGCTTCTTTGATTGCCATGATATAAGTCTCGAATCAAGGCTGAAAATAAACTCGCTAACGCTCTTCATGTCCTCTGCAGAACGTGTCTAATCACTGTCAGTGAAAACATATAATTTAGAGTTAGGAGTATATTTATACCAAATCCTATAGATGTTTATTGCTCAAATGTAACGAACTTTGCTTTTCCAGGATGATGCATAGAAGGATTATGCACAATTATTGAAACGAAACTGATGGGGAACATAATATCTAGATGAGAGTGAGTTAAATACAATAATCCACTAACTATGCCTCGAAAAAATTTCTCATCAACCATTGCAATACAATCATCCATAGATAATTTTTTGCTTGGGTTCATGGGTGTCGATTATTTTAAGCAAGTCGAGGTCTTATTTCTCTTGAGAAATAAATATACCATTACTAGTTTGCTGAACTTGATGACCAAGAAAAAAATGTATTAAACCTAAATTAGACATATCAAACTCAGCCTCATGAGAGTTCTTGAAGATCCCGTGTATATAATGTCATCCATATAAACACATACAATGAGAATATCATTAGCACCTTTCACATTCACATATAAAGTGGTTCACTCTGACTTTGATGGAACTTACTCTAATGAAGATATGAATCGAGCCTGCTACACCGCGCTCTTGGGGTCTGCTTTGGTCCATATAGTGCCTTCTTTAATTTTTATACATTCTCCTCATTACCATCTATAAAAAAAACTGTGATTAAACAACATAGACATATTCGTCCGAGAAACCATTATGGAAGTCATTTATAACATTAAACAAAAATACATTCTATTTTATTTGGGTTGCAAAAGACAAAATAACATTTACAGTTTAAAATTTAGCAACTGGAGAATTTTTTTCAGAAAAGTTTATGCCAAGATTTTGATCATACCCCTTGGCAACAATTCTTAACTTGAATTTTTTCATGGCTACACCTGCTTTGTACTTCACCTTGTAGACCCATTTCACATTGATTATGTCCTTCTCCAGTTGTAAGTTCTTTAACTCCCAAGTATTATTTCGTTCAATTGCATATATTTCTTCTTGTAAATAATTCTTCCATTGAAATTTCCTTTGTGCCTCCTCGTAACTTGAAGATTTATAAACCATAAAAGCGAAAGTGAATATTCATAAATTTATTTTAAAGAACGATACTTATGTAGAGGTGCATCGTTATCCGTAGTAGGGTTGATGCTACTACTACTCTTAATACTTAAAACCCTTAGCGAGGGCCTTCTAAAAGAGATTGATGAAGGTGAAGCCTGAGGTGTCATAACTGTCTTATTAGACTGCATAAGCTCGATTTCATCTTCCATAAAAGGCACAGGTTGATTTATCTCTTTTTCCCAGATCCAAAAACTATTTTTATCAAATATATCATCTCGATGAATTATTAGCTAATTATTTTTCGTGTTATACAACCGATAACACTTGTTTTCATAACTATACCAAACAAATATGCACTTATCACCCTTCTTATCTAACTTTGAGCGGGCATTATAATCAATCAATGAATAAGAAATATTGCTAAAAACTTTTAAACGACTTATATAGGGCTTTCATTTCCACTAAGCTTGATATGGAGTCATATTACGAACAGCACTTGCTAGGGATGTATTCAAAAGAAATGTTGATCTATCAACCGCCTCTACCTATAATTCATTTGGAAGTCAGTTTTTACTTAACATGCTTCTGTCCATTTCAATTCAACTATTGTCTGGTTCTTCCTATCCGCGATGCCATTCTGTTTAATAGTTCTCCTTGTGGCTAGCTACCTATGAATACCATTTTCTTAAAAAATGAACAAAAATCATTAGATAATAATTCTCCCCTTCTATCAATTCGAAGAGTTTTAATAGCTTTGCCGCTTTCTATTTTTGTAAAAGCTTTGAACTCATGAAAATTATCAAATGCATCTGATTTGTAAGCAAGAAAATAAACCCAACTCGTGCGAGAATATTCATCGGTAAATAACTACTCTTATTCAAGGATAAAGTGTTAATTGGATCACATAAATTTGTATACACATGTTCTAACGGTATCTTAGCTCTCCAAGCCTTTCAACTGGAAATGGAAAATGATGTTGCTCCCCCTATATACAACCTTCACAAACATCATCAATACAAATAATAGATGGCAAACAAAACACCATCCTCTTCTGACTTAACAGTTTCAGCCCATTGAAATTCAAATGACCATATATGTAATATCCCGTCTCGGTAATTTAATTAAATTATATATTGATTATAATTAAGGAGGGGTTAATTACAATTATAGGGATTTGTGGGTAACAAATTAGATTAAATACAGATAATAATTGGTCATAAAACTTATATTATTTCATTTGAATAAGATTAGGTACCTCTTTAAAAGACTTTAAAAGTTGTTGGGGGCAAATGGGCAAAAGTCTAGAATGATATTATTTCAAATGTGGATTCGATCATTAAAATGGGTCGTTCGAACGACAAGTGAGGTCGTTCGAACAACGGGATTATGTCGTTCGAACGATGGACTTATGTCATTTGAACGACGATAATTGTCGTTCGAACGACACCTGAGGAAAATGAGATTTGCCACTTTTGCTATCAAAATGAGAATCGTGGATCAAATTGACGCGTCAACACTTGGAGACTGGCGATTTTGGTAAATTAGATGGCTTATTTGGTGGCCTTATTTTGTGTATAAGAGAGGTGGGCACGGGGTGAAGAAAACCCACTGCGAGTACCATCTCCTATATCTCCCTAATACTCTTAACATTTCTGTCCCTCCATAGCCAGCATACCACTCGATTTCTTTAAGTGCCTACACTCACCCCATAAAAATACTCATTTCCACCATTTTAATGTAGACCCGCGAAATATGAAGATGTTTATTGGGAGTTTAAAGAAAATAAATATGAGTGTTTATGGAGTTTGTAGAGGGTTTTAATGAGGCTTTTTGGAGGCAAATTTTGTGGAGCCAGACAACCCCTCTTAAGTCCACGTTAGGAGGTGGGGGTGTCATCTTCATTGATCTTTCATGCCTTCCACTATTAGAGCTTTATTTGAGGTGGGATAATCTACTCTTTAAATTTAAGACTCTACATGGTGTATATTGCAGTCTTGTTGTTGCTGAATATTAAGAGTAAGATGAGAATGATGACGGGTTTTCTAGTGAAAGAAATAACAAACATTTTTATGAAATAAAAATGTAGGAAATGTGATTTTGTTAAAAATAAAGAATGGGTAAATATTTCAAGGTTTGAAATATTAAGGTTTGAATTTTCTGAAAATGATACATTTTTAAGAAGTTTGATGTTGAGTATTTTACGGAATAAAAATGTTAAAAATGTCATTTTGTTGAAAACTAGAGAGTGGATGAGTATTTAAAGGTTTTGAAATGGTAAAACTTGATGTTTTATGAAAATAATGTGTTTTCTAGTCATGTTGATGAAAAACATGCTATGAAAATGAAATGTTTGCAAATGATGTGATTTTATTGAAAAATGACATTTTATTGAAATTAAAGAATAGGTAAATATTGCAAGGTTTTGGAATATTGAAAGATGGTATTTTTTTTTATGAAAATGGGAATTTTTAGAAATATTGGTGTTAAACATTTTATGAAATAAAATGTTTGAAAATAATGATTTACTTAGGTAAAATATATGTTTAAATCGTGTGGTAGGATTTTGGGGTTTAAAACCGGATCCATCTTCTCATGCATATAAACTTTTAGTATTTTGACATAAAATGTATAAACAAGTTTAAAGAAGATTTTGTTAGGTTTGAACATAAAGTAAGAAAAGTTAGAAATTTAATCTTCAAAGTATGTATAATTAGGACTAAAAGATAATATGAGAATGATGTTAAAATACTATATGTTAAGTAAAAAAATAAATGAAAATTTTCTTATGAAAATAGTCTTAAGGGTAAATGGATTTCCTGCATGAAGAAGTAAAGAAATGTGTGTTTGGGAAAGTATTGATAAAAGTGTTCATGAAATGTTAATGGGTAAACATGGAAAAGTTAGCATGTAACTTAGTAATGTTGTAACTGATTAACACTTATGGAACTAAATAAGAATTAATGGTGTTAAAGTTTTTATAATATTATTCCAAGTGTAAAAAGGCGTTAAAGGGTTAGAAATACTTAAGAAGTTGTTATGAATTACTCAATAGTATTTTTGGTGAAATTAACACTTGTGAAAGGGGAGTAAAAGGTGATTTTGGAAACAAATGGGTAAAGTGGTAATTTTACTTAAAGTGGAATATTTTTATGAAATAAAAATGTTGAAAAGGGTAATACACAAAGTAATCTTAAATTAATATGATTTTTAGAATAAAAAAATCAAGATTAAAGTGTAAAGGACATGAAATGGTAAATTTTCAAAGTGTAACACAAATTGGGGCGGTAAAGTCCCTGGTTTTGGCTTCAGCCGGGTGAAAAAAGAAGTGAAATAATGTGACCATTATGAAAACGTTGAATATATTGGTAAGATAATGGTATTAGACTATGACAGGTTGAATAATTAAGGACTATGCTATCCCTAGGGTGAAAAACCCAAAAGCGTGGCGCTCGGTGCCGTGCGAAGAAATTCTGTGAAATCATGGGTGTGCGTGTGTTGTGACGGGTGTGTGTGTCGACGGAATCTCTAAAGAAAATGTTAAGTGATGAATTGAATATTCATGAAAGGGGCATAAATGAGTGATATTGATTCATTAATTTATTAATGCAAGAATAATGCATTAAATGTTTAATGTTCATGTGGTAACATATGATGGTTAAATAAGATGACTTAAAGATGTTTAAGCTACTTAATGAGGTTTGAATCATAATAAATACAAGAATGTGTTGTAAAGGATTTTCAAAGACTAAATGAGTATTTTCAAACAAAATGAATGCGTATGTTGAAATGGTGATTTTCAATGAATATATCATAATATGTTTGCATGCATAAGAAGGGTGATTTCGGTAAAGGAATGGATTTGAATAAATTAAGTGTAGTGGTTTCAAGTGTTGAACCGAGTTTGTTAAATAAAGTGAGAAATGTTAAGTATGAATAAAGGAAGTCTATATAAGATTAAGGTAAATTAATCTGGATAAGTAAATTTTTGAAAGTAAAACGGTTAATGATTCGAAATGTGTATTTTTCAAAGGTATATATATATATATATATATATATATATTCTCATACATGTAGTTGTAGCATGTGAGTATTCCTTTATGTCGTCCATTTCTACACTACTTGTATAAATCCCACTGGGCATAGGCTCATATCCTCACTTTGTTATGGCAGGTTGGGAACAGTTTCATTTTTTCAAGGGTGTTACACAGGTAAGTATACTTTATTTATGTTTGCATTATTAGCTCTCTTTACTTGGACTTAGGGGTGCTTTCCATGGGTCCCTTACATGGCTTATCTCGAAACTGGAATCGCATGCTAACAAGTGAAATGGGAACTAAAATAAAACTGGACTAACAACATTATATAGGTTGTTCCATTGCACTTCACATCTAACGCTCGGGTCGGACCAGGTTGACCCACGGGTAACCCATAAATCTGGATCGGGGCGTTACAATATAATAAATTCCAAAGCTTTGAATTGTCATTAACATTAACAACTAATGCATAATAATCAAGCCATGAAAAATCAATAGGAAGCATTTTGTTCATAGTCATGCAAATTTTAACTGAAGGCATTTCAATATTTTTCTTTATCTCATAAATATCATTGTTGATGTTAAACAATGGACTTGGTCCAATTTTAAGATCACAGATAAAATATAGAATTGCAATGAAATAGTTAAAATAGTGACACAAGATTTTAATGTGGTTCGGCTATATAAGAAAGCCTACGTCCATTGTTATGGTATTGATTTCAGAGATTACAGAAAACTAGGTATTGTTGAAAATAAGAATATTCTAGGATTTGTTCTATCTTTCCCTTAATGAAAGGGATACGATGTATTTATAGTGACCCAAAGGTTAAGGGTTGGAATGTCAAGGGATGGAATGCCTTTATACATTTAAACATTTACACTTGTACATAGTGAATGTGATGATTGGTTGTATGAACCATGTGTGGTAAGATCCTTGGTATGGTGACACTTCATTGGTTTTGGTGGTCGACATTCTTTATATTGGTCGGCATGCCTACCGAGCTACTATCTGCTGATTAGAATTTTGGCCACATAAGAGGACAAGTGTTCACTTCTGATTGGTCCACGTAGGTGGATAATTTTTAGTACCAAAAGAAGCCCTAAATGCTCTATGCTTGTGCTTGCATGAAAGTATGGAACATTTGATACTGAAAGTAGCTCGAAATATTTTCATGGTGCCTGGTCGGTAACCAACCTCTCACACTTCTAAATTTTATCGGTGCTATCTGAAGATGGCATTTTTGTAAATAATTTGAATTTTAGTGAACCGCCAAAGGGTAAATGGGTATTTTACACCTTCTGTATCGCGAAGCCGTTGGAATGTCAATCGTTAGTGCATTTAATCATTACTTTCGATGTTTTCGAAATAAGCTATAAAAGGCGGGAGGATTTTCCAAAATTTACCTTACCCCAAATCTTTGAACTATAACAGCTATTTCTGAGCTTTTACGCGATCGTTTGCCATCGTTCGTCTTTTCCTTCCACAGTTCTTGTCGAATACCTATTCTTCTGTAAGAATTCTTTCTCTTTATTTTTCTTCATTTCCTTTCTTTCTGAGTCGTGGTTCACATAGTCAATGATGATTCTCTAGAGGAATTTCGGGAAGAACGGAAAAAAATTATCTTGGGTTGATTTAGAAATACCCCATGACCTTATAAATATATATTCTTTTGTTGAGGGTCATTGAATCCCAACCTTGTTTATAGATGAGTGTGGTTTCACATTTCCAATAAACCCTTTTTTTCTTCATTTCTGCAAATATTTTGACATCGTTCCAGCAAGAGTAGCCCCCAACACCTCGAGGGTTGTTAATGGTCCGAATAGATTGAATGAAATCTATGGGAGCCATATGGGGATTCCATAAATCATGTTCTGTTATAAATGGTCTATTGTAGGGGAGAGCACATGTTACTTGAAAACCAGACAAGCCGATAGGACTTTAGTATTAAATTTGCCTGAGTCCAATAAGGATTATTGGGATCATGCTTTAACAGTTGAGAATTGGCAACATGCCCCACTTGGGAATGGAATGGCCTACCATGGTCCTAGATGCCCTGAGTCATGGAATGGGATAGGTTGTTATTTCATTTCACGCCTTTCTTTACTGATTTCTTTTTCGATATATGCTAAATGCTACTGCTTATTGCTTTATTGCAGAAGGACATAAGAGAAAGTGCCCCAAAACGGGTGAAGTAAATTTGGAAGAACTCAAATTATTATTGGGTCTTAATCAAAGGACATGAAAAGATCATCCACGATCAGCTTATGTATTGCTAGAGTATAAAAGTTCCATAACCTCTTTTTTAGCTCGGCCAACAACTATTATGCCCTCAATTGCAATTGATTTGGAGAGGGATCCAGTGTCTACTACCTCTGTTATTGAGTCTGCTAGTATTGGTGATGGAGTTGCTACTTTTGGCACTTATTCTTCTTTTGACTCTGATCTTCCCAATTCTATCAGCATGGGAAAAAAGAAAATTCCCAATCTTCTGGAGGAGGACTCTACTGCTAATGCCAAGAAACCAGTTGAAACTAATGCCCAAAAAAAGAATGTTGAGGCTGGCAAGAAGCCCCCAGTCAACAAAGGTGATGAGTCTCCTCTTAGGAGACTAAGGAGAGGTCTTACTGATAAGCCAGTTGAGAAGGTTGTTAATGCCGATCAACTGGGACTGACTACTAAGGTCCCATCTGTTCTTAGCTCGTCTGTAGACTTTAGTCATAGCTTGTCTAGGAAGTTAATCAAAGCTGGTACCCTCTTAGACCATAGAGTTGCTACTGCCTCCATGTCCTGATCAAAACTATCGGAGAGGGCTACTCAGAGTTTAGCCTTGGTAGGTTTTTATATTTGAAGTTGGTTGGATATTGTTCATATATTCCTTGATTTGTACTGACTTGGTTCTGTTCTTACAGTTCCTGGTTGATTACAATCAAATGTTAGAGAAGGACAATCATCTACTTTCTTCTTCAGGAGAAGTACAGGAAGGCTTTGAAGGTCTTAAGAAATATTTGGAGGAGTCCAGACAAGCTTTGGAGACAAAGTAAATGATTTGGGAGGAAAATATTAGGGCTGCCGAAAAAGATGATAAAAAGATGATGAAACTCTGATTATTGCTACTTTGGCCTCCCCTCAAGATGAGCACAGAGCAAAGGCTGCTGAAGAGAAGGTAGTCAAACTGTCTGTTGATCTTTCTGTTGAGAAGTCTAAAAGAAAGAAAACCAGAGAGGCATCCTTTAACAAGGGTTGGTATAAAGCCATCTCTGCTACTTCTACCCAAATAGTGTATGTCAAGAATAAATTCTTTAAGGACGATTGGTCGGCAAGATTGAGGGAAGTTGGCACTGTTAAAGATTCAGAGCTGTTTCAGAGGCATGATCTAGGCTCCCCCAACATTGATGATGAAATTAATGATAATGCATGTTCAGGGGAATCCTATATGGAAATTGGGTCAATTGTTCCTCCATCCGATAAAGACGACGCTCATGTTGACTCAGCTACCCCTCTTGATGACCAGGAAATAAACCCTGAGGTAGAGAAGGATAAGAAGAAGGTGTAGACTTATTTGGTTTCTAGTCTTTGTATTTTCACCTTTCTTTTGTCTTCTTTTTATCCTGTTTTGATGTACCTTTTTGTAATGTTACCATCTATTAATGAAAGAACTTTTTCTTCAATTAACTTGTCATTTTTTTATGCCCAGCTATTGCTCTATCTCATAATATCGTTGATCAATTATTGCTTTAACTTTCAAGTTCATTACCAAGATGGAACAAATTGCTTCCACTGGTTTCGACCTACTCAAATGTTGTGGTAATTTGTTTAAAGTTGGTCACTTAGACTTGATAGATGAAGAATTAACAGACTTGCTCGACGCAAACGCTTTTGATCAAGGAAGGGATGCATACACTTATCTTCAACTCCTTCTTGATCGAGTTGTGGCCAATAATGTTGCATACTCTGAGATTATTGAAGATTTTTAGCAGACTATAATGAAACCAAAGCTTTATTGCATGTCGATTATGAAGCTAAGTACAAGGCATTGAGTGAAGGCTGGTGTTTTGAGAAGACTTGGAAAAATATGCTTTTTCATACAGGAAAAAAAAGTTATTGCTGAACTGTGAACTTGATGAATCTAGAGAGATCGCCAAGCACTTATATAAGTAAATCAATAAACTTCGGAATGAGTTTGAGACTTTAAAGTAGTCTTTTGTTAGTGGTTCCAATGAAGGTGCCTCCTTTTTGGATAATGAGAATTCCAGGCTGATGGAAGAACTTGGAACTGTGAAGAAATCCAAACTTGTGTAATCTTCAAGATAAAAAAGAACGAACCGACCAACTGTTGAAGAACTAGTACCAAGAAAACCTTAGTCGATGAGGCTGCCCAGCTGAAAACAAAGAGTCAGACTATTGCCAACTTGTCTACAAAGCTGGAAGCTAAAGACAAAGCCATTACCGATAAGTCCGTACAATTGAAGGGGAAGGATACTGTTTTGAATAAACTTCCACCGCAAGTTGAAAGGTTAACCTTTAAATTTCACAAACAACATAAAACGAAATGGATGGAAGGCTACAATGAAGCTTTAGGACATGTAAATGACCACCTTGCTCAGACCCATCGTGAAGGCTATAAATGGGGTTGGACGAATTACTTGACTTTGTTGAAGCATGATCGTAATAGCCAGTTGTGGTATTGGAACGAGCCTGGTCTTTTAGATTATGATAATTCCCCCTTCAAGTTTGATACTTCATGGATTCCTATTGATGCTATTCCCAAATGTCTGATCATTAAATACTTAGGGGACTATAGTTTACATGATGTTCATGAGATAGTTCGTCCTCCTCACCTGATCAATGTTACGAGCAACGACAATAAAAGAATGTTGAAAGATTTTAACTTTATTAATTCTCCTTATACTTTGGATGATCCTCCTACTGGAATGGAAAGAGTACAACCAGCTCAGCCGACCTCCAAAGCTCAAAGAAAACGTCATGTTATTCTCATATACTTTGTTATTCATTTGAATGTAATACAGTTTATATGAATGAAAATCCATATGTTTGTTTCGTTAACTTATGATTATTTTAATTAATCAGTCAACGTATGATTGTAATGTTATTGATTCTACTAATGCACTTAGATATATTAATCCAAATTTAACATTAGTTATCCGTGGTGACCAAGTGTATGAGGAATATATGTTTGTATTCCAGTATTTAGGAATGTTTACATGTCTTCCTGTATTTAACTTAGTCGGGTAAAACTTCTTTGTAACTTTTTTAGTTATATACGAAGTTTTACAGCTATTTTATTCTTGACTTGTCAATGACAAAGTCATACATGAAAAAAATTATTCTTGAACTTAGTCGAAAAGTCATACAGGAAGTTTGCATTTGAGGGAGAAATAATTATGCCTCGAGTTGTTGATGCATCTTGAATTTGATTTGATCGATAACTAATCGGCAAATAAGTTTGACCAACAGATATTTTTACTTGTTGTTTCTGTGTGATGTATATCGCCATACTCCGAAAAATAAAAAAATTTGAAGGGACTGAAATCAATATTTTATTGAAACTTGTATCATAGTCATATAAAACATAGATCAAAAGAAATACAATATTAAAAATCCCTTGAATCATTGATAATACTTTCGAAGGTTCTCGGTGTTCTAGGGTTTTTCTAATTCTTTCCCTTCCAAAGTCTCAAGTCGATAGGTTCCTGGTTGGATGACAACGGAAATGCGATACGGGCCATGATAATTGGCCTCAAGCTTGTTATTCTTCCAGATGACCTTCTTAAGAAGATAGTCACCTTCTTTAAGATTGGTCGGCTTAAACTTTTGTTATAAAAGCGAGCAGTTTTGTGTTGGTATGTAGCGTTTCTCAGGGAAACTTCTTCTCGAACTTTCTCTAACATATCTAGATCTAGTCGCCGCATCAAGTCACTAATTAGAGAATCAAAATTCAGTATCTCATGGGTTAGTAGGCCTATCTCGGTTGGTACCATGGCTTCTGTCCCAAATACAAGCATGTAAGGTGTTTCTCCAGTTGTTATTCTCGGTGTTATTCTATAAGCCCTAAGAACATAATGTAACTCATTAATACAGTTGCCTTTAGCTTCATTTAGCCTCTTTTTTGATACATTGAGCAAAGTCCTATTTGTTACTTCTGTTTGACCATTACTTTAAAAATGGCCTGGTGCAGAGTGGAGTTTCTAGATTTTAGACTGAACATTATGCTTCAAACTCATCGTTATCAAATTGAGTGTCGTGGTCCATAATGAAAACATAAGGTAACCCATATATGCATATAATATTCTTCCAAATGAATTTATACACTTTTTCATAGGGCATGTCAACCAATGGTTATGCCTCTACCTATTTGGTGAAGTAATTAACAGCAACGATAAAATATTTGAACCTACCTCTAGTGGTCGACAACGGTTCGACTAGATCAATTCAGGCATTTATGGTGAAGTTATGGATATTAAAGCAGCATCAGGCATTTTACAAATTGCAGAGAACTTCAGGCATTTATCACACTTTCTTACAAAGGCTGATCAACCCTCGTAGTCGGCTAGTAGTATCCTTAAGTGTTGATTAATTGGAGCAATGATCGACCAGCGAAATGAGCTCCATGAAAACCTTTGTGCACCTATTTTATCAAATCTTTCACCTTCATTGGATGAACAAAGAGTAGCAAGGAGATCGTTAATCCCCTTTTGTATAAAACTCCTTTGTCTAACACATATCTCGTTGCTTTATATCGGAGCTTCATGGCCTCTTTGGGATTAGGTGGTAGGATGCCATCCTCAATATAGGCTTTAATTGGATCCATCCAGGAAGGTCCCAAATCTATGGCAATGAAATTAACCATTAATTCCTCGCCCATGCTCCGATTAGCTAGGATCTCTATCCCGAGTTCAATTCTGGTTGCTGAAGCCAGTCGAGCAAGTGCATCTGCTCAGGCGTTGGCTATTATGAGGATTCTATTCATTCGTACAGCTGGAAACTTGGAAATGACTTCCATAATTTTGACAAAGTATCTGGTCATCAACTCCCCCTTGACTCCATACAAATGAAGCACCTGGTTAACCACTAACTGTGAATCGTTGTGCATCACTACTTGCTCGATGCCTAATGAAAGGGCCAAATCTAGTCCAATTATTAAAACTTCATATTCTGCCTCGTTGTTTGATGCTTTGAATTGAAACCTAAGTGCATATTCAACATCAATATCACCTGGAGTGTTGATTATTATACCTGCTCCACTTCCAGTTGCAAATGAAGAACCATCGACGTACAAATTCCAGAACGAAATTCAATATCTTCTTGCTCTATTCTACATATTTTTGGGCCAACTCCTGAGATGTAGATGACTCAAGTTGATCGGCAATAATTTTAGCTTGCTTTTGAGTTAAGCTCTCTTCTTTAGAAGTCTGCTCAGCAGATAAGTTTTACTGGTAGGGAACCTCTGGACAAGTGAATTCAATAATAAAATCTGCTAAAGCTTGGCCTTTTAATGAAGATCGTGGTTCGAAGACAATGTCATATTCTCCCAGCTCTACCACCTAGTACATCAATCTTCTTGACATCTCAGGCTTATGGAGAGCTTGCCGAAGAGGCGGGTCAGTATACACAACTATAGTATGTGCTTGAAAATAAGGTTTCATACGCTTAGAAGCTTCAATAAGTGCTAAAACCAACTTTTCCAAGCGTGGATACCTAATCTCGACTCCCCTGAACGCTTTGTTGGTGTAAAAAACTGGTCTCTGAATCCCATTGTCCGATCTAACCAAAGGCAAGTTAATCGCAGATTCAGAAATAACCAGGTATAAGTACAGTTTATGTCCCAATACTGGCCGGGATAACAAATGAGGTGATCCTAGGTACTTCTTTAATTTTTAAAAAGCTTCTTTGCATTCTGCATTCCACTCGAACGTCTTTTTTAACACCTTAAAAATGGTAAATACCTGTATGTTGCCGTAGACACAAATCTGTTTAAAGCTGCCACTCTTTCAGTGAGCCTTTGTATATCTTTCTTGCAAACTAGCTACTGCATTTTAATCAGACCTTTGATATTTCATAGATTAGCTTCAATGCCCATTTGTTTGACTATGAAACCGAGGAACATTCTTTCCTGGACCCCGAACACACACTTGGTCAGATTCAGCTTCATTTGATGCCTTTTCAGTTGGTCAAACGTTTGGCTAATATCGATGATATGATTTGAAGCTTTCTTGATTTTTGTTACCATATCGTCCATATAAACCTCCATGTTCTTGCCTACTTGTTCTTCAAAGACCTTGTTCACCAACCTTTGTTACCTCACTCCAGCATTTTTTAGCCCAAATGGCATTACGTTGTAGCAATTAGTTCATCGGTTGGTGATAAAAGTTGTGCTTTCCCTATCTTCTGATTTCATCTTAATCTAGTTATATCCAGTGTAGGCATCCATGAAGCTTAAAAATTCATGTCCCGACGTAGCATCCACGAATTGATCAATTCTAGGCAAGGGAAAGTAGTCTTTGGGGAAGGCTTCATTTAAATCAGTGAAACCTATGCACATCCTCCATTTATCATTCTTCTTTTTTACCATCACAACGTTGGCCAACCAGGCTGGATACTTCACATCTTAAATAAATTGGGTTTTTCGAAGTTTCTCGACCTCTTCGTGGATAGTTTGATTTTTCTTCAGACTAAAAACCTTTCGTCTCTGCTTGATCGACTTAGCATCCTTATTGGTATTGAAATCCATATCTGACTGAAAGTCTGAGGTCGTGTACTTAATAGGTACTAGACTCCTTAATGAGTAAACCAACACATAATCTCTATTCCTCTTCGAGTATATAAGAATGTGCTTCACAGCAGTCCAATACTCCCCACCTTAATTAAACTGCAATCTATTAACATGCCAATGGCATGACAAATATCTTGTTTAGTGCACACTATAACATACACGAGGTTGCCTACCGTTGAAGTATAAGGCATATTCCTCATCCTCTTTATCTTATTAGGTGTCCGAGGACATTGATCCTTAGATAAAAAAATTCCATGCCTCAATGGGAGAAACTTTTTTGGGGAACCTTGCACGTTAAACATTGTGATCACTGTAGATATAAGTAGTTTGGGACAAGCCCAACATCTTATTTTATTGATCACACAATATCTTGATTCCTAGGATATGCTTAGCTTTTCCTAAATCCTTCATATCGAACTTACTAGACAACCATAATTTTATATTAGATAATACAACCTCATTGTTCCCGAATAAGAGAATATCATCTACATAAAGTACTAGAAATACCACTATGTACAGAAGTTTCATCCAAACATTGATAAAAAAAATTAAAAAATTGATTTCTTGATTAAGCCGTATGTTCCAAAACCTTTATGCTTACTTAATTCCATAAAGCCAATTTGCACGCCCAATAAAGTTGTCAAAGGAAAGCTTAATAATTTTTTTTTTTCATTTGAGCCCTCATTCAATTTATCAAAACTAGTGGATTGAAAACCCCCGAAAATGAGAACAATTGGACTCTAAACACTAAGTGACCATTTTTTATTAGCAGGGCACCATAATAACTCATTCACTGGGGAAAAAAATATTAGATTCACATAATTATACACATGGGTACTAATTCAGACCTAATCTTTCGATCACATATTCCTTTTGATCTCACGTAAAAGTAAATAATACTTGAACCAAAAACAATCTATAATCGACATATATGTATTAACTACCAATTAAGGTTACATATAGTGTTTCGAAAATAATCTTCAAAAATGGATAATTAATTTTTAGTCATAAGAGCTAAGGGTGTGTTTGATACGAAAGTGAGCAGATGGCTTTGGTGGCAAAAAAATTATTGGCATATTTTTTCAAGGAAAAATTTATCGTGACAAATCTTATAATTCTATATAGGGCTCTTTGATAGCATTAAATTTTCAGGTGACAAATCCTATTTTTTAGAAAGAAATAAAATGTGATATAAAGAAGAACATGGTGTTAAAAAATATGATGTAAAAAAATATGTTATAAAAAAATTATGATAAAAATAATAATATGATATTAGTAAGTTGTGATAAAAAAAATTCTGTAAAAAATATCTTATAAAAAATCGGATGAAAAAAGACAAAATAAAATAAAATTTGATATGAAAAAATGGGATGAAAAGAAGTTGAAATGGAATAAATATGATAAAAAAACCCACTGATTTTAGCAAAATAAAAGAAACTAATATAAAATAAGTTATTATATAAAGAAACATATATATAAAAGAAATATAATATAAAAAATATGATGTAAAATAAATCCGAATATGAAATAATTATAAATAAGAATATGATATTAGTAAAATGTGATAAAAACATGTAATGTAAAAAAATCTTGTATCATAAAAAAATGTCATAAAAATTTCGGATGAAAAAAGGGTTTAAATATGTTATAAAAATAAATCATTGATTTTATCAAAAACAAAAGTGGGCGACAAAATTTTATTTGGGTATACCTAAAGGCAATTTTTTTCCAAAAAAGATGGAAAGTCATGGAAGATGGCAAGTTCGATAAAAAAAAATCATGACAAGTATTGGCTATCAGATGTACATAAAAATGAACCAAAATCTAATTTTCCACCTTTTTATATTTGCCAGAAATTATGTCTATCAAATATGCTTTAAGTACATTTTGCACATAGTTCACTATTTTTATATTCCAAAAAGCCACTTGCCTATTTTTTTTTGACAAACTTTTTTCTTTTGATAAATGACAATAGAAGAAAAGGTGTTTGTGAGTGTTGTATATAGTAAAGAAAAATGGAAACAAAATAACAGGGCTATAATATTTACACTCAATAAATGACTCCATAATATCCGCACTCCGTAATAACTTAGTAACACCATCGTATAACAAGTTTTCACTAACTTATACCACCAATGAGCACCACATATTTAAAGTTGATTTTTTTCATTTTCCCTCCATCTCTCTCTGGTTACGGTATTCTCTCTTGAAACTCCAAAATTTCTCAAGAATGACTTATTTCAACACAAGAAATACTCAAGAACAACCTACTAAGTCTCTCACATTAAGGTATATACATATAATTTTTTTTTTATATATCATGCATGCAGCTAGTGTTTGAAACCCATTATTGATTCAAAGTTGTTTTGAAATGAAATGACTTTGTAACTAAACTATTGAAAGAATAACCATTATACAATGATGCGAAATCTTGTCAAAAATCCTAAAAAACATACCAGTTTAAGTCTAAAAGTATAAATATATGCCATACATATTGAAAAAATATGGTCAATAACATCGGGGTCTCGATACCAAGAATGCTAGGTATTACTCAGGATACTCATCCCGATTTATACCTTAATTTTTTTAAAGATCATTCGGGATATACAGGGCACGATTGTATGTGATAAAACTAGGGTTATTTATAACAAATATCTAATATTTAATTATCATCTTAACCACGAATATGTAAAAAGTTAAATTACTCATAAAGTGCTCCGTTGATATAATGATACTGACTTGTTTAGGAAGCAATCGTTGTTTATAGCCTGACCAAAAGCTTTTGTAATCATCAGTTTTATGCAAATATAACGTTTTTACTTTAAGTTTTCAATGTTCTAATTTGTCACTTTAATCCCGAAACTCTACATTTATTATCGTTGGTCGTAGTCCGAGTATATTATACTTATTTTGTTGTTTGAATTCCGATTTATAAGTTATTTGTATATTATGATTTGCTTTAAAGAAGGTTGGAATATGATTTTTATATGCCGTTCAAACATATGACCAGCACGCTCGATGACGTAGCCTATATTTTAAAATGCAGTGTAGTTGGAACGCTAGTGTGGGGAGAAGATAGGAGAAGAGATTTACATCCCACCAAGGCCGTGGAACTTCTCGTTGAGTGTTTGGGAGTTACTATAGAAGAAGCCAAAGACATCATATGCTGTGCGACTTAATTGGATTGCCGACATGTTTCAAGAGAAATCGAAAGCGGGAGATGCTCCAACAAAGCAACTAAATTATTGTGTAAGGGCATATTTGTTGTACATAATAGGTTACACCGTTTTTCCTTATAAGATAAGAACAAAATTTTCGTATATTATCTGCAATTTATTTAAGAATTTGGATAAAATTTGTGTGTGTGTGGGGGGGGGGGGGGGGGGGGTTGCATGAGGCATGGGAATCCTATCTTATCTATACCCGCAACTTGCCTTAGGATTGTGGTCGAGATTGAAACAAAAAAGTGGGTGTCCTTTTTTCTACAAGTATGTATATATATATATATATATATATATATATATATATATATATATATATATATATATATATATATATATATATATATATATATATATATATATATATATATATATTTGTTGTGTAAGGGCATATTTGTTGCACATAATAGGTTACACCGTTTTTCCTTATAAGATAAGAACAAAATTTTCGTATATTATCTGCAATTTATTTAAGAATTTGGATAAAATTTGTGTGTGCGTGTGTGTGTGGGGGGGGGGGGGGGGGGGTTGCATGGGGCATGGGAATCCTATCTTATATATACCCGCAACTTGCCTTAGGATTGTAATCGAGATTGAAACAAATGAGTGCGTGTCCTTTTTTCTACAAGTATATATATATACATATACTGTTTGAGACATTGACAATGGCATTGTGCATTATTCATGTAGTCGTGGATTTATGAATACTTTATCGGGCTTGTAGTATGATTGAATATGGAATTTAGCAACACCATGCCAAGGATTGCTCGCTGGGCATTGGAACCTATTTCGCAGAGGAATTAGGTGGCACAACTTTATAGATATCGGGAACAACTCGGTGACTTGTCCTCTAATACCGTAAGTGCATTGTTTATTCATATTTTGGCATTATTGAGACTTTACTTCTTATTTATACTTTTCTTCAAGTTTGTTGGGACCCGTATCGTAACGAAATAAACACGTACCCATTCCACGGCATCTCCTTTTACAATGGTATATTGATTTGCTTTGACACGGGGGAGCCTTACTATCCGGACCGCATGCTGAGACAACTGGGACGTGTTCAAATCATTCCTGGAGACCCGATGACACCGATTATAGATAAAAGAGGAAATAAAGCTGTCCGTTATGATGCGATGTTCGATAATTATAAATGGTACCAAGATAATTAACAAGACTATTTGCTTGCAACTAACTCCCATTCAGAACCGATCTTGCTCCCTTGGGATTCAACCGAAGATTACATGACATGGTTCCTGACATACTCCCACCTTATCGTCCAAAATGCTGCTAATCGCCAAATCGGAACAAAAAAATCTTCACTCGTAATTTTATATTCATTTTGTACTTGCATATAAAATTTTATTTCAATATGATTATTTATTTTTAGTATGACCATGTCCGGAAGGTGATGGAGTTACTCTCTAAAAATATAAAAGATGGGGACAATGCTGATATTGCATCCATACTATAATTAGATATTGAAGCATACAACATCCTTACATCAATAAGTGGTATGGGAGTTTGGACCATAGAAAGATAATGAATAGAAGAAGAAAAAAAAAAGTTGTCAAAGATCGCGAGGAGGTTCCCAAAAAGAAACATAAAAAGAGAGAGGAAATGAATTATATGAACGCTAATATAAAAAAAAACTATAAAAATTATTTGGTATCTATATGACGAAAATCTTGTGCCTGATTTGGATACCATTAAACGAATGAGAATGATAACAATCAGGGATGAGGTGATGAATGAACACTTATTTAAAAAAATAATAAGGCTGAGTCAATATCGAGATACTGAAAAAGGCCTTCGTTGTTAGTAATTCGATACCGAATGGCCATGTACTTATTTTATCGCATTTTTTTGACCTAATCTTAATGGGTGTAAAAAATTATTGGATACTTCTTGTTAATCTTTGTGACTGTTTTGATGAGATGTTGAAGCCCAAATCAACAACATTTTGAGTTGATATTCTGACCAGTTTTCATGAATTATATGGGTTGATATGCTCCTCAAAAGTATCAAAGTGGTAAAAAAATGGTTGACAAACTCATATTTGTTGGGATCACAGGTATTTAGCCCCACTTTTAAAGATTTATTTGTATCTATTCCCACGTTTTTATTATTTTTGTAATTGATCCTATTATAACAACTGTAGGACATGTGTCATTATTTACAAAGATAAAGAGAGGCGGTTACAAGACGTTTGGGGGAGGTTTTGGTTAGTTATGAGATTTAATACAATTTAAAAAATACATGGAAGGGAAGTCTACAAAAATATTGGGCATGGGACTAAACCCAAAAAATAATATTTTTTTCAAGTTTGATTTGTGTTTATGTGGTGTGTTCGTTCACTAAGAGGGTATGTGAGTAGTCACGAGAATTGAGAGGGTTTTGCTGAAATGAGTGCGAATTCCTTTGTTTATTTAAAAAACTATTATATATGATGTGGTGATAAATATCATATGTAATCTTAATTTTTAGTGTGGTATTCGATTAAATGTTAATTAAGAAATTATGGAGAGATTTTTTTAGGATCAAATATAAAAAAGTCTCCAAAATACTTTTTAATACACATTTAATTAAACCTTTTTATTTTGTATTAAAAAGTTCCTTAAACACCCATTTAACTAATATTCTCTTGCTTTTAAAGGTCCGCGCCAGTGACATGATAAAAGACTTTTTGAATCAAAATAAAAAAAAATATGAATTAAACGTGTATTAAAAAATATTCGAATGAGTATTTAGTATATTCCATTTTTTAAAATCAAATGACCCGGTAAAAATTTGTTTTAAAAATAAAAAGTGTGTCCATACCATTAGGGCCCATTGGTTAACTATAAAACTAGAAGACAAAAAAACCATTGTAAGGCACGAAGTGTAAATTGAAAGATAAAGAGGGGTAGTCTTAGCATCAATAATATCCATAGGACTCTACGTGGTAGCGTTCATGGCAAAGTTGGCGGCCTATAAATAAGGACGTCTGTAATGTAACCGCCAGTTTTCGCAATAAACCTAGGGCAGCGTGAGGGTGCTCTCCCACACACCACTCCCTCTTACCTTTTCTCTTTCAAAAGCTGTTACAAAAAAATGGGAGTTTCATTCAAGGTTGCTAAGACCGGGAAGAGATACCGTCACAAATACACAGAAAATGGCTCCCCAACCCCAACCCCAACCCCAACCGAGCCTCGCCAGATACAAACCGAGGTAAGCACATCAATATATAGCACATGTTTTGTTTCTCTATCTATATTTCACATTTTTGTATCTGTATGTTACCGGCTTATGTACTCATTATTTCATGGCTATTCATTTTTCCTCTAGGTAACCGTTAACTATCCCTGATTTTTGTTCACCGTTTCCAAAACACGTTTCATTTTGTCTAAATGCTTATTTTTCACTCAGTTAGGGTTTTGTTTGACGCACCTTCTTATAAATAATTATCTGTGTTCAATATAAGTATACGGCAACGGTAAAGTTTGTTTGAGAGTGAATACATGCCTGTGCTTTTCAATAACTAGCCTATGTTTTATTTCTCTATTAATTAGTGACATTTTTGTATTTGTATGTCGCCTTTGTACTATTTTTTTATGGCTATTCATTATTTCTCTAGGTAACCATGAACTATCCCTGATTTTTTTTTCACTGGTTCCAAATTGTGTTTCATTTTGACTAAATACTTATTTTTGTTGGACGCACCTTTTTGTGTTGTCACAGTAGTGGTAAAGTGGTAAAGTGTGTTTGAGAGTGAACAAGTTTTTGATAAACGAAATAAGTGTTCCCAATTATGCTGATTATAGAGGTAAAGTGACACTTCTAAATGATGGATCTTAATTTTGCATTCCTTATCTTACTGTTCTAATATTAGTAAAATAAGGAATATTTTATCTTGGTGGTATTTTAGTGTTTGTTCCATCTAGAGTAGTCCCTTGTACACTGAGTCCCTTTGACCTTTCTAGTCTTGTAACCTCTCACGTGTAATCTATTGAATATGAATATAAATTGAGAGATTGCAAGTGTTGTGTAAGATTTCCGTTGTACGTGTCATTCATCAAATTGCTATATACAAAAAGTATTGGAGCGTGCATGTGGAATGAGAATGAGCTTACTTTTGTATATTATTTTTATGTATTTGTTATTTATTTTAGTGTTCTACATTAGAATATTGAATATCCTATATGAATATTCCCATAATTATATAGCGGTATGACAACATCTGTCCCATTTAGACTAACTTGTTCATCAAGTCCCGTGGTCCTATATATAGTTTTAGAGCATCTTTAGAGGCCTAACAAAAATTGCTTCCATAACCAAATTTAATAACATTGTTTCAAAACAACCCTCCCGTGGTCTAATTAAAATTTAACAACCATGAAACGAATTATCAAATTAGGTTGACGAATAACTTATATGCTTTCTCCATCCGTTCGCACCATATTTTGGCAATTACTTCCGGCACAACCCGTTTATCATATATGTCGATTTCAATTAGCCATCTTTTGTTTGTTTGATTTCCCCATATTCTTTGGTTTTGGATATGTGAATCTAATGGGCGAGACATTTGAGTCATATTTTATTTGTCTTTGGCTAATAGTTTTAGTGGATGGGTGGGTTAATGAATAAAGTGAAATCCATAACTAGACGATGAAGAACTCTTCAGTCTAATTTAGGAAGAAGAAATGTTATTGGGTTTTTCTATACGGGTGACTGTAAATACCAGATCTATATTTTCGGGTTGAGGTTGACGTGTGACGTTGCCCTCAACAAAAAGATGGGCTCAATTTGTAATTTATATACAAAAATACGAATAATAGTCTATGTGTCCATAACGTATTCGTGTCCTACTTTTTCATTGTATACCAAAGAATATTTGACCAATGGCGATTTTCTTTAAAAATAATGTGGAACCTTATGCCTCGCTAATATAGACTTCTTGAAGCTTTATCTCACGATTTTGCCATAAGAGCTTCTAATTAATTGTATATTCTCGAATTTCTACTTTAATTGTTCACATCGTTAATGCAGGCCCTCTTACATTGTATCCGCACACCCCTTTTTGTCACTTTTAGTGAAATTTACTTGCCAAAAGTTTAGCCTTCTTCCGATGACTTTTAAAGCTGTTTTAAGCTTTCCACGAAAGGTATTGATAAATGGATACGGCACTGTGAGATTCTTTAATTGAGACCTGAAAAGCCTTTTCCAAGACTTATGCTGGAACAATTAGTCACAGTTCTAGGGTTTCAGTTTGGGATATACAGGTCTCAAGAATATAACACTATAGTTCCTTGTCATGCAATTTAAGATTTTTTATAGCTTTAAAATCATGATTTGATCCTCATGTACGTTTTCATGCCGATCTGCCACAATATAGATGTAAAATATGGTTTATAGCTGGGTTTTGTGAATTACTAGTATTAAATATAACAAAAGAGGTTTAAGTCCTCTTTAGGAGGTATATTAGAGTAAGTGAAGGGCCTTTTGGTCTTTAATGCTTTCCTAGTTGGAGTAGGATTACGTCTAGTATAAATAGGTGATGATGTAAATAGATTACTTAATAGTATAAATAGGGTTTATAGGCTTTGGCTTTTATTAGATCCAATTGGTGGTTTTTGCATCAACTTATTGCATAGGAGTGTCTGGGTTTCAACATTATCGAACTTCCAACTACATTCAGTGCCAATCTTGCCTATCTTGCATGAACGGACTTCCTATTTTTTACTTAGTGATCATCATTTAGATGTTGGAACTGTAAGTAGAATTGTTTTTGACTTTGTTTTAAATTTACTCACAATTATATTACGATCTTCTAGAGTGTATCATCTTTTACTTTCTATTTTCCTTTTTCTTCATGGGACCAAATTTTTATTTAGTTGTTAGTCCATTGCTTACATTTACTATTTCACCTTTTTATATCGTTCTGATTCTTCATCTCTTCATGAAATTCACTGTGCCTTAATTTAAATATGGAGTATAACACTTGATCTCCTCATCAATCATGCTACCAGAATTTAACTTCTGAACGTCTTTTCACATAGGGTGATCTTGCTGGAATAGGAGATAGAGTTGCCAATCCTTCAAGTGCTTTGGCCAAATCTGAGTCTCATTTAGTTTCACAAGGTGATGTAAATAGCTTTTATAGTGTAATAATGTGTTGGAAGCTCTTCCGTATCTGACCGTCTGTTTTTCAGCAGAGCATGAAGTTTCCTTTTCACTGAACTTGTTTCCAAATGGATTTTCTGTTGGAAAAGCGAATGAGGTGAGAAATCTTGGCTCTTGAAAGTCAAATATTGTTTGGTCATCTATTAAAAGTCTACAATCCCTATTTTTGCAGTTAAATCACACTGTACTTATGCCTTGTCACCCATTCTTTCAATTTACTGCTTGCATGACTTTGCCGGAATTTTGCAGTTACCTGATGATGTTCCCAAGCAGTTGCTTCCCTACGACAGGGCATCAGAATCACTATTCTGCGTAAGTATGCCTATTCCTTTTTAATGCAATGGTAAGCTTGGATTATATTCCGACCTTTTAAACGAATGCATATATTTATATTTTATTTGCGGATGTTATTGAATTAGTAACTGATATGATTTCATTTCATTTACAGTCCCTTTTCTAGGAAGCAAGTTCAAATTAATGGTTATCTTGTTGAAAGCTTCGCGGGCTGACTAAACCTAGACAATCGTTTCTTCTTTTCCCCTTTCCTGTTGGTCCAAAAACAATGATTATTATACAAGTTAGACCTTGAACCCTGATGATGTTGGGATAATAGCAGTTTGAACCATGAGGCTATACTTGCTTTGCTAGTTGCCACGTTTGTTATTCTTTCCCATGGACGAAGATACATTGATAGGATTGGTGTCAACTCGGCCTTATCAATAATATTAAAATATTCCACATTTGATTTATTTTCCTTCTATGTAATTTTTAGAAATGAAAGAATTGTGTCAGTCTTTAATCTACTAAGAAGGAAGATCCTGAGATACGATCAATGGTTCAAAGTGTCGGCCGAGTTGACTCAGAATTGTGTCGGTCTTTAATCTACTAAGAAGGAAGATCCTGAGATACGGTCATGGTTCAAAGTGTCGGCCGAGTTGACTCAGAATGCGGCCCACCGAACCGATAACGAGTCACGAATCAAAGAAAAAAATATCGTAATAAATTGTTAAATCTCGTGCCGATATCTCCCCGAGATGAGGGTTTTTTAATTGGGGGGGGGGGGCGTTTGGTAGAAATAGAAGAAAAAAACAGAATTAATGAAAAAAACTTACATTTATTAGTTGATTTGACGGAGAAATATTATTTCTGCTATAAATCATGTGTCGGCTATATGTATTTGACACAAACAACAATCTTCTTCATTTTCTCCTTTATTTTGTTTCAATTTCATCTTCTTCTATCAAAGTTGGCAGAAAATCATCCCCTGTGTAAGCCGAAACCCTAGCTTCCTTTTCCCTTTCTTTCTACCATGTTGCACCCCTCTTTTGCAAAAACCCTCGTTCTTAATTAATTTTTTTTCCCTCTTTAATGTCTACTAGTTGCGTGTTGTTTGTTTTTAGTTTAAGCATGGCATTTTTGTTTGTTTTAGACACGCGTGTTTATGCCTTGCGCCTTTTCCCACATCTTTAGCCGCGCCCTATTATTTTGTACAACATTATGTTTTTGAAAACATTTGTACCATATAATTTTGTTCAATGTATTTTTGTTGAAATAAAATCTGTTTTGGTATTAAAAAAAAGGTTGTAAAAAAACTTTAATGTTTAGAATTCTTAAACAAAATGTTTTGTATTAAAAATATTTAGAATTCTTGAAAAAATGTGGTTTATTATGGAATATTGAATCTGACAAGTCCGTCGTGCTTCAGTATAACCAATTGTACAATCCAATGCATATTAAATGATGGTGTTTGAACGCATCTGATTGGTCCACATTGTTAATCTTATTTTTTTTTAAAATTCTATAATTTTTTCTGAGTTTTTTGCGGTATCTAAATAGCGTATCTTTGTGTATCGTTCGATACCACGATCGAGTTGAAAATCGGGTGTTCGATACCGGGACCGATACCGAGACTTTGAAACATACGTTGAAAAGAAACGCTTCAGTATATACTCTTGATGATTAATAATACCCAATGAGCAATGCTGAAAAGAGAATATCCACAACCTTATTCCTAGAAAAGCTTGATCTTCATCAAAATTTCAATGGCTAAACCCCCATCCTGTTAGATTTTGTCACCAACGCTCAATTAACTAAACGCTCCTTATCCAGAACAATTTTTCTGTGTAGAGTCATCCATGCTTTTAGAGGCAAACATCGTGGCTTCCTTTGTCAATGCTGGAGGTAGATACTTGTCGATTATGGCGATGGAGAGTCGTGTCTTAGTTTAATTCAGAATCCCCGACTTGTTCATAAGAGAGGTGGAAGTACGTTGGAAAAGTGTTTTGATGTGGATCCTCAGGTTTAATTGATTCTCATGAAGTTGCAAAAGTCTTTTCCTAGTGCCACTTGCCTAACTTATTGTTGATGTTGGATAGTGTCAAGACCAGTAAATATTGAAATGGACTTGGATTTAGCAAGGAGAAAGGTTAGCTCGTGTAGTAGATGCATTGCTAGATGAGTCTGTGTAGGTGAGGAAATTCTTCCTAAAGGCTTTAAACGAGGACTAAGGTGGGATTTTGTCTGAAGGCTTTAAACAAGAGATGGATATCAGGTTAGGGAAGAACTGGGCTGAGGTGGGTGGAGTGGAGGCACACGATCTAAATGGGTCTATTTTTCTCGTTGTGAGGCTGTGAAGATGCCGAAGAGGACCTTCATTGCCAAAGCCTTGAAGTTTCATTGTGGACCAGTTGCTTTTAGATTTGTAGATTTGTAGCACCCATTGGCAGGTTGTCATGGGGAGGGACTTGAGTCGGCCTTGCATTTTATAAATCCACTTTTTGGGGGTACCGATCCACATGTGGATGCCGGAGAAATTTCATTTGATTGAAGATGGCGCGGTGGGTTTTGGCGAGTCGACGTGGATGGTGAGACATTGTCTAATGGGAGAGAAATTCAGTTGGGTAGGTTTAGGCCGTGTGGTGGTGAGCATAATGGGCCAAAGTATAGAAAGGCCTCAATTTTGCCCCAAAATATTTTAAGAAGTTGGGGTTGTTTTAGCCCAAAGGCATTGGTTTGTCCCTAAATATTTTAAGAAGGATGGGTTGTTTTTAGCCCAATGGCAGTTAAAATGCCGAGGTGAATCTGATGGGATTTTGGGGAAGTATGGGCCAACCGGGATGAAATGGTTTGAGCCCAAAATTGTGATTGTTCAAGGATGTTGTTAAAGGCACTTTTTTTGTTCTTCCAAACCCCACATAAAATTTGAAGTCACCAAGGTTCTAAAAGGCGTGGTCGAGGCATAGAGGTCAAGCCTTAGGAGCCTCGGCGGGCCTAGGCGTAAAAAGGCGTTTTTCCTTTTTTTATTATTTTAATTATTCCAAGGGTAGTAATATAATAAAATAGTACATATCTTGAATTTTGAAAATATATCCGTATGTTTGGTAGCCATCTTTCTCATATTCATGCTCCATAACCAATATTTATCAACTAATCATTTTTTTTTTTTTTAAAGTGTGCCTTAAGCCTTTTACCAAGAATAAGGCGTAGGAGATGCGTTTCTCTCAAGCCTCAAGCCTAGGCGGGCCTAGGCGGAGCCTAGGGGGGCCTTTTAGAACAGAGGAAGTCACTAATCACACCTAAAGGGGATACTCCATTTTTAAACTTTAGAAAATAAAATCCTTAACTTACCTAAAACTTTTATTTTCAACCCCACAACAATACACGCTATTACTTTTCAACCCATCTAATTCTAACCCTAACCCAATTACCACCACCACTTTAACCCTAACTTCGCTGCCGCCATCACCACCAACCACCACTCTCTCTCTCTATCTCTCTCTACCAATCCCTTCCGCTGCACCGAGTGTACAAAATTACTTATGTTCTTTGGGTATCATAGCCATGTATCATGTGCGATGCATGGTGATAAAGATCAATATGAACATTTATTTAATAATGCATAAATAATTAATTTAGGTTTTCTATTTAAAAAATGACAAATTATTAAGATAAAAAATGAACTTATTTTTTATTTTTATGTTAATAAATCAAATTTATAATAATTTGATGTGAAAAGCGGAGGATTGGAAAGTTTTATAATAAAACAAATATATTGAGTTAAAGTAATGAACAAATTTGAACAACTAGTTTAGATTGAAAGTCTTGAGTGCGATCTGATACAAATCAACTTAAAGGAAGCATAAGTGTGTCGAAATGAAAGCAATGGACACATTTAAATTTAAACGCAACGGAATATTTACATGAGGAAATATATAAAGATTTTTCTCATTCTCTCATACAGTCATAACTATTTTGTCCCCCAAGCGTATATATAGGGCTACCAAGAATTGGTGGGAAACTAACCTATGACATAAAATGTGATGGATTGACCTAAGCCATGACATCACAAGGCGATCTGTCTGGACTATTCTCATTTTCAAACACTAATGTTGCAATAAAAAACAATATTTTCAATTAAAAATATATGTCGTCTTTGCCCCGATTTATCTTATAGCTTATACATTATAAAAATAAGTTTCCATTTTTGCAAAACTTAAAGTTGATTTTTTTTTTTATAAAAGTTAACTTTGTGATTATGGATAAAAGGGAATTCCGTATAAAAAAAGTGTTATCACTTATAAATTGTTAGAAATAAGTTCCGTTTGAAAAAAATCTGTGTTTTGAAGTTAATTGATTCTTTTAGTCATTTGTTTCCTTTGAAATATCTTTTAGTTAAAGTAATCTGATTATTTTGTGTGTGTTTTGTTTTAAAAGGGAATTGAAGTTTGTTTAAGTTTATTAAATTCAGATTTTTAAGTTTTCATTGAACAAAATCTATTTTTTTAAAGTAATCTAGATTTTCTATTCTTTTCTGTGTGTTGTTTCAAAGTGAATTTAAGTTTACTTCCAACTCTTTTTTTCCAAAAGTTGTCGGATTGCAAGGAAGGAAAATCTTATAAAAAGTGAAAGAATATCTGATCCAATTGAATTATACTTGTACAAAAACTTAACTTAGACATCATGGATAAAAGGTAATTTTGTATAAAGCAAAGCAAAAAAAATAAGTGTTATAGCTTATACATTATAAAAAATAAATTTCCTGTAAAAAAGCTTGAACGAAATCTGATCAAATAAAGGTAATTTTGTTTTCCCAAATTCCCAAATTTCAAACTCATATGGGTATGGATAGGGCTGTGTTTTTTTCCGAACTTTCCAATTTCCGATCCGATTTTTTCCGAATTTGGAATGAAATTTTAGTTTGTCGATTTTCGATTTTCAGATTTCCGATTTTTCCGAAAAAAATCGGATCAGAAATCGGAAATAATTCTGAATTTCCGATTTTTCCGAAACTACGCCGATCGGATTTTTCCGATTTTTTCCGAATTATTTTTCGATTTCCGATTTTTCCAATTTTTTTCCGATTTTTTGAAAGTTTCCCATATCCCACATCGGTTGGGAGAGGGAGAGGGCTCCAAAATATGCCCTATAAAAGGAGAGTATCCTCCTAACTTCTACACAAATGAAACAATGGGCCAAATCCTCATGTATTTACATGTTGGGTTAAGCCATTTTCTTTGTTTCTTTAAAATGAGAATTTCGAGTAATCGAAAATCCGTATTTTATTTTTTTGAAATTTTGGAATTTTCGAAATTTATGGATTTTTAATATATTTTGTGAATTTCCGATTTTTTTTCCGATTTTCCGATTTTTCCTAATTCGTTTTTTTTTTTAATTTTCCAAAAAACTCGGATTGGAATAGTTTTTTTTCCCGAAAGAGGCGTTTTCCGATCCGATCCGATCCGATCCGAAACATAGCCCTAGGTATGGAGAAAGCAATGGATGGATTTTTTTGGTTAATGACCCGGGCTGAGACTTTCTGGCAACTTGTACGTCCAGATTCTGATGAGTTGGTGGCATGAACCCCAAACACGAGAAGATATATATATATTTTTTCTTCTTTGTTTTTTCTTTTTATTTCTGTCCTCTTGTCCTCTTTCAAACGTTTCTTCTATTTTCTCTGTTTTTCTCCACTTTTCCATTTTTGTTCATTATATTTTTTTAATTATTTATTAATTTTTTTTGCGCCTCCTTTTCTTTTTTGCAGTATAGTTTTTGTGCTTTTTTTTTTCGTGAATTTTATATTGTGATGAATCAAAATAAAATGTGTCAAACCCCTTGGATTCTTTCTATTTTATAGAGTTTTTGAAAAATTTGTGATTAGGGAGTGATTTTGTGGCCATTTTTTTGTTTTATCTTGTGAGAGGGCATATAGACCCGTGGGTTTCTTTTTGTGTATACTTTCTGTGTATGGGTTCCACCCCCTTGGAGTTTTTTTCTTTTTAATGAATTTGTATTTATGAAAAAAATAATATTTTTGCTGATATTGGTTAATATAAAGTTTTCATTGATTTTTTGAATTTATAACATTAATATATTTAAAATATAAATAATATATATTCTCTGTAAACAATGCGCCTTACTTTCATCAGATGTGCATCTCGCGTAGCCCCTCAAGACTAGGCTCTAAGGACACCTTTGTGCCTTGGTGCACCTTGTTTCGGCCTTTCCCTCTAGATGTTCAGCCTTCCCCTTAGGAAGCACTTTCACCAATTGACAAGTTTTTTTGCGGACATATGTCTCTATTTGGCAGCTTCTTCTCAGGCAATATGGCCAACTTTAGCCCTATATGGCCCAATACGTTTTGAGCTATCTCAACTTTCTCCTAATCGGCCTTGACGATCCCTTGACTCTCTCCAGGGAAGCCATCATTGGAGCATTTTCCTTGAGCAACTTGTTGACTCTAGCTTTGTATAAAGTGATTGTTGATTTTGGGAATGCAACGAGTGCGATGAACACAGGAGAAGGGTTGGCTCCCGTTTGGCCCGATAAGGCTTGAATATAGTGATCGCAAGAGAGGAAAGAGAGGGCAACAAAAAAAAACTTTTCTCTAATATCAATAATTAATTCTAATGGTCTAAATGGATGATCGAAAATCCGAATCCGCTCGGTATTCAAATCCGTTTTTTGCGGATATTTATCCGAATATAAATTCGAAAGATCGGATTCGGAATTTATGGGAAAAACGGATTAACGGATTAAAGGATGCATATCCGAATATTAAGGTATCTGTCACGGATAATCCATATCCGAAGTGACTATATGTAATTATGGATATCCATTTTGGATATCCGCATCCATTGTGTTATTTATAATTTAAAATTCTAATTTATATATATATATATATATATAGTGGGTGGTGGGTGGGTAGGTCGGCAGGTGGGGCGGGCGGGCAGATAGATAGATAGAGTGGCTTTTTGATGAAAAAAATTGGAGATTGTAGGCAGGCAGAGAGATAGATAGATAGATAGAGTGGCTTTTTGATGAAAAAATTGGAGATGAACATTCATTTTTTTACTATTTGAAAAAATGGTATCTACCGGGGTCTACACCATAAGGAGTCTATATATATATATATATATATAATCTTATTATTTAGACCTTTGATTGCAAACAATCTAAATCATTCTTAATGTATAAACACAGTAAAGAAATTCTTGCCCATCATCTCTAGTGTTATTACCATCTTCCACTCCGTCTCTATTTTTTACATTTTTGTCTAAAATTACGATAACTTTAGACATTTTTCTTTTTGTTGACATATTCAACGACTCGTAGATAGTGTTGGTGGGACAAATTAAATTACATTGATACTAATAAGTCTTTCTTCCTTTCTATGTTCACTAAAATGCTTTCTCAAATTATCATTGACTTCATATGACCCATTATCAGGTTAATAAAGGGGTACTCAGTATGCATTAATTTTAGTACTTGTTTTTATGCCTCTTAAAATTTGATATTCTATTTTTCTCTAGTCATTTTTTTAATTTTTAATTTTATTTTTTAAGAGGGAAGACCCCCATTTTATTGATAGAAAGGTAGAAAGCCCTACCAAGGTGGAATTACAAAGAGATAAAGAACAAACTTTAACAAAAAAATAAATTACTTTAGAAGCCTAATTGAGGGAATGCCTTGTAATTCCATCCTATAGCATTGATCTCTGATAATCCCTCCTGAACCTACCACACCTGGATTCTTTTTAGAGGCCCCATCTGTATTGAGCTTGAATTGAAAGTCGAATGGCTTCAACCATTTGACCATGAAGAAGGAAGGGGGGCTAGGCTCGGATTTGATGCTGAAAAGATCTTTAACATCTTCATAGGCCTTAGATTTGGATTTGAAAGATGTATTTGAAGAGCACACATACATAAACTTGAAGACATTGGAGATAAATCTTCTTGCTATCCATAATGATTCCTTCAAAAACATTCTGATTTCTGGAAATCCATATCTCCCAAAGAATGATCCCTGGCAATAAAAGGAGAAGATATTGAATGTAATCAACTTTGGAAGGTCTTATCCACCAAAAGTCAGCATTTGATTGAGATAGTCTGAGTATAGCTTGAGGTCAAAGATGTTAGCAAAGAAAGACCATACTTCTGAAGCTAGAGGGCCATCAATAAAGAGGTGATTAAAAGTTTCTGATTGATTTTTGCAACATCTACAAATAGAAGCTGTGATATGTGGTGATAGCATTTCCATAGGAATATAGAGATTTTTGGAAGAAAATCTTTATTCCATATGGATTTGCATAATATAGATGAACTTCTAGTTTTCTTGATTGATTGCCAAGCAGATTTTGTAGTGAAATCTCCATTTGAGGTGAGAGACCAGTATAACTTGCCATTGATCTCTTTAGAATGCTTAATAGCCTCCTCCTTTACTTGAATCATCCTTTGTTGAGTTTTGGATCTGCTACCTGAGACATATAATGTCCTGCATTTTAAAAACTCATGACACAAAATGTTAGTATTAACTGGGTCCACCACAACTTTAAATTAGAAGTTTTGGTGAGATTTGCCAAAGATTTAAAACCAAGACCTCCTTGTAAAGGAAAACAAAGCTTATCCCGTTTAATCCAGTGGTGTCTCTTACCAAACTTTAGAGAATTTCCCCATAAGAAGTTGCTGAATAGAGAGTGGATGTGATTAATGATACTTGCAGGTGGTTTCAGAGCAGCTATGTGCAATGAATAGGGATTGATCCAAGGACTGAAGATATTAGGATTTTCCTGCCATTAAAGGAGAGGAATTTGGATTGCCATCCCTCTAATTTGCATTGAAATCTATTAATCAAATCATCAAAATGGGAATGTTTATTTCTCCCATAAAAAATTGGACATCCCAAGTATTTGAGGGGAATGGATTTTTTTGGAGAATTTTGTGATACCTTCAATAGCTTTTATCCTGCTTTTCTGAACAGAATGATGAACAGTAAAGCTACTTTTGGAGTAGTTTATAACAAGGCTTGAGCCTTTTTCAAATCTCTTTAAAAATTTCATCAGGTTTCTTAAGCTTTGAGTACCCCCATTACAGAAAATTATTGTATCATCAGCAAAACTCAAATTAGAAATAAGAGGACAACCTCTTGGATGAGAGAATGGCTTGATCTTTCGTTCCAAAATGAGTTTGTGAAGACCTTGATTTAAAGCTTCAGCAACAGTAGTAAGCAACAATAGTAAAAAGCCCTGGAGAAAGTGGATCTCCTTGTTTGAGTCCTTTAAAAGACTGAAAATACCCTGCCACCTGACCATTAATGAGAAGAAAAAACCAATTATTTGAAACTATCCTCCATATTCTGTCAATCCACACCTCTGAGAACCCAAATTTTCTAAGCATTTTAGTGAGAAAAAGCCATGAAACTCTGTCGTATGCGTTTGACATATCTAATTTGACAACCACATTTGATCCATGAGCCTTTCTACCAATGAGGGACATCATCTCTTGGGCTAAAATAATGTTCTCAGATACCTGCCTCTGCCTTTAATAAAATCTGCTTGAGAAGGACCAATAATAGAGGGAAGAATGTTTGCAAGCCTTGAAGCTAGAATTTTTGTTATAATCTTAAAACAAAAAGTACACAAGCTTATTGTCCCTGAAATCATTACAAGATTTGAGGGCCTGAATTTTTGGAATAAGGACTATATTTGTACTAGTCCAGCTGTTGGGAAGAGCCCCTCCTGAGAAAAAGAAAAGCACTGCATTTATGAGGTCAGTTTTAATGAAATTCCAGAATTTTTGGTAAAAGATACCATTGAATCCATCAGGGCCAGCACAACTATTAGCATTCAAATCTAGGACAGCATCGTGGATTTCTACTTCAGTGGGATATTTATCCAATTCCATGGCTTGAATGGGCGTGATCCTAGCAGAAATAGCCTCAATTAGATCATCTTCCTCCTCAATCTGGTCTGCTTTGAAAATATCTTGAAAGTGAACAGCAAACTCCTTTTTAATGTCTTCAATATCTTCAATCCATGTCCCTGCTTGGTTTTTAATCTTGTGAATAAGAAGCCTAGAGTGTTTGGCCCTCACTGAAGCATGAAAGAATTTTGTATTTGAATCCCCATCAAACAGCCATTTTCCCATCATTTTTTGATGCCAAAAATCTTCTTCCATTTTCAAAGCCCCAAGAAGATGAGCCTGGGATTTGGACATCTCAATTTTATTGAAATCAGAAGGATCTTGCTCATAAGAGCATTCTTTAATGTTCAAATCAAATTCACATTTTTGCACCAGGTCAGACACATTACAGTTTTTTTTCTCTGTTCCAGCTAGTAAGATCCTTCTTTAATCTTTTAAGCTTAGAGGAAAAGAGAGCAATAGGTTGCTAGTCATTGGTTTGGACCAAGTACCTTCAATAACATCATTAATATCTGGTTTCGAACACCAAAAATTAAGAAATTTGAACTGTTTTGGTCCATCATCCAACTGAGTTTTGATAGAGAATAAAAGAGGGGAGTGATCTGAGCAGGCTTTGTTAAGATGCGCTAAGGAGAAGTTTGGAAATGTAGAACTCCATGATGGAGAGATTAATCCCCTGTCAAGCCTTGCCCAAACCTTGCCTGTGTGTCGAAAGTTGTGCCAAGTGTAATTAGATCCTGAATACTTAACCTCCATGAGGCCTGCATTTGAAGTAAACAAATTAAAATCTTCAACAGCTCTCAGGTTAATCCTTCCCCCACCTTTCTTGTCAGAGCTTCTAGAGATAACATTGAAATCACCCATTATGAGCCATGGATAGTCTGCAACACAACTTTTGTGAATCGCACTTAGCATAGACTATTGAGAGGCAAACAGTGTTAGGCAACAAAGCATGCTTCAATTTAATCAACATGGATTGATCATCCATAAGGATCATGTCACAATTAAAACCAAACCTCCATAGAAACCAAATCTTACTATTTGAGTTTGAGATACCACCTTCAAAATTAACTTCTCTCCTAAGAGCATCAATCTGAGTAGATTTAGACTTTGGTTCCAAAATAGCAAAAAAAGGAAGCTTATACTTATGACACATCTTTTTGATTCTTCTTTTGGAAGGTTTATTGGATATGCCTCTAATATTCCAAACGAGGAAGTTAATCATTGAAAACCAGCTGCTTTAGAAGTTTTTATGCTCTTTAAGGCTGCTCTGATGAGCCTCTTGAACATAGGGTCAATGGGAATGAAAGTGTCTTTCTTTGTCTTGGTTTTTTGAGGCTGATCTATATTGATTTGATCATCTTTCTTCAAGTTTCTTGCAGCCAGTTTCTTCCCAATATTTTCTGAGAACAAAATTAGCTCCTTTATCATTGGAAGTCCTTCTGCATCAGGGGCATTTTCATTGTCCGAAGTAGAGATATTAGCATAGAAGTCATGATCCTGTTTCTTTGGCCTTGCAGTATCGTTGGGAGGTAGCATAACAACATCCATGATTTTAGATTCTTGATCATCCAGTTCTTCATCTTGAATTCTGTAAATGAAGTTTTGAATGCTATTGCTCAGGTTTGAACAAATTTTTTGGGGAGGGTTTTGGTCTTGATTTTGGATGGGACAAGTTAATGATAGATTGATTTGATGGTTGTATGGGGTATATGTAGGTAATTTGATGGGGGGGGGTGAGTTTTTGAGTAGGCTTTGGATCAGAAAGATTAAGATCAGGAGGGGAAGCAGTAGAATGGTCATAAGGTATAGCAGGCTGCTTTGAGGATTGTCCAACAATCAGATTAGCTGTAGAAGACATAGGACAATGGGGGTAATGGTGGAGTGCCCAGTTATTTGGCTGTTGTTTGGGTCATGAGAACTAGGCAAAGAGGTTTTAGGTAAGTACTTAGGTTTAGGATTGGTTGTCATCTGATCTTGGGGGTATTTAGTTATGGGAATAGAGGTTGCAAGGTGGGTTGATTGCTGATTCTTGTTAAAAATGAAACATTTAGAGGAGTCATGGCCTATTTTAAAACAGTCTGTGCAATACGAAGGAACATTTTCATATTCTATGTGTTGCCAGAAACCACTTGTGCCGCATCCTATCCAGAACCTGTCAGGTCTATTGGCCAATAAGTCTATTTCAACGCAAACCCTAGCAGTGCTGGGTCGATTGCTGTTGATCCATCAAGTTGTAAAGGCTTACCTGCCACTTGGGCAATAGAGTATAAAGAGGATTTATAGAAAAAATGGACAGGCAAGGCAGGTAATATGATCCAAACAGGTGCCAAAGAACTCTCTTTATCAGGTGTAAAATCTGCAGTCCACTTGAATGTTCTCATCGGGAATCTCCCAACATACCAAGTATTCCTCGTCCAGGGCCTAGCATAATCTTCTTCATTGTATAGCCTAATGAAATATTTATCTTATTTAGAATGTTAGTAGAAACCATTTTTGTTGAGATATAGCAAATTCTCTAATTTATTCTAGATAAGCACAATGTATATTGTATATTTATTAAATAATGTAAACGGATATGGATATTATCTGAAACCGAGACATCCGAAAGGATACGAACAAGGATAGTTGTTCATACTGTCTAGGTCGATACGGATAAGGATATGTATAGTATGGTACCCGCTCCATATCCGTATGTTGTGTAGAAGACACTTCTAAATGTATGCGAATGATGGATTATGGTATCCGCTCCATATCCTTTCGTTTTACACCCCTAATCAACTCTAATTGAATTGTGGGATTGCATTAATATTTATGAGCAAATTGAAACTCTAATTCAGCCCCAAAATAACGAGTTTATCAAAGTCCTGCTGAAAGTTGTTCTTTATCATTTTGGGCAATTGTATGACAATTTCGTTCACCATTGTGTGACACAAACTTCATCACTTATTACTCGTTTTTCGAGCATATACATTAAGGGCTTTGACAAAGATGGAAACTTTAGTTTGATGTAGAAAATGAAGAATGGGTGCAAGCTCCTGAAATTTAGTGTGAGGGTATTAGGTACATTATTGCATGTTATAGTTGATATGATATCTTGTGTTCCCTCTCTCACCCTTCAATTATTGATCGTCAGAAAAGCAGAACAATTTCACATTTGCTTGATGAACATTTTAACTTAGGGTCCGTTTGGTTGGCATAATTTGCCTAGGCAAATGCCAAAAAGTTGGCAAATATGAAAATTTGCCCACATTTTGGCTGTTTGGTTGCATAATTTGCCTAGGCATTATTTGCCAATGTACAACACCTCCTATGCACAATCTGTGGGCAAATTTTGCTTACCTATTTGAGTGGGAAATATTTGCCCACAAATTTGCCAACTTTTTAAACGATTTTAATGTTTTAAAAAATAATTTAAAAACTGTTATGAATATTTAAAAATTGTTTTGTAATGTTTCAAAAACTGTTTTAATATTATAAAAAAATGTTAAGAAAATGTTTACAATTTTTTTAAAAAACCGTATTAACAAAATATTGTAAAAAAAAAACTGTTTTTAAAAAACCGTATTAACAAAATATTGTAAAAACTGTTTTTAACATTTTTAAAAACTGTTGTGAATATGTTATAAAAACAGTTTTAAAGTTTTAAAAAATAATTTTAAAGACTGTTTTAAATATTACTGCTTTTAATATTATAAAAAATTGTTAAGAGAATGTTTTACAAATTTTTTGAAAAACCGTAATATAAAAATATTGTAAAACAGTTTTTAACATTTTTAGTAATATTTTAAAAACTGTTTTTGATATTATAAAAAATTGTTAAGAGAATGTTTTACAAATTTTTTAACATTTTTGAATATAATGTAAAAACTGTAATATAAAAATATTGCAAAAACTATTTTTAACATTTTTGAATATAATATAAAAATTGTTTTTAAATAAATTAATTGGATTGACTTTAATTTCGCCTAATGTTGTTTGATAGCGTTATCTGAATTTGCCTAGGCAAATTTTGCCATGCCCACGCTTTTGCCCACTAACAACCAAACGGACCCTTATATATTGACTATTGAATTGTTTTAAACAAGCGAACATCATATAGTATGCATTATTATATTGTGTTTTCTTCTCATTATGCATTGTATGCAGGTTTTATAGTTCTATTTTATTTTATTTTTTTGCTTCTTGATCCTTTTTGTTTATGCTGTTTGCATTAGGCAATCGAATATGGGTATTTACCTGGAGATGCTTTTGATGATATACCCTGCAAATATGTTGATGGAGCTCTTCTTTGCGAGGTGAGATAGCAGCCATATATTAAAATTTGTAGTTATGGAATTGTGGCTATATCTATATTGAAATGGTATCGTATAGTGATTGCAATATATATTTTAGAATATTTGTATCTATTGAAAAAAACCCATAAGCATCGTCTCTATTAAGCTAATCGACCAATTATATTCACCTAAAAGACAAACTGCACACGTCCATGTAACAGAAGAGCGCATAGTAACAGGAACATTATTTTATTAATGAAGAATGAAATGCAAAAATCAAAGACACTTTCCACGAGGCAATTATCTGAAAAGTTGTATACTCGAGTGAGACGTTGCAAATATTGCACTCGCCAGATCGAATTGAATTCTGCCTTTCATATTAGATTCCTCGGCTCTTCAATTTATTAATCATATTGCATTTGTTTTTTCTTCCATCTTAATGTTTTTGGTTATATCTACCAATTGGTATGTTTTATGTTGTGCAGATTCGAGACTATCGTAATACTTTGTACAATACGAGAAACACTTCTGTTGAGAAATCTCCTTTAATCTATAAAGTTGTTCTGCATATGAGTATGGAAAATGTTGTCAAGGACATCTCGTCTGTCTCTGATGATTCTTGGACCTACAGTGATCTATTGGTCAGTGGACCTGATACGTAAGCTTTTTATATAGTTCTTTGCAGTAGTTCCCACCTGATATTACAATGATCAAATTGTTGATACTTCAGGAGGTTGAGTCCCGCATTCTTAAGGCTTTGCGACCTGTACTTTATTTAAATCCGAAGCCAGTGCTGGATAGATTATGTGGAAAAGCTCCAGCAAAGAAGGTAACAACAAATGCAAACTTTAGAAGTTTAAAATGTACAGATCTTATCCTTAAAAGCCGATAATCCACATGTTTGCACTTATGAATGTTGTTAGTTAACTATGATAATTATTGATATCTGTTCAGTGTCTGGGTAATTCTAAATAATTCCCGATAACAAAATATGCAGGAACTTTTCTTGTCACCCACTTCTGTTTTGACTTTTGCACCCCCCTTTTCAAATCCTTTCCACTAAATTTCCAGTTTTGTACTTACCTAGGAATTAATTGTACTCGAATTACATATTCGCTTTCATGGTTTCAGTGAAACGATCAATTGTATAATTGTCACGAAAGCATAATAACGTTTAATACCTGCTCCGTCCCAAGTTAATAGTCGTGCTTTCCTTTCAAGCCCGTCCCAAATTAAGTCACGTTTCTAGAAATAGTATATAAAAACCAGTTTTGATTACAAAGGTATTCATCAGAAGTAGGGGTGGCAATTCTTGTTTTTGGGTCGTGTTTTGGGCCTACACGACACGACAAGGATTTTATAGACACGAACACGAAACGACTACGTGTTTATTTAACTCACACAAACACGACCGACATAGAATACTGCATGACACGAATGACACGATTTCTTAAATTTTACACTCAAACAGAAATAGACACGATAACCCGAATAAAACCATGATTAAGACGACATGACACGATAACACAACTCATAATTTGACACGAACATGACTCGACCGAACTTCTTGTAAAAAAATCTGACACGAACACCACACAAACACGGCATACCGTGTCAATTTTGGGTCGTTTCGTGTCATATATTCGCGTCGTTTCTAAAATTTTCACCCCTAATCAAAGAGCAATGCATGTTTTGCATTCAAAGGTATTCATAATTTATAGGAGGATAAATCTGGATAGTAAAAACTTTTCTTAAAATGTTACTTTCAAATGACGACTATTAATTTGGGATGAGGGGAGTACAATGTTTGCTTATGTTTGGCATGTCTTGCAGCTTAATTTAGGAATTGGCTGGAGTTGGAAAAAGATAAAGCTAGATGATACATCAGCAACTGACTTAGTTTTTCGCAACATAGTCCCAGGTGGTGAAATATCACATGTTTCTGTCACCCAGAGTTCAAAATCCCAGGTTGATCTGGCATTTCAAAATACAGAAGTTCCACATTTTCAACAGATCATCCCAACCTCTGGCCCAATCTCACAGGTGAACCTGATCTTGCAACAGACCACCACATCAGAACCCTTTCCTGTACTATCCGAGTCCAATCATCCATTACCAGGTAATTGCAGACGATCAGTTTCTGAAGCTCGAAAACTGTCAAATTGTATCTCCACACCCAAACTATCCGAGAGTAAATGCCACAGTGGTCCAAGAAACCCCACTACACTGAGCCACCGTGCGAGTAAAAGCTGTGGAACAACTTTGAAGATACCCAAACAAGAGCCATTGGACTTCTCTCTGCCTCTGCTTCCTGGGGTCCGAGCTGAAAGCGGTCTTGCTCCTGAGCAGCATAGGAAGGCTGCAATAGTTTTGAATGAAAGAACTGATCGAAAAGAACAACCCCCGGTATGCATTAATAGCGGACAACAAGCAAATCTTGAATATATCTCAAAGCTACAGGCTGGAATGACCACTTTCAGAGTGAAAGCTGAACCAATGGAGATTAGTGAATTGCCTTTGGAGGCTGGGAAGATCACAGATAATTGCAAGACTGTTTATCAATTCCCGATGTCATCTTCTCTGTTTAGAGCTACTGGCCTTCCCACTGCAAGGCAGATGAATCACTTTGGTCCAGCTTTACGTATTTCTCATGTTTCTACTAAGGTTGAAAATTCTGCAGATCATCGTCTCAAGGGTTCGAGTACTAACAGGTTTGAATTTCTTGCACGCACCAGTAATATGAACACTTTCAATGCAATTTACCCTGCGGATGTGAACAGAGTTGAATCTCTTGCAATCACCAGTAGCATGACTGCTGTCAATGCAATTTGCCACCCGGAAATGACTCTGGCATGTTGGCCTCCAGCAGTTGATGACCCTGTTGTTGATAGGTTTTTGAAATTGAAAATGGTGACTCAGAGGTGCAAACCAAATTATACTCTTATGTAGTGTATGATCGCTAATTTTATATGTTCATGCAGGATCTGATGAGAGTTATTTTTCTATGTATTCAGGTATGGTCAATATAACCGAAAGAATAAATTGAGTCAGGTTTCTGAAAGGAGGCCATCTTTCTGTTCAGCCAGGGTGGCTCTTTACCTCAGTTATGTTGAGAGCAGTGCAGACAGCTTGCATGCAAGCTCCCTGGATGATAAACTTAATCTCTGTAAGAGAAGGATATTGACATTTGTAAGATCATCACGTGTCTCTCAAAGTAAGTCCTATTTGACATGATCCTTCTTCTAAGCTGGTCGGTCTGTTGCTTATCATATTTATGGCATTTCAGGAGATGATATTTGCAGTTGTGAGAATCAAAACAGATTGATCATGACTGAGAAGCTTGTTGAGGGGATAGTGGAAGCAAGTGTTATTTATGGGCATGAATCAATTGATCCCATTGTGTTGCCTTGTCTACAAACCTTTCCTGATAGTGTGAGTTGTCCATAAGCATTTATTCTTATTAGACCAAGCATCCAGTCAAGTTTTTTTTTTCCCTCTCTTCTGAGCCTCTACCTTATCTCTCTATTGAGCACACTAATATCAGTATTTGCCCCATGAATTTCATATTTTCTTATACATAAAAGATATATAATCCACATGCACACCTATAGGCCCGTATAAACCCACTTCAGAAGTCAGAAATTAGAGATGATACATGAAAAGAAAATTTGGATATGAAAGCCTTCCAGCAAGTTCAAGTTACAAAGAACTGAACTTATATCTAGTTCTTTCTTTCCAAATTAACCGATGTAGACAGAAAGGCTGTGCTTATATATGCCTAGAGTCTTGTTTTCCCTTTCTCTTTCTTATTATTTTTTCCATCAAGTCCAATACACCTTTATTATTAATCTCATGGTGACTCATTGGACTAAAATATTGCTAGGGCTGATATCTTGAGCTAATAAACAATGAAACAAAGCAACCATAAGGTAATTTAAGGAATTCTAAACTATAATATATATTAAATATCTGATAAATAAATCTAAAAGAATTTGTAAAAAGAAATTTAAAATTTCGTACTTGATGAAAAAGATGATCTATGTAAGATGACACTTTTAAAAAACTCAAATCATATCGAAGGAAGGTGAAATCACAGGTCTTGCTTTTCCCTACTTTAACGCTTCTTTTTACTTCAATGCATGCACCCTTTTACTGGTTTTACTGAATCCATATAATTTTTCAAAGAAAGCGTATACCCCTGCAAGCTTCAAATCTAGTGCAGTTCTGATAAGTATACTTTCCTATGTTACTACATAAAGGGAACTCCATTAGATTGTTCGCTATTTTGTGGTTTCCTGAATATCCATAAAATGTTATTTAGACATGCTTTATATTGCTATAGGTTAAAAACGATTTTAAATGGTCACAACCCAAGCCACCTGGGTTAGTTCAAGCAATTAGAAAAAAATGGTCATTATTATATTAATTCTGGATAAAAGAGTATTTTATCTCTAAGAACTTTCTTCAATCAAAGTAACTACCCAAAACACCTCCAACCACTCATAAATAAAGGTAAAAAAGGTCGTACCTAGTGCGCAAGGCTCCCGCTTAATTGTAGGGTCTAGAAGAGGCAGATGTCGGTTGACCTTACCCCCGTCTATGGAGAGGCTGCTCCCTTGTCTTGAATCCGAGACCAACCCACTCATAAATAACCACCCATAATAAATTATGGACAGTTAGTACAATGCCCCCCCAATTATATCATCCATACAATGCCTAGCAACACGCAATTCCTTATACCTATTTCTCCTTTCTTGAGGCGCACAGTACTTTCCACTGTGCTAGAAGATATTTGAATTGCTCACCCAAGCATATCCAAGAAAGAGGGCCTTCTAAAGATTCTCTTACACCACCAATATTTAACTTGATAGAATCCTTGGGAGAGTACTTAGGATCTGACTTGTAATGTTTCCCTTTGGATTCGAATTACCTTTTCCATAGTTCTAATTTTACCTTGAATCTCTTCACTACATATCATACTGCTTTAGCTTTGAAAGACAAACCCAACAATAAGCCCATGTAACAGGTATAGCACAACTCGTGAATTATAGTCGCCATATCTTATTAATAATATCCCTGTCATTAAAAAAGTTGCATGGTTAGATGTAGTTCATTTCATTCTCACTTATTTACAATTTCCCTACTAATTTCAGTTTTTGTCTGTAATACTTTATGAATTTGATTTTACCATCATTATTGAATTCATTGTTGATGGGGGAAAAAGGAAAATGGAGTTTATATGATTGGTTGGAGTATTTGTGACTTGCCCCCTATGGGGTCTGGCTATCCGCCCAGGAGAGAGATTTATAATTAATGTCCCTAGAATTAGGTAAGTGAGTATATATTTCCAGCATACTCTCAAAAGTTGCATTAGTGCTTTTTTGACTTAACCCCCAACTTGCTAATTGCTCACTAATTTATCAAACATAATCCCTAAGGCCTCGTTTGGTTGTCCAAAAATTGTAAGTTGGTCTATTTATAAATTGTTCATGTGATAACATAAACATGGGACACTTTGTGGGTGGTCTCTCAGGAGGTGACACGTGTCCTCATTAAAGGCAAATAGTGAGGTTGACCTAGCATTGAATCTAATCGGCAAGGTCAGGTAAGAATGTGCTCGGCCTTGCCGTATTGTTAACCGTCTCATTACTGTTAACGATGTGGATCAGGGACGTGGTCGTCATTTTATCATTCTTTAATCATTTTTAGTATTTCTATTTTTAGCATTCGTTGTATTTTCTCTTTTTGTTTAGTATTTAGAGGAAGAAGGGTTAATTGGCATTAAGGACATAATTGTAATTAGATTCTTAGCTTTGAAACCAAGCAACCTCCTTCCTATAAATACGTCTTAAGTAGACTCATTTGGGTCATTCTTCTATATTTTGAGATTTGATTAGAGAGAGTTTGAGAGAGAATTATCTTTTCTTCTTCCCATTGACGTCATTTACGTCAATTGGTATCATAGCCTAGTCGCTCCACCCGTTGTTATTGTTGTAAAACAAAAACTCGTAAACGTCACATGGGTCCAAGAAAAGATGAACACCTCTGAGCCAAACCCTTTCGAGCAACTCTTGAAAGCCATCAATCGATTGACGGACCGATTCGATGCGATGGACACTCGAGGTTCTTCGCCGGCAACCACCACGGACTGCCCTCACATCTCCCCGGTAACATCTTAAAACCCTAACCCTAATTCTCTAAGATCCACCCATTCTACACCTCTCCCACAAAGAAACTCCAATCTTGAAAACCCTAATCCCGTAAACATCCAAGAAAGCACCACCACCGAGGAGGCTGCCCCACCACCACAACCCGCTGGCCTGATCACCCAAAAAAACCCCCAAAACATTCATCCCGCTCCAAAACAACCCCCAAACCCCCAAAAAAAATCTGTCGGCCACCCACCACAAGCCTTCCACCTGCCGACACACTCAAACACCTCGATCGGCCCCCAACCCTAGTCTGATGCGCCCCAAAACCCGCCTTAGGCCATCGGAATACAACCCCTGCCTCTGGCTACTTTCTTAGAAGTCGTACACCTGGCGATCCAGTCCAGGAGGACCGACAACCACCGACAGTAGCCTCCGGACCCTCTGACGGGTCGGGTCAAGGGTCCCAGCAGCAACACAACCCTACCGTGGGTTGTTTGACAACTCCAATCACTATTTTGATGCATTTCCGGATGGTCCTATCCCTTTGTGTGTTCAACCAGCTCCACCCATCATCGGAACATACTCCCTCACTATCCCCGAAATGATCCGTAACATTCGACACACAAAAAAATCAAATCCGTCCCCAATACATACAAATACAACAAACCCTATGCCTTTTATCCCTTATCTTGCATTCCTAATCCTAGAATTTTCATCTTCCCACGTTTCCAATAATTTCGACCACCAAAATGTGCCCCCCCCCCCCTTATACCCACCTCCACCACCAAACACATCAATCCACCACCACTTACCCTCTCCACACCTTCCCCCACTCCGAATTCTTGTTCCTTCTCACTCCCCACCACAACCTCCACCAAATTATCTCATTCCAACCCCATTTGACTACACCTTACCTCCCATCTCCGTTTACCCTCCCCACCAACCACAAAAACTCCTCGAAAACCCCCATTTACCCCCCATACCCCCCGCTCCATCCGTTACCACACATCTCCGCCCACCCCATTCCACTTTCCCCTCGTTTTCGCCCCCACCTATTCTACACACCTCTCTCCCTCCCCATGTACCGCATCATCACACTCCTTGGAATACCCATTCTTTCCATTCCGCACCCGTTGATACCCATGAGCGGGTCCGAAAGTGGATTACTTTACCCCCTCACGATGATTCCCCTTCTCCCCGACCTCACTCCGCCCCCGAGTTTGAGCCACTCCCTCCTATCGAGTGGCGCATCGATGTTTCTCCTTTTGACTACCTTGGTTCGAAGGTTACTCCATATGTACCCCTCCCTTGGCGCCATTGCTTTTTGTGTTATCAAAAGGGGCATCAAATGAACCACTGCCCCTACGGCCAACCATTGATCCCCGTGAGACTCTTCCACCTCATACCACTCCTTCCGCCGTTCCAGTTCCACCACCTGCTCCTGCCCTTCCTCATCCATCGCCTCAGAGGTTCCCACAACGTGCCATACTTCCTGGGCCTCCGCTAGGCGATGACGACCTAGATGATGATACCCTGGCCCTTCAGGGAGGTGATGCCATCACACAGTTGGCCCGTTAGTTACTTTCACGGAGTATGCAGGGTGATATCAGAGTAGATGTTTCCATGTTTGACGACCACCTTTAGCCCAATGCCGTCGTTGATTGGCTTGTCGCCAAGGCCTCTTCCAGGATCTTGAACTTCATAGCGCCAGTACTACCGTTTTGGCGACGACCTCTTCATCCTTGTGCTCTAGCTCAGTACATGTCTTTTTCAGATAATTCGCAAGCTCCCGTCGCAGGCTATCCTTGTGCTCAGTGTTCTCCTTGGTTAACGCCTCAATAATACTTCTCTGCACCTCGTAAGCCACATGGTTGGTCACCGCTTTTTCTCTCAAAATTGTGGTGGCCATCGAGCTCATGCAATAAAGTATGAAGTCGTAAAAGAGATAAAACATTAAACTTGCAAGACGAACACAAATTCAGCAAACTTATCACGGCGAGATGATGCTGAGCCAGCCTCCACAAAGCATAGGGTCGCCCCTCAAAAACTCAAAAGTCTTTACTGTGCCCATGGTATCCATACAGGTCGGTTGCGTTGTTCATATGTGGGTAAATGGCGTCTGGGTCATTCCGTAGGTCTTTAGAAGTCACAAGATGGTTGGAGTCAAATTTGAAGTCTTCAACCTCTCCATAGCGGGAGAGCGAACCTTGGGCACGGAAAAGTCGACGAGATGGCCACCTCTCTATTTGGATTCTTTCAGCAATGGCCCCAACTCTAGAAACCTTTGGATCACCCCCCCACGACAAGAATGGAGGATATGGGGGATTTCCCTCGGCATCCGTTCACTTTTGGATATCAACCTTCTTTTTGGCCCTGGCCTCAACATCGACCTTCCTCTGCTGCTCAGCTTTTATCTTCTTGCGGCGAGCTTGGTCCATGGCAGTCCAATCAAGTTGTTTAGGAGCCATCCCGCACAAAAACTCGGTGACATGATATGAGGCTGTAGGGGCAGGAGCTGCACAAATGGTCAAGCAATTAGTCATTTCATGGAAAACAAAGAAGAGACGAGCATATATGGGAAAAATTGCTACATCTTCCAACTTTCGCCTCAGCATCTTGGGCTGCTTAAGTGTTTAGGTTAGTCTCAAACAATACGCCTTCTTCCAATGGAACCACCGTCTCTATAAGGGGCACTATTAGGAATAGTGTGATACCAACACTTATATATTTGGACACAGAAATAAAGTCCTCAAACTTAGGAGGGTTGGGCACACAACAAGCCTCAACCATGTCCTGAAAACGTCTGGGAGCTTAGGAGCCTTCTTCACCGAAAGAGAGGAGATGTCAGAAAAGCACAACTTAAGGGAGAAGTCAAAATGCAAGTAAAAGAAAAGGTTTGCCTCTTTTGTTAGGCCCAATCCACTCGCGTGGAATCCTACATGACCTATCCTTCTCATGGATCTTGAACTCCCAATCACGGCTATTGGTCTGGGCGACCTTAACCATTCTCAGGTGGGACTTTTTGGGGTCAAAATAATGCCCTGGGGCCTTGGCGTTATCCTTTAAGCCGTAGATATATCTGAATATGTCCCCTGTAAGGTCAAAACCAGTCTGTCCTTTCCAGAACATCATAGCCCTGCGAGGCTTAGCCAACGACACGTGCCTTTGGGGCCCCGAAGACCTCTAGTGTCTGTCGGCAAACGGGCGGCGCGCGTATGCGTCGCTTCTATCCGGATTCTTAGAGGCGTTCAGTCATAATCCAGCGCACGGTAACTTCGCGCCCCTAGGATAGTCCTGTAGGCATTGGGAGGGAGTCAGGTAGGGGTAACACCATATCCATTTAAAATGGACATCTAATGACGGGGTGAAGAGGCAAACGGAGCCCCACTTGGAGTGCCCATAAGGGTAGACAAGCTTCATCCAAGCACAATGTTGTAAACTCTCCTCATTACTAGGTAACTTAGTAGAACAACTTGAAGGGGTTTTGAAAACCTCCTAGCCAGGACCACTTGGACAAGACGCTTCTAATTCAGTTAAGTATTCTAACCACCTCTAAACGTAGGGTTCGTAATTCATTAAGGCAAAATGAAATTTGGAGTAAAGTAAAGCTTGGGGGTTATTTAGTGTCAAAAATCAAAGTTTCAGACATAACTAAACCCAGCAAAACCATAGAAGCCCTAAAAACGATGAGACCCTAGGCCAACTAGCTTCATGGCCACCTAAACGATTGATCCTTCAAATAAACACCAACTATAGTTGAATCCAACAAGAAAGAAGAAAGTAGAAAGAAATATGGAGAAATTTCGGAAGAATGACAAAACACCCTAGAAACCCAGAGGACAAGTAGCGACGTACACCGGAGATGGAGGGAGCTGAATGATGTTGGCCAGAAACAAAGGAGTTTCTGGGAAGCGGAGTGTTTTCTCTCTCTAGAAAACTCGATCAATATTGAAAAGTTGCAGAAGTTTGAGCGCTTCAAGTCCAGAGGTTTTATATCTTCTTTTGGCGGCAATATCCATTCACTTATGACATGTGACGCCATGCCTGGAAAAGAAAATAGACGCTATCAGAATTGATGTGCACACTGCCCCATGCGCGCATAATGATTGCACCAGAAGGCAACTCTAGTCATTTGACACGTGGCGAGTTCAATGCCAAATCCAAAATGTTATAAGTGTACCTGCTCGACGCGAGTTGAGAAGAATTCAAGACGGTCAGACTCCTCCTAAAGGCCGACAACATTCTCGTATTTAACACTCCATTCATTTATTTTGCCTAGCAACTACTTCGAAGATCTAATATTCCAGAGAGCCCGCCTCAAGTTCCAGTCATGAGTGAAATCTTGGGGACTTTTGTTATACCATAAATGTGGTACTCTTTGTGAGTTTCTCTGGAGGTGACACATGTCCTCATTAAAGGGAGATAGAAAGGGCGGCCTAGCATTGAATCTGATCGGCTAGGACATTGAGGTCGGCTCAGGTAACAACGTGCACGGTGTTGTCGTATTGTCAACCATCTCATTACTGTTAACACAGTGATAATTAACATTGTTAGTTAATCTCATTAATGCCAGCTTGTACCAGTTTATACCATGTGATGGAATACCAACAGTCATACTTACACCGCCTGCACACGCACGTGAGGGTGATACGCAATAATCCCCTTTTATCGTACTGTAACAAACTTATGATTATCCACTTATTGGAATGTAAATGGTGTAACTGCTTAACCTAAAAAGGCACGCCACCTGTCCCACTACTTTCTCTCCTATAACATTCTATAAATAGCACCCATTCTCTCATAACAAGGGATCGAGAAGTATTAAACTTACTGTTTTGCTGTCCAGATTTAGAGAGAACACGAGAGCTTGTATCCATCATATTTTCATGGCTATTGTCCGTTGAAATCAATATAATCATCATTGCACCCGTGGATGTAGGCACCTCTTTAGGTCGAACCACGTAAACCCCTAGTTTCCTTCTTTTTCTCTCATCTCTATTCATCCTAATTTGACATTTTGGTAGTGATTATCTCTTTATCTGTTGCTGTTTATTATTGGTATATTCTAGCTAAGGCCTATAAATCCATATACTAGTTTTAGACGATAACAGTTCCATTTACAAATTTGTTCATTAATTGTTTTTGGTTTCATTCATGAAATGTTTAATTAATTGCCCCATTTAAGGTCATGTGTAAAATCTGAAATTCGAGCATTTTACAAAAAAACGTGACATACATCTATCTGAAATAAGAGCGTTTCACAGAAAGCGCTCTCTCACTCCATTTGTTTTTAATTTTAATTTTAATTTAATTAATTTAATTATTATTATTATTATTATTATTATTATTATTATTATTATTATTATTATTTTCCTGATTGAACCTTTTAACATCAATTTCAGATTACCGACCATCGCGTAAAAATGGATTTGAACGCAATTAAAATCCGCTCATTCACGATTTACTAATTTACAATGAACAAATTCACATAATTAAACAATTTGCGCAAACAAACAAGGCTAACTTTTTTACACCATCAAACTTTTGTTGAAAACACTTGTATAAGATTTAGATATAACCCTTGGTCCAAAATAACCATAAATTAGATTTACCAAACACTACACTTGAAAATAAAAGATCTTAATTCCTATTACCAAACAGTCTCAATCTTCTTGTGGAGTAAACCCTAACCTCACCCATCCCAACTCTGGGTCCACCACCATCGCTAGATCCAAATACACCCATTATTCCATTTCCGGAAAAATCCTCCCCAACCGTGCTTGTTGCTAGCCAATCCTTTCCCAATTATTTCTCCACTGGTTGCCCCCTTGCTCCACCTGTCACCACCCACGATTTGCTGGAAAAAGAGTATGTTGATAATTATGTAATTAACTGGGTTTCTCTATTTGACAAGGATGATTACGGATCTGGGTTTTTGAAGAGATGATAAAATCGCGAGGGGTGTAATGCCCGGTTTCATGGTGGTGGAGAGGAGGCTTCCATGGTGGGTTTGATCGGTAGGTGAGGGAAAGAGGGGTTTGGAAATGAGAGGTTTGCAGTCACCACAATCACTATGGTTGTGGTCGCTGGAAAGAGGAGAAATTTGGAGGTGGCAGTGTTGCAAATGGTTGAGAGACGAGAGAGATGGAGAGGTGACTGGTCGCCGGAGGCAAACCTCTCTCCCCATCGTTTTGTTTTCTGCAAATGTTTCTTTGGAATGAAGAGATGGGTTGTTTGGTTGTGGGTTAGGGCAACATGTTTGCGTTTTGGGGTGTTTGGTCATGTCTAGAGGGGTATTATGGTCCAAAAAAGACATTGAGGTTTATGTCTAATTATTGATTACCGATTTTTTAACAGAGTTAGGAACCCGTTAAAAAGTCGGGGTTATGTATAAAAAATTAGCGAATGTGGGTTATGTCAAAAAGTGGGGGTTAATGTAAAAAAGCCGCTGAATATACAATAAGTACTTCTTACTGAAAAACCGTCCTGTATGGTTTATCCAACAGACAATCCCCCTTTTTTCTGCATTATGCATCAGTAATTTGCTAGCTTTCTTTTAGGATCATCTTTTACAAGGCATTTTGGAAGATCTGAATAATCTTATAGGGTGATCATTCTGACATTGGTGTCTATGCATTTGGCAGCGTCGTGCGGACCTGTTTGCTGTTCAGTTCACTGTACTGGTAGGTGTACGATCCCTTATATATTTGTGGGTAAATTACATGAATTTTCCCTCTTGTTTGTCATTATTACAGATACCTCACGTCTTGTTTCAAACATTTCACCCCCCTTATTTTCAGATTTGCACCCTTTTAGCAGGGTAGTGGGCATTAGAAAAATAAAATAATAGGGTGGGTGAGTGAGTGAGTGTGAAACAATATGATCAATAACAGGAAAAGAACATGTAAATTTACACCTTTTTTTTAACTTTATTTTATTTATGGTCAACATCTTTGAATTTCACACTGCGTAATGTGATTTTTCATTCTGTGCAGATGGCACGTGAAAGATACCATTTAGTTTCTGATAAAATAGAACACGTTTGTCTTGACATTGATGGAAGTCCTATCATTCTTCAAACAACAGTTGCCAAGAGCACCATTCCAACTGTTGAGATATCTGAGCTCCCTTCCCAATCTTTGAACCCCCAGCGATCTCCTTCAATTTACATGCTTGGTGCCTCCCGCAGCACAGCAACAGTCATTAATCCCAGTCAGTTATCATCTCAGAATACCTTCTTGGGAGGCCATTTGCTCCCCCGCTCGACCATGCAGCCCCCAGCCAGTTATCCTCCTGAGACACCGTTTGACATTGCTGCCCAGCTTGGCGTCATGGATAAGCAGTGGCAGCGCGTTCATAAGAAACTTGCTTTTAACCAGTTGCAAAAAATGGGAAGAGAGATGGTGCAGCAACAGCTCTTGCAGAGGAAGATGATGATGGGAAGACTGGGAGTGGCAATGGGAAATCTTGGTTCTACCCAAACAATTGGTGGGGGGGTCCACCAGGGTTTTGGAAATCCTAGCCTTGGTTCCATTAATAAAGTTAATGGTGTCGGTGCTTCCTCCATGTCAATAAGAGGACATATCCATGGAACTGGCTATATTGGTGAGGTCAATGCCCCACCTTCAATTTTTGCCAAAACGAGGATATCCGAACCCCAACACAAAGCCTTGATGAGTGGGTTTCCAATGCAGAAAAATGTCAGTATTGCCCTAACATGCACACCTGATAGTCCTGCAATAGCATATAATAACCAGCAGCGAGAAACAAGACCACAATTCCTGAATGTGGAGGCGATCAGTTTGGCGGAGCATGTGGGTCAGTTTGTTCAATCGGGCTCACATAAACTGGGTGCTGGATTGGTGGTGCCTCAGCAGGTGGAAGCTTATGGAAGTCCGGAGCTGACCTCAAGAACTCCTGGTTCTGTAAGTAGTGTCGAAACAAGCACCACACCAATGGAATTACTTGGTGTAATTTGTGGTGGTAACCCAACGAAAAGTGGTGGGATCAAATGAGGGGTGTCTCTTTCTTTTTGATGATCTATTTTGTAATTAGCAAAGCATGGTAAAAGTTTTGTACGTACAGGTATAGTCTTTTTTCTCATCCCTCGTTTCTTGAAAAGCTGAAACAGCTGCATGATCTGACCTTCCTTTTGCATCTGTGGTGGCCACTGGTAAAGCTTGTTGACGGTTCGAAATACCCAAGTTTCATATGTAGTGCATTATGCTAGCTAAACTAATTTGATCCATTTGCAAGGAATGTTTTGTTAGTGCTAGTTCGTCTGCAGCAAAGGGGTATATCCCCTATATCCCCACCTCACATTCAGGAACACGGATAGTATCATTTTGGAAATAGTAGAATCTAACTTATTTATTTCTTACTAAGTATGAAAGCTCCATATGAGTGTTTGTGCTCTAATATCTGCTCCTGCTATTTTGGATTATAGTTGCACCTAAAGAAAATATTATTAAGGTTCAATAAGGAAGGAGATAAATTGATTTACAGGTTTAAAGAAATTGAGTTTCATATGCCTAGCGGTAAGGCATTGATAATGTAAAAATGGGATCTACCCATTCTATTTCACTAAACATAAAGTAAACATACATCACATATAATTAAAGGGTGTTAGTGAGCCTGTTAACATGAGGCCTTTAGCAGTGTTTTTAGGTATAACTAGATACGATAGAAGGTTTGTAAGAGGGTATTGATAAGAAAGCAAATGACTAATATATTGAAGAAAAACTAATACACTTGGTTCTAGCAATTTGTAGAGGCGTTCACACTTGAAAGCACACATTGTCTCATATACTAGTGAAGGCTTTGAAAATTTTTAATAAGGATTTTGTATTGGAATTATCTACAAAAAATGAATTGGAGTTATTTTAATGCAAAAAGGCATGCCCGTATCTAACCCGAGTAAACTTTAACACCAAAGAAGAGCGAATTATCTACTAATGAGAAGGATATGTGGACAATAGAGTATGTAATTGACAAATGAAAGGCCTAACTATATGAAAATCACTTTGTGATACTAGAGTATAGATTATCATCAATGATATAAGATAAATCGTTGAAAAAGCTATCCAGATGTGACTATGTGATTATATATGAAAATGGTGTATAAAAGAAGGTTGTTGATGAATGACGATGAATTCTCATAATACATTATGGCCAAGTCTATCACCGTGTCAGAGGGAGCGGTGGGGTATTCTCAAGGGCTGAGGGATCATATAATGACAAATTTTCATAATTTTTTTTAAGACTATACGATAGTGTATAGCCAAATTTTTTTATTCAAAATTTAAATGTCCACAAAGAATGTTTATAGAAAGGGGAGGTGCTCTGTTGAAATTAACGCCCACAATTATATCAAAATTATACCCACGAGTAATTAACCGATAAAAATATATCAAGTGAAAGTCATACCAATAATTATACCAACAAATAATCAACCAAACATAAATTAGCCAAAACCAATTTAAAGAAATATAAACTAAAATTAGACAAACTTATGATAATGAAAAATGGAGAGAATTTTGGCCACTACACAGAAGAAAATATTAAAATTAAAAATATTATTGAATTAATAATAAAAAATATTAAAAAAATATAAAAGTTAGTAATAAAAAATTTGAAATTAGTTTCTTATTCTTTTATACAATTATTGAATTAAAATTCACAAGAATTTGAAATATAAATAATCATTGGCGATATATTTCACAACAAATCTATTTTGTCTAATTTGAAATATGTAGATTCTTGTGATTTATGTGAAAGAAGAAAGAGTGAAATTGTCCCCTAGAGGGGAACATTGCAACTCGAATGACGATGTTGGGCTGTAAAATATTTTTAATAGGACAACACCATTAATATTTAATTTATTTTGTTTTTAATTGTTTAGTTGTATAACCAAAAATATTTTATTTTCAATGGAATGATAAGTTAGGTTCGTTGTTAATTATCGATTTGTTGTAGTTATTAGTTAGGAGTTCAGTGTATAAGTGTTTGTTCTAATTGAATGAGTTAATTGTGGCTTGGCACATATATAATTAGTGTAGAAGATTAAATTGTATACATGGTGATGTAAGAGTATTTGATATAGTGAATGAATACATTACAAATTCTCTCTATATAATCTCCCCCTCCCCCCCCCCCCCCCCCCCCCCCAATTCTCTCCATTTAATTACATTCTTGTTCAGATATGAACACATGCACAACATGGATATTGTTCCATCTCGATTTTGTTTTCATGTTATATCAACCAATTTGGTTTCAATTATATCATCTTAAAAGGTATAATATATGTTCATAGTATTGTTTGTTTGAAGGATTTTTATTGATCTTGGGTTATAAATGGATGCTAAGAGCTCAACTTGGGTTACAATTTCTAATAATAATGTTTTGGTTTCGTTCAAAATTTATTATTGATAAGGCTAATGCCTAAGACCAGACATCTTTTTGAATCAATGTGTCTTTTTTTATCTTCTTGGCATGCATTTATATATATTTTTTATAAGTAAAAGGATTAATAGAACTAACCCACCAAAGGAGGCGGAACCCTTATACATGGAGTATACATCAACAAGGTATTCTAGGAAATAAACAAATAAACCCTGCAAGGCCCCTCACCTAACAACTATAGGGATTACAAGACTCTACGCATCTCATCCATAAATTTTATAAAAAAGGAAAAAGATGTGTTATAGTTTTCCTTATACCAAATCATCGACGTACTTATAAATAAGTAACAAAGTCTAGATGGAGCAACTTCCTTCCTTTCAAAGCATCTTGTGTTTCTCTCCCTCCAAATCTTCCCAAAGATACAATATGTGACCATCCTCCAAATTTTTCTAGCCCCCTTACATCCCTTTGGGGGATGACATAACTCTAAAAGTGTTCTCACTGATTTAAGCATAGCCCATTGGATCTGGCTAAGGGGTAAATAGACTTTCCATAGATCCCTCATCACCTAGCAGTGGAAGAGTAAATGGTTATTCATCTATTCCACCTCATTACACAACCAACATTGATTGGATATCAATTGTCTCCTCATCTGTAGCCCCTCGGTTGTCAATATAGCTCGTCCAGTCGCTGTTTAGACAAAGAGCATCACTTTAAGAAGGGCCTTCAATTTTCATATTTGTTTCTAAAGGAAAGAGGCATTTCGGTTCTCGTTCCCCCTCAATACAGAGTAAAAGTGTTTCATCATAAGACCCCCTCTCTACCTGACTCACATCTGAGGCCGTCTTCCCCTCCTACCGGGATAGGCACCATTCCCAACCAATCGAAAAATGCCTTTGAATCCTCTAGTTTCCCATCCCACAATCTTCACCTGATTTTAGGGTTCCACACGACTCGGTCCCCAGCCATCGTCATGTGATTTGCTACCAGCCCCTCCTTATACCATACGATCCAGAATATCCCTGAGAACAACTCCTCCAGAGTGCCATCCTTACCCCATCTATATTTCCAGAACGTAATCTTATTCCCGCTCCCTAATTGGAATGTCGTGTATTTAGTGAGTTCCCCCCACCCCTTCGATATGTACTTCCACAACCCCACCCTATGAGCAAAGTGCCCCACTCCCGGTCCCCACCCAAGATGTGACAATCCACCCCTAACTACCACTATTATCCTCCACAGCTTGTTCTCCTCATGAAAAAATCTCCATAACTATTTTCCTAATAATGCTTTTATTAAAACACTCTCAGTTCTTCACTCCCCCCTCTTAATTGGCTTACAAACATACTCTCAACTCATTAGACTATACTTAAAACTATCTTCATTACCTCTCCACATAAAGTCTATCATCATCTTCTACAAAATCTTATGCACTGAACATGGTAAGGGAAAAATTGATAAGAAGTATATTGGCAAACTCGACAAGATTTTTTTAATTAAGGTTAACCTCCCACCTTTTGACAAAAAACTATTCGTCTAACCTGCCAGATACCTTTTCACCCTCTCCATAATCGGATCCCATATATTTTTAGTTTTGAACTTAGCCCCTAAAGGACGTCCAAGATATGATGAAGGGAGTGATCCCACCCCGCATTCGATGACCTCTCCCAGACGAACCATATTCTCCCCTCCCACTACCAGAATTATTTCACATTTATAGGCATTAATATGAAAACCCCACACTGCCTTGAAGCATATCAATAATAATTTTAAAGATCTCACCTGACCCTGTCTGCCTTGAAGAAGACAATTGTATCACCCTGTCTGCCTTGAAGAAGACAATTGTATCATCCGCAAATAAAAAGGTGGGAAATCCTTACAGGAATTGCATTCAGATGCCCAATCACAAATCCACTGATCAACCCCTCCCCGACTGCACGGCCTAATATCCCGTTAAAGGCCTCCATCACCAAGACAAAAAGAAAGGGAGACATGGGATCTCCCTTCCGGAGCCCGCGTGAGCTAGAGAAGACCCACTATGGAACCCCATTAATCAGAACAGATAACTTGATAGATCAAATTCAACATTTAATCCGTCAACACCACCGCTCTCCATAACCCAACCTCTCCAATAGGTACAGTAGAGATACTCAGTTCATGTGATCATGCTCCTTCTCATTGTCTACTTGCAGATATTACCCGACTCCCCACTTCTCAATCTGGACTCCACATACTCATTAGCCACCAAGACAGGATCGAGAATTTTCCTTCCCCCCATGAAAGAATTTGGGAGTCTGCTATGAGATGATCAATTACCCTCATAAGCTTTACCGATAACACCTTGGCAAGAAGCTTATATACATTCCCAATTAGGCTTATTGGTCTGAAATCACTCATATCGGTCGACCCCCCTTTCTTGGGCTCTAAGGTTAAGAATGTCGTATTCAAACTCCATAGGAAGTTGACCCTATCATGTAATTCTAAGAAGAATGTCATCATATCCTCCCTCGCTACTAACTAACACTGTTGAAAAAATGCCATAGTGAAGCCGTTTGGGCCCATGGTCATATCACCACTCATAGACCTCAAGACATGCACGACCTCTTCCTCTGAATAATTCCCCTCTAACATCTCTGCCGCTTCCCCAGATATGCTTCCCATTTGGTCCCCATCTGAGGAAGGCCGCCATGATTCCTCCTTCTTATATATACCTTCATAAAACTAAGTGATGCCCCCAACCTCGTTCACTTTTACAAACTCTTCCTCGCCCACTGTGATCTTCTGGATATGGATAAAATGATGATGTGAGTTCACCACTTTATGTGACGAATCCACTCTACTACATAACCTTGCCACCACTCCTTCACTTTGTCCACATAATCTTCCTCTTCCGACCATATATTTTTTAATCTAAATAGAGTTCTCTATCCATTTGACCCCTCTCACTCTAAAAGGACCGAACAATGATTATATATTACCCCAGGTAGATAAGATTGAGTTGCCCCTGGATAATGATCCTCCCACACCTGCGATATAATAAATCGGTCTAAGTGGGATAGGGAAGGATTATTCTCATTGCTGGATCAAGCGAATCGGCCACCTACTAACGGAAGATCCAAGAGATCTAACTCATATGAATTTTGAAAAATCCCTCAAGTACCAAGAAGTTCTCCCTCCCCACTCCTTTCTGAAGAAAATCCCACCACATTAAAATCATCCCCTATACACCAAGGGACTCCCCAAACACCACTCATGCATATTAGTTCCTCCCGTAATTTACACCTACTTATGTCTTCCACGGGCCCATATAACCTTGAAAAGCACCAAGTGAATCTGTCGTCCACACTCCTAAATAAACATGACAAGAACCAGTTTCTTACCATAGTCTCCCCCATTTCAATGACTTTGGAGTCCAATATTATAATCATACCTCCCTATGCACCCTATGCATGTAAACTATACCACTCAATCCTTCGACCTCCATAAATAGACCCGACTACCAATCTATCCACATGATTTAATTTTAACTCCTGAAGGCATAAGATATCCGACCATGTCAAAATATCCCCACTCAATATGCCTCTTTTCTCGAGGTCAATTAATCCCCTCATATTCTACGAGATTAGTCATAGCTTTATAGTCAATCTTTGCCTTTCCATCACTCCCCCCTCCCCCTCTACTCCCTTCCTTACCCTCATAATTAATTGAACATTAAAGTCTCTTAAGTTCTCTTTCCTTCCTTTTCGTCCCCGTTGGAAATAACTCCCTTCTTCACTTTCTTACCTTTACTTCTTCCTCGTTTCTCTATCTTCTCTAATAGCATCGACGCTTTCTTTTCACTCCCTTCGTAAGATACCCAAGCAAGCTTACCGAATTCCCCTATCATATCTTCCACCCATCCCTTCATGTCGTTATCCCACCCCTTACCATTCCCCATCCTCTTCTACCTTATCTGTTTCATTTCCCCCTCCTTTTGCCCCGCTGTCTGGCACTATGAGTTTCATTAAACTAGCCCATTATGTTCTCGACTATAATTGTTGTCTTATATTTCCTTGTGGCTACACTCCATTACTCGGTAAATATGTGGTGTAAACATATTAGTACTTAAGACTAATTTGATGAGGAGAAAGTTATAGGGTTTGATGAAAAATTAAAATTTTGAAAGAAGATGAAGTGAGATGGGGTATTTTTAAAGTTAAATTTAAAGGCAATTTGGTTGTCAAAAATCTGATTTAGAGATTAAATCTAATTCGAAATTAATATTTTTTAGCTGTAACAATGTTACAAATTTGACGATCATTCTAAGAGATTAAAAAAATTGGGGTTAAAGTAAAATAAACTTATCTTAATTACTTTGTGAAGTGGCTCGAATCTATTGGGTTCACCAAGCACTGGACATTTTCCAATTCCACGTAGGTGACATAAGTTATTACAACTATCGATAACAATACTATTATAACATTGTTTCAACACGTAAGTGTCATACATTGACAACAATCCCCAACATGGAACAACAAATAACCCATGGTTTTGGCATGCTCAAATTCTCTCAAATGCTAATTACAATATTTCTCTCTAAAAATTACATGTAAATGTACTTCGATAAAAAAATCTGATTTGGGAGTAAATTCTAATGACAAAATGCTTTTTTTATCATGAAAATAAAGATTTTTATGAAGTTATAACATTATTAAAAAAAATAAAGGTTATGCCAATATGATTGCATGGAATTGAATTAGGTTCACTGAGCACGGAACATTATCCAATTCCTCGCAGGCAGCATATATTAGTATAATTATAGATAAAAATAAAATTATAACGCTGTCTCAACACGTAAGCATCATACAATTGACACCAAATCATAAAATGCAACAACAACTAACCTAAGGCCTTGACTCGCTCAAATTCTCTCCCTAATTATAATATTCTTCTCTAAAAATCTAATTAGGGAGTGAAGTCTAATTACTAAATAAAAGTTTTTTTTAATCATGAAAATAAATATTTTTCATAATTAAAAAAAATAAAAGTTGTGTCAAAGTGATAAAGAAAATGGGCGTTAAGCCAAATAAGGCATTACGAAATGGGGGTTAAGTAAAAAAATCCTACAAGCCAAATAAGGCACCACCCCCTCCCCCACCACACACCACCACACACACACACACCCCACCCCACCCCACCCCCTACAAGTCTAAGGATGTTCTTGATTAAACATGGGAAATCTCATATCGTTTGCAAAACGTTCATAGATTCTTAATCCATAGGGTTATGGATATTAAATTTCTTTCACAATCATTGTGTGAATAGGTATGAGATCATAATTTGGAGGAATTCAAGTCCAAGAAATAATTTGGATTGTGATACCCCTTGATAGAATTAAGTTTTAGAATCAAGGAATTGATCAGATATTCATTAAAATCGGTTAGTAGAAAATTTATTTAACCAAGAGGGTATCGAAAACATAACGTGGGGAATCATAATATACCGTAATCAACTTTAATAATAAGAACACATTCTTTCGAGTGATTTATAAATAATTAAATTTGAGTGCAATCATGATTATTTAGTGGAATGAATCGTGATTAAATAAATAAAGGATATAAATTAGACGGTTATAAATTGGGATTTCCTAGTATTTACTTTGAATCCAGTTTATTTATTTATCTTTGGTCCCTAGTATAGTCATTGCCCAAGTAGTAGGAGCGAAACTCTATAAAACCCTAGTTTAGCTAAAGCCCGTGAATTATACCTATATATATTGTGTAAGCGAGGATTTTAGCATAAGAATCAATTGTGGAGGGTTAGAGAGGGAGTGAAAAAAATTATACCTATTCACACACACACACACACACACACACCACCCCACCAAGGGAGGACCTAGGTGGTCCCGAGAGTGGGAGGCCGCCCACCCCTTGTTTTCGGAAATTTCTGTACAGGTATGCGCAAAAAAAATAATATTGGGGCCTATGTGTAAACTCTTGGATCGGAAGGTGTATCTGTTTGTTAGTGTTTTAAAGATAAGGGGCAGAGTATGTAATTTATTATACTTAAATAGAAAAACACGGAAGAAACATTTTACCAAAACCCTAAACAGAAGAGTAGAAGTACCAGGAAGAGAATGTTTTTCAGGTAAGTTATTTGTTAAGTATATAAAACTTTTTTATTCAAATGTTTAATTTTTTTTAAAATTAAATGTTAAAAAGTATTTTTGTATTCCTTCAAAGGTTTAAATCATTCAATGTTAGGAGTATTTTTGTGTTCATTTGTAAATATTTAGGAAACTAACACTATTCAATATTAGGAGTATTTTTTTCTCAAATCTTTAAATGTTAGAAATATTTAGTGGTATGTTAGAAATTAGGGGTATTGTATTTTTGTGTTCAATATTTAGGGGTATCGTATTTAGGGGCAATGTTAGAAATATTCAAATTTCAGTGTTATTTTTTCAGTTAATTTTCAATATTGAAGTATAATTTTCTTATAATTTCAATGTTAATCCTAAAAAAATTGCCTTTGGGGCTACCGCCCCTGAACCCCTACATTGCTTGAAAAATTTCGCACCCCCTACTAAAAATCCTGGGTCCGCCACTGCACCCCACCCCACCCCCTTCCCCCCTCCACCACCCCCTCCCCCACCACACACCACCACACACACACACACACACCACCCCACCCCCTGCCCCCCTCCACCACCCCCTCCCCCACCACACACCACCACACACACACACACACCCCACCCTACCCTACCCCCTGCCCCCCTCCACCACCACCACCCCCAAAACACACCACCACACACACACACACACCGCACCCCACCCCCTCCCCCACCCTGCCCCACCCCGCCCCACCCCCTGCCCCCCTCCACCACCCCCTCCCCCACCCTTCCCCAACCCGCCCCACCCCCCACACACGCACACACATACACACATATATATATACACATACACACATAAATATACAAACAAATATATATATAAATGGAGAGAGAGAAATTGGACCTGAGAGAGAGAGAGAGAGAGCAGCGTCGAGTCGAGAGAGAGAGGGAGGGAACGGTGGGAGGGAAAAAAGAAGGGGGAAAGGGTTTTTGCTGGAAAAGTTATCACGGTCGTGTCAAGGTCATTGACCGTGACAAGCCCGTGACAATTAAATTTGTCACGGCCTTGTCACGGTCAATGACCGTGACAATTAGTTGTCACGGTCGTATCAAGGTCAATGACCGTGACATAAAACGCGTGTTTTTTTGTCACGGTCAATGACCTTGACAAGGCTGGCCGGCTGAAAGGTGACAATTTGCCCATTTTGGTGTAGTGTGTGACGTGGTTTGAATCCATTGGGTTCACCAAGCGTGAGAAATTGTCCAATTCTATGCAGGCAACCTAAATTAGTACAACTAATAATCATAAAATTATAACATTTCTCCAACATGTAAGCATCATACATTTGACACCAAACCCTACCATGCAATGACAACCAACCTAAGGCATTGACTTTCTCAAATTCTCTCAAACCCTAATTTCGATCTTCCTTTCTAAAAGTTACATATTAAGGTATTTTGGTAAAAAAAATCTGATTTGGGAGTTAAGTATAATTACAAAATAAAGGGTTTTTTTATCATGAAAGTAAAGAGTTTTTAATAGAGTAGTAACGATATCAAGAAAGTTAAAGGTTATGTAAAAGTGATTAAGAAATTGAGGGTTAAGCTAAATAAGGCATTAGGAAATGGGTGTTAAGTAAAAAAAATCCTTATCTTTATTAATTTGTGAGGTGTGTTGAATCTATTGAGTTCACCAAGCACGAGACACTGTGCAATTCAACGTAGGCATCCTAAATTTGTACATCTATTGATAACAATAAAATTATAACATTGTACAACATGTAAGTGCCATACAATTGACACCAAACCTTAACAAGCAACAACAAACATCCTAAGGTCTTGGCCTTCTAAAATTCTCTCAAACCCTAATTCCGATCTTCCTCTGTCAAGATTACATATAAACGTAATTCGATCATAAATCTGATTTGGGAGCTAAGTCTAATTACAAAATAAAGTTTTTTTTATTCACGAAAAAAAATCTTTTTATAGAGTTGTAACGATATTAAAAAATTAAAGGTTATATCAAAGTGATTAAGAAATTGGGGGTTAAGCCAAATAAGAAATTAAGAAATGGGGGATAAGTAAAAAAATCTTTATCTTTACTAGGTTTTGAGGTGGGTTGAATCCATTACGTACACCAAGTGTGGTACATTGTGCATTTTCACACATGCAACTTGAATTAGTAAAACTACGAAAAATTATAACATTTCTTGAACGCATAAGTGTCATACAGTGGACATCAAACCCTAACATGCAACAATAACCAACCTATGTGTAAGGACACAAATTTCTAATTGAGTCTTAATGTAGTTTTGGCTCAATTCCGGATAAAAATATTTAAGTCATATGATATAGTCCATGTCTATCCATCCAAGTCTATGACAAGTTTGAGTTGAAGACGTTGCTGCCTATTTATCAAGAGAACATCATTGCCGGTTTACACGGGCCTAGTTTCACGTCATCAACTTAGTTCCAATCACTCCTAAGGTATTAATGCACTACATATATATATAGGAGCTTGGAACATTTTTTTTAAATGAGTGTAATTTTATTTAAAATAAATTTTATTTTCAGAAAGTTATTTTAGAACTTTTAAATAAAAGTTTTGGGCTTAAAATTGAAAAAATGAACTTCTGGAACTTCGTTCGAAATTGTCGTTCGAACGAGTTTATTGTTCGAACGAGAATTTCATTCGAACGAGTTTGCCAACGACTTTTCCCAATTGGCCTCTGGAACTTCGTTAGAAGGGTCGTTCGAACGAGACTTTGTTTGAACGAAAATCTCGTTCGAACGAGATTTCCGACGGGAAAATCATTTGGCAGTTTTCCCACTACTTTTGTTCCCATTACTTTTTGACATAATTAATATGTGCGGGAAATAACCTTTTCAAATTAACTTTTTCATCTTCTACAATCTCTAAGAGAGTGTTTTGAGAGCTTAATTCCTACAGGAAAAGGTTCAAGTTTTGTGTGTTTGTTTTTCAAGAAAATGATTCTTAAAAACTTTTGTTTACACCCATTTTTTTTTTTTTTTTTTTTTTTTTTTTTTTATAAGGTTTATTTGCAATAATTAGAAGACCTTGCCTCTTCTAAATGGCTTACATCCAAAGAACACAGAGAACTTTATATGGAAACATAAATGAGGATCTTTATAGATTAGATCCCTTACAGAGCCATATAATACCACCTACTGACAAAATAGAACTCCAATGACCACTATACATGTCTGATGGATGGGAGTCTCCATTTATCCACTACTAGAAGACCTTTGAGATGCTTTGGAAAGTCTCGAAGGACTATAGAGAAACAGTCCTTTTTCTCAGATGCTCCTAGCTTTGCAAGAAAATCAGCCACTTTATTCGCCTCTCTATATACATGAACAAGATTTATCTTCATCATATCCATTAAGTTCCTGATTTTATGAATAACCCAACTTATTTTCCAAGGAGGATTTCTTTGACAATTGATGATGTTCACAAGAGCCTCTGAATCACTTTCTACCAATAAATCATAACCAATAAAGTCTAAAAGGAATTCAAGGCCTTTTAGTAAAGCCAAAGCTTCAGCTTCCATATTAGACACCACACCAAAATGCGCATGAAACGCCCAAACCATATCTCCTGATTGATTCCTAAGCACTCCACCTCCTCCTCCCTGCCCAGGATTTCCTATAGCACTCCCATCCACATTTAACTTCAAAGAGCCATATATAGGAGGATTCCATTTTATAAACATTATATCTTTTTTACCATGCTCCATACGCATAACAGCCCTTCGAGAAATTTCATTTTTAATTAGAACCAAAATTGAAGCCACACTAGGAGAGCAATCATCATACCGACATTTGTTTCTATAACACCATAGGTACCAACATACAATTGATGGCACCACTTTGCTAACAATTTGGTCTATCTTAACCCCATGAATCCACCATTGAAAAAGCTGATTTCGCACACCTCCACCTCTTATTCTAGTAATCCCATATTCTCTATTAATTTGATCCCATATAGCAGAAGGAAAATCTCCAGCCTCAAATATATGATCAACATCTTCTTCTCTAGGCTTTTGACAACAACAACATTTTGAAGGCCCTCTAAAACCAATAGCTTTTATCTTATCATCAGTAGGAAGAAGATTATTCATCATCTTCCACATAAAAACAGACATTTTTATGGGAAGATGTTTATGCCAGATAAACTTCGAACTCAAACATGATGAACTAGACTGCCTACAAATGTTCCAAGCAGAGGTTATATTGAAGATACCTGTGCTAGATGGTTTCCAAATCAGGGAATCAGCAGACTTAGGCATAATTTCTTCAAAATTTAACACTTTATAAGTGATCTCATAGTTGAAGACCTGCTCTAATTTCTCTTTTTCCCATATTTTGCTTTGGTTCCAGTATTCTTTAATCTGCCCCGCTTCTACCGCATTTGATAATTTACATTCAGGAACACCCCAGTTATCCTTTGCTATATTAATATTTCCTTCTCCAATAATCCACATCATGTGCTCTTCAGCTTTGTCCCTCACATTGCACATACGATTCCAAGTCTGAGCTGACCCTCTCTTTGAAGCTGAGCATGGGTGCTGACCCCTACAATAAGCTGCCATCATGAATTTTGCCCAAATAGATTTTTGCTGTCTAAAATTCCACCATAATTTCATACTCAGAGCCGAATGAACATCATATAAGTTTCTGATTCCCAACCCACCCTCAGATATGGGTTTTGCTATTTTTTCCCAGCCACACCAGTGATGCCGAGACTCCCCAAAGCTGTTACTCCAAAAAAAATTTGCAATACTAGCAGTAATTTTATTGAGAATTGCTTTTGGAGGATTCAAAGCAGATAAATTGTACAGATACATGGAAGAGAGCACTGAGTTTATGAGAACAACCTTACCTCCAAGACTCAAACATTTAGACTTCCAACCTTGAATTCTATTCTTTATATTCTGCACCATCTCTATAAAATAAATACTCTTTTTCCTTCCACTGAAAATAGGACAGCCTAAGTACTTTATTGGATCTGACTTCAGTTGCATACCAGAAATTTCCTTGATTTTATTGATGGCTCTGAGATTAATATGCTTCGAAGCCATGACATTACTCTTTCTAGTATTGATAAGTTGACCCGAAACCTGCTCATAGAGTCTTAGCACCCATATATAATATATATTTGCTTGGAGTTTGTTTGGCACCGGGTTTTACTCTACCGAATTGAAGAGTTCGTTTAGGTTTACTTATACATCCCTCGAAGAAGAAGAAGCTTTTGGTTTTGCTGCGACAGTCTCACATGGTGAAAGGCACCATGTGTGGTTGATGGTTGCTTGGTCTCGATTGGTGGACTCCAAGATTCTGATGGACTCCGGGATTATTTGCTAGGAGGAGGTTGAAGATCGAAGGAGCGCGTCAAGTCTTGACGGTAGTCGAGTCGCTTGTGTAAGTCCTCCTGTCAAGTCTTTGTAAAATTCATACCATACTTAGTTAATTTGTTAGGCCAGGGTCGTCCGAGATTTTTTCCCGATTTGGGTTTTTCGTGGTACATTGCCGTGTAGTGAGATTGTTTATTATATCTTGTTTAACTCACCTAGAACGCATGCTTAGATTAAAAAGATAAAATTGGGTTTAATTTACAATCTTGCCTAATTTGGTGCTAGTTTAATATTTGGGTAATGTTTAACTTAATTTAATTCAAGTCTAAATAATTTAATTTAATAAAATTTGTTTTGGCCTACATAGAAAAATGAATTAATCATGTTAGGTAAATTTTAGGACTTGTGTTAAACTAATTTTGGGGTTAAAGTAAATTTCTCATAGTTAACTTCATGTGTTAGTTTTGTTTGTGAGAAAATCCTAATACTGGTTTGTGTGATTTTTTTTTGTGTGTGTGTTGACCATAATTCACTAATTTAGGTTTAATTTTAAATTTTCTTTTAGAAATTAAAATTTGTGTTTAATTTAATTTTTCATATTTTTAAGAAAAGAAAATCAAACAAAGTTGGAAAATTAAATTGTTGTGTTAAACCATCCTTATTCCGCATCTAAAAAGGAAATTCTATTTGAAATTTTTTAAATTAGGGGTCCTTCAAATTGGTATCAGAGCGGGAGTGCTAATTTATTGCGTTAAGGTCCTTTTAAATATTTTTGGTTAAAAATGAAATTTTTCGCATTTTCAAAATTTTCTATTTTCGATGGTTTTAATTACGCATATTGGAAAACATATATGCGTTCGACACTTAGATCTCTAGATGAGAGGGTTTGGTTGTCAGTTGTTAACGGGTGGTCCCCACCTACATATATGGTAGAAAATGAGCGTGTTCCTAAACCCACAGAGAGATGGAGTGAGAATGAATTTAAACTTGCAAATTTTAATTCCCGTGGTTTAAATCTCTTGTTTAGGGCGGTCACACTGGATGAATTCTGACGCATTATAACGTGTGAAACCACTAAAGAAGCTTGAGATATTTTACAATTCACTCACGAGGGAACTAGTGTCATAAAAGCTTCTAAAACTCCAAAACCTCACCACTCAATTTGAAACAATAAAAATGAATCAAAAAGAAACATTTGATGAAATTTATGCTAGACTTTCCGATATAGTTAATTCATCTTTTAATTTGAGAGAGAAAATACCCGACAACCGAGTTGTAAGGAAAATACTTAGGTCCCTGCCCGATTAGTTCATTCCTAAAGTGATCGTTTTAAATTCTTTACCCACTTTAGCCTCTATGAAATTAGAAGAGCTCGTAGGTGATTTATAAACCTATGAACTAGACATGTTTCCCTGCAAAATCGAAAAGAAAATAGATAAGGGCATTACTTTAAAAGCCCGAAAGGAGAAAAAACACGTAGTAGAGAGTGAAAGTGATAGTGACTCGGAAGATATGGCTATGTTTGCTAGGAAGTTTCATAAATTTCTTAAATTTAACAAAGATTAATTTAAAAATGATTTTAAGAAATTTGAAAATTCTAAGCATGAAAAAGCCGAAAAGATCCCTAAAACTTTTAATGAAAGCTTTAATAGGGACGAGTCAAATAGTTGTTATGGTTGTGAAGGGTATGACCATAGGGCTTTTGAATGCCCCACTAAACTAAGGAGAGAGGGTAAGTAACCGATTTCATACAATACCACCCTTAGTGATAATGATAAGGAAGAGGGACAAAATTCCCCCATTGAGCGCAACATTGTAGAGTTCATGGCAAGTCATGTGAGCATCGATAATGAATCTTCCCATGAAGATATACAAATACATGACACTTCCGAGGCCTTTATTTGTGAAGCTCAAAAAGATAATGGTAGTGAGAGTGGAGAAGAGAGAGAGAGTGAAAATGATGAGGAGGTTGATATGAGTGAACTTTAATTTGCATTTCAAGAACTATATGAAGAATTTATTAAATTCAAAAGAGAAAATTTAAAGTTCGAAACTAGTTTTAGAGAGCGTGCCAAGGTCGTTGATGAGAGTGCGTTAGTAGAAGACCTTAGGACACGAGAGAGAGCTCTTCGACGGAAGCTTGAGTATGTAGAAGGTGAGAGAGGTAGACTTAAGGGCTTAATGGAATCCTTGAAAAAGGAGCTTCTCGCGTTTGAAGAGTGCAATGTTTTATTAGAGTCTCACATTTTAGATTTAGAAAATAAATTAAAAGACTCTAGTAAAGTCAAATTTGATTTGGAGTGTCGTTCGGAGAAATTAGATAAAATATTAGGAACGGTCCAAATTAAAAAATGACACGTGTGGTTTAGGCTTCGATACTTGTAATGAATCAACTCATAAAGTCGAAACTAATATTTTAGGAGAATCCTCTAGGAACAATGTTATATATCATTCCTTAGGTAAGTCTTTTCGCCGAATATTTAAGTGCTCACATTGTGGTCGAAAAGGTCATCTTAGGAAGTTTTGCTTTGATCTTAAACGAGGTCCTAGAAAATCCCAACGTAAGGCAAGCGAGGTAGCCAAGATTCCTATATCCTGAGATAGTCATTGTTCATTAGTTTGAGTTAGGAGATCCGACTTGATAGCCTTACAAGATAGGATTTTTTATTCTCATTTACTTTCACACGATACCTCCCTTGCTAAATCCAAAGGTTGAATGTGTTAGTTATTTGCATACATTAGCTTTTGTGCTTCATGCTATATTAACATGCTAATTGTATGCTCGTTTAGTCATTTTCTAGTTATTGCTTCATTTCATATCTCATGCTAGAAATTATGACTTGTGCATCTTTTGTATTATATTTATTTTAGTTTTCATTAAATGAAAAATACAAAAAGATTTTGGTTTATCATTTGTGTTTTTACCTTTTAGTAATTTAGGCTTAATGAAAATTACAAATGATTTTTGTTTGTCTTTTGAGTAAATATTTTTGTTTATTTTGTTAAAAATTTCAAAAACTCAAAAAGATTTTTATGTGTATTTTAGTTTGACACACTTTATGTGGCATACACTTGTGTTTGAATCACTACTTTTTTGCTTCTATGTGGCTAGAACTTTTGGTTAAGATTGACAAGCCTTCAAATGTTATTTACCATGCTTACATGGAGTAGTTGGATTTTGTGTTGCTATAATGGATTCTATTGTTATATGCCTCAATTCACACATGCTTCACATGTATATTTGAGCTTTGTGAGGTGTTCTCCTAGCGATCTAGTCATCTACATATTTTTAATCTAGGAGGACTTATGCATGTTAAATCCATTGCACGTGAGATTTGAGTGATATATAAAATGTTATATATAAATGTGCACGGGGAAGGGCTTCGAAAGGAAATATCATCCTTTGCGAGTAAGCCACCATTTGCTTGGACCTAAAAGAAATACGTGGTCCAAAGGCCTAAAATAATAATGGCATTAAAATAAAATAATTTTCCAAGGCCTATTTTGTTTAAATTGATATATTCATTGAAAAGAACTATATGCATATTTTGAGGGAGATTGGATGGTATATCAACGGTTATCACAATGTCTGTTTATCTTAGTTGCGCTTTCATTGTCATGACTCTATTGGTTTGTAGAATCATCAAAATTATAGGCTTATGTGAATTGTGTATGTTTGTACATTGAGTTCAATTTATATTATCACATGAGGTTATATTCAAATGTGATAAAGTTATGCAATCAAATGAGAAATCCGTAAACATGTTTTAAGTGATTGAGTCGAAATTTAATTGTTAATAGTTCACACCCCTACACTTTCGTTTTCATATGACACATTTTTGCCATACGAGTGTGAAAAGTTTATTGTATTTTGTGTCATGTGTGGTGTCTATACCTATATATATGTGCGTGGGTGTTTGTTATATTCATTATGTCTACATATATATTGTAATTTTTTTTCTTTGCCTTGCTTTCTAGTCCATCTACGCTTTCCATTCATAATTGGTATCTATCTTATTGCATATTTTCGTTGATATCACATGCTTAGTATCTTTTGTATCATATTGGTATCATTTTTTTTGCATCATATGTTGGTATCTTTTTATCCTTGTTGTGGGTTAGTTCGTGCTATTGTTGCTCATATTCTTTGCACATTATGCATGTTTGTTTTATTAATTCTATCACCTTTGTCTATTCCTAAACAAAAAGGGGAAGAAATGGTATCTACTCCTATTGTAATCGTATCTTAGTTTGGGAGATTTAACTTAGGGGGAGACGTCTTTCTAAGTAGGTCATTTATTTGATAAAGAGGAATTAATTTAGGGGGAATATTTGCATGCATTTAATATTCTTGATATTCCCTATGCGTTTAATAGTTTGCTTAAGTGTGCAGGAATTCTTCTAAGTGGCAACTTTCATCGGCAAAGATATTGATCATTGGGTTTTTGAGTCAAGCTTGTATTTTTTATTTTTTGGGTGGGAAGTTTTTTAGTCAAGTAGAGTTTGACGGCCCGTTAGGATTTTGTTTTGGTTTTTGTCCCGGAATAGCCAAAGGGGGAGATTTGTAAGGACACAAATTTCCTATTGAGTCTTAATGTAGTTTTGGCTCAATTCCGGACAAAAATATTTAAGTCATAGGATATAATCCATGTGTATCCATCCAAGCCTATGACAAGTGTGAGTTGAAAACGTTGCGGCCTACTTATCAAGTGAACATCATTGCCGATTTACATGTTCTTAGTTTCACGTCATCAACTTAGTTCCAATCACTCCTAAGGTATGAATGCATTATATATATATATATATATATATATATATATATATATATATATATATATATAGAGAGAGAGAGAGAGAGAGAGAGAGAGAGAGAGAGAGAGAGAGAGAGAGATAGGAGCTTGGAACATTTTTTTTAAATGGGTGTAATTTTATTTAAAAGAAATTTTATTTTCAGAAAGTTATTTTAGAACTTTTAAATAAAAGTTTTGGGCTTAAAATTAAAAAAATGAACTTCTGGAACTTCGTTCGAAATTATCGTTCGAACGAGTTTATTGTTCGAGTGAGAATTTCGTTCAAGCGAGTTTTCCCATGACTTTTCCCAATTGGCCTCTGGAACTTCGTTAGAAGGGTCGTTCGAACGAGACTTTGTTCGAACGAAAATCTTGTTCGAACGAGATTTCCGGCGGGAAAATCATTTGGCAGTTTTCTCCATCTTTCCACTACTTTTATTTCCACTACTTTTTGACATAATTAATATGTGTGGGAACTAACCTTTTCAAATTAACTTTTTCATCTTCTACAATCTCTAAGAGAGAGTTTTGAGAGCTTAATTCCTACATTAAAAGGTTCAAGTTTTGAGTGTTTGTTTTTCAAGAAAATGATTCTTAAACACTTTTGTTTATACCCATATTAGTTTATTCCAAGTACCACATATATATATATATATATATATGCTTGGAGTTTGTTTAGCACCGGGTTTTACTCGACTGAATTGAAGAGTTCGTTTGGGTTTACTTTTACATCCCTGAAAGAAGAAGAAGCTTTTGGTTTTCCTCCGGCATTCTCACATGGTGAAAGGTACCATGTGTGGTTGATGGTTGCTTGGTCTCGATTGGTGGACTCCGGAATTATTCGTTAGGCAGAGGTTGAAGATCAAAGGAGCGCGTCAAGGCTTGACGGGAGTCGAGTCAGTTGTTTAAGTCCTCTTGTCGAATCTTTATAAAATTCATACCATTCTTAGTGAATTTGTAAGGCCAGGGCCGTCCGAGATTTTTTCCCGATTTGGGTTTTTTGTGGTACATCGCCGTGTAGGGAGATTGTTTTATTGTATCTTGTTTAACTCACCTAGAATGGATGCTTAGGTTAAAAAGATAAAATTGGGTTTAATTTACAATCTTGCCTAATTTGGTAGTAGTTTAGTATTTGGGTAATGTTTAACTTAATTTAATTCAAGTCTAAAAAAATTAATTTGATAAAATTTGTTTTAGCCTATATAGGAAAATGAATTAATCATGTTAGGCAAATTTTAGGACTTGTGTTAAACTAATTTTGGGCTTAAAGTAAATTTCCCATAGTTAACTTCATGTGTTAGTTTTGTTTGTGAGAAAATCCTAATACTGGTTTGTGTGAATTTTGTGTGTGTGTGTGTGTTCACCATAATTCACTAATTTAGGTTTAATTTTAATTTTATTTTTAGAAATTAAAATTTGTGTTTAATTAAATTTTTCATATTTTTAATGAAAGAAAATCAAGCAAAGTTGGAAAATTAAATTGTTGTGTTGAACCATCCTTATTCCGCATCTAAAAGGGAAATTCTATTTGAGAATTTTAAAATTGGGGGTCCTTCACTACGACATTAGCTTGCTCAAATTCTCTCTAACCCTAATTCTGATCTCCCTCTCTAAAAATTACTTATAAAGGTATTTTGGTAAAAACTTTGATTTGGGATTTAAGTCTAATTATAAAATAAAGTTTTTTTGCATGAAAATAAAGATTTTTTTTATAGAGTTGTAACAATATTAAGTAAATTAAAGGTTGAATCAAAGTGATTAAGAAATTTGGGGTTGAGCGAAATAAGGTACTAAGAAATGGGGGTTAAGTAAATTTTTTTTATCTTTATTAATTTGCGAGGTGTGTTGAATCCATTGAGTTCACCAAGCGTGGGACATTATTCAATTCCACGGAAGCAGCCTAAAATACAACATCTACGGATAATGATAAAATTATAACATTATTTCAATACGGAAGGATTTTACAGTTGATACCCAACCCTAATGTAACAACCCGCCTAATTAAATATCGGGTTATCAGTCCTTTATTTAATTAAATCAGAATATCCAGTTGGTTCATTCTCAACATAACTGTCGAAAATAATTTCTTTATTAATCCCCTAATAGTTAATTAAGCTAGGTGTTAAAAACTGTTTCCATTTTTAATTTAATTAAAACCATTCCACGACACGGGATAATAATATGCAACAACACATCACAACTGAATTAACTACAACAAGAATAAATGTGACTGGAATAACTTTTCAGTTAAATTATAATATTTACACTAAATAAAACTGATATCCACAATGTTTACATAAATAATTACAACCTCTGAAATCCTGGGCGACATGCCCTAAATGAAGTAGGCACTACACAAATGTGAATCAACATAAAGGAAGCGCCTAAACAAAATTCGCATCTCTGCTAGTAGCTATAATCCCTAGGAACATCCACAATCTATGCTAGGCATCATTGCTGTTGGATACCAAATGTACGAGATATAGTAGAGAAGAGAAGGTGCAAGGAAACGGGTCAGATCCCGATTGTAAAAGATTTTAAAAATAGCAAGTGTTTAACAATTACAAATAAGCATTTATTATGTACATGTTAGTTTCTCGGGCTCTCTCTTGAGAATTCTCACTTCTCATCTAGAGTGCACACCGATCGTATCTCAGTAACTTCCTAGTTATGGTTCCCTCCTAACTAGTAACATAATTCTAACCCATGTCGTAAACCCGTATGTCCCATACCATACGTAATATAATTATTCATATTTATTTCTCTTTAATATGAACTAGTCTTGTTACAACCTTGGAATTAAGTGTTCACTTACTTAAATCAATTTAGATTTCATTATTTAATTCTATATACATCATTCCACAGTAGATCAAATCATAGTTTATATTTTTAATCTACAATTTCACACAGAAGATTACATCTCTATATCTACAATGTCACATAGTAGATTACATCACAATTTACATATATAATATCACACACACACACACACACACACACACTATATATATATATATATATATATATATATATATATATATATATATATATATATATATATATATATATATATATATATATACTGCACCTCCCTAGTCACAGCTGCAGTGCATGCATACTCTGCTATCATGTCCTGATACATAATGTCACAGTATAAAGGACTATTGATTCGGCGTCTCTTACAAATCATATCATAACACAAATATATTGGAGGCGAGCATACTCCCTAGCCAAATGGGTCACGCACATACCTATGCTCCCATTCAACCGTCAAAACTATCATATACACCGATAGCACGTGTCCAAGGTCCTATGCTTAGGGTAAGAATCTAAAATTCCTCCCAATTGGGTGCACAAGGATAAGACCGTCCACAACGCGAAACCTTCACCCTGATAGCAAGCAGCGTAAGTATGTCATACATACAAATAATATTATAAGCATTCATCACACCTATATAAATATAATATCCATAAGGCATTCACACAACCATATGATAATTCCCTTACGTAGTATTTTTATCTATCAAATCCTACGTATTAAAGGTTATGACTTTACTTATTTATTTTATATTTCCGAGCCTCACTCATTACTCGAAGATTAAATCAGTCTTAACCTAATTCGACAGGTAAATGTCTACACCCTACTTGTCCATGTCATCACAACTTCCAAAATTTTATGAATTAAACTCATCATTAATTAGGTTTAATTCCCGATAACCCTTAATTCATTCTTAACCCTTCATTCTATCTTTTAGGGTTAATCCCACCTATTCCTAAGGTTATATCCGTAATTAATAACTCTCTTACTATTGGTCCCAACCTTAAATTATCATTTATCTAATTTAAATCCCAAGTAACATAAGTCTCGATAATAACTCGTTTAATTAACACTCGTTAATGTCCCCTCATTCAAAAAAATCCCAAAAATAATATTTTTCGGCTCTTACCTATGGCCTACTGCCCTTCCCTAAGTCCCATTATGTTCAAATAATAATCACAAAAGATTCGTAAATTTTTTAGGATTAAATCAAGAATTAAAAAGAAATAACCTTACCTTTTCTGGGGAGGTCGATCGATCGATCACCCAGATATCAGCCCAGATTCTGCATTGTTTTTCCTACGATTTTCATACCATTTAATCATCAAAACGTTTATCAAATAATACCAAAGTCCCCAATATTCATTCCATATGATATACCAAGATATATAAATGATTTCTAATAATCAAACCACTTAAAATCATCAAGAAGGTTGGATTTAAAGCATACTATTTTCAGAAAACTCATATTTGTATAAATATCCATGAACATCATATAAAATCCAATTTTCTTCACCAAATGATTCTCAATTTAATCTCATGAAATCCAGATGATATACCATCATATATGGATAAGTTCTAATGTATCCAAAATTATTTAAACATCATTAACATGAATCAATTTACTCAAATTCCATTTTTTCTTAAGAACTTTAATTTTTTGACTTTATCATCAATAAGAGTGTAAATCCAAAATTTCTTCATAAGATGATATAAGATTCATGGAGTTTATTCTATAATCAAAAGAGATCAATCCTAGATAATATCCATCTCAAAGATCCATTTAAAATTATCACAAATTTAACTTTGTTCATGCAACTTTTCAGAATTTTCCTAACTATCCTAACATGGACAATATATAAGCTAGGATTACAATAATTAATCACTTGCCTTTAGATTGTAGGTCTGATCCGTTGGGGATGATACTCTATTGGTGGTACTCTCTTTTTTCTGCCAACTTCCGACAATGGTGGTGGTGGTTCTTGGTGGTGCAAGGTGGTGTCTCTTGGTTTGCTCGAAAAACCTCTTCAACTGCTTGAAAAAACCCCTCACTCTCTTCGAAAACCTTTCCTTTGCTTTTGGTGAATGAACCTAAGTTCTCAAGTCCCCTCACTAATATAATAAAACCCAATTTCCGTGTTTATTATTCACCTCCTAATTAAAATGACCAAAATACCCCTCCGGGGTGTCCTTTCGTTTCCATAGTGCCCCGAGACCCAAATCAAACACCCAAGTAGACTTTTTCGACTATTTGAAACCTTCCAGACACTTTGGCGCAGTCAAAATGACCATTCGGACGACATAATAATAATTTAATTTTATTTCATTAAATTATAATCCCGATACGACTCAGATGTGCGTCCCAACCTAATTATCATAATTGTCGTACACATAATTCGCCGCAATTTTATGAAGTCATAATCAATTGTAAAGTAATAATCATATATATTACTTTAATCACTAAGTAATATTCAACATAAATCACATATTACTTTATTCTCGAGTAATATTTAAATCTGAATTAATTTCCAATTATATCGTAATTGATTATAATTAATCCCATTTTAACCCATTTTAAAAGTCATTAAAAATACGGGGTATTACACACTTCCCCCCTTATAACGGAATTTCGTCCAGAAATTCGAAAAACAGAAGTATAGTAGGCAAGAGCAATTCTGGATAAGTATTGCACATCATATACTTGTGCTCCCAAGTAGACTACTCTGTACCGCCCATACAATAGTACGTTATCGAATACCCCTAATAATGAACACCTCACTTATGATCATTTTAACCCCAGGTTACTCTGTCACATAGGTTCTTGTCCAAGACTTAAAGTTTAAGTTTCACTACTTATACTTTATTTTAGATATTAACTATCTAACCTTCTACTATATGCACTTAAATATATTAACCGTTCTTTAGATAAATACCATCTCGTCTTGCGTTTATCATATAGAAGTAGGTTAATTGTGCAGTATATATTCTACACACAATATATACTATAAGTTTCAAATCATCTCTACTATTCGTAATAGTTCCTGGTTCCTCATGTTTATCCCATAAGTAGGAGAAACATTAAGACTTACCGTGCCATACTTCAATTGACACCATGCCCAACAATAAAATTATAAGAGTTATAGTACACCAACTTCACTAGTGGAACATACGTCTCTCGTCCTCCCTTAAGATTCAAGGGTACAAACATAATTTATCTTACAACATTATATTTGTCCGCTTAGTCTGCCCATTATTCTGCGGATAATAGATCATACCCAATCACAACTCGGTACCCATGCCTCGTGAAAATTCTTCCAAAATCGAGAGACAAAATCTCGTCCTAATTGGACACAATATTAAACGGTACCCTATGTAACCTCACTATCTCGATTATATTAAGATTAAAGCATATTGTCTCGTACTATGATCAACCCTAACTGGTATAATGTGATCGACTTTAGTCAACTGATCCACTATCACTCATATAGGATCGTAACCATCTTCGCGATATAATCCTTACAAATACTCTCCCAATACTACTTAGAAATACCTCATGGTTGGAGAAACCTTTGTTGGTTTCGAATGGTCCACACTAATTCCAACAGACAGGTGGCCCACTACAAGAGGAATTTAGCCAAACATATCTTCCTTTAAATCCTATTACCATAGTGATGTATAGCCTGATACATTTGTTATTCTACCGACTATATCTTTAATTATCATAAATGACCGGACATTCAAGTCCCGATATCTAAACCTCTATATTTATTTTCCTTATCTCATATCTCCAAAATGGGGAACAATGTCAGATTCAATTACCTAGGGCGCCCATACACCCTATATTTCTCGCATTGTTGCACAAATAACATATACTCTTCTTAAATCAATTTTCGCTCACTTGGCATACTGATATTGTAGGGGTGCACTCAATCACCCCACAAGTCATAACTTAATCACTCTGACAGTGACACCACTGCTTTATTCATAATGTTACTAGGACTAGGCGACTCTTAAGTCATAATAGAATTATCAACTCTAAACTTATGTTGGTATATATAAAATGACTAAGGTACGAACTTATGCACTATCGACCAAACTTCTCTCCCACTCCCGACGTTCACTAGTTTCATGAGTGGGATGCCTCGCAAAGTGAAATTCAAATAAGGAACCCCCCCGATACACTACTACTTAACATAGTCAGTCGTCGAGATCCATAATGGCTCTCAGTCCATAATTTGTACCTTCCCATGATTTATGTATGTTGACATAAAAGTCTACTAGTCCATGCTTATATATTCCTAAAATATGTTGCTCTCATAATGCCAAATTCTCGGCGCTATTAATAATGAGTTATTTCTCGATGTTCGACCAAAAACATAATATATCCTGAGTCACATCAGTAAAATAAATTTATACTCTCACATATAACTAGACAACATTTTCACTGAGGTCTATGATAACATGAAATATAGGCCCAACCCTATTTCAGTTGGTGCCGCACAAAATTTATTTTACTCTCCCCGGAGTATCCAACACGATAGTCTTATCACTCAATCTACTATCGTTTAAACATTTGGTAATTTATCACAACACATTACCATAATAAGTTCTATTATGATAACCCAAAGCAATAGAAAATTATAATAACCAAATATACTCTTGGGACCCACTCGGTTCATTCACGGGCGACACCAAAAGTCCCGCTATCGACCAGAAATACTTTTGTAATCAGACTGTTAAAATTATCGTTTCCACTAACCTTAACTCGCATGCGAATTTAGGGTTTTCAATTTATATATGTCTGTTGTGACACACCATGTCACTAGAATTAATCCTTTATTCACAAGGATGAAAAAAAATTCATCAGTCTCTCTTGATCACGTAGTGTCCTTACATGCACTTCTCAGGGTTAAAACAACTCACGATCACTTGCACCCATTATACATCTAAGATTTTATCCTATAGTTGTACCCACCCGTTGTGGACAAATTATTCACTCCTGTGGTTTACACGCCCATTATTGAAACGTTGGCCCAGCATATCTAGGCCTCAATTATGGTCTTACCGACCTCCCTTTTTTTTTTCTTGGACCCCGCCAACCTTGAAATACCGTATGCTACAATTATCGAGGACTCCACTGGTCCTATATAGACCTACCACTCTTGGGTCATAAATTTCCTGGGCCTAATTCTCTTGACCCATTTACTCCCCTAGAAGTCTCACTGCTCCAGTTGTTATGCCTAATTGGCATGGTTTACTATTCCCAAAATTTATCGATCTCACTACTCAATGTGGACATATTTAACACTTAGTAGTCTCTCTCTCTCTACACATAGGGTAATTTCCCTTGCTATTTCCTCGTTACTGACCATTTGAACGCCCTTCTCTTGGACCTATCAATCTTAACTCCCAATTGCTATTCCCATTATTCTTTTGACTCTACAGGTCCTATGGGATACATTATCGACTACACTAGTCTTGGCTGATTACATCGCCACTAAGTAGGGGTTTAATCATGCCACTTTAAATGGGTCCCCTACAGGGTACACCTATCGGTGATGTTTCATTAACATTATTGAATTCAATCTTGCCCTTTAGCTAGGTATTACCCCTTCTAGATCCCCTTCATTTGGAAGTATCATCAAATTTCTTGGTGACGTTAATCCAAGTCGCCTTTGTCAGATTTCCACTCACACTAGAGTATTTCACTCACGAGTCCTTTAACATAATTAACTCTATTTATCTTCTATGTACCCCATTTTTCCTAGGGTAAGGAGCTCGTTAAACAAGTTACTTCTCTCTTTCTTGCCCATAAGAGATAAGTTTCGAAATTCCATTAATTCTCTGATTAAAACATCAAATGAACGATTTCACTATCGTACCATACCTAAAATTCTTATTCCAGCTTTACACATATTCTTTATATATGATGTCTAATGCTCATCACTTAACTTTGTTCTTCCTAGAAAAATTTTACAAGAAAACTTTCAAATCCTGGGTGTTACTACACTTCACCCTTCACAATTGTCTTTGAATTTCTTCATTCACAAGAGTCCTTTCGACTCCCTCACCTTTCACATACAGTGTTGGGTGAGTTAAGAATGGAATAACCATCAACTATGATGGTGCTTGGGAAACTACAACTCCCAAGTGACTTCCTTAGTGTTCACATTCCAAACAACAATTATAATGGTTTCTATCTCCAACACCATTTTCCAAAATACTCTATAACTTTGGCTGAGTCCTCCTCCTGCTGTCCTTGTAACGACTCTTGCTAGTCGTCCCAAAGTTTTTGGCGCACGATGACCGACTGAACTAGCATAAGCATTACACCTCACATACTTCATGGCAGGAGAACGTAAGTCGAAATACGCAAAAGAATTAAACATCCTAATAATAGGGATCTACATCAAAGAATGCTATGCTGAAACATAGTAAGCCGCACAGATCCTATAAACACTAGAACCTGATACTCTGATACCACCTGTAACAACCTGCTAATTAAATATCGGGTGATCAGTCTTTTATTTAATTAAATAAGAATATCCAGTTGGTTCATTCTCAACATCACTATCGAAAATAATTTCTTTATTAATCTTCTAATTGTTAATTAATCTAGGTGTCAAAACCTTTTTCCATTTTTAATTTGATAAAAACCATTCCACGATACGGAATAATAATATGCAACAACACATCACAACTGAATTAACTACAACAAGAATAAATTTGATTGGAATAACTTTCCAATTAAATTATAACATTTGCATTAAATAAAACTGATATCCACAATGCTTACATAAATAATTACAACCTCTAGAATCCTGGGGGACATGCCCTAAATGAAGTAGACGCTGTAGATGTGTGAATCAACAGAAATGAAGCGTCTAAACAAAATTTGCATATCTTCTAGAAGCTATAATCCCTCGGAACATCCATAATCTATGTTGGGCATCCCTGCTGCTGGATATCTGATGTACAAGATATAGTAGAGAAGAGAATGTGCAAGGAAATGGGTCAGAGCCCGATTGTAAAAGATTGTAAAAATAGCAAGTGCTTAACAACTACAAATAATCATTTATTATGTACATGTTAGTTTCTCGGGATCTCTCTTGAGAATTCTCACCTCTCATCTAGAGTTCACACCTATCGTATCTCAATAACTTCCTAGTTATGGTTACCTCCTAACTAGTAACATAATTCTAACCCATATCATAAACCCGTATGTCCCATACCACACGTAATATAATTATTCATATTCATTTCTCTTTAATATGAACTAGTCTTGTTACAACTTTGGAATTAAGTGTTCACTTACTTAATTCAATTCAGATTTCATTATTTAGTTCTATATACAACATTACATAGTAGATTAAATCACAGTTTATATTTTTAATCTATAATTTCACACAGAAGATTACATCTTTATATCTACAATGTCACACAGTAGATTACATCACATTTTAAATATATAACATCACACACACACACACACACACACACACACACACACACACACACTATATATATATATATATATATATATATATATATATATATATATATACGGAACATCCCCAGTCACAGCGGCGGTGCATGCATACTCTGCTATCATGTCTTGATACATAATGTCAATGTATAGAGGACTATTGATTCGGCGTCTCTCACGAATCATATCATAACACAAATATATTGGAGGCGAGCATACTCCCCAGCCAAATGGATCACGCACATACCTACGCTCCCATTCAACCGTCGAAACTATCATATACATCGATAGCACGTGTCCAAGGTCCTATGCTCAGGGTAAGAATCTAAAATCCCTCCCAATTAGGCGCACAAGGATAAGACCGTCCACAACGCGAAACCTCCACCCCGATAGCAAGCAGCATAGGTATGTTATACATACAAGTAATATTATAGGTATTTATCACTCCTATATAAATATGACATCCATAAGGCATTCACACAACCATATGATAATTCCCTTACGTAGTATTTTTATCTATCAAATACTACGTATTAAAGATTATGACTTTACTTCTTTATTTTATATTCCTGAGCCTCACTCATTACTCGAAGATTAAATAAGTATCCCTTAACCTAATTCAATAGGTGAATATCTACACCCTACTTATCCATGTCATCACAATTTCCGAAATTCTATGAATTAAACTCATCATTAATTAGGTTTAATTCCCGATAACCCTTAATTCATTCTTAACCCTTCATTCTATCATTTAGGGTTAATCCCACCTATTCCTAAGGTTATACCGGTAATTAATAACTCTCTTACTACTGGTCCCAACCTTAAATTATCATTTATCTAATTTAAATCCCAAGTAACATAAGTCTCGATAATAACTCGTTTAATTAACACTCGTTAATTTCTCCTCATTCAAAAAAATCCCAAAAATAATATTTTTCGGGTCTTACCTATGGCCTATTACCTTTCCCTAAGTCCCATTATGTTCAAATAATAATAAAAAAAGATTCCTAAAAGTTTTGGGATTAAATAAAGAATTAAAAAGAAATAACTTCACCTTTTCTGGGGAGGTCGATCAATCGATGGTCCTAGGTCGATCGATCGATAACCCAGATATCAGCCCAGATTCTGCATTATTTTTCCTACGGTTTTCATACTTTGTAATCATCAAAACCTTTATCAAATAATACCAAACTCCCCAATATTCATTCCATATGATATACCAAGATATATAAATGATTCCTAATAATCAAACCACCTAAAATCATCAACAGGTTGGATTTAAAACATACTATTTTCAGAAAACTCATATTTGTATAAATATCCATGAACATCATATAAACTTCAATTTTTCTTCACCAAATGATTCTCAATTTAATCTCATGAAATCCAGATCATATACCATCATATATGGATAAGTTCTAACGTATCCAAAATTATTTAAACATCATTAACATGAATCAATTTACTTAAATTCCATTTTTTTTTCTCAAGAACTTTAATTTTTTGACTTTATCATCAATAAGAGTGTAAATCCCAGATTTCTTCACAAGATAATATAAGATTCATGGAGATTATTCTATAATCAAAAGAGATCAATCTTAGATAATATCCATCTCAAAGATCCATTTAAAATTATCACAAATTTAACTTTGTTCATGCAACTTTTCAGAATTTTCCTAACTATCCTAACATGGACAATATATAAGCTAGTATTATAATAATTAATCACTTGCCTTTAGATTGTAGGTCTGATCCGTTGGGGATGATACTCTACTGGTGTTCCTCTCTTTTTTCGGCCAACTTCCGGCAATGGTGGTGGTGGCTCTTGGTGGTGCAAGGTGGTGTCTCTTGGTTTGCTCCAAAAACCTCTTCATCTCCTTAGAAAATCCCCTCACTCTCCTCAAAGACCTTTGCTTTGCTTTTGTTGAATGAACCTAAGTTCTCTAATCTCCTCACTCATATAATAAAATCCAATTTTCGTGTTTACTATTCACCTCCCAATTAAAATGACCAAAATGCCCCTCAGGGGTGTCCTTTCGGTTCTAAAGTGCCCCGAGACCCAAATCAAACACGCAAATAGACTTTTTCGACTACTTGAAGCCTTCCAGACTCTTTGGCGCAGTCAAAATGACCATTCGGATGACATAATAATTAATTTTTATTTCATTAAATTATAATCCGAACACGACTCAGATGCGCGTCCCGACTTAATTACCATAATTGTCGTACACATAATTCGCGACTATTTTATAAAGTCATAGTCAATTGTAAAGTAATAATCATATATATTAATTTAATCAGTAAGTAATATTCAACATAAATCACATATTACTTTATTCTCGAGTAATATTTAAAACCGGATTAATTTTCAATTATATCGCAATTAATTCTAATTAATCCCATTTAAAAAGTCATTAAAAATACGAGGTATTACACCCTAACATGTGCAACAACAAATAACCCAAGGTCTTGGCTTGCTCAAATTCTCTCAAACCCTAATTCCGATCTTCCTTTCTAAAAATTATATATAAAGGTATTTCGATCGGAAATCTGATTTAGGAATTTAGTCTAATTACAAAATAAAGTTTTTTTTATCAATAAAATATAGATTTTTTATAGAGTTGTAACAGTATTAAAAAAATTAAAGGTTATGTCAAAATGATTAAGAAATTGGGGGTTAAACCAAATAAGGCATTAAGAAATGAGGGTTAAGTAAAAAAATCCTTATATTTATTAATTAGTGAGGCGTGTTGAATCCATTGAGGTCACCAAGTGCGGGACATTGTTCAATTCCACGTAGGGAGCCTAAATTAGTATATCTACGGGTAACGATAAGATTATAACAGTGTTTCAATATGTAAATATCATACAGTTGACACCAAAATGCAACAACAAATAACACAAGGTTGACACCAACATGCAATAACAAACAACCCACGGTCTTGGCTTGCTCAAATTCTCTCAAACCCCAATTCCGATATTCCTCTCTAAAAATTACGTACAAAGGTATTTCAATATAAAATATGATTTGGGTATTAATTCTAATTACAAGACATGAAAATAATATTTTTTTATAGAATTGTAACGGTATTCAAACAATTAAAGGTTATGTTAAACTCATTAAGAAATTGAGGGTTAAGCCAAATAAGGCATTAGTAAATGGGGATAAGTAAAAAAAATATTTATATTTATTAGGCATTGAGGTGAGTTGAATCCCTTGGGTGCACTAAACGCGAGACATTAACCAATTCTATGTAGGCAACCAAAATTAGTTCAACTATATATAACAATAAAATTATAACATTGTTTCAGCATCTAAACGTCATACAGTTGACACCAAACCATAAAATGCAACAACAACCAACATAAGGCATTAGCTTGCTCAAATCCTCTCAACCCTAATTCCAATCTTCCTCTCTAAAAATTGCATATAAAGGTATTTGAGTAAAAATTCTAATTTGGGAGTTAAGTTTAATAATTACAAAATAATTTTTTCTATCTGGATAATAAATATTTTACATAGAGTTGTAGCAGTATTAAAACAATTGAAGGTTATGTCAAAGTAATTAAGAAAATGGGAGTAAATCAAATAAGACATTAAAAATGAGGGTTAAGTAAAAAAAAATCCTTATCTTTATTAGTTAATGAGGTGGATTGAATCCATTGGGTTCACAATTTTTTAGACTCAAAAACTAGGATAACAATTTTTGGACTCTAAAATTAGGATAACAATTTTTTAAACACTTAATTAGGTCTCTCAAATACTCATTTACCCAAAACTCTGTTATTTTTTGAGGTCCCTGCTACCGGCACTCCCTCCTAGCGCAAATTTTTAAAAATAAGAGAGTCTTAGATAAATGAGCAAAGTACCCCAACAGTCCCTTACCTTTCTGTTGGTCTCAATTTAGTCCCTTACCTTTTCATTGTCTCAATTTAGTCCCTCGCCTTTCAAATTGGTTCAATTTAATCCCTCAGTTAACAACCATCCAAATATACTAACGACAAAGACCATTTTAAGGGGCATTTGAGGTATTTTATATATTAATTCATTTCTCTCTCCTCAACACTCCACTTTGGCAGAAAAAAAAACTTAAACTCCTATATAATACATCAAATGCAACCTTTTAGTCCATGAAAAATAACGAAAAATGGGGGGAGAATAATGTAAGTAACAGAACAAAATAGTCACATATCAAAATATAATGGTTCTACACGAATACATAAATTAGACACATTGATTTGGCACAAGGTTTTGTTAAAAAAAAATACACTACATTTAAAAAAAAATTATACTACGTTCATAAAAAAAATTAAATCATTTTCTAAAAATAAAAACTGGAAAAAATTGTTAACCAATTTTTTAAAACAGTTAAAAAATAGTTGAAATCTTTTTTTTCAAGAAAACAGTTTTTTATTTCTTAAAAATATTTCTTATAAAAAATGTAATTTTTTAATCAAAAGTATGAAAAACTATTTCTTAAAAGCCAGCGTGGACCCACATCATTGCGATTATTTAGTGTCCCTCGCGCGGACTCATATCATTTAATGAATGTGAGGCCACACCACCAAAATGCTTCTTTATAAAAAAAATTATTTTTTATTACAAGAAAACTCTACATTATTAGATTAATAATGAAAGGTTTTTTTGTAATGGGGAAAAGTGAGCGATTGCTAGGGTACTTTGCTCTATACGTAATTACTTTAATGAAAATGAAATGAAGAAATATATCGTAATTTTACACAGAATGACGTGGTTAATATAATGTAGTTAAAAAACTCTATATTATTATTTTTTATTACAAAAAACTCTACATTATTAGAATAATAATGTAGAGTTTTTTGGTAATAAAAAATAGTTTTTTTATATAAAAGTAGTTTGCAGGTGTGGAGTCACATTTATATGGGTTCGCGCCAGCGACATCTGGGTAGCTTTTAAGAAATAGTTTTTCATACATTTAATTAAAAAAAATACAATTTTTTTATAAGAAAGTGTTTTTAAGAAATACAAAAATTATTTTCTTAAAAAAAATACGATTTCAACTATTTTTTATCTGTTTTAAAAATTTGGTAAACAAATTTTTCCAGTTTTTATTTTTGGAAAACGGTTTAATTTTTTTTATGAATGTGAAAAGCGATAGCTTTTCTGAATCAATGCGCTGATACCAATTTGAATGCGAATTTCACTTAAACCAATTTAACCCAAGTCCTAGAAATTTGCCTAAGTCATATTTTCAATATTACCAAATTAGGCCAAACCAATTTTAACCAATAAAATTAATGACTTGAATTAAATTGACATTTATCGAAATTTATGTTAGCACCAAATTAAACAAGTAATGATTTAAACCAAATTTTATCTTTTTACCTAAGCATGCGTCCTAGATGAGTTTTGCAAAAGATAAAATAAACAATTACTCACTACGCCGCGATGTACGAGGAAAAACCTACAACGGGAAAAAACCTCGGACGACCCAAGCCCTAAGTCCACTAAGCACGGAATTACAATTACAAGCAAAATGACTTATAACACCCGACTCGACTCCTTCAAGCCCCGACGAGTCTTCTTGTAACTACCTCTGCGTAGTCGACAATCCCGGAGCTCCACTGGAACCTTAGAATCAACCATTGAGACGTTAGGTACACCGTCAACCACACATGGTGCCTTTCACCATGTGAGAATGCCGTAGCAAAACAAACTTCTTCTTCTTTGAGGGATTTAGAAGTACACCCAAACTTTCTCTTCAATTAGATAGAGATAAACCAAGTGCCAAACACTCCAAGCAAGATGTATATATATTGAAAGTTGGAATAAACAATATGGGTGAAAACAAGAGTGTTTAAAGGATTTTCTTAAAAAATTAAACACTCAAAACATGAATTTTTTCCTTTTTGAATTTTGCTCCCAAAATCTCTCTTGGAGATAGAAGGATATGAAAAAGTTGGCTTTTCAAAGTTGGTTCCCGCACTTGATAAGTTTATCAAAAGTTAGTGGGGAAGAGTAGTGGAAAAGTGGGAAAAACTGCCAAAGAAATTTCCCGCCTGAAATCTCGTTCGAACGAGATTTTCGTTCAAACGAAGTCTCATTCGAACGACTCTTCTAACGAAGTTCCAGTGGCCTGATGGGAAATATCATTGCCAAACTCGTTCGAACGACATTCTCGTTAGAACAAAATAACTCGTTCGAACGAAGTTCCAGTTGCAAAATCATTGGCAAACCTCGTTCGAACGACATTCTAGTTCGAACGAAAAACTCGTTCGAACGACAATATTGAACGAAAAACCAGAAAGCTGAAAGTTCAATTTTTAGCCCAGAAACTTTATTTTAAAGTTTTAGAGAAACTTTCTGAAACCAAACAACAGTTTAAACAAAACTTAAACCCATATAAATATTGTTCCAAGCTCCTATATATATATATATATATATATATATTAAAATGCATTCATACCTTAGGAGCAATGGAACCATGTTGATGACGTAGAAACGAGTCACAATACACACGACATTTGATGAAGCTTTAATATCTTGGTCGCTACGTCTTTAACTATCCCGTCATAGGCTTGAATGGATACAATTAAAAACCATCCTATGACATAAACGTTTTTTCCCGAAATTGAGCCAAAACTACATTAAGACTCAATTGGAGAATTGTGTCCTTACAAATCTCCCCCTTTGGCTATTCCGGGACAAAAACCAACAAAAAATCCTAAAGGGCCGTCAAGCTCTACTAGACTCAAACATCCCACCCAAGGATCAATAGCTTTGCTGTTGAAGGTTGCCATATATAGAAGAATTCCTGCACACTTAAGCAAATACATTAAATGCATAGGGAATATAAAATATTAAATGCAATATAAATAAAGACCCCCCCTTAATTAATTCCCCCTTTATCAACTATGATCAACCTAAGAAGATAGCGCTCTCCCCCTAAGTTAAATTTTCCAAACTAAGATACGATTACAATAGGATTAGATACCATTTCTCCCCCTATTATTCTCCCCCTTTTTGTTCAAGAATAAACAAAGGATAAAACTAGTTTAAACATGATGCATAAAGTGATAAGAACATGGAAGTATATGGGCAACAATAACATAACTAATCCATACAAATGAATACCAACTATAATGCGAAAACAAATGATACCAATTTGACAAATAAGATTCTAAGCATGTGATATCAAACAAGGTACCAATTATGAATTGAGGCATAAATGGACTAGATAGCAAGACAAAGACCAATAAAATAATATCAAATTATGTATACATAATATATAACAAATAGACACGAGTACACATATATAGATATAAACACCAAAATGACACACACACAATATAATATGAGTCTTCCACACTCTTATATCATGAATGTGTCATATGAAAACGGAAGTGTTGGGGTGTGAGCTAGTAACAATTAAATTTAGACCCAATCACTTAAAACATGTTCACGGAGTTTTCAATTGATTATAAACTTCATCACATTTGAATATAACCTCATGTGACAATATACATTGAACTCAATGAACAAACATACACAATGCATACAAGCCTAGCATGTTGATGATTCTACAAACCAATAGAGTCATAACATTGAAAACACAACTAGGATAAGCGGACATTGAGCAAACCGTTGATATACCATCCAATCTCCCTTAATAAGCATATATTATTCTTTTGAATGAATAAATCAACTAAAACAAAGCCTTGGCAATTATTTTTCTTTTTAATGCCATATTTCATTTTTAGGCCTTCGGATCACGTATTTCTTTTACGTCCATTCCAAATGGTGGCTTACTATTCGCAAAGGATAATAAATCCTTTCGGAGTCCTTCCCCGTACACATTCATACATATCCTTTTTTATAACTCACACAAATCTCACGTGCAACGAATTTTGACATGCACTAATCCTCCTAGGTCACAAATATGTAGATGACAGGATTGGTAGGAGAACACCTCATAAAGCTCAAATATAACATGTGAAGTTAAAATTTCAAGTGAGCTCGTGCATGTGTGAATTGAGGCATATAAAAATTATATCCATTATATCAACTTAAAATCCAATTACTCCATGTAAGCATGGTAAAGAACATAATAAGGATTGACAATCTAAAGCAAAAGTTCTAGCCACATGGGAGCAAAAAAGATGGGATTCAAACACAGGTATATGCCACATAGAGTGTGTCAAACTAAAATACACACACATAAAAAATCTTTTTGAGTTTTTGAATTTTTTTTAAACCAAACAACAAAAATATTTACTCAAAAGACACACAAAAATTATTTGTATTTTTCATTAAGCATAAATTACGAAAAGGGTAAAACACAAATGATAAAAAAAAATCTTTTTTTATTTTTCATTTAATGCAAACTAAAATGAAGGAAATATAATACAAAAGATAAACAAGTCATGATTTCTAGCATGAGATATGAAATAAAACAATGACTAGAAAATGACTAAACATGCATACACCTAGAAATGATATATAATATGAAGCACAACAAGCTAGAGTATGCAAATAAAAACTAACACATTCAACCTTTAAATTTAGCAAGGGAGGTTTCATGTGAAAGCAAATGAGAATCAACGCAAATGAGAATCAACAAATCTAATATCTAGCGCGTCTAAAAATGATTTCCTAACCTATATAGATGTATATTTCAAATGATGGGATTTGAGAACTAATGAAATGCTAGACATAGACTTCCTAGGACTTCTTTTAAGAACAAAAAAAAATGACCTAAGGTGACCTTTCCTACCACAATGCAAGCATGTGAAAACACGAGGAATGATACCTACGGTGTGACCTTTTCTAAAGTCCTTGGATAAAGTCGACCCTCTAAAACAAACAATGGTCTTAGCTTTAACAGCGAAAATATTTGAACAAGATGAACTAAAACCATTACAACTACTACTCGAGTCTTGTAAGTCATTTTTTATTTTTAAAATTTCGGACTCAAGTAATAAATTAGACTCTTCAAATTTACGGGACTCCTTCTTTAAATTTTCAATTACTCCTAGAAAGTTATCACGCTCCCCCTCAATGTGAGCAAACTTGTCCCTAAGAGTCTTTTCTCGACTATCACTCTCTTTCTTGGACATTTCTAAAATATTATAATTGTAATTTATGTCCATGAGCTTTTTACGAAAAATATCTTTTTGAGATAGGGAGATTTGCAAAAACTCAACTTTAGTTTAAAAACAATAATTCTCATTTTCAAGAAATTTAATTCTTTTTGCAAATCTCAAATTTAATTCTCTTAATTTTTCATTACACTTATTAAGCTCATTAAATTCCTCTCGAATAACAAAAACTTCATTATCATTAGAAATGGACAAATTATCATTAAGGCGTCCCATCGAGAGATACAAAAAAATGAGAGTGGGAAAAAAAAATGAACCACCTAAAAATGCAAGAAGTACAAAAATTATAAACGCCGAAAAACGGATCTTTGACGCGATAAATTAGCGCTCCGACTTTGATACCAATTTGAAAAGCGATAGCTTTTCTGAATCAATGCTCTGATACCAATTTGAATGCGAATTTCACTTAAACCAATTTAACCCAAGTCCTAGAAATTTGCCTAACTCATATTTTCAATATTACCAAATTAGGCCAAACCAATTTTAACCAATAAAATTAATGACTTGAATTAAATTAACATTTATCAAAATTCATGTTAGCACCAAATTAAAGAAGTAGTGATTTAAACCAAATTTTACCTTTTTACCTAAGCATGCGTTCTAGATGAGTTTTGCAAAAGATAAAATAAACAATTAATCACTACGCCGCGATGTACGAGGAAAAACCTACAACGTAAAAAAAACCCGGACGATCCTAGCCTTAAGTCCACTAAGTACGGAATTACAATTACTAGCAAGATGACTTACAACACCCGACTCGACTCTTTCAAGCCCCGACGCGCCTTCTTGTAACTACCTCTGCCTAGCCGACAATCCCGGAGCTCCACCGAAACTTTGGAATCCACCAATGAGACTTTAGGTACACCGTCAACCATACATGGTGCCTTTCACCATGTGAGAATGCCGCAACAAAACAAACTTCTTCTTCTTTGAGGGATTTAGAAGTAAACCCAAACTTTCTCTTCAATGTGGTAGAGATAAACCAGGTGCCAAACACTCTAAGCAAGATGTATATATATTGAAACTTAGAATAAACAATATGGGTGAAAACAAGAGTGTTTAAAGGATTTTCTTGAAAAATTAGACACTCAAAACATGAACTTTTTCCTTTTTGAATTTTGCTCTCAAACTCTCTCTTGGAGATGGAAGGATATGAAAAAGTTGGTTTTCCAAAGTTGGTTCTCGCACTTGATAAGTTTGTCAAAAGTTAGTGGGGAAGAGTAGTGGAAAAAGTGGGAAAAACTACTCAAAACTGCCAAAGAAATTTCCCGCCTGAAATCTTGTTCGAACGACCCTTCTAACGAAGTTCTAGTGGCCTGATGGGAAATCTCATTGCCAAACTCGTTCGAATGACATTCTCGTTAAAACAAAACAACTTGTTCGAACGACAATATCGAACGAAGTTCCAGTGGCAAAATCGTTGGCAAACCTCATTCGAACGACATTCTAGTTCGAACGAAAAACTCGTTCGAACGACAATATCGAACGAAAAACCAAAAAGCTGAAAGTTCAATTTTTAGCCCATAAACTTTATTTTAAAGTTTTAAAGAAACTTTCTGAAACCAAGCAATAATTTAAACAAAACTTACACCCATATAAATATTGTTCCGAGCTCCTATATATATATATATATATTAAAATGCATTCATATCTTAGGAGCAATGGAACCATGTTGATGACGTAGAAACGAGGCACAATACACACGACATTTGATGAAGCTTTAATATCTTGACATCTATGTCTTCAACTACCCTGTCATAGGCTTGAATGGATACAATTAAAAACTATCCTATGACATAAACGTTTTTGTCCGGAATTGAGTCAAAACTACATTAAGACTTAATTGGAGAAATGTGTCCTTACAGAATGTAGTATAATTTTTTTCAACAAAACCTTGGGCCAAGTCAATATGTCTAATTTATGTGTCAGTGTCGAACCACTCTATTTTGATATGTGGCGATTTTGTTTTGTTTCTTACATTCTTTTTCTCCCATTTTCTGTTATTTTTCATGGACTAAAAGGTTGTATTGGATGTATTATATAACAGTCTAAGTTTTTTTTGCTGTCAAAGTGGAGTGTTGAGAAGAGAGAAATGAATTAATACATAAAATACCTCAAATGACCCTTAAAATGGTCTTTGCCGTTAGTATATTTGGATGGTTGTTAACTGAGGGATTAAATTGAACCAATTTGAAAGGCGATGGACTAAATTGAGATAATGAAAAGGTAAGAGACTAAATTGACACCAAAGAAAAGGTAAGAGACTGCTAGAATACTTTACTCTAGATAAATTCATATTTGAAAGATCTGCTTATTTGAGAAATTATTTTCCTAATTTTAGAATGAAAAAAATATTATTAATATCACATACTAAACTGTGAGATCCCAAGATTTTTTTATAGAATGATAATGGTATTAAAAAAATAACAAATTATATCAAAGTGATTAAGAAAATGAAAGTTCTAATTGGACGTTAAGTAATAGGAGTGAAAATAAAAAAGATTAGCTAGTGAGGTGGTTGAATCCATTGGCTTCACCCATGGAGGGAAATTGTACCATTCCACGTAGGCAGCCTAGACTAGGACAGATACGGATAGCAATAAAATTATAACATTGTTTGAACACGTACAGTTGACACCAAACCCTAACATGCAAGAACAACCGAGCTAAGGCGTTTGCTTAAATTCCCCCAAACCCTAATTCCGATCTTCCTCTCAAAAAATGGTCCAGTAACCTGAATTTCATCAAACATCGGTCTCTATAGAATACATAGATAATTTGTCATGTCTCTGGATGGAAGAAATGAGAATGAAGCAGCTGCAGGTACAGGTGGAAATGGGAATGGGAATGGAAATGGGAATGGGAATGGAAATGGAAAAGGAGTTGTTGTGCCTTCGTACTCGAGTCATCGATTGAGGTTGAATCCGAACACGGATCACAAAGCGGACGGTTACGAAGATCTGGAATTGGAGTTTAGTCCTCTGCTTTTCACCTCTTTGGAGAGGTATTTACCTCCCACCTTGTTAAATGTCTCTAGGGATACCAAACTTCACTACATGCGGGACATTCTGCTTCGCTACTCACCTGTTGGTGAACGTACTCGAGTGAGTTTATTTCAATTCCTGCTTCTATTCTTCTTCTTATGCTTTATTGTTTACGATTGTACAAAATTCTTATAAGGTTATCTCTGAGGCCAAACAGAGCATCACTTATTTGTTTGCAAGTTTTTTACTAGTGTTATGTTTGGTGGAGTGAAATGAATTTTAACTTCAAATTTGAATATAGAAGCACTTTTCGTTTTGGCAGCTGTTAGGTTATTAACCGGTCAAAAAATAGGCCGTCACAATTAGTGTTCTCTCTCTTTTTATTTATTTTGGTTCAATATCTCTTCTATTCTTTCTTATTGGCAATACTTGCAAAATATTACTTATCGTTTATTTTGACACAAGCATTAAGCAAAATAGCATTAGTAAAAGAAATGGCAAATTTGAGATCAAAATACCCCTGGTGGTGGTAAGTAAATTTCTCGTGCGACATTTGGATTATTGTGTGAGGGTTTTACCATTGTCTTGTAGCGTTTTTTAGCATTTATTAGTTTTTTTTAATAAATTTTTTCAAACTTATATCAACAATTGGATTGCCGCAAGATTTAAGATTTTTTTTTTATATTTTGCAATTCATTATGCTTAATGCTCTGACGTGTTTTTTGATTGATCAAAATAACATTGGGGAATTTTGGTTGGGCAAAATGGTTTATAATCGTCTTAGCAGGCTGAGCATGTGCTAGGTGGGCGACCACATAGGTCCCCCTTTGTTCTATTTGTCGTTTCTTTTTGTTTATGGTCGAAATATTTTATATGAAATAACATGATGTCAAAGTTTTACATTGAATATCACCTTGATATTTTTTGTTCTTTCATAGTACCGTATGTGCAAAGCTTGCCGCTTGGACTTACCTTGAACAATTACTTTTCATGTGACATTCTCGGTATGGCAGCTCAGATAAAACTGCCATTACCATTGCCAGTATACAGTGAAGAACTCAATAAGTATGTACGGGAGGTAACCACCTATTAGAGGTCTAATTTAGGACTTTGATGCTCCATGTAAAAGATCATCCATATGTTAAACATAGAATTATGGCTGACCAGTGTTGGTGGTGATAGTCATACAGCCCAGTTTTGTCAAATCAAGATCCAGAATATATAGAATATGCAATTTATGTTAAAGTTTGCTTCATTCTTAAATTTCTTCCCATTGAAGGAGAATTTGTCCAACATATGATTAGGATATTTATTTTGTGTCATAGCTGTAGCCCCAGATTTGGTGACATAATATTGATTAACTATCCATATTGTGTCGATTATTATATAAAAGTGACAGTAATATCTTCAATAGGTTCTTGAAATGCATTAGAGTTTTGACCATTACAGAGAATCTTAGCGGCTTCGTACATACTCAATGGAAAGGTTATCTTCATGTAGTTGTTGTTTTCAATGTTCGCAGCCAGCCAAATACCATATATGAATGTCATACACAGTTTTTTAGTCCTTATGTTTTGGAAGTAGTAATAAATTATGCATTTTATTTAATGCGTCTTTAGTTCGACCGACACATTATTGACTCTGGTGAAAGACATGATATAGATGGTTTCTGAAATCTAAATATCACATCTGGAGCATTATATGTATACGTCTTGGAATTTGGAACTGAAATTAATTTGTTTGATTAATCGTATTTCTGCATTGTGGTCTTTGGCAAAGAATGGGGAATATTCTTTGAGGACTCTGAAATTAAACGTGGTTGTGTCACCAGACTCACCACGTCTTCCATGGTCATATGTTTCCACATGTAAATTAACAATGTGCTTTGTTGTCTAATTTCTCGTCACTTCCCTCTCTCTCCTTGAAAATCTGTAGCGTTTTCACTGACCCCACCCTACTCAAAAGTAATATGTCCTTTCATGTCATCTTCTAACTTTCTGTTGTGACCATTGAATGGTGGACACTGTGCTATATGTGCTATCTTCACTGACATACGTCTCTTTTTCTTTTATCAGAAAATGTCTTATACTATATCTTTTCTGGCCAAGCAACTCTTAAGAGATCTCCACTACTTCATTTTAACAGGTCCAGAAACATAGAGAATACAGGCAAAAGATTATATCCAACTATCAGGTATGTTTCTTGGTGAACTTTACTTAAACTTTAAAAAAAGGGCGTCATGGTAAAATTTTGATTCGGAGGTCTTATACTCGCAACTACTCTAAAATTGTAATTAAAAAATTATCCAGTAGCTGGTTAATAGCTGCCGATAAAACACTTCAGTTTCTGTTCATACCCTAAATCCTAGTGATTGATAGTTTTTGATGTGAAGTTGGGCTGGGCGGACCTCCCATGGATTGCTTGTTAATATCAATTTGACCATCCTATTTAAGGGAAAATGTTTAAACAACATGGGAAAGAATTCTTATGTTAAATTTTGGCTTTGATGAAGTTTAAGGAAAAAGGGGGTTAGAAACAGAAGTCACTATTTTTAGTATCGAATTAAAATGTTATTGACAGGCTTTCAGCATAGATATCTTTGCGCACAAGTTTTTTTAATCTTTGACAACAGAAGGGAAAGGAAGATTGAGAGTGTGCACTTGTGTATGAACCGGGTAAAAAAATATGTATTCTATGGTCGATATATCAAGACCTAGAATAAAATAGTATATGTAATTTGTAAAATCGTCATCCATTTCTTGCTATATTACTGTATGGATTGATCTTAAATCATGATGCTTTATTGCTGCCATTCTTAGACCTCACTTTTTCGAAGTTTATGGACATCCATAGGGATGTGGTAAAGCAGAATTTTCTGTTATACAAATGTTTCAGGAGATGGGATCTGCCAAAGTACGATGTGAATTTCATATAGTTAGTTCATCTTTTCCTACTCTGCAGATAAAACATAAATAGTAAATCACTGGTTTTGCAATTTCTTCTTTGTGAACTATTTCCTTCTCTTTTCAGCCACTACATACGGAGCTATATACTATGAATCCTGCAAACTTCTTTCTCCCTAGCTTTCTCAAGGCAATCGATGAGAACACAGAAGAGAGTTATAGAAATATAATGTCTGAACCCCGTCCAGGAGTTCTTACATTTGAAATGCTGCAGCCACGTTTCTGTGAGATGTTGCTCACTGAGGTATCATCTATGTTATTGTCATCCGGCGGGCCAAGTGCAGTTTTTTCTTGTAGTTTAGCTTTTATGTTTTCTTATCAGGTTCTGATTGCTTAGGTAGAAAATTTCGAAAGGTGGGTTCACGAAACAAAATTCAGGATCATGCGGCCAAATACAATGAATAAATATGGTGCTGTTCTTGATGACTTTGGCCTGGAAACGATGCTTGACAAGTTGATGGAAGACTTTATACGCCCTATATCTAGAGGTATATAGTACTGTTCATAATCATAATATGTTCAAAATAAAAATAGAACTAAATTAAAAGCTGAATAATCAGTGGATTAGATCCTGTCTGAATCATCTTCTTTTATTCTGATTTGAAATCTTGTACAGTTTTTTTCCACGAAGTTGGTGGATCCACACTTGATTCTCATCATGGTTTTGTGGTTGAGTATGGAATGGATAGAGATGTTGAACTGGGTGGGTGATCACTTAAACCTCTCATTCTCACCTCCCTCAAATTTTCTTTCTTTATTTTGCCAGTAGATCCTGTATATAATACCATACCCATATTTTGTCTACTTTTGTCATTAATAATAATATGATTTTTATTAAACCTGAGTGGAAAATAAATGATACAAAGGTGCCAAATTGATCATGAATGCGCTGATGTTGTCGAGGTTCCTTCTATCAAGAACTTTAACTTTCACCATAACTCTAAGACGGCATAAGTCACTAAGTTCTTTCGTAATGTTATGTAGTAATTGTCTTTTCTAGAGTATCGTCTGGCTTTTCTAGAACACCTTCTTTACAATGGGAAATGATAGGTAAGTAATACAAAATTATAATTGGAAAGAATATTTTTCCATAGGAAATAAAGAGACAGGTGGTTCCTATTTTATAGTGAATAATACCAACATTCAATGAGCTTTTTCCAAGACATATCTCGAAATCTCAAGCTTGTTACTTCCACATCTCCAGTGCCAACAAAACCAACAATGCTTCTCATTGAGTATACGAGTTCGCCAACAATCTCTAGTAGCCGTTGGTTGTGTGTCCACTTGTGATAATAGTCATGCAAATACCTAATTAATTTGTCTGACAAGATGGAAAATGCAGGTCCTTGATTTTTTCTTAAATTTTATTTTCTTACTTCTGTAACTAGGAACATGGCTGAAATTTGAATTTTACTTTGAACCCAAGAACATGTTTGTCTTCTCGTTGGGACGATGATGCAGCCTAACAGTTTATCTAATAAGCTATATATGACTTGCCTAACAGTTTCCATGGTCCTGTTAATGAAATGATAATCATGAACAATGTTATCCCTGAGCGTCTCAGAATAGTGTACGTTTATGAAGTGTGGATATGGACTTGTACGCGAGTCGACTTGGCATTTTAAAAAAAGTAGGTCATAGACACACTGGGGATACATTGTATATTATTTATTTTTATCTAGATTACTGTTTTAGAAGTAAACATTTCTGTTTATCTGTAAACAGAAATGACAACTGACATCCCAATCAAACCGTGGACAGAAAAATCCACGTACAATAAATGAGATAGCTTAGACACCTCCCAATTTCAACAAAACCCAAGATGCCAATTTCATCATCGATCAATATACAAAGACAAAAACAAATAAAGAAATGGGCAAGCGGCTTAACCGTTTATAGATGTAAAGTTTGTTAATGGAACTAATGGAGATGCGAGGAGCGACGACCTACGTGCTGTGCGTACTTACCCACTTCACATGCCAACCAATGGTGTTGTCCCACATCATAGTGTAAATTTTGGTGTCCCACTTGGATTATTGTTTTGAAAATTGAAGGATTTGTCGCCATTTAGGCTATATGGATAAAAAAATTATATTTGTCATTCCCTATCCCTCTTGAAGAGATTTCTGGCTCTGTCCGTACATATAATGATGACCCATTTAGTTATGAGAGAATACGTGTAATAACCCAACATGGGTGCCTTGTAATGTTGTTTCAGTAACTTCTGTAACATTTACTACTGTTTAGATTAAGGGGATGAGGTCTGGTGTTCCTTCAATTCTGATTTGCATTATTATCACGACTGGAGGATGAATGGATTAATGTCATTTTGATCTACTCCACTTGCCATTATAATTTGTTATTTTGGATCATCCCCACTTGTCATGAAACTGATATATATATACAGTTCCCCATATTTTCTTATTCAAGTGAGGACAGATCATTCAATTGGAAGTTAACTGGGAATATTTTCCTTTCTCTCCTTTTTTCTAAGTTCAGAATATAATATACATTTACAGACTGAAGCTATGGTTGGGCGAGATCAGATTCACATGATTGTTTTACATCAGTAGATGTACAATTGTTTTTATGCCTTACACTTTAAATGCAAACCTGGTTGCCTTCCATGTGTTCTTGGCATTTTCCTTTTTTTGCTCATTAGGGGCGCCAAATTGATAATCTTTTTATCCCCCTCTTTTTCTGGTGCATTAAAACTCTTGAGATATCATAGCCTTATATTTGTTGTAGAGATCTCAACAGCTCTACATTTGTAGGATTCCATGTGGATGACTCAGAAGTGACTTTGAATGTTTGTTTGGGTAAACAATTTTCTGGTGGAGAATTATTCTTTCGAGGAGTAAGATGTGATAAACATGTAAATACAGAAACTCAATCAGAGGTATGATCTTTATAATTAGTTGTATTGGTTGTAGTTGATTAATCATTTCAATATATGTTATTTTTTTCCCCCCTGCTTTCGGCCTTTTCTATCTTTTTCAATATGCAGTTACATTTGGCTGCTCTATGGTTTGTTTCTCAATAACTTTCTCAATGATGGCATATTAACCCATTAAAGGTCAACATATTTTTACAATGTTAAAAGTATTGTATAACTACGAGATTGCATATATGCTGTGACTTCTAGTTGGCTAGCCCCTTAGTAACTATATTGCTTTAAATTCCTTAACTACTGTTTTACTTAAAATAAGGGATTATAATTCGTATTAATTTAATGTGAATTTAAAATGCGGAAGCGTAAATTTACTAACTACACAATAACAACAACTTATGTTTAGAGGTCAAGGGCCTAAGAAATTTCACTGATTCATATTTTAGAGTAAAGTGAGTAAAATTATTGGCCAAGGGGCTTATATATAGGACAATCTTAGTTTGCTAAACAGGCTAAGTCTAAAAAGACTAGGGCACTTTAAGGACATTAAAAGACAATGTCGCCCTCTAACCTACAATAACAATTAAAATAGGAAAATAACCAAATAAGACATGAAAAATAAAATAAGCAAATATATGAAACAAATCGTAGATCCCGTACACATCACTCTCCCCCACTTAAAATTAAGCTCGTTTTGAGCGAAGGAAGTGTGCGGCAACATAGCAAAGCAATCATCAGTGGACTCCCCCACTTGAGAGAAAAGTCGCCCTCGAAAGCGCCCGACACATCGGCTAGCAAAAAGTTCGGGGAGGATAGTAACAAAACCCAACCATGGTCGACGAACTAAATCTCGGCCTTGAACGTTGCCACAAAAATAATCAACACATTCCTGCTTGGGGGAGGCGGACGATGTCAAATGCCATCCGTGTCCCCCATGACGAGTCTCTTCAATGCCAAGCCATGTAAAAGAACCCCGGAACGCCATACTCCTTCCACATGGGTCCACATACCCATGTACAAGCATGGGCCCCCAAAGTAATGGCTCAACCTCCACCAAACATACCCCATTAAAATCATCACCAATCCCAAAATTAGGAAAAAAATCGACCAAATCAAATGACTCCACCTCGTGAAAATGCTTGCGAGTCACCTAATCATCTTCAACGAAAATATCAAAGAAATTCCCGATAACGAGCCCAACATCTTCGTCCCCCAAAATGGAAAAGAAGTCCCCAATCTCAAAAACCTTTGTATCTCGGAACTGGCCTCTTTCTAAAAAATACAAATGAAATCACCGGAAAAGAACTCGTTGTCCGTACCATCCGCTGACGGGGCCACGACATCCTTAGGGATGTTCTCACTAATCGTGATAGGGTAGAGGGCTTCATCTTCGTGTACAGGAGTGACGTCTTCCGGAGAAGAATCACGACGGTGGACAAATACTCAAAATAACGGGCCAAATGCCTCGTCCGCTCGTGCACCCAATGCTCACATGCCTCCTACAACTCATGATACTCCGTGCGGCACTGACTGAGGAGGTATAGGCGTTCCTCGTACTTCCCGATGGAGTAGGCACTAAATTAAAATCTATGAAGCTCTCGATATAGTTTCTCCAAGCCGGTCCAAGTCTTCGAGACAAATTTCTAGTTCTTCGATGACGATATGACTCAAATGCTCAAACTCGGCACAAATCCCCATATCATTGTCATAATCAACATCACCGACTTCATTCTATAGCATATCAAAACAGGAATAGTCTTCCTCGGGGAATGATGTGGTGGTATAATTTGGGGTTGGGAAAAAGTAGGGGTTGAAATCGAAATTTCAGAAAATTCAGGGGGTGGAAAACAATTTTTGAAAGTTTTGGGGGTTGATTTGTAAATTTCTAAAATTTCAGGGCCTGAAATGTAATTTCTAGGTGTTGGGTGGGACTCTAAATAATTTTTTGGGGGTATATTTGTAATTTATGGACGTTTATAAGTTGGGTAAAAACAAAAAGGAGCAAAGTGGGTATTACCTTCCATTTTTGTTCCATCTTTAAAACACCCAGTTAGGGTTTGTGTGTCACCACAAAAGGCTGCTGTCTTACCACTTCTTGGGCTGGTCGGAGCTTTCTTAAGGCCCATGGTTCAAAGTATCGGGCGAGTTGACTCGGTATCGGCCGAGTCAACTCGGAATCGGAGGGTACCGATCCGATACCGAGAGACGTTTCAAAAAAAATACCGAATCGGCCGAGACAGCCGCGATATCGCCCGAGACAACCGATTCCGACACGCCTCGCCGCGATATCGGCCGAGACAGCCGCGATATCGGCCGAGGCAACCGATTCAAACGATATTGTCATATTTTGTTTTATTTTTTGATAGAACTTTTATCTTTTACCATATTTCTTCGTTGTTGAAAATATATTGTAACATTTACAGAATGATATTACTTTTTCAAAACTATTGACATTAATTTTTTAAAACATAAAACTCTTTTTTTTTAAATGACTACTAAAAAAAATATATAAATCTTTAAAAAAGTAGTACTCTTTTTTTTAACAATGACTACTAAAACTCTTTTTTCAAAGAAATGTTATTTTTTTACAAAAAATATTCAAATCTTTTACAAAAAATACGTAATGTACATTTATGTTTGTAAAAAAATTACATTTCTGTACAAATGTTATTTTGTTAAAAAAAATGTACATATTTGTAAAAAAATATATATTTTTGTACAAAAATATATATTTGTACATATTTGTAAAAAAAAAGTGTACATATTTGTAAAAAAAATATATATTTTTGTTAAAAAAATGTACATTTTTGTAAAAAATGTTCTTTTGTATGTTTTTATAAAAATGTAAAAAAAATTATACATATTTGTTAAAAAAATGTACATTTTGTAAAAACGTAAAAAAATGTACATTGTTGTTAAAAAAATGTACATTTTTGTAACAATGTTCTTTTGTACGTTTTTGTAAAAATGGAAAAAAATATACATTGTTGTTAAAACAAAATGTACATTTTTGTTTTTCAATATTATTATTGGTTTACTATGCAATATTGAATCTGACAACTCTGTCGCGCTTCAGTATAACCAATTCTACAATGCAATGCATATTGAATGATGGGTTTGAATGTATCTCATTGGTCCACATTGTTAATCTTATTTTTTTTTAATTTTCTATATTTTTTCCGGAATTTTTTGCGCTCTCTAAATAGCGTATATTTGCGTATCGCCCGATACCGCGACCGATACCGTGACCGAGTTGAAAATCGGGTGTCCGATACCGGGACCGATACCGAGACTTTGAACCATGTTAAGGCCGGTTGTCGTTACCGGAGACCGATGACTTTGGTAGGATGCTGGATCGATGATAGGGCCGACAGAAAGGGGAATTCTGCCCCTGAACTTTGTTGTTTTGACAGTATGGAGGATTCCGGCTAGGGGAAGGGTTACTAGCCTTCTTTTGCTGCCGGCGAAGGTAGCCGAACGGCTGCCATTTCGTGCTGGGGTTGTACAGATCTGAAGCCACCTGGTTCGGGAAAGATGTAATGACCTCCGACTGATATTGGCTAACTTCGTCGGAGGTCGGCGGACGGAGAGGACTAACCGGAAGGTAGGATCTGCAGTGGGGGACCGAATGAAAGGGGTTTTTACTAGGTTGAGTGGGATGATGGTTGGGTACAAGGTGGCTAGGGTTTCCCAAAGTTAGGGTTTGGGGTTGATTTTTTGATCTGAAAAAATGGGGGTGGAAAAGGGGTGTGTCACTTGGCCTCAGGCGGCTGGGGTATGTTTTGGAGGAGTTACTTGCTGGTTCCTACGAGCCATACCCATGGCTCTTCAACAACTACCTCGGTGAGCACATCAGGAGCAAACGAGGCTCTGATACCAATTTGATGTGAAGTTAAAATGCGGAAGGGTAAATTTACTAATTACGCAACAACATACGTTTAGAGGCTATTGGTCTAAGAAATATCACTGATTCATATCCAAAAGTAAAATGAATACAATCATTGGCCAAGGGGGCCTTATTTATAGGATAATCTTAGCTTGCTAGGCATGCCAAGTCTAAAAAGGGAACTTAAAAGATATTAAAAGACAATGTTACCCTCTAACCTAAAATAACAACTAAAATAGGAAAATAACCAAATAAAACATGAAAAATAAAATAAACAAAAATATGAAATAAATCCAGGACCTGTACACATAAAAATATATTCAGTGTCAAGTGGATTTTACGTAGATTAGATCTTGGTTCTTGATCTTGTTCTCTGAAATTTAAAAAAGGGGGAACTCTGTCTGCTTCATTCATCTCCTTTTGTTGCAGAGGATGATAATTTGTAAGCCACAAACAGCCTTCTATTTCTTAATTAAAGAAATGAAAACTGTAAAGCAAAATGTTTTAACACTGGACTATCAGATCGTAGTATGTTAAAGCACATATTACAATGTAAGTACTGAAATCACAAACCCCTCACACACACAAAAAAAAAAGGAAAAAACAAGGAGAACAGGATTATCAAGTCGCAGTCACAAGAAAGCTACTCTGCTCCATTGCTAAATAAGTGAGTGCTCATAACTTATATGTCAAAAATATGATAGATATACATATACCTGTGTATTTTGCTCATTCTTATATTGGATTTAAAAAAATGTTAATTATTGATCAATAGAATTATTAAATTGCTACCATGTAGAGAGTTTGATCCTCAAAAACAATATATTAATAGATATTATTAAGCTATTGGATTATAATTATTAGACAATAAATTGTAATATTAGCACTTTCTATCCAAGAAAGAAAAGGGAAAGGAAAATTAATAAGTAGTGAAGAGTGTTGCTGTTCTCGGTAAATTATTAGAGTACTGAATGTATTCATTATTACATAATAAGTAATCCTAGATTCTTATTTGGATTTTGTAATGATACATTTCTAGGAAATCTTGGATTACTCCCATGTCCCAGGGCGAGCGGTTATTCATCGTGGTCGCCACCGGCATGGTGCTAGAGCCACCACATCTGGGCACAGGATCAATTTACTGTTATGGTGCAGAAGGTACCTAAGACCCTCATTTCTACTTTATGCAATTGGTTTCACTGATGGAAATTTACTGTTATCCTGAGAAAAAAATAAATGAAGAAATTGAATCGATTTTCCTATAGTATACAACTGACATATATCCTGATTATGCTCTATTACTGACCTATTCTCAGGCAGCGTTATTAACTTCATATTCCTCCTCGGACAATTCTCACTTTCAAAATGATAGGAATTATTATTCCATCTTTTTTTTAAATATGTTGCATTACATGTTTTCAAACTAGATAATAAATTGATTCTGGGTGGCATTGAGCTTAAGTATTTTCCTTTAGCCTCGAGCCTCAGGGAATTTAATCATCGCCTCTCCTTGAGACGGAGCCTCAAGGCTCCCCTCACATCGATTTTTAAGACATTGAGCTTCATGACATAATCAATTATGCGTCTCTCGAGCCTCTAGTTTTGCCAATGTCTATATTCGGTTCTAGGAATAAGATAATTATATTTAAGCGTGCATTCTATTTTAGTGCATTGTCCCCATATAGGCAAATAAGCCTCTTGTTTCCATATTTTTATAAGAAAGGTCTCAAATTCGCATATACCTATTTACACACTCACATAAAAGCTTAATCTAGTTTCAGTTGGTGGAATTAAATAATTAATATTGACAGACAGTCTAGACCTTTGTCATGAGATGAGCAAGAAAACAATGACTGATAGCTATGGCTATGGTTAGGAAATTATAATTTTAGTTGTATTACATGGTATAGGTAGATATGATTTTCATTTTTTATTTATTTATTGACTCGGAAGCTTTGCTTGAGATGGTTAGTCCAATGAAGTTTTGTCGTCTCATTGGCTTCCGATGGTTCTACCTTTATTCCAATACAATACTAAACCAAAATTATATATATATATATATTGAAACAGAGTATTGAGAAAAGAGAGAGGGGGTGGGGGGTAGATGGTGCACATGGATTTGTAGTAGACATACGACGAAGTTAATATGAGCTATAGTAATGTCACAACTGTATTTTGGAGGGTAATAGAATGGTCGTTGTATGACTTGGTAGCTCTATTGTACTCAGTGACGGAGGCATGTGAGGCCCAGTGGGGGCTGTAGCCCCCAGTGAAGTATTAAAAAAAAAAAAATTTTTTTTTTTGATATATATAATTTTGGGTATGAATTTATGAAGTTAGAAATATATTGAGCAAGGATGTAATTTAGGAAATATTTTCTAACTTAACTTAACTTAACTAAACTTATCCAAACAACACACACATTCTAAGAGAAAAGCAAGCTGCCGCCTCCCTCCCTCCCTCCTTAAAGGTATGAAACCATCTCCAACCTTGTTTTGATTTTTTTGATAAATTTAATTCCAAAGTTAACAACTCTTGCATATTTATATTTTGTAGATGTATTGGTATTTTTTTTGGAGTAAACTATTTGTATTGGTATTTTTTTTGGGGGTAAATATTGGTATTTTTTTGGGTAAACTATTTGTATTGGTATTTTTTTGGGTACACTATTTGAATTGGTATTTTTTATTTTGGTATTTTTTTGGGGTAAACCATTAGTATAAATTTGTATTGTATTAGTATTTTTTGGGGTTCAAATGCAGTGGGGTAAACCATTTGTATAAATTTTATATTTTGGTATTTTTTGGGGGGTAAACTATTTGTATTGGTATTTATTTGGGGTAAACTATTTGTATTGATTTTTTTGGGGGTAAACTATTTGTGTTATGCTCATTTAAATATTTGTTTCTCTTTCCATTAGATTAAATAAATTTCATTATTTTTGGTAAATAGTCAAAAATAACCTCAAAAAAAATTTTTCGGGGGCTACCGCCCCCGAACCCCCGGAATTTAGCCCCCACTGACTCATATTCCTGGCTACGTCCCTGATTGTACTTGTTTCTATATCTGTTCATTTTTTTTTTGTAACTGATTCTCACAGCAGGATGATTCCTTTTGCGTGTTTTCAAATGTGCTGAGTTCCTCAATTGATGGTCGTCCCATATGCAGTGACTCTAACCTTCATAATAAAATCTTATTCACTGGTTTAAAAAGATTTCACAAAGGGGGGGGATTGTAGCGTTATAAACATTTAGGGGCACTTGATTTCAAAGTTAGAAAAAGATTGAGAAACAGTTCATATATGATGAGAATTGGAAAAAGATAGCAATGGCCTGGTGAGATGTTTTCTTACTTTTCAGGATTTCCATAGAATTCAATTCTTGACCTGTGGGTAAGAATTAGATTCTATAGAAAACCTGAGAAGTACGAGAATATTTCACCAAACTAATCTTTCCCAGCTTATAAACTGTTTTTTTGTCTATTATTTTTCAACTTTATCATCAAATGCACCATCAGAATCATGAAGCTCTCTCAAATATTCACCTTGGGAAAGGAACCATCCACATTTTTGTATATCTTTATCGGCTTAATTTTTGGGCAAATTCTACTCATTTCAAGCTGTTTCCTGTTCACTTAAACTGCATTTCACAATTTTCTTCATGCAGTTCAGTCTTTAGAGAGCTCAAGAAATACCAAAAGGATTTCTCCAACTGGTGCGCTGTGTGTCAACGGGAGAAGAAAGAAAGGCAGCGCCAGTCTGTTGCTGCTACGAAACTGGTATACTTATTTTGTTTTTAGTTAAAAAACAATATAACAATGGCTAAGAAAATCATTTCCGGTCTTTTTTCTTTGCAGGAGTTGCTGAAAAGGGAAGGAGAGCCTGCTTCTTAGAAGATCTTATGCAGTTATTGGTGTTAGTGAACTTGTAATATAAGCACATCTCATCCTTGAGACATGGATCCGGTTTTTTCTTTTTGTTACATTAAGGTTGCAGGATGTTGTCTGCTTTTGCAAAATAGTTATGTACATTCAAAATATGTTAACTAGGTGCGATGTCGTCCTCTCTATCAGCTGTACTGAAAGTCATCTGTCCACCTTTGGTGGACCTTGTCATTTTTTGTAGTTAAATGCAGGGTTTTACTATTAATAGATAATTAAGGTAAAAGTCATGTTCCTTCTTATATTTGGATTTTTAGGACAATGCTTTTATAGTTTATAAATCTAGTCCCAGTGGTATAATAGCATTTATAAATCTAGTTCCTGTGGTACAATACCTTTATTTTTTTGCTCCGCGCCAGCGGCATTATTTTTCACCTTTTGTTATGGTATTTTTAGTGAAGGAACTAAATTTATAAAATTATATGGAGTGTCCTATTTTTATACACTTTGAACACCATAAGGACCTTTTCTCAAAACCCCCTAATATTAATATTGCAGTTATATATATTTATAAGAATATTGCACTTATAAATAAATTTATAAAAGTATTGCATCTCCAGAATTTGCATATGGTAGAAGCATAACTAGGACTGAATTGCCGACTTGAGTTCGTATCTGTTCTGGCACCTCCCAAGTACGAAATCATTTCCCAGTTGTGACAATATGTTATCAATACACTTGTTTCTATGTTATTGGTCGGATAAGTCGCATAAAAAAAATCAATTTTAATTTGGCCCAATAATCATTGAAATGGGAATAGGGAAATTGAGAGACGAAGGTTACAAAAAATGAAAAAGGATATTATGTGGTCAAGTAGCATGTTGATAATTTTTCCTCCTTTTTCGAATTTTTGAGTGGATACACCCATATTGTGCTTGTTGGATCCTTTAGCTCAATAGTGAGGTCCCCAAACCATTTGATTTTAAAGACTTCGCAATGGCAACGACCTTATAAAAACACAATGTACATCATCAAATCATATAACTAAATATAAAAACGAAGAGAACTAAGAGACTCATCAATAACCATCAACCTGCAATTGCTCAAACACAGGCATACACACCTACTTTCATCCATATATTTTATTTAACCTCACCATCATACACAACCATCTCCGAGGACAACATAGACCCACAGAAGATGTACCCTGCTAAAAAACAGTGCGCTGAAAAATTTGGGTAACAATTTAATCTTCTTAAAATAACTTCAAACAGATACTAGATTCAACAAAAAAATATCTCATTTATAGAAACACATTACACATAATTATGTGCACATGTCCATATAATCTAACGCATATCTCCCTTATCTTCCATTTTAAACACATCAATGTCAGACCCGGATCTACACAAAGGCTGAATTTAACGGAACCAGAATCAACCTGCTGCGTCTGAAAATATTAAACTGCATTGCTTCGGATTTTAAATAAATTTAGATGATAAGTTTTGACAATTCTTCACAATGGATGCTGCACAGTGCTTTATTTTTAATGGAATTACATAAATATACGCGCATTACTGTTTTTTAGTTTGTTCGCTAAGTGAACAAAGGATGTTACTATGAGGCACCTCCCATTTAGATTGCAATATGATTTCAGCAACGGAAACATCTCACACATATTTATTTCACAGAATTCCTTATAATAATAACTGATGTTTGGATGCTGGGATTTTTCAAATCACTTATTTTGGAGTTCATTCTCAATGACAGGCAACTGTTATTGAAAAGAACTCAAATTTAAGGTGGCATTCATACATTATTACAATGGTCCATTCAATCATTTATTACAAATGTTGGAGCTTTGGGAACAAACTCAAAAAGTATGCAGAGTTATGCTCTGGATACCCTTACATTTAATGTTCTTGCGTATGTTTTTGTAATGGTTGTTTGTTGCTATATTGATCATGGTTAGTTATTTGAAAATAGGCTAAACATGGGAATTGTGTGAACATTTTTCTTAACTCTTACAATCAGGACATATCACATTTGCAATATACAAGATCCTGTCTACATTTATACATTATTTTATTTACTAGCCCGCGCATCGCGAGGGGTTATAACCTAGTCTCATATAATGTAAGAACACATTATTAAATGCATAAAGAGACTCACATAGAGAACCTTGCACCAACTCTAATACCCCATAATTTATGACCTTTATTATATTTTTATTTGCATGTTAATTGGATATTTCATGACATTTAGTATGTCATTTAATAGACTTACTTGTTGCATATGTAGTGTTGCGTAGTTTAATTATGCACTGCTAAATTTATACTATGATAGTAATTGGCTAACTTCTAGTAATTTATTAAGATAAATAAATTAGTGACTTAATATTATGTGGGACCATAGAATGGTCACAGGATATCAGAGGTTTACTGTTTAGATTATTCTCTCGACAATGAGTCTCACCGATCGTGAAGTAGGTTCTTATAATATCGATTCATAAATAATTAATTAATTAATAATTAAGATTTAAAATTAGAAGCGACATGTATTGGCTAAGTAATAATTTAATTAGATAATTGACTCGCGAAATGTGCCAATTTTGAGGTAGGTTCATGGAGTGTTTAGAGAGCCTGGGTTAATTCAAGAATAGTGGAAAAATAGTCCATTGGGTAGTATATGTGCTGGGCAAAGTTTTAGAGTTTTTGAGGGTCATTTTTGCTTTTTTATGTTGAGGTCAATTTAGGGCCTACACCTAATTACGAATTTGACTAATATTATAGGCTGAATAACCTAATCTAAAACATATAAAACATATTGGAGAAACCCTAGCTGCTAAGGAGTAAGAACAGGGAACCTAAATCTTGAGAGCAGGGAACCCTAAATCTTGAGATTTGGAGGGTTGAATCATGCAATCACCTTGAGACAAGTTAATTGAAAGCAATAAATCTGAACTATACATTTTTTAATCTTCAAAATTCCTAAGTTAATTGTATAAATCGAATTGAAATAATAAGTTAATTCAATCCATTCACTCGAGGGAAATGAAGTTACCTTTAATTGGTGAAACTATGAAATTGAACTCCCAGTCTTGTTATAATCCCTCTAAATCGTATGCAAACTTGTTTCCTACACTAACATGTTAAAATTATATTAGGAGGATGGGATATTGTTGTTGTATAGAGTCTCTAGGTTATTTTAATTTGGGTTTGAGCCGCTATGGACGAGGCTTGGGAAAGAACCCAATACTGGGCCCGTTGAATTGACCTGTCCCAGGCTCGGATCGATCCAACCCCGTGGATGTCCCAATTTGGATAAAATACGGGGACATTAGGTTTGGGTTTTAAATTAGTATAAACTTAGTGACTTTAGAGAATTAAAATAAGTATATAAACAATAGGTTGGAGGGACGATACCTATTTAAGGAACCTTGGGGTTTGGGCTAAAGTTTATATAAACGAATAATGTTAAACGTGCATAATAACCTTAAGTAAAAGAAACTATCTTTATAACCTATTGACTAGGGTTTGTTTTTGATTTATTTGGATTGTGTAAATCATACCTAGGTTGTATGTGTATTCGTGGGTAACCTACTAGTAGATATTTGATAGGGCGCATACAATGTGAGCGCACGTGGTATCTCGGTGAGCACATGAGTTTTACCTAGGTCTTATTACCCCAATCCTATGTGCTGAGGCACTTGTGTCATGAAAGGGTAAAAATAATGAATGCTCTGATACTAATTTGAGAATGTGCTTGATCTTAATGAATTTATTTATTTAATTAAATGCCATCAAACAAAAATTCAAGTTTTACCTTTTTACCCTAAGACATACATCTAGGTGATAAAGCAGAAAGGTAAAACATGCAATCACAGACAACTGAGGAGAAATCCATTTTCAGGGTAAAACTTTTATTCAACACTTTAAAGATCTCACTAGATAGTCGACTTACAAACTACTTGATACAACCACAAGTATAATGTGTTGTCTTCGCAGAACCTCTAAAGAATACCACCCGATCCTGAGTAGTCCACAGGTGGAGATTCACCCTCGGTATCCACCGGTCAACTTTCAACCTTCACTCTTCAGCCGTGATCCCTCCTAGATCACAAATTCAGTAATAGAGATCTCTCTCCACAAGTATATACCTCAACTAAGGTTCAAAACGATTCAAAAAAATATATTTGGTGATGTGTTTGTGAATCAAAAGGTGTTTTAAAAAAAAATATTGAAAACTTTTACAGCAAATATGCAGAAATCATTTTGACAAAAGTTCCCAAAAATTTGAAAACGAAGTAGGTATTATAGATCGTGCACAAAGTTCAAGGCGATGGCTCGTTCGAATGAAAATTAAGCTCATTCGAATGAGAAAGGCATTTCGTTTGAATGAAAACTGAGTTCGTTCGAATGAGAGCCCAATCTAGTTTGAACCAGCTTCTAACGAGCTTAAAATGAATTCAAACAGCGAGCCCTCGTTAGTAGTTTGTTAGATGTAAGATCAAACAACACTTCAAATGAAAATCCAAAGTCGTTCGAATGAGAAGCTAATCTCATTTGAACGAGGTTAAAAAAATTATTTTTTAAATTTTAAACTTCCAGCCTCGATTTTATAAAAATATAACATCCCCAATAAATCTTATGAATAATTTTAAAAACTATTCATTTTATACCTTTGTGGGATGTAGGGAAGTCTTGAATGTTGGATTCAGTTTGTCGTGACGGTACGTAACCGTTTATAACGGGATACGCCAAATGTGCCATGGAGCAAATAAAATGAATAACTAACCTAAGCTACACTGTTTGCCCGTATAAATCTCCCCCTTTGACCATTCCGGTACAAAACTTTACAAATCTAATCGAAATTCAAATTAAATAAAATACCCCTCTATGACAAAAAATCCTAATACCTTCCCAAACTTTAGAATTGGAACAACATAGAGAAAATTCGTCTTTCATTCTCATCTTGATCCTCCCTTGTGCAACTTTGTATTCATGCGATGTATGTTATTATTCCTTTAGATACCTATACACATGGAACAAAGAAAATACCCTGTGATGTATTGAGTTTGAAATAAAAAATAAAGCTCATAAAGCAATAAAGCAAACTCCCCCATAAATCAAACCCAACATCAAATCAAATCTCCTCCTTAATTTGTTCTCCCCTTTTTGTCCGACTTAGACAAAGGAGTAGAATTCAAAAATAAAACAGAGAGCTTCACATAAAAGAAGTAGATATCATCAGAAAGATATAGAGATAACGAACATGTAATGATAATCTCAAAGGCATAATCCACCAACTATTTTTGAAGTTTTTGAAATTTTTTCTTCAGTATAAAATTTTACAAATACAACACACCATGAATTAACATAAAAATATCCGAATCATGGAAGCGAAATGTAGAGGAGTGGACATATTACATAGGTTAATCAATGTTGAAAAATATAACACATGTACAAGAAAGATCGAGATACCACTAACGAATGATCTCAAAATTTGTAACAGTGGTGAACTCATGTGAAATTGACTTAACCTAATTAATAAATCAAGATCTTAAGTGATTTTCACACCAATGACGCCAAAAAATATATAATATTTTTTTCGAGATTTTTATAATATGTGCAAACCCATTGATCTTCGACTTAACTCCCTCAAAATCTCATATATAGCAATTGTTCTCTCAATAATTTTGAAGAAATTAATGCTCATTTGTAGCGAAGCCTTAATGTTCTAAATTTAGCCTCGCACTTCTGTTTTTATACGCCGTTAATGTTTTTAGCTCTTTTCATTGCGAATGGCGGCTTTTTACGCAAAGACTTTGTCTTTCGCAGTCCGTTTCCATTGCTTAATATATAACAATTTTACTGAAAAAATAATTTTATTAAATTCGGGCAATGGTTACATGCCCAACTTTTTATTATCTCATTTTTCACATTTGGTTCGCTTTAAAGAAAAATTGAAATGAAAACACAATGATCGACATGTGACAGGCAAGTGCAATACTCAAATAAGTTTGTGTTTGTGTGCACTAAAGGAGACAAAGAGTCAAACTTGTATCTATTTATCATCAATTCACATCTTAACGACTCCACACATTATTCATCACATATATAAAATGATATCATGTCTCAAAAGACTACAAAACAGTCATGTGGATAGGAATGAATGGGTGGATCGAACATCTTTAATGTTCATCTATATACAGTGAAAAAAATATAAAACTCCTTTTGTCTTTTTAAATTTTTTTTTATCAAAACATAATTTTTTTTAACTTTTTAACCTTTTTCTTAAAAACCGAAAATCTTTTTGTATTTTTCAAAATTTTTCAGGAAACCAAAACGCGTTTTCCATTTTTCTAAAAATATATCAAAAAAAAAAAATATAAATACAATGGTAGTACACACTAGCATTAGGGATATAAGACACGAGCATGAAAATCACCCTATGCAAGAAAACAAGTCTCAACCTCAATCATTAGGCTCGGATGAGTTGTCCAAAGGAGATGACATCCTATGAAATACCTCCATCAAATTTTGTGAGGCCTTGACTAAATACTCTACTTGCTCTCGAAAACTCCCAAAATATCTCAAGTGATGTGCAGGAGCATGCAGAGTAACATGAGTGGGAATGTGTGCGAAAACTCGTGTAGAATCATACGGGGGAACATACCTATAAGACACTTTCCTTAGGTTGAAAAAAAAACTCTCTAAGGTGACCTATTTGTTTACAATGGGAACAAAAATACACGGGCTTCGGTCCACCTCTCTTAAAACGTCTAGGAGGATCTCTCCTAGATAGGTTAGGTTGAGAGCCATAGGGATCCAACAAAAACTCGAGAACCGGCTCGGGTGCGGCATGGGAAGTGGATGTATCGTCATAACCTATTCCTTGCCTCTCAACATTACCTAACACAGGACCGAGAAACATCTTTCCAACCTTCTTAGATGTGTCCTCGAAAGTGACCTTGACCTCCCAGGCACATTTGAGATCGCTCTCGAGTTAGGATACACGGGCTTTAAGTTTCTCTTGAGTCTCCAATGTAGATTGAAGATCTCTCGTTAGACTAGCCAGGGTGTTGGTCAAATCAGTATTTTTTACAACCTAAAATGATCAACAACCCATATAAGGAAGTCTTCACCTTCCCTAGTTGACTCACCAACACCTTACACTCTCTCAAAGATTTCACCTCTCTCTCCAAATCTAACACCTTTAGAGAAAAATACCTATTAACCTTTTTCATTTTTAAAGTCTCGGTGTAAAGATCATGAAATTCCTTTTGGAGACCACCTTCTCCCTCATTCAAAATCTCATCCTCACTCTCAGTATCTCCCGAATGAATTGAAACATCATCGAGGCTTTCACATTTAAATTTGTCCTCATCGGTGTGGGACAAATTAGAAGTGGTAACATGACTAGCCATAAATGCAACACACGGTTTATATGGCGATTCTCCCACTGTATCAACTGACTCGACGTCACTATCGCTAAGAGTGACTTTATTCGCAACTTTCTTGCCCTTCCTCTTAAGACTAGTGGGAAACTCATGTGCCTTGTTCTCTTTACCCTAACATTCATAATAACTTATCTCTTCCTGTTTCCCTGCACCGCTCGTTCCCTCATTCTTATTTTATTTTTCTTTGAAAAAAATTTCTTCTGAAAATTTGAGAAACTTTTTGAAATTTTTCATAAAAAGGGCCAAGTCATCAAAATCAAAATCAACCTAATATTCGGAATCATAAACTTTCTTTTCTTCTTCTTCTTCTTCTTATTAGTTTGAGTCTTTAAAGCAATCCCTACTTCCTTAGGTTTAATGGTTTTAGGGAATATATCAATCTCATATATTTGGAGATCTCCTGTAAATTCTTCTAACCTAAGAGTGTCTAGGATCGCTAACGAATTAAGTACACGGTAACCTTAGGAATGAAGTGGCCAGGGTGCGGCCTTAAAATTTTCTTAACAACTCTTGTCTCAGGAATCTTCTCATCTAAATTAAAACTAGAATTAAATATGTCTGACAAACGCGCATATAACTCATCAAAAGACTCAGACTCTATCATGGTAAAGGTCTCAAATTAGGAGGTCAAATTTTTAATCTTAGATGCCTTTACAGAATTGGTTCCCTCATGTATGAGCTGCATTGTATCCCAAACTTTCTTAGATGTGGTGCACATCATGATACAATGAAACTCGTCAGGAGTGACGACTTTAGAGATGACACTCAAATCGCGAGAGTTAAAATTACTCAACTTAAACTCATCCTCTGTCCATGAAGGGACATGTTTATCAACGGTGACAGTGGGTGGTGTCCACCCTTTTTTACAAACTAACCAAACATAGCCATCAATGGATTTAAGGGCTGACCTCATCCTATCTTTCCAATATGCATAGTTGGTACCATCAAAGATGGACATTCTATTATATAAATTATCCATTAAAATATTGCCTTTTTCAAGATCAACAATTTAAAAAAAAAATTAATATCAAAGAAATTTTTTTGAGAAAAAATATCACACAGTATTTTTGTGTGACCTGCTCTGATACCAATTTGAAAAGGTAAAAATAAATAATGCTTTGATACCAATTTGAGAGCGTGCTTGATCTTACTGGATTGAATTATTAATTAAATTCCACCAAACACAAATCCAAGTTTTACCTTTTTACCTTAAGACATACATCTAGGTGATAGAGTAGATAAGTAAAACATGCAATCACAACTGAGGAAAAATCCCTTTTCAGGGCAAATCCTTTATTCAGCACTTTAAATATTTCACAAGACAATCGACTTACAAACTACTTGGTACCACCACAAGTATAATGTACAGTCTTCGCAGAACCTCTAATGAATACCATTCGATCCTGAGCAGTCCACAGGTGTGGATCCACCCTTGGTATCTATCGATTAACTTTTATCCTTAAGTCTTCAGTCGTGATCCCTCCGGGTTCACAAGGTCAGTAGTAAAGATATCTCTCCACAAGTATATACCTCAACTAAGGTTCAAAGAAGTTCACAAAATATTTGGGGATGTGTTTGTGAATCAACAGATGTTTTGTAAACAAAAATGTTGAAAGCTTTTGAAGAAAATATGAAAAATCATTTTGGCAAAAGTCCCTCAAAATTTGGGAACGAAACAGGTATTTACAAATCCTGCAAAAAATTCGAGGCGACGACTCGTTTGAACGAAAATGAAGTTTGTTTGAACGAGAAAGGCATTTAGTTTGAACGAAACAGAGTTCGTTTAGATTCTAATCTCATTTAAGCCAGCTTCTAACGAGCTTTAAACGAATTTAAACAGTGAACCCTCATTAGTAGTTCGTTCGACGTAAGATCAAACGACACTTCAAACGAAAAGCTAAAGTTGTTCGAACGAGAAGCTAATCTCTTTTGAATGAGGTTAAAAAATTTATTTTTAAATTTTAAAATCCCAGCCTCGGTTTTATAAAAAAATAACATCCCAAATAAATCTTATGAATAATTTTAAACACTAATCGTTTTATACCTTTGTGGGATGTAGGGAAGTCTTGAATGTTGGAGTCGGTTTGTTGTGACAGTATTTGCCAGTTTTAATGGGATATGCCAAATGTGCCATGGAGCAATTAAAATGAATAACTATCCTAATCTAAACTATTTTCCTTTACATATCCCGAGTTGGAACAATGGGAATAGATCGTCTCATACAGTCTTAGGTATGGGGCTATACATTTGGTGTGATCGTATAGTGATTTCCCTTAGATATTTTTTGAGGCTATAGGGCTGGGATGTCCTATAGCTATAACTAGTAGTGGCACAAGTGATCCCCTAAGGCATATATGTAGGCATTTGTAATTCGAATTCAGGCAATGTATGACCCTATTTGATTTGATGTAAATTAGGCATACTCATGTGGATGTTGGATTATGTGATTTTTTGATAGCTTATACATTATGTTGATTATACTAGGGATATATATCGGGAACTAAAACTCAAGAATTGTTAAGTAAGGAATATTGAATTAAAAGATAGAATTATGGATTCTAGATATGTTTCGAGATTGGGTTTATTACCGCATGTTTATATAAGTTGTTTGGGTTGGGATAGCTTAAAATTTAATTAAAATCGAAGGAAGTTATGTTTTTATCATGCCCAAATGTAATGATATTTTTGCACATTGTAGTCTTTCTAGGTTTAATCCTCTCTGTGGAACTATTTTTAAAAGTTTTAAGTCGCAACCACCTCCACTGACTTGAGAAATCTTAGTTGGTGGACTTCTCGAGCATCCGTTCCATTCCCCACTTCCTAGTATGTATATGTTGAGTGTGTAGATCATTTTTATTTCATTATTTGTTTATATTCGGTTGTTTAGACATTAATTTATTTATTCAATTTTGTTTGAGTGAGACATTGTATGAGATTTAGTTAGGGTGAAATACCCCAATTTAAAAAAATTCCAAATAAAAAGATGGTTCACTCAATATATTAAACTTAAAAATTGCTTTCAAATTTGACAATTAAAATTCTCAAATTTCAATTTCCACAAAATTAAATTTAAACACAGCTACAGTTCTTCATATGCCATACAATCAAGCATGAATATTTTCCAATTAAATTTCTCGACAAGTTAAAATTACCGAAAGCTTAATTAGCACCAAATTAAACTAAAGTTGAGATTAAACCAATTTTTATCATTTTAAACCTACAAATGCATCTAAGTGAATTTTTGCAAGATAAAAATAAATCACAATCACACTACGCGACAATGTACTAGAAAAATCCACAACGGGACAAATCTCGGACGACCCAATGTACAAATCCACTAAGTACTATATATTTACAAAGACACGACAAGAGAACTTACAACAAATATTCGACTCCCTTCAAGCCTTGACTCTCCTTCGCTCTTCAACCTCCACCTAGTATATAACTCCGAAATCCACTTCAGTCTCGAAATCCACCGATGGGGCTCAACTACTGTCAAACACACGATGGCCTTTCCATCGTATGCGTACCACAAATCTTCAAACACAGACTCCTCTGTTGGAAACTTATCTTTTATGAAAAATAACCCGGTGCCAATATAGTGATCTATATCTATCTATCTATCTATCTATCTATCTATCTATCTATCTATCTATCTATCTATCTATCTATCTATCTATCTATCTATCTATCTATCTATCTATCTATCTATCTATCTATCTATCTATCTATCGATCCATCCATCCATCCATCCATCCATCCATCCATCCATCCATCCATCCATCCATCCATCCATCCATCTATCTATCTATCTATCTATCTATCTATCTATCTATCTATCTATCTATCTATCTATCTATCTATCTATCTATCTATCTATCTATCTATCTATCTATCTATCTATCTATCTATCTGAACTTGGATCAAACAACTACATGTTGTAAACTTTGTGTTTGGTAGAATTTAATCCATTGAAAATGAAGAGCACAAGTGGTACTTTTTGGTAGAAAGGTTTTTGCTCTCAAAGTGTTAGAAACTCTCTAAAAAAGTCTGTCAAATTTTTTTGTTCCCGCGCTATTTAGATCAGGTAAAGAGTTAGTGGGGTTGTTGGAAGTTAAAATTAAAAACTGACGAAACTGTGCAAAAATTTCCAGGTCGTTCGAATGAAGTTCAAACGAATAATCAGAGATTAAAGGCCAAATCTCGTTAGAATTCTCATTGGAAGGAGTCGTTTGAACGACTTCGTTCGAACGAGAATTCTAACGAAAAAATAGATGAAAATGGCATAAAGTCATTAGAAGCTCGTTAGAAGTTTGTTCGAATGACCTCGTTTGAATGAGAAAAATGTTGTTCGAATGACTTTTCAGAAAATCCAAAATTAATTTTTCAGCCCAATACTTTTATGATAAGTTCTAAAAAGATTTTCTGAGAAAATGAAAAGTCGATTTGACAAAATGTTTATAAAAGGACACCCATAAAGTTATATCCAAGAATCTCTTTCTCTCTCTCTCTCTCTCTCTCTCTCTCTCTCTATATATATATATATATATATATATATATATATATATATATATATATATATATATATATACACACATTAAATTCATTCATACCTTTAGAGACCTTGGATTTGAATTGTTGATGACGTTAAAGATGGCACGAAATCGACAAGGATGAAATCTTCACAATGTTAGGCTGCTAAGTCTTCAACTCAAATGTATCATCATCTTGAAAGGATACCACAATAATCTATCCTATGACTCAATTAGTTTTGTTTGGAATTAAGCCAATACTACAAATTGACTCGATTGAAAATTTTCCCTTATAAATCTCCCCCTTTGGTAATTTCGGGACAAAACCCCCAAAAAAAAACCTTATGGGCTGTCAAGCTTTTCTAAAAGGACACAAACATGCCCAAAATAAAAATAATACAGACACTTGACTCGACACATGGGATTAAATACTTTGTTGCTTTAAAATGACGCCACTAAAGGTGAAATCCTGAACACTTAAACATACCATTAAATGCATAGGGAATATAACAAGATAAATAACATAAATAAATACTTCCCCTATGTCTAATATGATCTACCTAAGAAAGCTGTGTCTCCCTCTTAGTTAGATGCCCCAAATTAAAAGGTTTAGATACCATTTTTCCCCCTTATTGTTCAGGAATACATAAAGATTAAAGTGCATATATTAACTTATTTCCCTCCAATTAAATTCAAATACCCCCCTAAATGAAACAAGGGATATAAATAATGGAAACACAAGTATAAAATGCAATGATGAATAAAGTGACATGAACAATTAAGCAGCATGGCAATAAAAGATCAACTAACCCACAAAAATAGCAATAGATACTAACTAAGATGCGATAGAAAATAATTGGTACCAACTAAAATGTTTCAACATAGGCATGTGATATCAAACAAAAGTCGCAACAAGATGAATACAATTTGAACAAGATGCGTAAATGGATTAGATAATAAGGCAAAGATTAAAAAAAAAAGAAATACCATATATACACACACACACACACAAAAGATACCAATAACGCACGCTAACATATACATAGGTATAAACACCACCACACACGACACAAAATACATTAATCTTTCCACACTCATATGGCAAAAATGTGTCTAAATAACATGTGGGAAACGGTAGTGAAGGGGTGTGAACTAACAACAAAAGAACTAATACCCAATCACTTAAACATGTTCACGGAGTTCTTATTTGATTGTAAAACTTTATCAAACTTAAATATGACCTCATGTGACAAGATAAAGTGAACTCAAGAAACAAACAAGCACAATACATACAAGCCTATAATTTTGATGATTCTACAAATCAATAGAGTCATGACAAAAATAGCATAACTAGGATACATTGTCATTTTTCAAACCTGTTGATATATCCATCCAAACTTCCTCAACCATAATATTCTTTTTCTTTTCTTTTCTTTTCTTTTGAATGTTCATATCAAACTCAACTACTTTGGCCTTGGCTAATTTTAACTAAGCCGCATTTTTGTAGACCATATTTCAATGGTGGATTTTTACGCAAAGAAATTTTATTTTTTGTAGCTCGATTCCATTGATAAACAACTGCACCGAAAAGATATTTTTCTTCTTCTTTTTATTTATTTATTAAAATTCGAGCAACAATTCTTATATGTACAAATCCTCTATAGTCATAGCAACACGTAGATGACTAAATTGATAGGAGAACATCTTACATAGCTCAAATATACATGTAACATTAAAGATCCAATGAGCTGATGCATGTGTGAATCGAGGCATATAAAAAGAGAATCCATTAAGCAAAAAAAGTCAAACTACTCCATGCAAGCATGATAAAGAACACTTTAAGGATTGAAAGTATTAACCAAAAGTTCTAGCCATATGGAAGCGGATAAATATTGGATTCAAACACAAGTATATGCCACATAAAACGTGTAAAGCTAAAATACACAAAAAATAGAAACTCTTTTTGTGTTTTTCAAATTTTTATACAATTACAAGGACAAGCCAAAAGACAAATAAAAATATTTTTGCATTTTTCAATAATACCAAAATAAAAATAAAAAGATAGACTACAAAAGATACACAAGCCATAATCTAGCCACACATATATGATGAAGCAAAGATTAGAAAATGACAAACAAACATACAACTAGCAAAAATCTATCATAAAGCACAAAAGCTAGTGTATGTAAACAAGCTAACACAATCAACCTTTGGATTTAGCAAGGGAAGAATCATGTGAAAGAAAATGAGAATCATAAACTTTATCACATAAAGTCTCCAAATCGGATCTCCTAACCCACATAAGCGAAACGTGACGCTCTCGAGATTTGGTGACTCTACCCTTTGACTTTCTAGGACCATTTTTAAGATAAAAACAAAATATCCTAAGTTTCCCCTTCCGACCACATGGTGTGCAAGTGAATACACGACGTGAAGTGTTGCCTAAGGATTGCTCTTTTCTAGTATTCCTAGTAGATTCTCTCAAACACACGATTTTATCTTTATCATCGGAAGAATTTTGAGTATCAAAGCCAATACCACACTTGTCAATTTTGATTTGGACGGTTCCTAAAATTTGATCTAATTTCTCCGACCTACACTCCAAATCAAATTTGACCTGACTTGAGTCTTTTAATTTTTCTTCAAGTTCCACAATTCTAGACTCAAGTAAGCACATACTCTCTTCAAACTCGAGAAGCTCTTTCTTAATAGCCTCCATTAAACCTCTAAGGCTATCTCTTTAAACTTCTACGTACTCAAACTTCTCACGAAGAGTTCTGTCACGTGACTTAAGGTCTTCAACTAAAATAATCTCATTATTAGCCACATCACGTTCTCTCATTTTAGCCTCTAACTTCAAATTAGCCATTTTTAATTTCAAAGATTACCCATACAACTCACGAAAAGCTACTTGAAGTTCACTTTCTTCAACCTCTTCTTGATTCTCACTCTCATCTCCACTCTCTCTACTGTCAAACTCTTGGGATTCACAAACAATGGCCTCAGATTTATCATGTTAAGGAAAATCTTCATGTGAAGATTCATTTTCAATGCTCACATGACTTGCCAAGAACGTGGTGAAGTTGCACTCTATGGGGGGAATTGAGTTCCTCTTCCGGTTCATTATCACTAAGGGTGTCATTTTATGAAATCGGTTTCTTGCCCCCATCCTTAGTTTAGTGGGACACTTGTATGACCTATGGCCATAACCCTCAGAACCATAACATCTATTTGACTCGTTCCTATTAAGATCTTCATTGCCATTTTTAGGGAATTTTTCGGCTTTACTATGCTTAGGCTTCTCAGATTTCTTATAATTATACTTAAGTTTCTATTTATTATTTTTAAGAAATTTCCTAAGCTTCCTAGCAAACAAATCCATATCTTTCGAGTCAATCTCAAACTCATCATCCGAAACTGATATTTCCTCCTTCCGGGATTTCAAAGCTATGCCCTTATCTTTCTTCTTCTCATCCTTGGAGAGAAACATGTCAAGTTCATAGGTTTGTAAGTCACCTACAAGATCTTCAAGTTTCGTAGAGTTTAAGGTGTTTAAAGAATTTAAAATCATCACCTTATCATTAAATCTCTTTGGTAATGACCTCAAATTTTTTTTATAACATGGTTGTCATGTATCTTTTCTCCCAAGTTAAAAGACGAATTCACAATACTAGACAATCTCGTATAGAAGTCATCAAAAGTCTCACTTTCTAACATTGTAATGGTTTCGAATTGAGTGGTAAGGTTTTGGACTTTTGAAGCTTTCACAACACTAGTTCCCTAGTGGGTGATTTGGAGTATATCCCATGACTCCTTTGACGTTTCACACATCATAATCCGGTGGAACTCATCCGGTGTGGCCACGGAATTTAAACCACATGAATTAAAATTAACTAACTTAAGCTTAGTCTCACTCCATCTCTAAACATGTTTAGGAACACGAACCTCTTCTTCTAAGAATGTTGGTGGGATCCACCCTTTAACCACCGAAAGCCAAACCCTCTTATGTAGGGATATAAGATCATACCTCATACGTGCTTTCCAATACGCGTAGTTGAAACCATCAAAAATAGGAAATTTTGCAAAAGGTAAATTTTCCATTTTTAAAGTAAAATTTCGACAAAGAATCTTAACACGATAATTTGGCTTTCCAGCTCTAATACCACGTGTTAGGGTGAAAAACCCCATTTTATAAAATTCCAAATAAAGAGATGGTTCACTAAATATATCAAACTTAAAAAGTCTTTCAAATATAACAATTAAAGTTCTCAAATTTCAATTTCCACAAAATTAAAATTAAACACAACTAAAGTTCTTCATATGCCATACAATCAAGCATGAATATTTTCCAATTAAATTTCTCGACTTGAATTAAGTTAAAATTACCCAAAACTTAATTAGCACCAAATTAAACTAAAATTGAGATTAAACTAATTTTTATCTTTTTAAACCTACACATGCATCTAAGTGAATTTTCGCAAGATTAAAATAAATCACAATCACACCATGCGACGATGTACGAGGAAAATCCACAACGGGAAAAACCTCGGACGACCCAACCTACAAATCCACTAAGTACGGTGTATTTACAAAGACATGACTAGAGAACTTACAACAAAGACTCGACTCCCTTCAATCTTTGACGCTCCTTCGCTCTTCAAACTCTGCCTAGTAGATAACTCCGGAGTCCACCTCAGTATCAAAATCCACTGATGGAGCTCAGTTACCATCAAACATACGATGGACTTTCGATCGTATGCGTACCATAAATCTTCAAACACGAACTCCTCAGTTGGAAACTTCTCTTTTATGGGATGAGAAAAATAACCCAATGCCAATATGGTGATCTCAAACAAATATATATACAGATGAGCTTGGATCAAATAATTACATGGGAGTAAAATTTGTGTTTGGTAGAAATTAATCAATTGAAAATAAAGAACACAAGTGAGACTTTTTGGTAGAAAGGTTTTTTTCTCTCAAAGTGTTAGAAACTCTCTCAAAAAGTCTGTTTAATTTTTTTTGTTCCCGTATAAGTTAGATTGGGTAAAGAGTTAGTGGGGTTTTTGGAAGTTAAAATTAAAAACTGGCCAAATTGTGCAAAAATTGCGAGGTCGTTTGAACGACTTTTGAATGTCGTTTGAACGAAATGGTTTGAACGAAGTTCTAATGAAAAATCAGAGATCAAAGGACAAATCTCGTTAGAATTCTCGTTGGAAGGAGTCGTTCGAACGAGAATTCTAACGAAAAAATAAATAAAAATGGCATAAAGTCTTTATAAGCTAGTTAGAAGTTCGTTCGAATGACCTCGTTTGAACGAAAAAATGTCGTTCGAACGACTTTTCAGAAAATCTAAATATTAATTTTTTAAGCCCAAAACTTTTATGAAAATTTCTAAAAAGATTTTCTGAGAAAATGAAAAGTCGGTTTGACAAAATGTTTATAAAAGGAAACCCATAAAAATATATCCAAGAGTCTCTATATATATTTAATGCATTCATACCTTTAGAGACATTGGATTTGAATTGTTGATGACGTGAAACATGGAACGAAACTGGCAAGGATGAAATCTTCACAATGTTAGGCCATTACGTCTTCAACCTAAACTTGTAATAGGCTTGAAAGGATTCCATAACCATCTATCCTATGCTCAGTTAGTTTTGTCCGGAATGAAGCTAATACTACAAATTGACTCAATTAAAAATTTGTCCTTACAGATTGATTTATATTAGAGATGGTTTGTCATTTAGAGTTGGATGTTGGCTTATGGCGATTTTTCATAATATTCCAGTGGTTGGATTTATCACATTATTGTTAGATGGTATGAGAGATGCTATATTTATTTATCATTTTGTTATTTAGCATTGCCGTTATTTATTGTGTTATTTTTATCTTGATTATGCTTAGAATATTATTAATTATTTGACTCTTATATTATTTGTATTTAGAGTTGATCAATTTACTTGTGGATTTTATAGTATGTCATAGTTGGCATCACAGAATTCCAGGTTTTAGTGTCATTGGGTCTTGAGTGCATCCATATCTTTTTTTGCATTGTATTCTTTGAATATTTTAGATCTAAGCTGTTTAGGTTTATTACTCTTATTATTGTCGGATTACTAATACTCTTTTGTTTTCGCCTATTATATAGAGAACACGAGGATAGGAGGATCGTGACATCGGCATGCAAATTCCACTAAGCCAGAGGCCACACAACCTCCACCACATCTACAAGTGCAAGCGCTAGTACTTTTACAAATTGACCTGGTAGCCATCATCGCACATAAAGTAGCTACTACCAGTCTACCATGGATTTCATGAGGGATGATCAACCACCACCACCGCCACCACCCGCGGCTTCACCTACTCTGCACTTGAATTTGACTTGGGAGAAGGCTAAGAGTGCCTTTAGCAAAGACAACTCTCTCGAGTTCCGTAGTTATGTGGATCCCAGAAACTACACCAAATATAAAAATTTTTCATAGTCCCTGACGTTGACAAATAAAAGTGGTCACGGTAATGGGTCGTGAGAATTTTTAGCGTAACTATTTCAGGGGTCACGGCCATGAACCGTGACTATTTTTATGAGTGATCGGTAACCTAAAGTTTAGGCCATGATCATGGTCCCTGATCGTGACTTGAGGTCACAGTTATTAACTGTGATCAGAAGCGTGACCAAATTTTACCCGGTCATAATCGTGAAGCATGAGCCCATGCCATGAAAATACATCAATTGGTTACGGTTCTTGACAGTGACCCCAATCCATGAACATTAATTCACTGGTCATGGTGATAATCGTGAAAAATATCCGTGATAATAGATACGTTGGTCATGGATTATGACCGCGAATTATTACTTTACTTTTGAAAATTATCAGGATTTGGTCATGGTATTGGATCGTGACCAATAATAAATTTATTTTAAAAAATAATTTTTATTTGTTTGCTTCCATAAAAATTCATGCAAATATTTTCAAACCTATCATATAATTCCATTATAAGACTAACTAATACATCAATCCCAGAGAAATAATATTAAAATTATCAAGCCATCGTATTAATTACATGAATAAAAAATTAATAATATTAAAATCCTCAAAGCGTTCCTTGGCATCCTCGAAGCATATGCAGTCTCATTGTAATCGACATCTACGTCCACCCGACTAGAGCTATAAATATTACAAAATATTCAAAATATTAATATAAAATGATCCGAACAAAAAAATTCTCTTTACCCAAAGTTAAAAATATTTCAAAAAGTATTTAACAGAATTTATGAGCAAATAGTTATAGTCTCAATGTGTTATCATGTCGGTTGTATTATAATTACCTAACCTGAACCTTTATCTTAACAAGTTTATCGTGTTAACCCAATATTGACCGAAACCTAATAGGACTAAAACCATTAACTTATAATTTTGAATTGTGTTATCTTATCGATTGTATCGTGATTACCAAACTCGAATCGTTATCCTAATAAGTTTATTGGGTGTTGTGCATGGATATGCAAGTTTGTGGATGTGTGTGAGGAGTAGAATCATCCTATCCACATCATAAAAAGGATGAGAATGAAAATTATTAACGAGAGAAAATATGAGACAATATCTCAAAGACGTAACCTCATTATGGAAGAGTGAGTATGCATGAACGGGATCACTAAGAAGAGATTAAGTGAATATTTAAAAATGGCTAAAATGTGAGCAATGCCCCAGAATCGTAATCTCACCACAAAAAGTGAGTACGGATGTATTGGACCACTTCAAGAGTAATAAAATAAAGAGAACTAACTATATGAGTATAAGATGCTAACTACATGAATACAATGATAATATATGAAGATAAACTAAAGAAAATTAGTTAGAAAGGACTTGAATCCCAAAATGACTTCAGGATGCCTACGTAGTGAAAAATGGCATCAAAATCCACATAGTTCGTAAGATGAACAAGGTCGGGGTCTAACTCATAATCCGAATCTAATGTAAATGGTGTGAAATGGGGGTGAAAATGTAGAAAAATGTGAGAACACTCTAAATTGGGATTTATGGTATAAAACCCATTTTTTGGGTTTTTGATATATGAAAATAGATGTGAATGTATATATAGTAATAAAAAAGAGCGGGATTAGCGATAAAAGTAAAATAAACGAGCTAAATATGGAATAAGAACACCAAAAATGGTATCAAAGTCGATGTAGTTCGTAAGTTGAATAAGGCTGAGGTCTAACTCATAATCTGAATCCAAAAAGGGAGTTAAATGTGGTGAAAGTGTAGAAAAATGTAAGAACACTCTAAAATAGGAAATATGGCATAAGACCCATTTTTTGGTTTTTTGATTTATGAAAATCGATGTGAATGTATATATAGTAATGAAAAGAGTAGGATTAGTAATAAAAGTCAAATAAACAAGTTATAAAGGGAATAATAACACTAAAATATGAAAAATAGTATTAATGGGACTACTTAAACATAAAGGATATTACAAAATGTATTGAGCATAATATATAAGCAATGAGTTATGGTCTTATTGTGTTAACGTGTCGGTTGTATCAAAATTACTAAGTCGAAACCTTTTAACAAGTTTATCGTGTTAATATGATATTAACTCAAACACAATGGACTAAACCCATTAACTTATAATTTTGTGTCATGTTATCATGTAAGTTGTACCATAATAACCAAATCCGAACCGTTATATTAATAATTTTATTATTTTAACCCGATATAGACTCAAAATAAATAGGACTAAGTCAGTTAACTTATGATTTCGTGTCATGTTGTCATCTCGATTGTGTCATAATTACCAAACCTGAACTGTTCTTCTAACAAGTTTATCATGTTAATCCGATATTGACTCAAACTGAAAGAATTACAATTCGGGAATGTGATTGTTTTGTTGAGAAGATAAGTATTGATGAAACTTAATGAATTCAATGGAATGACAATTATTGAAGCTCTTGGTGAATGTTGAGTAATGCTCAAATTTTCTGCGATATAAAGAGAGAATAAAAGATAAGTTGATATATAAAGCTAGATTATAAATAATATACGTGACACTAAAACTTGATTTATATGAGAATCCTTGAAGTTTTTATTCAAAATATAACCAATCCAACTCATTCGGGTTTAATAGCTTCATAACAAGTCTTTGACATAACCTTGTTAAGCTTGAAACCCCAAATGAGTTGACTGGTTATATTTTGAAGAAAAACTTCAAGGGTACTAATATAAATCTTGTTTTAGTTTCAATTATGTGCTCTATAAGCTATATTTATATGTCTACTTAGCTTTTCTTGTTTCTTTCGTTGCAAATAATTTGAACATTAGTCATCATTCACAAATAGCTTCAATAATTACCATTCAGGTGAATTTATTGAGTTCGATCAATACTTATTTCCTCAAGAAAATAATCACATTCCCCAGTTTGTATATTTTTACAGTTAAAATAACAACCAACTTAAGAAAATAAATATTAACTTCATAAAATTGGATAATAAAATCATATATGAACATTTTTTTTTTTTTTTTTTTTTTTTTTTTTTTTTTTTTTTTTTTTTTTTTTTTTTTTTTTTTTTTTTTTTTTTTTTTTTTTTTCAGCCCATACTTTAAATCATTAAAAAACACAAAACACTCTAAAACAAAGAAAAAAAGTTTGATACTGAATTAAAAGTAGGTTAAGGCAACATCATTACAATTCCAGCAATGAAGTAAATAATAGATGAAACCCTAATAGGCATAGCAGGTGGTGAGAGCATCTATTCTTGTTCGCTGGCAGACTCGCCGCTCTTGTTATTGTGCTTCCTAGCGTACCTCTGGTTCCTCAAAAACTTGGGGTCCATCCCTTTGGTGGAAGTGTGACGGTGCTTCCTGGGTTTCTTGATCCCATTCCTGTGAGCCTTATGGGACTGGTTATGAGCTGTGTGATTCTTCGATTTCGCCATCTCTTGTAGCCGCTTGCTTCTGTGGTGTGAGCGTTAGGGCTTTCAAGACGGCATAAATTGATGTATCAACACTCAATCATAGTCTAAATTTATAATAGAAATTAGTAATAAAATAATGTATCAAAACTCAACTGTCATCTATATTAAGTAAAATATCCTTTAAATTAGGATTGTCGTCAATATCAGACTGAAACTTTGTAGGAGCCTTTAATGCGTCTACTTGAATAATCAAACCTTTTGACGCATGAAAAACAACAAATCAATTCCGACGTTTATGCACTTTGATTTGAATACCATATTCAAGTTTTGAAAGGCACTAACAAAAGGCTCATCTACCATGCAATATTTACTATTCATCTTAGATAAATCAAACATGAGAAGTTTTATGGAAGAACCAACTTTAAAATCTTCACCTAGTCATAATCGATGATGTTTTTTTTCGAAATATGTGGTATATAGTTCTAGGATTTTTGGACAATTTCACATTAGGTTAACATAATATCCTTTCGATTTTTGTCACTTTTTTTAGGCGACAAGAAGTCAACATAAATTTAAATTCCATTGTTTTACGACAATAGTTTTTCCTCGTATGGGTATGGGACGAAATTGAAACCATTAGCGCAAATTTTTTTAAGCTCCTTCGCATGAAAATTGGGACCTTTAGTTAGGCATGTAGGTCTTGAAGAGACATCATCTCTTTTTAAAAGTTGCATTTATTAATGGATTAGTATTACGATATGTATTACATCACATGCATAAATCACTACGACAAATTATGTGATAATTACCTCTTTTGATTCGCATGCATTAAAATCATCTATTGCATCTGTTGAACCTTTTTGCTTATGATTTTGGACAATTTCTCTCTCATACTTCCGATACTTATTCATGAAATTATATAATTTAGATAGTAATATAGAGAATACACATACTTAAACAAAAATACATCATATATGCAGGTACTTGTTGTCTCCAATCTTGAACTTCATCTTGTGTTTTAAAGACATAATGGGCTGCTATAAAGGAAATTCATCCCTAAACTTGCCAAATTCCTCCATAACTCATTCTCCATGAGGATTTAATCTCCTAATCCCTTGTTTTGGCATATGTTCCTGAGCGTATAATATTGGTCATTATGTTATGCATTCTTCCTCAGTTGATCCTCTAATATACCGTACATTCTTAATGTAATATTTGAAGGTTTTAATTAAATGCTCAGAAGGATACATCCAGCGCTACCTGGTAGGTCCACAAAAAAATGCCTTATCCCTAGATGAAGTAGGTCGATGCTGATGTGAAAGAACAATGAAGGAATTTTTTTCTCTATGACATAAGTCACACTAAAGTTTCTTTTGTAGCTACAATGTGCTTTTTGTTTACAAATTTTGCACACAATAAAGCGAAGTACAAACTAGTCTACATAATTGCCATGTGGAGATATTTATTCTTAGAAAATAATGCCTGAACAACAAAGGGAGTAATTAAATAATGACGTGCCAGTCTTGAGACTTGCACTGTTTTAGATCATTTGTTTGATAGTTTACAACCTTGAGTAAATTACTGGAATAATTGGCTGAAGTCTTCAAGTTGAACAACGTGTCTAAGAGGATCATTTTCTCAATAATAGTAAAAGTAAAAGCACTCATGAGAATCTAATTTTTGGATGTTGTAGGATCAGTTTTAACCACAATTTCTTTATTGATTTCCCCCCCCTTTAGATCGCTGCGTGACTTCTCTCCATTTTCCATATGATATCTACCCAAACATGTTCCATAAAATTCTTCTCCATGTGCATCATAATAATTACATACCTTATATGGTGTTCATTTCGATACGATAAGTTGAATAACATTGATTGCCTCGACCATGATTTCATTTTACTAAGATTTTTTGGATCTTCCCTAGCTTTTTTGTTGGGGGTGTTTGTCTACAAATTTATTCCTCGAAGTCGCAACCGTCTCCTTCCTTTCAATTTGGTAACAAGAAAGCCAAATAATTTGCTCCCTACATTCGTGACTAGAAGGTAAAAAGTTAGACTTATCATTCTTAAAAGGGTGACTATTCGGCAAAAATCTACTATAATTGACATAACACATCTTACCACTATGCTTTATCTAAGTGGATTTAATTTTCTTCGGACATATGGGACATCCATAATACCCATGAACATAGTAACCAAAGAAGGTTTCATAGACATGAAAGTTATGAATCTCCCACAATAATATTGCTTGAAGTGTGAACTCTTAACCCATATAAGCATTTAACTCCTTCACAACTTCATCCCATAAATCTTTCAATTCTTCAATTAACAGGGCTAAGAAAATATCAGTATCATCGTTGGGAGCCTTTGGCCCCAATGTCGACAATGATGGTAATGTGAACTCTTTTTTCATGCACTATGTTGGGGGGAGACTTAAAGGTGCCAAGAGAACTGACAAATAACTCAGATTAGTGCTTAAATTATCAAAAGGGATAAACTCATCGGTTGATAATCCAAGACGAACATTGTGCGATTCCTTTACTAATTCAGAGTATTGAATTAATGTTCCCATCCACCTTGGCTCGAGCGTGCCATGTCAGGGCCTCTGTTATCGATGGTACAGTGATAAATATTTTTAATCATCGAAAATACTTCAATACCTTATGTGTAATTTATGAGCACTTGTGAAATTTAGTGGTCTTGTCATTTCCACTCTCACAAATCATAACTCTTGGTTCATTACATAAAGGACACTTATCCTTTAATTTTTTTTTATTGCAGTACAATATGCACTCATACTTTTATGGATGAATATATTTCTACTTCAAACCCAAACCTTTTAAGCTCGTCTTCATAGTCGGATAATAATCTAGTAGCTTGTTCTCATTAGGAATAATTTCTTTAGACGACTTAAGAATATAGTTGTGCTTTTACTCGACATATTATACCGACTCTTCAAAATATGTAAACCGATCATGGCATACAATCTCGAGTGATCTTCGTCGTAATTTTTATACAAATGTTTAACTGAATCGACTTACAACCGTATGTATTACCAATTTTTGGGTAATTCAACATCATATTGTTGTTTAATTTTGTCACAGTGAATGTTATTTAAATATATAGGCTAGTAATTTTGATGGCGGTGGACTTCATAAGCCTCATCAATTAGGCCTTTCATAGCATGATGTGCCAAAAAATAATTCACCATTTCCACCCGATCGAGTTTCAGTAATTCTTTTAAAACATACGATACATTCATGTCCATATCTTATAGTCTGAAGACATACCCCTCTTTAGCAAAAACAACTTAATGTCTTTTAAAGACATAAAATTTCCATTCATATTACGAGTGTAATGACACTAGATTTTGTCATTGTTAAGATTTCTATTTGCATACTTAACACATTCATGAACCCCATTTACATGCTTATGGGAGACTGTATCACTCTCTCCCATCCACTCTTTGTATTATATGAAACATATTAAAGAGTTCTTTAAAATTCAACTAACCTACATAAATATGTTGAAATAAAGGTCATATTTCACACAAGAACTCTCAATTGATAATTCAAGAAAAATCATTTAATTTGAGGAATCAATAAATATAAAATAAAACCAAACAAATTAAGATATCATTACACCCCAGGAAATTAAGATTAAAACAAATTAAGATATCATTACAAGTACAAGGAAATGAAAATAATTACAAACTTGTCACAAAATATTAAAATAAAGCATTGTTCATTACACTAACTTCGTCAGCAATGGACAAGCCATAAATGTGTTGTTATAACCAGAAAATGGATCCTGGTCACCCATGTAGTCAATATACACATCCTTTTGTTCTCAACCCTGGTAGATTTCATCCACCAATATCTTAGCCTTACCTTCTTACAAAGAGTGATCTTGTACACTTATTTCCAATATTATGAAAATGATCATGCACCACCAATGATCTTAGTATTGATCATGTTCCATATATAATACTCCTCCATATAGTCATTGTGATGTGAAAATGATGATGCTTAAAAAGAGGGTGAAATAAGCACCAGTGCATGAAAGGGGAATGTTGGAGGAGTCATTTGTGAGGGGAAAACTTGAGGCATGGGAGAGGGTAAATTTTGAGGCATGAATTGAGATCTCCTTTATGTATGAATAATCATTTAACTCAGTCCCTTAATTTCATTCCCCAGTTGTCCCAAAGTATTGTTAACCGAGTTCATGTCCATATCAAGACCTTAAACTTACTCTTTTACATTCCCCACTTCATTTTCCTAGTTGGACATATGACTCTTCACCGTACTGAGCTTTTTCATAACAAGTTTGGTGTTCATTAATATGGTCCTCAACATCTCCTCATGCCAGCTATCGTTTCCTGTAGTATAATAATATATTTATGACAATAATTTTAGCATTATTTAGTTACATTTGTGCATGATCATTAAATTTAAATACACCATAGTTGGAGACAATTTATCTAAGAATTTGTTAATTTTCTATCCCGTCAGGCATGCAAGTACAAGTTGAACCGATTAGGTTGTGTCCCTTCTTTTAGAGTCCCCTTATTCCTTTGCACCCATTCATATTTCAAATCATCATATTATTTGGACCCAAGGTTGTGGACATCAACTTTCTTTGCCCTATTCTCAATTTTTTTTCCTCTTGTTTAAGTTTTCCTCCCCATCATCTCTCTCCAATAAATCATTCTATTAGCTCACGGGTAGTTTAAGAGAATGTAGAACTTTGTCTTTCACTGCCAATATTTTATAACTTAATTTTACCACCGGAACTAATGCTTAGAGAGGTTATTCATATATGTTTTTAATTTCTCACCTATTCAGGAAAGAATAAATATCTTCGAACCCTTGGGAATGTAAATTATTTACAGAGTTGATCCCGCAGTTTATCCTTTATGGCACGATCAACATTATTCCAGTTGTATGCTCCCCCGATGTCTAGAGTAATATTTTCGAGCTTCAAGTAACGGGCCTTAAAATTTTAGACGACATTTTTTTTCGTCGACAGGATTACCGATAACGGTGAAACCAATGTGATTCTTATTTTGTGTTTGGGATTCATCGGTAACAGGAGTTAGGGAGTTAGATTAATAAGGATTTGAGGAGTTTGATGACTCAAATACTGTATAGATAGAGTATAATGAACCTATGATGGAGTAGAGTATTGACAACCTGTAGGTGTCGAGAATTAAAGTGGTGGATTAGGAGATAATTGAGATAGAGTATGAATGTCTTTATTTGGTTGAGTATCACTCTTCCTCTTCGATATTTCCTACAAATACATAATCAAATAAATTTAGCAAAGAATGTATGCCAATCATGTTTAGTATTTATATATACATATACATATACATATACATATACATATACATATACATATACATATACATATACATATACATATACATATACATATACATATACATATACATATACATATACATATACATATACATATACATATACATATACATATACATATACATATACATATGTAAGATATCAATTTTATTGATAAAACCTTGTTAGAACTATTCTTTCCATCACTTACTTTTTAAAAATCAAAATCAATGTGACTTGGAAATAAAATCTTAAGTTCAAATACAAACTTTTATATATACAAACATACATATAAGGGTATACATATACATAAAAGGCAGTGGAGATAGAGATAGACAGATAGAGTGACCTGAGTATATTATAGAGAGAGAGACCTAATTAGTGGTTGAGCTTGACGACGGTGGCGAGAGATAGTGAAAGGGTTTATGCCTTTAGGGGGAGAGAGGGGGAGAGAGAATGAGGGAAATAAGATAAACAAGCCCTAATGAGTTTATTTATACCCAAAAGGGGATCCCGACCAGGCACCGTGACTGTTTTGAAATAAAATAAGTTATCACCGTCAATGACAATGGTCATGTTCCATGATCGTGACCCCTATGCAAGTCCTGGAAAGTGTTCACGGTCTAAAACGGTTAGCCAGTTGGTGTGACCATTTTTCATTTCAGTGTTTTCATGGATTGGGGTCAAAGACTACGGCCTTGACCATGTTGAACCCACTATGTTACAGTTATTAAGTAATAGTCATAATTTTGGACCGTGACTAGAAATATGACCACATTGGCGTCATTTTCCCCATAAAAAGTCACAGTTGAGTCACGTTCCATGACTGTGACAAGGTTGGTTACGGTATGGACTGTGACCAACATTTGGTATAGATCACCCCTATATGGGGTCACAAATTGTTTCACTATTAATATTATGGTGTCGTGATTTCGTACCATGACCACCTCGTTATGAGGTTTTTGTGTATTGACAATTTCTATGCAGTGGAGGAGGGATACCGAGAGACACTTGCATCTGGTAGAGTGCTTAGACGTTCAAAAACAAATCTTATCTAAATTTAAGGTTGTTATAAATGAATTATAGTGGTGGGAGTCAGTTACCACCGAGTAGAGATGTTGACTATGAACATCAGACAATTCTGGAAGAAGTTTGAGGGGAATAATTTCCATTTTTTCTTTGTACTAGCATGATGGGTGAGTTTCTGAAGCCCTTATAAGGCAATGACATAGTAGTCAAGTATAAGAGCGAGTTCACCCGTCTCTCCCATTTTTGCATCCTAGGAGATTATACGGAGGCAAAGAAGATGGATTAGTTTATTAGGGGACTCACTTGGAGGTATTAAAAAGCACTTTTGGGTAACTCTATCTTCTTCACTTGCTCTTAAATGGTGGAAGCTTCTATTTTACACTGCCATGATCATAATGATAACCAACGAGATAGGGCTCCTAATAAGGTTAAGGTTGGGGTCATACATGAGAGAGTGGAGAGTCATCCAGAGATCATGGAGGCTTCCACCAGTAGAGAGTACTGATATAGGGGATCGAATCGCTAAGAGGTTCTGAGGATAATATTGATAGAGGAGTCATGGCGAAGGGTCCCGAGGCTAGTAAAGCCGAGGACACCAGGGCCATCAGGGACATGACCAATGAGGATAGGGCTAACATGGTTAGGGTAAATGAGGACTGGCCAGAGGGGAAGGGATAATAGGGACACTAGTAGGGCTGCTATTTTTATGATCCATTTTAAGGGGAGTTTTTACACTTATGATGAGGAGTTCCACTCATTCAAGAGACACCTTAGGGGAAATTAGGTCGAGCAGGACCAGATTCAGTAGGGGAAACGTTAGATGTTATCAAACCCACCTTTGTATCAAGCTTTTTCCAATACCACTGTAGTACCCATAACTTCCACAACCACTTAGAAACCTAGCGAAGGGTCACGCTTAACTTCATTATATACGTATGTATAAGGTCTATGAATAGTATTAACGGGTGATCGAGGATATGTTTTATGTTTATGGTTCATACGCTTGGGTTTTCTACACATTGGGGCCTTCTATTCATTCGTTAATAGTAATTTTACCATGACTTTGAGGCTCATCGATATTTCCATTGATGTCTCTTTACAAGTAAATACCCCAATGGGTAAGGGTGTCGCTTTATGTCATATTTGTAGAGGTGTAGCAGTAGAGATTGGCCGAAATTATTTTTAGCTGATTTATTAAGTTTAGGCATGAGGTCTTACGATGTTATATTGGGCATAGATTGGTCAGCACATTATCATGCACAGATAAAATGCAGTGGTAGGGCTATTACATTTGCAATTCCCAAGTAAAATATTTTCTTATAGCGATGTCTAGGTTCAAAGACGATCTAGAATAAAACTTTATTATATAGATGCAAGGACATAATAGGAGGTTATGATTTATTTTGATTCGATATCAATGGTCCAAGACTTTATAGATGAATTTGAGGAGGTAACGGGGTTACCACCTATATATGAGATTTATTTTGTCATAGACTTGGCACCGGTCATCAGGCCCATAGAGAGGGCAACTTATAGGATGGTTCCTTTAGAGATGAGAGAGTTATAGGAGAATATACAATAACTTTCGAATCAGGGGTTTATATGGAGGAGTATGTCACCATGGGGCGATACAATCCTCTGTGTAAAAAATAAGGTCAGTTTAATGCGGCTATGCATGGACTACCGAGAGTTAAACAAGGTCACAGTAGTAAACAACTATTCGTTGTCACGTATCGATGACATGTTTGATCAGTTGAGGGGATCGTGTTTTTTTATAAAGATTAACTTGCATTCAGGGTATCAACAATTACAGATTCCGCTAAACCATTTGAGTTAGATTGTCAAGGTTCTTGGCTGTGACAAAATGGAGATATCAAGGACTTTAATGAGTCTGGGCATGATAACTCCCTGTATCATAATCCTTGACCGTGATGACACCCCTTTGTCACGGTCTTTTTCACACTAAGGACATCATTCACAAACTAGGGTGACCAAGCCTTGTCATGGTTAAGTACCCTAACAACACTATGACAAGACATTAGTTATTACTGTCAAGGACCACGACACGAACAAATTTTGTTGCGCATACGAATTCATTCAGTTATGAAATGTATGCGCAACCATGCGCAAGGAAAAACTTCTTGCATGTGAATGATACGTAATTGATATCATGGATTAGTCATGGTTTTAGACCTTGAGAAGAATTGAGTTGTGAAGGATTTATCACGGTATATGACACTGAGAAAATTGTAGGCCAAAAAAAAATAATTATTGGGCAACAATTACTACCCACAGAAAAACTTTTTAAAAATGTCCTATTTTTGTTCAAACCAACAATAACACAAACCACAATTCAATATGCCCGCTAATTACATATATCAAACCAAATTAAATATGTTGCTACTTAATTAGATCAAAGCCAAAACATTGCAAGTTTAATTTCATTAAAATTAAAATCCTACAAAATCTAGATAATGCTCGAGGAGAAAAGTCGACCAAATAATGTACGATCCCAACGTGCCGTCATTATGCTGAACACTGACTTCCTCATCCAAACACAATACCTCATCATCTTTTCCCAACAAAATCTCAGTAACCATGACCTTGAACTAAATTTTTTTGCACTTGACGGTTGTACACGGTAGTACTCGGAGTGATGCTCGCGTCTTTCACTCCTTTAGAAATTTGGTTGCCTCCACACGTGTCTTGGATATATACTCTCTCCCCAACTGGCTTGAATGAAGTCAGGATAGTGGGGTTAAGGGAAAAGTGTGAAACAAAATGTATTTTAATCAAAATAATTTTGTGTAATGACAACACAATTGATTTAAGATCACACTTCACCATCTTCTCCAACGTACTGGATATTAAAATTAGCACTCAATACATTATGAAATATGTTATAAGGAACGTACCATCCATACAAACATGAAAACATTCCCTAACAACACAATGAAGATCATAAGAAATATAAGGAAGATTTAAAGAATCATAAAACCCTAGAAAAGTTCATCCTCAAGATTCAAGTGAAGTTCATCATCAACCAATGAAGTTTAAAGCTCAACCATAAATCTCAACCACAAGCTCAACCATACAACCAATCAAGTTCATGATCATCTCAAACAACACACAACCATAAAAGATCTAACTTAAGCAATCATGCTCTCAATATCTAAAGAGTCCTTAAAAAGTAAAATATATATGATGGTCTAAATCAAAAGTTAATTTTAAAGTTTTTTAAAATTAAAATAAAACTTAGCCGATTTAACCTGAATAAAAATTTGCATCAGTTTTAAACCAATTTGTTGTGATAATTTGATTTACCTAAAATTTACCTTCTTAACCTTAAACATGCATCTAGGTGATATCAAATAAGATAATAAATCAATCACACGATACGGTGATGTACGAGGAAAAATCACAACAGGAAAACAAAACTTCATTTAAATGAAAATGCAATCTTATTTGATCCAAATCAAACTTTGTTCGAACAAAATGCCAAACTCATTCGAACCAACTTTGAACGAGCTTTAAATGATTTTGGCTATGTAAGAAAATAAACCTTATTTAATAAGCATTTAAAATAACAACCATTCTCGTTTGAATGAAACTCTAAACTCGTTTGAATGACTTTAGAAAAATCATTTTTCTTTTAAAATAAGTTAATATAGCTCTAGATAATTTTGTAAACATAAACACCTAAAACTTAAATTCCAGGGATCAAAATTTGTACGCATTCATACTTGAGATATCCTTGAAAACAAGAATACGAAATGTGGCACAGTGTGTAAGCTTTTAAGCTTTGTCGTTATCTCTTCATCAAACACGTTATAAGCTTGAAAGTTCAACAGCACAAAACCTAACCTACAACTCAAAATATTTTGTCCAAAATTAATCCAATACTTACAAATTGACTCAATTATAAATTTAGCATTATAACCTCCCTCTTTGGCTATTAAGGGTATAAAAAATAACACTATGGACCATCAAGCTCTCTTAAAGATTCAATCCTAACCACAAAAGGAAAAAGTACATTTGCTCGACAGCATATACGTTGAGTATATTTGCATGCTCATAAAATTTGTAGCATGTTACAAACATATACACTTAAACACATCTTGAAATGAAACGTGAATATATAAATAATATAAATTTGCATACAAATAAACCCCCCCTATGTCTAACATTATCCACCTAGGTAAGACGTCTCCCTCTAAGATAACGATTCCTCCTAAAGCTAAAGTGAAAAATACCATTTCTCGCCATTTTTTTGTTTAGGAATGACAAAGAAAAAATGCATAAAACTATTTCAACCCCATAAACCATTTCACCCCCTAAATGTGAGAACATGTCTTACCAATTGAAATTAAGGAAGAATGAGTAATATCATGCAATGCTATAAAGTGCAAAAAACACAACATGTCAACACAAGCACATATAATAGATACCAAAATGATCATATAACATGTTAATTTGATCCAAAGGTAAAGCACATGACATACTTGGATTAAATGCAAACTCAAAGACTCAAAATAAAGGCGATACGATATATATAAATATGCAAAATATACCAATGACACATAGGCACATATATAGGTATAAACAACCACAAAATGAACACAAAACACATAAGTTATACACATTAGTATAGTATCAATATGTCTAATCATGTGGGATGGAGTGGCATGAACTAGAAAAAAAAATAAAAAATGACCCAGTCACTCAAAAATGTCCAAGGAGTTTTATTTGATCGCAAAACTTTATCAAACTAAGATTTAGCCTCAAGTGACACATAATGTAAACTCAATGAATAAACAAGCACAATGCACATAGGCATAGAATTTGGATGATTCTACAAGTCAATGGCATCATGACATGTTAATCATAACTATAATTCATTGTGCAAACCTGTTGATCTTCAACTATAACACCCTCAACAGCTAAACATGTATCACATATTTTCACTCAATTCCTCTAAGATACCATTCTTGAAAATCAAACAATCAAATTAGTCGAACTTTAATCTTTTTATTTTTGTCTCTCAATTTGTTAGGTTCTGGACGAAGGTGGATTTTTTGCAAAGGATATTTTCCTCTTTTATATCCCTTTTTCGTGCACCCTCATATTTTCATTAAAAATCAAACAAACTCATGAGCAATGATTCTTACATGCACAAATCCCCCATAGTCAACATATATGTGGATGCCAAGACTGACGAAGGACATATCACTTAGCTAAAAAATAATATGTGAAGTTTAAGTTCAAAAGAGCTCGTGCATATGTGTGTGGAGGCATATACAAAGTGAAACCATTAAGCAAATCGAAGTCAAACAACTCCATGAAATAATAATTAAGAATAAGCTAAGCATTGAAAATCATAATTAACTGTCCTATCCACATGGAAACATGGAAAAAAGTGGATTGACACACACCAATATGCCACACAAAATATGTAAAACTAAACTGCACATAAACAAAACATCTATTTGAGTTTTTAAACATTTTTTTTCAAAATGATACCTATTTAAAAAAAATAATTCAAAATACAAACAAAATCTTTTTTTATTTTTCAATATGACCCAAAAAATGGGGCACCCCATCCTTAGTTTAATGGGACACTCAACTACCCTATGGACCTAACCATTACACGCAAAGCATTTATCCGAATCATCCCTATTAAAATTATCATTACGATTTTTTGGAAATTGATCAGCGGTGTTATACTTGTTTTTCTCAAACTTCTTCACATCTTTTGATTGTTTTTGAAACTTGCGAAATTTTCTAAACTTCTTAGAAAACATGGCCACATTATCGGAATCAATCTAAAACTCATTATTCGAAATATATGTTTCCTTCTTTCGGTCTTTAAAATAAATTCCCTTGTCTTTCTTCTTCATTTTGGAGGAAAACATGTCAAGTTGATTGTGGCCATCCCCGATTTTGGCTATCTCCTATCCTTGCTACCTCCCGCGGGGAGGGGGGAAAAAAGGAGGGGAGAAAGGAAAGGGTCTCGCGCCCTCGTACTCTCTAGGAGCATTTTGACCGTCGTCGGTGTGAGGTGAATGTAAAGCGAAGGAGTCGCCAGCCTATTTTGCACAAAACTGGCAAAAGAACATGTTGTCACCTAAAGAGAGCGGCATCAAAGACAAACTGATGCTTACGAAACTAATAGTTCGAGGGGTTCGGGGTCTAAGTTACGAAATGGGAAGGTGTTAGGCACCCATCCCGCCCTTTCGGTCTCTTATTGACTTGTATTATTATTTTTCTTTATTTCTCCGTGAAATGTGTGTGCGTGTATATGCAATGGAGATCGGAATCTCCCAACTCAAACAATGAAAAAGATAGAATGAGGTCACCATAGGAATGTTCCCAAAATAATGTATAGAAAATACGATTTATGCACTTATCATGATATTGATCGTTATGATGAAACGATAACATGTGTTGGATAGAACACTAATAAGGATTACAAACATAATATATATTACAATAATGCAAGAATATAATAAATACAAAAATGAGGAATTTAGGAAATTGGAAATTTTAGAGAATTAGAAAATTGGACTCGAGTCTCGAGTTTTAACCCAAGATGCCTATGTAGCCTATAAAGGCATCAAAGTACATGTAGTTCGAATGAAGCATAAGGGTGGGTTTTATCCCATAGATTCGAACGGGATTTTTTATATGTGTGTGTAGAAAATTTGTTTTTAGGTTTAAAAAAGTGGGATGGATAATTCCATGTGAATTTATTAGCGTGTAAGAGGGTGGTCCCCTGGTAGCCTGGAAGTATAGTAATGATAGTTGAGGTCTAACCCCTATAGGTATGATGATAAAGGATAACCCCAAAACTCTTTAATGAACACAAGTAAACGCATAATATTATATTTGATCAACACTCAGATTGGACTCACAAGACACTTGTGTATAACTCAATGATAATAAAGGGAACTTAGAAGTAACTCAGTTAAAGGGAGAGAGAAATAAGCGTCCAAGATACACCTTGGCAGGTAGCCACCACATCAACAACCTCTAAAAAATCTCTGGTTTAGCTATTAAAAGCTTCACAATAAATGACAATGGCGGGTGAGTAAGAACTCTAGTTTACAGTAACTTCTATCTGGTATATTCTCTCTCTCTCTCTCTCTAGCAATAAATCTATAGAAAAAGGAACCCCTCTCGCACAAGTGGTTAAGGCCAATAAATAGCCCCCCCACTACTCCCGAGATGCCTCAGTCCTTCATAAATGTGAAAGACATCTTTTACATCACAAACATTAAATGGATGATGGGCTAGTCAGTCCTACATCATAAACCTTAAATGCCAAGATATGCCTTTTGCCTAACCACTACGCGTTAGAGGACTGTCACCACAAAGGTGGCTCACCAACTGTCCGACAACCCCAAATACCATGGTGGTTTACTCAATTATTGATTGGACAATGCTTAGCTGGCTAGTGACATCACCTAAAGTAGATGTGACATTAGGTAGAGGGATGTTTGGTTCAAAACTCAACATATGATAGAACTCAAGGCTGCTCCGGATAAGCTTCCACGATGAAAGGTCTCTTGATGTTTTACCAGGTGTATCTAAGATGGTTAAGACAAGCCCCAATGATGTCTCACTTCTCAATCCTCCAAGCCAAGTCCCTCTGAAGTTCCCACGACGAGGTCATTCAATAGAGCATGTAAGCTCTCCCAGGCCCTATTTCTCACGAGTACTGTTTGACCTCACACTGAATAATATTATAATCATTACATCATTTTAATCAATTTTAACAATTTAACTAAATAACAAATAGGAAGTAAAAGGTGATCTGTATCGGCCAATCTCCTTGCTGAGTTGCCACGCCAAGCGCTACGTTGAGCTGTCTCGATGTCTTGATGCTGCTTCCTTCCCTTAAAGTCTCTTCTATTAGCCGGGGAGGATTATTTCTAATCGAGAGATTATATTCAACCCACCCTACATTTTCCCCTTCATGTAGAGATTTTTTGTGGCAAGAAGAAATGTCTGCATGAAAACTTCTCAATCTTATGAACCTTAAACTTATGGGGAGAAGCATCTTGCCTCTCTATTTTTGTTGCAACTTCTGCAATTATCTCTGCCAGAAAAAGATAAAATTCTCTCCTATGTACCTAATCCATAGCTCTGCAGATTCTCGACCTATGGCGAAGGGACATCGCTACTTTTTTTTGTCGTTACATTACATTCGTTCTGCCTTCTTCACTAGCGATTGGAATTCTCCTAAAACATTTGAGGAAAGTGCTGACCCATTCTATTTGTTCAGAAGTTAAATTATCCCCTACTCGTACTTCTCCCAAAGTAACCGTTGAACCTTAAATTCTCCCTAGTTTTTGTCATTTTGTTATTCCTCCTCATTTTATCTTGTTTAAAAAGTTAAATTCTCCCCTATGTACCTGACCCAGAAGTATCTCCAAACGGGCTTGTGGAGAGGGGATATCGTGAACTTTTTGAATTGTGCTACGTGGAGCCTTTTCTGTAACATTAAATTTCTTCCCGATGCCTCTTCAGCCCATCTTAGTTTGGGTTTTCAGCGTGGGGGCCTTTATTTCATTGAAAAGAAAAATTTGGCGCCAAAACTTAATTTCTCTTAAAAGAAACACACCTTTTCCCAAACATCACCTTATTAATGACGTGAGCCTGTCTTTTTAACTGTTAAAGAGTGCCCCGAAGTGCCATGGGTCCACTTGCAATCATTTTAACGTCTTGGCACATTCTTCTGTGGGAAACTCAAACGTCCACTTTATTTCATACGACTAATTCTCAACACTTAGTCACTTTTTCCATCTTCCTCTCGTTGCTTACCTTCATACTCATAGAGCTTTTTAGAGAGAGAAAAGATCAAACCGCTATTATTATTGCTGGTTTTCTTCTTTTTCATCTTCCTTTTTTAGTCTCTGCTTCTCTTAATATTTAGTTCTTCACCTTTTCCAATTATTTCTTTCCTCATTACACACTCGTCATATACAATGGCTTCTTCATGCTCTCCGATCTCCCCTACCGCTAGTGCTCCGCCTGCCACCATCACTGTTGCTACTGCTTCCCCTATGGATGCCATCGCCTTAGAGGCTGCTCACCAAGAACAAATGCATTTTTATTGTCAATCTCTTATGTTTGGCAAGGGTGATGACTTCTGGGGTGCTTGCAAAACTTGCACTTTGACTGCCAAGTGTGACCTTTTGCTCTTGGGTGATGAAGATGAGGACTCTATCTTTTGGGGTTACTTCCCCCAGAGGGAACCATGAGGTTCTGTATTGATTGAGGTAACTTCCCCTACTCCCACATTGATTTTGAAGGACCTAGTGGTTTTCCCTCTCTTTTATCTGATTGGAATTCGTTCATGAAATCCATATACGTTGATGCCCTCACCAGAGTTGGTCTTCATTGTGCCACCTAGTTTGAAGAGTTTACCCTTTCTAAACATAACGCTTCCCTTCAAGTTTAGGGGAACATCATAACCCATACCTTCATTGCCTCCCGGGGAGAGTTCACCGTTACCCTTGAGGATATTTGTGAGCTTCTTGGTCTTAAACCCGTTAGTACTTCTTCCTATCACGATGAGGTTTTAGATGTTGAGGAAATAAAGGCTCAAGCAGACTTGGATCAGATTTGCAGGAGGTGTATTGGTACTTCCAACAAAGCTACCTTCACCCCCCTCATTAGCTACTTCTATCGTGCTTCTGCCTCTTCAGAGTTTGAACCAGGGAAAGGTACAACCCTTGAGCTGTCAACTTATATACTCGTCATTCTCTCCCATTTTATCCTACCTGGTATGACTAATGACCAACGTCGTAGGGATCTCATTAACCTTTCTGTCCATTTGGCCAGGGGATACCCTGACAGCCATGGCCTTGGGATCCCTTTACTCTTGGCTAGATAGGACTCTTCAATGCATAGGTCAATCTTCGAGCTGATACAACTTGGCTAATTTTTCCAATGCCCTTATTTTAATGGTCTTTTTGTATTTCCATTTTCTCGAGATATTAGCCAACTCAACCCCCCTTCCAACTGGCCACACTATCAAGCCCCATCATCTTTTTCATTTCCACAGAAAGCAAACTTGTAAGGACATCCCGTGCATTTTTGATAAAATGAGCTGCTCCGTTATGAGGCCCTATGGTGAGGAATTTTTTGCCCATAATTGGAATTTTTCGATCCTGCACCCAGATTGGTTCAACCCACATATGAGGTTCTTATCATGGAGGACCCCTTATTGGCTATCGTTTTAGCTCTGACTCCCAGCTACCCGCCCTCTTATACTGAATGGGGGTACACCTTAGAACACTACAACCCCAACCGTTGCAGCTGCCAGTTTGGATACGACCAGGGGGCTCCTCGACCACTGTTCCAGGAATCTCACACTAGGGCCACCTTTTCTGTGGCTTGTGACTTATACACTGTGTCAATAGTCTCCACCATCTTCTCTGTAATCAGCGATTGAGTTACCATCCCTGTTCTTACCCGAAAAAGTGATGTTACTTCAGATTTTGTGTTAAAGTACTGGCCACAACAACTCTCTAGATTTGAGGAGTTTGTTCAAGGTTACCCCATTTACCTAGCAGTTTAAACTTTTCCACCTTTAGAGATGGGGTTGAAAAGGAATTCTATCCTCGGGATTGAGTTCCCTCTGATTTATACTCCCAAAAGTCCTCTTTTGAATCTACCCCCTTACCACCCCATGATCCCCACTGCTGCGCCTAGGCCCAAGAAAGCTCCCACACCTAATCCACCTACCGAGGGTATTCCTGTTGATGTGACTCCTAGCCTGGGGCTATCAAACCATGCTGCCAAAAAATCCAAAACTTTTAAGGGTGGAACTTCTTCAAAATAAAAATCAAAGTCAACATCGCAACCCAAGTACCAGGCTCCCCTAGATGCATTCCTTATCACCTCCATTCCACCTGGCATGCTTGCAGAACTAAGTGGGAAAATAAGAGCCAAGTGTCAGGCTAAACTGGAGAGGGTGCAATGGGCATTTCAAGAAGCCACCCCCCATTCCTCCTGCTATTGATTTCCCCACTATTATCGCAGATCCAATGGAGGGGGTATCAAAGAGTAGGACGAGTTCCATATTTCCCTCCACTATTGGTGTTTCTGGGGATATAAAGAAGACTTTGGGTACAAAAACCCATAAAAAACGTGCCTACGAGGTTCCATCACCATCTGCTGTCCTTCCTCCATCTATCATTGAGTCCATTGCCCTGGAAGATAGTCCTGATATTAAGCCAGGTCAAATTGAGAGGGCTTCGCCAGTTCCTTCGCCACCTTCTTCACCGATGGTCATATCATCCCATTCCTCTCCTGAGCAATAGAAACTTCTTTCTTTACACACTTAGCCATTTCCAGTATAGTGAAGTGCATTTTCTAATACCTTTAGAAACTTTGTGTATGTTATTTAAGGAGAAAGTCTAAGTCCTCTTACGATACCCTTTGTGGGAGGACGCTTTGAAAGCATTTCAACCGATGCATCCACTCCCCGTTCTCTCATGTACGGGCTCGCTTACTTACACAATTCTGCCTCCAAGTGTGAAGGGGAGGCTATCTGGAGGGCTGGTGTTTCTGGGGAAACAGTTGGAGCTTCTTCCCAGCCAGAGAAACTCCTCTGGCTTCTTCAGTGCCATCTGCCCTTACGATGGTTCCTCTAAAAGTTGTTCCAGTTTTTTTAGTCCTCCAAAGGTAATAACTTGAATACCATTGGCCTTCTTTTGCTCCATTTGTTTTTTTTTGTTTTATTATGGGACTAAGTATTTTCATTGCCCTTTAGGTTGTAACTGCCCTTGATATGTCCATATCCCTTGTTTGGTCAATTCTGCAGTTCCCTCTAGTGAGGTGTGCAATTATTCATTCTCCCTTCATCAACATCACTGAGGTAAGTTTCCCCCCTTATGTTCTCTGCATCTTTTATGTCATATTGTTCATGCCTAACACTAGTTGTGTTTATAGCTTTCCCCCGATTTAACTCCATCATTTTCTTCTGGGGTCCCTCATGTTGCCTCGTATGTCGTTACACCATCTTTCTTATCATGTGTTGATGACCCCGGGGAGGACAAACTGGTGCCTTTGGCCCCTCCCCTATGCTGGCTATAGTACTTTTTAGTGAGAGAGGTGCTTCGCCAATGGTTGAGGTTCCTCTGGTTAGGTGTCCTTCGGGAGATGAAAGAGAAATTAGGTGTTTGATTAAGCGTGAAAAGTAGCATCACGTCAAAATGCTAATCGTTGAACTTGTTTCATTGCGTTAACACAAAAACCTAAATTACGACTGCACTTGCGATATAAGTATAGTAGTAAGTCGGGTATCGAGAATCCACAGGGAGTGATTGAATTTTAGATTTTAATTATTTTGCTACTTCAAGAATAAAAGTGAAAAATTTGATTGGTTATTTATGGTGAAAAAGGGAAAATTTAAAGTTAATTAAGTCTAAACTAGAACTAATAAAACGAGAGTCAGGATCGCGTATCCACCATGGGCTAAACAACTAATAATTAGAATTTCGATTCGAAAATATTTAACCAAGCATTTTTAATTAATCATAAACATCACGCAAGAAGAAATTTAAATCAAAGTTGCGAGATAAAACATTTAATAAAAAATGGTCACATGTGTCTTAAATTTGGGTTATCGTTATAAACTCTAACGTTGCATGACAAATAAAGTTAAACGCATAATAAACCAATTTTAATACGCGAGGTTTCAATTAAATGTAATTTTACACAAAGCCTAATTTTCTGAGCTCGACGCCCATCAATGGCGGACACACGACCCAAACCCTATTTAACTACTCACTACACATAATTAAATTAATTAAACAACTAATTAATAAATAAAATAAGAAATAAATAAACTACACTAATTTATCTAGGCATGTAAATTAAATAAGCAAAGCATGAAAAATTACACTACAAAGCAAGAATAAGAGGGAAGAGACAATAAATACTCGAGTTCTTTCATTAATGTGTATTACCCAATGAAAATAGAGGAGTGGGAAACTCCAACAAAATATCCCCAAAGTGGTCTCTAACCCTAACCTAAGACAAAATGAAGATATCTCCAAAAAATAACTAAGTGTGCTGTTTATAGTAAGTGGGAAAAAGAAAATAAAAAAAAAATGAAAAAGAAAAAGGAAGGAAAAAGAAGCAGCAAAAACTTAGACAAAAAAGGGGCGAATCGATTCGCTAAAAATGCGAATCGATTCGGTGCTGAGAATTTTGACACTATCTCATAGCGAATTGATTCGCCAAAGGACGAATCGATTCGCACCTGTAGGCACAAAATCAGTTCTTCTAACAAAAGAAACAAGGGCTACCATGGTAGCCATAACCCAAGCCACAAAAATCCAATACCATAGCCAAATCGAGAACACTATAGCTATGATACTCGCTGCCATGATTTTGCGTAAGCAGAGACCCACTCATGAATGCCCAAGGTCAAAACTTCCATGAAAATGGTAAAACCCATATCCAAAAATGCCAACAAGCTCCATTAATGGCCAAAGCCATAATATGGGTACACCCGAAACCCATATTCGTGTCCTAAATGCAATATACATTCAAAATCCATACTCAATTTCGGACGAAAGTCTTCAATTTTGGGCGAAACCAAAACTCGATCCAAACCCGAGCCAAATCCAAAAATTGCCATCTCCAATTTGAGTTTGCTGCAAAAATGAAAGAGAAGGGGACATGGAGGTCATTAAATGAAATATTAATATATTAATATAATAGTCGAGCCCGAAGATGAACTGGTTCTTATGGACCTTACTGGTCTTCTCCTTTAATAGTGCAATGCAAAAGTCTTTCATTCCAATTCTTTCATCCTAGTTCCCAATTTGCTTTTGCTAGTGGGACAATCAACTACGGTATCATCTCTTTAAGGTTCGCGATATCAAACGGGAGCCGACCCAGGCCCGGAGTGCTTCACGTCCAAATCCCACCTTTTTGGACATACGATTCTTAGACAAGCAGCAGAATGAGGCACTCCTTGGTTTTCATAATCGCATCCCTGCGTCCTGGGATAGAAGCAAAGTCGGGATGATCATCCAATATTTTCGATTGCTCCCGAATGACTGGGACAATAAATATAATTAACTTATAATTCTTCCCTGATCAAAGGTCCATGTTTACTGCATTCAGACTCCGATTTGAGCACCATTCACGAACACGTGAAGCTTGGCCCGAGGGCTACAACTCCCACCGAGACTTTGGTCAAAAATACCAAAGTGTGAAATTACAAAAATGCTCCTGAACGTGCGAATCGCGATGAAACTTTATCGAAACACGATGAAACTTCACACTAAGCACTGTAACACTTATAACTGCTCAATACTACCTCAAATAACATGTTATCATATAAAATAGAGGTTGTCTGATTAACGAGCATAAATATAGCAATTAGGTACCCGAGGGGGCTAAAAAAGCATAAATTATTGGGTGGAAAATGCAATATTTGTAACGTTCCGTTGCATGTGAATCTCCATGAACCATTACTCCTCCAATCATTCCCTAGGTATCTTTATGTTTTCCCCCTTTACTTTGAATAAGTACTTCCATTATGCCTTTGAGGTAACTTTAGCAATAAGAAACAATTATTGAAAATTTTCATCAAACTCCGCTTGTTAAGATTTTTGGCCAAACTCCTTTTATAACGGTGACTTATTAATGAAAACAAATTGGTAAGATTTTTCCGTCAAACTCCACCTATAACAGTGACTTAACAATGAAAAACACTTGTTAAGATTTTTCGTTAAACTCCACCTATAACGGTGACTTAAAAATGAAAACCAATTGTTAAGATTTTTCTTCAAACTCCACCTATAACGGTTACTTAACAATGAAAAACACTTGTTAAGATTTTTCATCAAACTCTACCTATAAAGTGACTTAATAATGATATTTTTTTGTTAAACTCTGCCTATAACGGTGACTTAACAATGAAAACCACTTGTTAAGATTTCTTCATCAAACTAATTGTTCTTTATCTCTTTTTTAGGTTGCTAGGGAGCCTGCTCCTCCCGAAGAGAAAACCATAGTCCTCCATTGCCTGTCGTTTTGCCGGATCAGGAGCTAGCTTCCAAGGACGAGTCAAGCCAAAATAATCGTGGTTCAACCACCAATTTTTGATCTGATAGTGAATCCGACTATTCCGTTCCTCTTTCTGATATAGAGACCATTGTTGCTGAGTTCATTAATACTCCCACTTCGAATCTATTGAGGCACCTCATTATTCAACACTTGGGCAATTTAAGGGAGCTGGGCAGAGATGGTTTTCAGTTCTCCTAGCTTATCGATCACTTGAAGGTTTTGAAATCCACCTAGATGGAAAGCCAGAAGGAACTATTTGAAAATCATGTGGAGACCCAACGAGATGAAGAGGCCAAGTTAGCAAAGTTGGTCCTTTTGATGAAGGAAGCTGATCTCAAGGTTAAGGACGCCGGAGAAGCTTTGCTCAGAGCGATGTAGGAACGGGAGATTGTGGTCGTTTAACAGGACCAAGCCCATACCAGACTTGAGGTTTTCGTCGCTGAACAATAAACATTCCTCGCAGCTTCTTTGATCTTATCTTGGGATTTCTTTTCTTCCCCAGATTTGTGGTTCCTCTTAGGCTGACACCCTCCTTGTTTTTTTTTCTTCATATGTAAACCTTGGACATTAGTTCCTAATTTTTTGTAATCATTACAAGAAATATAAATGAAAAAGGATATAGTATTTTGTCATCATGTGTTGTTCCATTGTAATATCTCTGTTTATCGTAAAGTTCAAGCTTTCACAATTTTACGAATAACTTTTTCTTTTCATCTCATTACAAAAGAAATAACTTATACAACGAATTGCACCATAACAAACACAACAATTTCTAACTGAGTTTACTAGCCTACACATGATAAAATTTCAACCATTTATTGTTAATCTTCCATTTTATAAATTATGTAGTAACCTGAATAATGAGCCTCCTTTATAATGAAAGGTCCCTCCTAATTCGTAGTAAATTTAGGCAATGGGAGCCTCTGAATGTGCTTCATTGCTGCCTTCAAGACTAAATACCCTCCACAAATTTCTTGGGCCTTACCAATTTATCGTATTCCCTTGAGAGTTGCTTTGTGTACAATTGGAAATGTTGCATCTTGTTATCTCTGTGCTCATCTAGCGCTTCCAACTATACATGCCTACTCTGAGGGAGCATGCTGCTTCATAAGGCGTAGCGGGCAGAGGGGACTTCTAGTTCTACCAATAGAATTGCTTCGATTGCAAACATAAGTGAGAGCGGAGTGTACCCTTTAGGCTTCCTCTTAGTCATTCGATAGGCCCACAAGACTGCTAAAATCTTATCATCCCACGATCATGGGAAGTCTTCAATCGTCTTAGCCAAAATGTTGACTAGGGTCTTATGAGTTTCTTTGGCTAGTCCATTTCCTTTAGGATATGCCACTATTGAGGTATGATGGATGATAGAGTATTTGTCTATACGCATCGTCACCTCTTTATTGATAAACATGGTCCCATTATCAGAGAGGATAACCTTTAGAATCCCATATCGATAAATAATGTACTCCCTAATAAAGTTAGCCACCACACCTTCAATTTCTCTCTTGAATAGTATTGGCTCAACCCACTTTGTAAAACATTCTATTTCTATGAGTATCCATATCTTCCCCCTTGAAGATGGGTGTATTGCCCCTACTAGGTCAAATGCCCAAGTGTGGAATGGGTAAGGAGTGGCCAAAGAATATAAGTCCACCAAAGGGGCAGGGATCATGTTTCCATGCAGCTGGCACGCCATGCATTTTCGTACAAACTCAGTAGAATTCTTCCCCATAGTTGGTCAATAATAACCCAAGGTCATTAGTTGGTCATATAGCTTTGCCACTCCAATATGAGCTGGATCGTGATCTTATTTCGAAACTTCCTCTACCATCCCCTTCGTGATGCATCTCAACGGTCTGTTAAAGTACCCTATTTGATAGAGCTGATCCTCTTGGATATAAAATCGTGGGGCCCTTCGCTTGAGTCCCACCGCATCCATTTTTTCCAAAGGAACAACTCCGTTTTTAAGGCTGCCTCCAGTCTTCTTGAGTTCCAACGAAGTGGCATTCAGTGGCCTGAAAGAAGAGTTGGAATTTATCACATCTTCATTGCAACTTTGCTGCATCCTACTTCATTGTTGGCCAGAAGTATCCCTCCCTCTAAATTATTTTGTATAGAGGGATCTTCATTGTTTCACAGTGTTCGTCATGTGTCTTCTTTAATCTCTATTCTTCTTCTTCTGGACTGACGCATCTTGACAACCATCCTCCCACGTTCTTGAAGTAGAGGTTTCCATGATTGGCAAAGTATTGCTCTAGCTCCTTCAGTTCCATCTTGCCCTCCCCAGACTCCAACTTCTTCCTGATCTCGCCCCTCCAATCCGAATCACTATCTATTGTTAGGATCGAATGCACAACCGATGGGGCTATTCTCCCTTGTATCACCATAATAGTTGTATCAATTTTCATAGCTAATTTCTAAGCAAGGGTGGCATAAACATCAGCATATCTATTCATCATTCTGGGATGTCTTATTATCTTGACTTGATGGAAATGGTTGATAAGCCGTTGAATGATCGTTCTATAGGGAGCTAGACTGAGGTGCTTTAATGCATATTGGTTCGAATCACCTTTGCGGCATAATAAACGAATGCCCATTCTAAGGTCCTCTAGCAGTCCCAGTACCAATGCTTCATACTCTTCTTCATTATTGGAGCAAGGGAAATCTAATTTGTAGTAAAGTTAATATTCTTCCTTCCCTTTAGAAAAGATAACCCCTACCCTGCCCTTCTTTTCTTTTTCGCCGAAGAACCATCAAACTGCATCGTCCATTCCTCAAATTTGGTATCCAGAAGCTTACAAGCCATCTCCCGGAATGCTCTCTCAGGGTGGCTCAAATACCCCAGATGGGAAAATTGCTAATAAATTCGCATATACTTGGATCTTGATTTCATGAGGGACCACACATATCAAATCATACTCTTAAAGGATGAGGAGCCACCTAACTTCTCTTCCAATTAAAATATTTCTCGCCAATAAAAAATTAATTGGTCACATTTTGTCACAATGTGAATTGTGAAAGATAGCATGTAATGTCTAAGTTTTTGTGCTACAAATACCAAGGCTGAACAATGACTTTCTACACTACCGTACCTTGCCTCTGGTCTATGTATGATCCTACTCAGGTAGTAGACTGTCCTTTCTTGCCCATTGACTTGTTGCTCCAAAAGGGCACCGATGGACCTTGTAGTAGATGTGAGGTAGAGTTGCAACGATATCCCTGCTCTAGGAGGGATCGTCGTTTGTGGACAAGTGAGCAGCTTTTTTAACCTGGTCAAAGACCCCTGGCGAGCTTCCTCCTATTTGAATTTTGTGCCCTTTTGCAGCAGTTCCATCAGTGGGTGAGTTATTTCGACTAGTCGTGGTACAAATCTCTTAAGGTAGGAGACTTTACTAAGGAAACTCTTGAGCTCCTTCATCGTTCTGGGACATGGAATTTCCAAAATTTCTCGTTGATTATCCTGGTTCATTTTCACTCCTTTCCGATCTACCACAAAACCAAGGAACTTTCCACTTATAACTCCAAAAGCACACTTTAGAGGGTTCATCTTTAGCTTGTACTTTCTACAACGAATGAATACCTTCCTTAAGTCATCTAGATGGGACTATTCTTTCTTCGACTTAATGACCAAATCATCCACATAAAATTCCAAAAACTTATGGAAGAAGTCATGGAAAATGGCCATCAACGTCCTTTGATACATTTCCCCAGTATTCTTCAACCCAAAGGGCATCACTTTGTACACGAAGTTTCCGAATGGGGTCCTGAACTTCATCTTCTCTTCATTCATTGGATCTATCTTAATCTGGTTGTCCCCACATACCCATTCATAAAATTATACATCTCATGACCGACAGTTGCATCGATCAAGCTATCGATGGAGGGTAAGGGAACCCATCCTTTGGGCAATCTCTGTTCAAATCTCTGAAGTCCACACATATCCTTATCTAATTCTTATACTTCTTTCCCACTGGGATAATGCTTGACAGCCAAAGTGGGTGTTGTATCGGTTTTATGAACCCTCCCGCTAGCAGCCGTTCCACCTCCTTTTTTATCTTCAAGTACAGCTCAGGTTTGTAAGTTCTCGTAGCTTGCTTCACCGGTATGTCTAAAGTCATAATTTTATGCTTGTGGCAACTTACTTCTCATATAGCCCTTCTATTTCTATGTATTTCCATGCAAAAATGTCCTTATACTCCCGAATTAGCTCCACCAAGGCCATTTTTTTCTTTTTTCTCAAATCTTTCGAAATGAAGATGGGCCTTGTGTCTTCTCCCTCATCAGATAAGTCTAACTATTCTAGTTCTTGCACTTATAGCTTCGAATGATCTGTCATGTACTCTGGTTCCTCTCCCACTTCTTTTATAAACTCTTGTATATTAGAGTTATCAATGACCATACATTTCCCCTGTTGGTCTATCAAGAAACATTCATACACCGAGTCAACCTCTTCGTTAGTCTCTACACTAGCTCCTTCGACTGCTCGCTCATACCCTCATAGGAGGTAAATCACTCTTTAATCTTTTATGATTTTCTTCTTACGTTACCTACTTGCCATTACAACCGCCTTCCTCTTCCTTTCTCTCGAAGCCTCTGCTAGCTTACTCCAAGAAAATTTACTCAACACACTTTATCGTTGGACCTCATGCTCCATCGGATCCATCTTGGGTATTATTCTATCTCTGATCTATTTTGAGATATTCTGAGGTTTAGGATCAACACGGTGAACTTCCTTGGCCATTACTGATTAGGCACATATTCTTCACATTTATTCCCTTAATTTCGATATTTTTATGATCCCGTGTAGTGTAAATAGCTTGAATTTGTCTCGTATTTATGCTACTAACCTCTTTTGGCAAGTATTTCGTGTTTTTTGTATTTCTCATGTGTTTTACAGGTATTTCATGCAAATTAGTGCGAAAGAGAACCCAAAACAGTGAAAGAAAGAAAGAAATGAGGAGTTCAAGGGCATTTTCATAATTTTACATCTATATTCTGGTGGTGGGGAAAGCTAGAAAGTTGAAAATCTCTAAATTACAAGAACATTGGAAAAAACGGCACCCCAATCCAAGCTACGATGAAGAAGTTATGCCCATTTAAAGTTGGAGACAGAAAGTCAAAAGTTGAAATTAATTCTGGAAGCTGAAGAGACAACTCTTGAAATTTCTTGTTTAATTCGTTTTTATTAGTTGTAAAACGTGGATAGGCATGGGAAGAGTCTCATTTAGGTATATTAAAAGGGAAAAACGTGGAGAGGCATGAGAAGAGTCATTTTTAGGTGCATAAAAGGCCAATCCCTACATCCTTCCAAGGGAGTCGAATTCTAGAGAGTAGAATAGAATTTTAGAGAGAGAATCAGATTTTAGTGAGTTTGTAGTAGACAAATTTCTTATTTTTAGAAAATCCATAGTTTGTAAGAACAAGAAGTATTTCTGGATTCAATCATCTCTCTTCCTTAGTGCAGATTTCAAGTATCAATTTCCCTTTCTCTTATTTTATCTCAATTCTATTTTCAATTCAATTATCACTTGTTTTGTAATTTTTGTTTTTATAATGTTTCTTAGATCCACAATTACATGCATTGTTGTGAATTTATTTTCATTTAATAAAATCATGCCTAGCTAAGTTTTTAATGGTTGGGATGCATGAACCCATCCCAATGTAAATTACTTATGTAGAAAATAGAATTTAAATTAAAAATTTGAAAGAGTCGTGCGAGACAATTTTACAACCATTGTAGATATTTTAATCTCTCTTGCCCTAGGTACTTGGGATGTTTAAGAATACGATGTGCGTATAATTATTTAACACCGCTTTATATTTACCTTTGATTTCGTATGGTGCGGGCTTGAACCTCATATACGTAATGCTTAGGATCTATAAAGACTGGATTCATTCAAATTTATAATTTACAATTCTATTATTTTACAAGGTAAATTAATAGGGTTAGGGGATTGTATTCCAACCTACTTTCTCATTCATCTTAATTAGTTTGCTCATGCATGCATAGTTAACTTTTTTATTTTTTCCCTCTTCAACCATCATCATTTTTTTCACTTTTATTTTATAAGTAATAAATCAGTTAAATTCTATCAAGCATCCCCTGTGGATTCGATACCCTGACTCGCCACTATACTCCTTAAGAGTGTAGTTACAAGTTTAGGTTTTTGTATTGAGGTTGGACGCCGATAACAACAACTAGCGTATTACACGGACGCTCGATTTTTCCACTCGATCAATTACCTTTCCTATTGATCCTTCACTGTTCGGACCATTCACAGGACCCATTTGTTCTCTGATAGAAGGAACTCTTGCCCCTCCGTCCTTCTTATCAAAACCCTGGGATCTTCCTCTAAGTCTGTGTAGAAAGTTACATCCACGAGATGAGATTCTTCGATGGCAAAGGTTTTTTTCATTTCCCGTATGACTATTTCAGTCCCTTTCATATTGGCCTTCACAGATTGGTGGTACGTCGAAGGGACTAAGCAATGATTGTGCATCCACACCCTTTTTGTCAAAAGGTGGTATGAGGTAGCACTCTCAATCACGTGGAATTTAATACACGAAGTGAGATTCCCCATTACAATCCCAATGTTCACATATCCAATTGACTTGGATGATTGGTTATTATAATCAGAAATAACCAGAGGCATTGGTATCAACCTTTCCTCTAGAATGTTGGCTATCTGGAAAGAATTAATCGACATGATGTTTATCAATGCTCCCCCATCCATCAAGGACCTTGTAAAACTCACCCCGTTAATACTAGCAATTACGTATAGGGGCCTTTTATGTGGGAACCTTACAGCCCTGTCAGCATCACTAGAGGTTACTTCAGATAAAAACTTCCTTTCCAACCTGGCCATGGGTCCCCTCCACCTTAGTGACGGTACTGCGCTCTTCCGTGCAATGTCTAGAGTAGCTTATGTTATCTCTAATCGGCTCTCCTTGGGCATCCTCACTTGGTCGAAGAACCATGAGAAATTGGGTGACTATGAAATATCCTGGTACTCCAACCCTTAGTCTATCTCTTTTCCCTCTAAGTTGTACACGTCTTCCACATCCCTTGCACTAGCTTCATCATAAGCTATCAACACATTGGATATACCCTTGGTACAGTACTCTAACGCATACTCAAATTCTTCTCATTGGATCTTCAGTCCTCTTGCTTCCCACTCAGCCTCCTCATCATAAGAAACTACAAGGTTCGCCTCGTGTGCTGGTAGGGTTTTAGTAGTTACATTCTCTTAAGGGATCTACAAACTCCCAGTCTTCATGTGTTTGCTTATAATCTTTCTCAGTGTGAAACAGGTTTTGTTGGATAACCCTCCGTTTGATGGATCTGGAAGTATTTGGGATCAGCTCTCGTTGCTGCATCTGGTTCCAAGACTGGATTGCCCTTGGGTTTATACACCGTTCCCCCTTAGACCATGGCATTGTAATAACTGACAACCTCTTCGACAGTGCAAGGTAGTGGCGGTGGGTACTCTCTGTCCCTACAAAACTTTCTCTTGTTGTCCTTCTTTGGCTGCTTGGCCCTTTCTCCTCTATTAGTGTACCCTACTCGTAGGGGCTGGCCACGTGCTGCGACAGGATGTATTGGCTGCCTAAACATCATAGGCACCACAACGGGATTTGGTCGAACAACTAGTGATATATTTCTTTCCGCCTTTAGAAAAATTATGAAAGTTCCTTCTTGCGTTTCGTTAATGAGATGACATATGTACTCTAGGAGCAAACCTTTAGCACAAAATTACAGCAGTTTGGACTCCTTTACTCTTCTCTTACATCGAGATACCTCTCTCGAAACCTTCGAACATATGCTACCACGTCCTCCCCCAACCGTTGCTTTTACCTACCTAGCTGGGTCAATGTGAACTCACCTTCTACTAGAAATAACTTTTGGACAAACATCACATGAATTTCCTCCCACGTTGAGACATTTTTAGGTGCCAAGTGAGAGTACCAAGTGTAAGACTTATAGGTTAGTTAATTGGAAAACTCCCTCAACCTAAGCTTCTTGTTATTATAGTGAGCCCTCGAATTCCCGATAAAGCGTTTGATATGTTCCTTCGGGTTCCCTCTTTTCTCGTGTACTTGTCAAAGATGGGGGAAATGTAGTCCTTTGGGTAAGTCTCATCGTTGTATTCCTGGGGATAAGGCGTACGAAAATTATCATACACCTATGCTACCTCGCTCGTTGATTGCGAGGAAACTACTATAATTTTCAACATCTCTTCATGCATCTCTGTCCTCATTTCTTCCAAGGTAGATGCTAGTGTTTTATTGACCGTTGTACCAATAGGTTGAGGGGACACCGGTGGAATACTCATTGCAACTGGCGTACCTACCACTGGTGGAACGTCCGTTAGAACTGGGGTACCCACCGTTAGGATTGGAGTGGGTGCTGTGCTCATGGGGACAGTTCCTATTGGAGCTGAGCTTAAAGGGGCTATCAAAGACGCCATTGGTGTTACAAAGGAACTAGAGTCAAATTCACCCAAAATTGTTATATCAATGGGAGTCTGTAAAAACTCGAAGAACTTTCCCATGAGAAGGTCCATCCGTGCTTGTCCCATCCCAACACTAGTGGAAGCTTGCATCACCCCTGGGATGCCTATTATCATTTGAACTGGGGGTACCTCCACCCGAGGAACCCCATCCCTAGTAGCCTCAAGCTCCCTTGAAGCTTGTTATTCATTACGCTAAATGGCGTCAAAATCTATGACACGGTTAACATTATCTTGCGCCATACTTTTAAGAGAATACCTCCCCAGCGGAGTCACCAAATGTAAAAGGGTAGTCCTCTGGTAGCCTGGGAGTATGGTAATACTAGTTTAGGTGTAACCATATAGGCATGGTGGTAAAGGATAACCCAAAAACTCTTTAATGAACACAAGTAAATGCACAATATTATATTCGATCAACACTCAGATTGAACTCATAAGACACTCGTGTTCAACTCAATGATAATAAAAGGAACTTAGAAGTAACTCAGTCAAAGGGAGAGAGAAGTAAGCATTCTAGATACACCTTGGTAGGCAACCAACACTACAAAAACCTCTGAAAGGTCTCTGGTTTAGCTATTAAAAGCTTCACAATAAATGATAATGGTGGGTGAGTAATAACTCTAGTTTACAATAACTTCTCTATGGTATATTGTCTCTCTCTAAAAATAAATCTCTAAAATGAACTCTAGAAAAAGGAACCCCTCTCTCAAAAGTGGTTGAGGCCAATAAATATCCCCCCACTACTCCCGAGATGCCTCAGTCCTTCACAGTTGCGAAATAAACCCTTTATGTCATAAACATTAAATGCATGATGGTCTAGTCGGTCCTATATCATAAATAATAAATGCTAAAACATGCCTTTTGCCTAACCACTATGCATCAGAGGACTATCACCACAGGAGTGGCTCACCAACTATCTAACAGCCCCAAATACCACAATGGTTTACTCAAGAATTGATTGGACAGTGCTTGGCTGGCTAGTGACATCACCTAAAGTAGATGTGACATTAGGTAGAGGGATATTTGGTTTAAAACTCAGCATACGATGGAACTCAAGGCTTCTCCGCACAAGCTTCCACGATGAAAGGTCTCTCGGTGTTTTACCAGGTGTATCTAAGATGGTCAGGACAAGACCTAACTAAGCCTCACTTCTCAATCCTCCAAACCAAGTCCCTCTAAAGTTCCCACAGCAAGGTCATTCGATAGAGCATGTAAGCTCTCCCAGGCTTGGCCAGGTTGGTCTCTCGCGAGTACCGTTTGACCTCGTACTGAATAATATTACATTTGTTACATCATTTCAATCAATATTAATAATTTAAGTAAATAACAAACATGAAGTAAAGGGTGAGATGTATCGGCTAATCTCCTCGCTGGACTGCCACGCTAAGCTACCGCGCTGAGCTGTCTCGATGTCTTCATGCTGGTTCCTTCCCTTAAAGTCTCTTGTATTAGCCGGGGAGACTTATCTCTAATCCAGAGATTATCTTCAATCCCCACACAAGGTGTAACCTTTTTTTTTTTAAAGAAAATAAGGTATGTGCAATACAACTAATAAAAATGTGGGGTGTTAATGTGTATGAGCTAAAGTAAAAGAACTAATTATGAACTTATGTAATTAATGCGAAAATAAGAAATTTAAGGAGAGATGGAAGGATTTGGACCTTCTTTAAAGAATTGGAGCATGATCTTGATCTTGGATGAACTCTCTTGAAGCTTGCTATGAATATTAGATGAGAGAGAATGAGATCTTGCCAAATTGGGTGTGAAAAGGATGGGAATTTAAGATGTAATGAAATTTCACATAAGGAAACTTCGCTGATTACTAGAGAATGTTGTTGAGATCACTGATGTTGATGGATCTGAGGTGTGCTTTGGGAATGAGGTCATGCCCTCTATTTATAGGGTTACGGGTGGTGCTAATCGGCATGGTTCCAACCATGCCAATCTGCAGGTAACCCTAGACACACTGCCGATTGGCAGGGAAATGGACCTGCCAATCGATTGTCTCGTGCAATATTTTTTGAAAAAGTGGTCATAGAACGCAATTCGTTGATCTAAATCGTGCACGGGGTATACTGTTAGAAAGGTAATTCATAGACCTTTAAGAGTCCTATGGACCTCTCCCAGATTCAAGAGTTAACTTTGGGTCAAATAAGTCTCGGAAGCGCACGTCGTTCCTTTGGATAGGAGATCGTTGGACGAAAATGCATCGTTCGTCCAAACGGTAAGTCAGAATCGCGCATGGAGTTGACCGTTGGAAAGGTTAGGCAAAGTATTTTGACATTTCAAAGAGTTTTACTTGGTACAAAAAGTTGACCTTAGTCAATCGGGGCGCAAAAGATCTCAGTGACCTCTAGGAGTAGAAAGGATCGTTGGTCCGTATCGTCAGTAAGAATCACGCACGGGGTGGACCGTTGTAAAGGGTATTTGATAAGCACCCAAAAATGTCTATTTTATACTCCGAATAGATGCATTTTAGTCACTCATTTTAGTTAAAATTGGCCTTATGTCGTGTTCTATTATTTTTCAGGTAAATCAATAGATGCAACATCAAATAATGCTAAATCAAGTTAATTGCAACACGATAGCGGTCAAAAGTATTAAACGAAGATATCAAAAGAGACCGCGAAGTCAGAGTCTCATTGAGCTTTCCTAGAAAAGTTTTGATGTCCCGAACCAGTCCCGTAACCCTAACCCGAGCCTACACCGAGTCCAGACCATTCCCTGAGCCCAGTGTGTGTTAAGTTTGTATCTTTATTATTTTTCTAAATTTTTATTTTTAGGATTTATTTTAGATTTATTTAGGATTTTTAGAATTTATTTGCATATTTTCATATTTTATTTTTTTAGGTGTATTTTTATTTTTATTTTTATTAGTTTTTATTTTATTTTATTTTATTAGGATTATTATTTGGGATTTCATTTATTTTTATTTTTTGATTTTACATAATTAGGATTTTAGTTTTTAGTTTAATAGATTTTTATTTTTATTTTTATTTCTTTTTAGTTTCATTTTTTGAGTCTTTATTTTATTTTTAGAGTAGTATTTTATTTTTGGATTTTTATTTTTGTTAGTTTTATAATTTTTTAGTTGTGTTATTTGTAGGGTCACAATTTAAACACACACATTAAACCCGCTCACACTCTAAATGCCATACACACCTACACCTAAACTAACCCTCACACTCACACCATAATTCCCATACACACACACACACCTAACAATCTGCTCCATCATCTTCAACCATAACACCCCCGATTCTCTCTCCACAAAACTCCCTTACCATACCAACTTAAAACCCACCAAGCTCCATTAATTAATAAGAATCCAAATCTTCTAATCCCCCAAACCTTGAACCAAGCTTCCTTAACCCGGATCCTACCACCCTTAAACCCTTGCTACCATCCCATAACGCGAACCCGACCAACCCTCTTCCAAAAAACTCGGAACCATTATCTCCTGTCCAAGAACCAAATCAAAACCAATTCCAAGCCAAAATCCCAAAAAAATCGGAACTAATCCTTAGCTAAATGAAATCCCATAAATTCTTTCCAAAAAAAACCTTCGTGAACTTTAAAAAGAAAAGGGATGCAGATACACAAAGGGACTCTTAACAGATGCACAAAGAAGAGATGCATAGAGACAGAGCAAGTGTATATATTATGTACAGTTTAGGGTCATGAAAAAATTCAGAAAAATACAAAAAAAAATAGTTTAGCTTTAGAATAATTTTTAGGTTTAGTTTTTAGTCTTATTTTTGTAATCAAGTGCTGAAAATTGTGAAGAAGTTGGACACATGTCAAGAAGAATTTCAAGACAAATTTGTGAAAAAAAATTACGTATTGTATTTCTACATTCTCTTTTCAATTTATTTCCTTCTTGACATATTATTTATTGTTGTTTATGCACACATGAGAATGTTTGGCTAAACACCCCGTTCAAGGGGTGGGATGCACTGCGAATGATGTTAGTTTAATTAATCAATTTCATTATATTTCAAGGGACTACATGAAGTGGTTGTGGAGGAGGGTAGTTTCCAAGATGCTAGCTGTAGAGACCGAGAAAAGGTGGTTCTCCATATCTGACACCATGGAGAGAGTTGTTGTTATTTTCCCTAAGCTGGTACGGGGTTACTGTTCTATGGAGAATTTGCGGCATTCCATTCAGGTAAAGGAAGTTTGGGAACCCCAGGATGTGGGCGATGATGGGCCGGTTCCTCTGGCAGCTGCTGATATAATCCCCGCGGGATTTATTTGTGAAGATTTTGTGATATGTTTGATTATATATGGGAATAAATTTGGAAGGGTTATTTTTAGGAGTAGTTGGCAAGGGAAGTCGTCTGACTCCCTATGCCGATGTAATTGTAACGAAATTTTTCGTCAATGAAATAATTTTTTTTAATTATATTGTCGTGCCTTTTAATGAGTTTTGCATTTGAATTGTATATACCAATGGTTAAGGCATACATAATCTTTTTGTTCATGTACATGATAAAATGAACTATCGTTCTTGGAGACAAGAAAAACATATCACTTTGTGAAGAAGAAGGGGGTCGTGCTCATGTAAATGGTATGAGTTGCCAACGTAACTCTGAGGGTTTTGAAAATTTTATGAGTTTCATTTTTGAAAGTAAAAGGATTTTTAGAGGATCAGGCCCCACATGGTTCTGAGTAGAGGGAAATGAAGAATTATATATATATATATATATATATATATATATATATATATATATATATTTTTTTTCCCCTAAAGAATAGAAGGGAGTCGAGAAGAGTCGTAGCTCGCCGATCTTTCGGACTAGGGGTATAATTTCTTTAAACGGTACTGATTGACTAGATATGCCATCTCTTCTCCGTCGAGGTCGGTGAGCATAGCAGTGCCACCTGACATGATCTTCTTCACAATGTAGGACCCGCTCCAATTGGGCTTAAATTTCCCTCTGGGGTCCCAGATGGGCTCTACTATTACTTTAAGGACTAAGTTCCCTTCTCGGACACCACGGTCCTTGGCTCTCTTACTAAATGATCAAATTATTCAAAGATGGTACTCTTGTATATAATAGAGAACTTTCAGTCTCCTTTCGTCCAAGGTTGACAACTTGTCAAGAAGGATCTGATTCCAGTCTTCCTCACTGACTTTCTTACAAACATGACACATAGTGAAGGAATTTCCATCTCCATGGGTAGAACTGCTTCCATGCCATACACTAGAGAGTAAGGGGTAGTCCTAATAAATGTTCAATCTAAAGTGCGATATCACCAAAGGGAGTAAGGGATCTAGTCAACCCAATTTTGATAACTTTCAGTCATCTTGCTGATGATGTCTTTGAGGTTTTTATTAGTGGCTTCAACTGCTCCATTGGTCTGAGGTCGGTAGGGAGAAGATTTATGTCTCTGAATCCCATACTCGTCGACCACTTTTGTAACTTCTGCCTCAAAATGTAACCCATAGTTTAACACTAGCTCATGGGGGACCCAATACTGGCAGATGATATTTTTTCGAATGAACTTGGCCATCTTTTTAGCATTCAGGATTGCATATGACTCAGCTTCAACCCATTTGGTGAAGTAATCAATGGTAACCAAAATGAACTCGTGCCCATTGGAGGCTTTGGGTGTAACTTTCCCTATGATGATGTTGACAACCCATGTGGAGAACGACCAGGGATAAGTCATGTTGTATGATTCCAGCGGAGGCAATTGTTGGAGGTTGGAGAATTACTAGCATTTGAGACATCTCCGAAAATAGGCGGTGCAATCCTAAACCATGGTAGTCCAGTAGTAACCTTGTCGAATGATTTTCTTGGCGAGCATATGATCATTTATGTGGGGTTCGCATTCCTCGCAGTGGATTTTTTGCATCATCTCTTCAATGTCATCCCCTTCGATATAGTGTAAATGGGTTCCATCGAAGTTTCTTTTGAACAGTGCTTCATTGCAGACAATATGCTGGGCAAGCAGTTTGCGGAGGGTTTCTCAGTTTTTCTTATCAGAACCTTGGGGATACCTACTATGCTTGAGGAGGCGCCAAATATCGTAGTATCAGTAATCGCTATATCAATATCTTGTTCTATGATGAGCTCAATGTGGCAGTAGTGGGTTGGTTTAACTTTCTTTTGGACTAGGAAGGGGGTCATTTTTATTCCTTCGGGCATGTCAACTATGGAGGCTAAGGTAGCAAGGGCATAAAATAGGTTATTCTTTGCTCGGGGCAGGTAGTGAAAGGTGATACCTTGGAATTAGGAGGCCAAATCTTATAGGTGGTCATGGAAGGGTAAGAGTTCCTCATCCTTAACTTTTCATCTTCTGAGCACTTGACTGATGATAAGGGATGAATCCCCATAGACATCTAGTTATCGCCTCGTATTTAGTTATGTTATTTGTGTATGGAAAATCAAGCTAGATGGCAATGAGGGTATGGAAGCCATCAGGGAAAATTAGGAGTATCCCAATTCTATACCCTTTCTTGTTGGTGATGCCGTCGAAGAACATTTGCCATGGAAGGTCTTCTTGGGAGGTACAAAGGATATTCTCATCTGGGAATTCAAAAATCCAGACATCAGCTTCTTCCATAGCGTAGTCAACTAGGTAGTCAGAGATGTCTCTTCCTTTTATGGATTTTTAGGTGAAATACATAATATCAAATTCGGCTAGAAGCGTAAACCATCGATCCATTCGACTGGATAAGGCAAGCTTCTTGAGAAGGTACTTGATGTGGATCTATTCGGGACACGAGTTTGATGGGAAAGGCGAGCATGTAATGCCATAATTTTTAGGCGAGCATTCGAGTTGAAGATAGGTGATTCAACATCTTTGATCAGGCGGGATGGATTTAATGATGTAGCGCTTGAGTATATCATGTCGAGTATCAGCCCAGTGTCTGCAAGTTGAATGAATTCTCATAGTCACTTTTCTCAGAATCTCCGGTATCAACTATGGTATGCTCAATGAGTGGTTTCACATGAGGTTAGGACTTTTGGACCATGACTAGCTGTCTTGGAAAAATATCCCCATTCATGGTTTCACCTTCTTGTCCACATGATCATACCACGATTCGGGAAAGTTGCAAAAAGGGAAATTTTCATCCTCTCAAATGAATCTTCCATTCAAGGAATCTCTTGAGACAATATTTACGCTTTCTAGACTTTTCTTTAGCAGAGGTTGATAAAGAATTTTGAGTTCTTCTGCTGATGGTTGATAACCCAAACTACAAGGAGGAGAGGCTTTCTTCAACATAATGGGTTCAAGTATCCCTTGATGTCGTCGTCCCAGCCCCAGTCCGGGCATGAAGTGGATGTTTTTTAACATCTGGATCACATTGACGTTTCCATGAGGGTTATAATCCAAACAAACACTATCTTTGAAATCGTCCCTTGCTGGGAGTAAAAGTGGTTTAACTCAAAAACCTGATAGAAGAATATCATTTACCTTATGTGGAATCTCAAGTACTAGATTGATAGTGCTTACATTCTCGGTGTTGTCGTCATCGCCCAAGATGGTGATGACCTATCCATTGGCAAAGAACTTCAGTTTCTGATGAAGGAAAGAAGACACACCCTTGATACTATGGAGCCATGGTCGTCCAAGCAACAAATTAATACAAGCCGAGATGTCGATGACTTGGAATTTAGTAACAAAATTTATGGGGCCGACCCCTATTATAAGATTTATGGATCCCATTACTTCTCGATGAGTATTATCATAAGAGCGCACCGCGACAGATGTTGGAGAAATGTCGCTCAGTTTCAGTCCCAAGCAATTGAGGATCCTTAACGTACAAACATTAAAAGCTGATCCATTATCAACAAGCGAAAGTGGGATGGTCTTTCCTATGACTTCGACAGAGATATTAAGAGCATAATTATGGTTTGGTACAATCTTAGGGATTTCTTGGTAAAGTGGTGATCGCTTAAATAAGCTCTGATACCAATTTGTAGAATCGCTACAGCGGAAATATTGCGACTTCTCAAATAAAATCCAATTTTAATTAATCCCAAATTTTATTTCAACCCTAAAACATGCATTTAGATGACTTATCTAATAAAATAAAGCATACAGGATAAAACAAACAATTTCAGGAAAAATTCTCGAAGGGCAAAACCTTTTTATTTCACTATAATTTGTAAGAAAACGGCTTACACGAATTATAATGAAATAGGGTGACATATGAAATACCCGCAGGTTTCGGTTTTGATGTCTCGGATGGAACATTCCCTTTCCAGGAGGGCAGCCATGAAGAAGAAGATGGATCCTCCACAAGTTACGGCTGGAATTTTCCCTTTCCAGGAGGGCAGCAATGAAGAAGAAAAATGGCTTCTCCACAAGAGTGAACTTTATAAGGACTCCCCACACAATAGCATGCAACTGTTGATTGTAGAGCTCTCCCAACAAAGTATAAACAAGAGCAAAGTATGTTCTTGAAAACCAAAATAATTCACTAAGGCATATGGGAGTTTTGTGAATTGAAAACAAAAAGGGATTAAAACCCCAAAGGAAGAAGCCTAAAAGAATTATGCTTTTGCTGTTTTTTTGTTCGTCAAAACGCTGTGACTTCTTAATGAAAATGGAACCAGAGAATGAGATTTTATAGAAAATTGTGCCGCCTCGAAAATAGATCTCGTTCGAACGAGATCAGCAAGTCGCTCGAATGAAGGACAAATGGCATTCGAACGAGATCTAACGTGATGCTATGTGTTTTGAACGAAAATTGTAGGTCGTTCGAATGACCTATCAAACGAGATTCCATGCGAGCATGTAGAAAATTTTGATACGAACATGTAGCCACCAGTTTCGTGTCTTTCTGATTTTTTTAGAATTAGTTATGATTTTTCTACGGAAAGGTGTCCGAGAACAAAATCTTTAGAAAAATATTTTGTAAAAATATCCCAAAAGCTCTAAGTGAAAAGTTAAGGTATTTAAAACATAACCTTACCAAAGTAAACTTCACGAAGTCTTGAATGATGAAGAACTTGAGTAATTCGGATCCGTCTTTGATATAAATGTCTCTTGAATGCTCTTCAACGGTGTAGCGTTATAAGACATAATAAATTGATAAAAATATGTCCTTACATTCTTCTTTGGAGAAAAAGAGTATTCTAGTAGAAGTTAGACATCCGACCAGATTCACTGCTTCTTCTGGTATGGTGGAAGGAGGGATTGTGGGATCGGTGAGTAATTTGATGAAGGCATTTCGGTGCAGCTAGGAAGACATAAAGAGTCCCCACAGAGTGATCTTTGCTTGGGTCTTCTTTAACAGATCGAGGATCTTACAATCCTCTAGGGTCATTTCCAACATAGTAAGTTTCTTAACACCTTTTGCCTTGTCTAACGTTGATGACTGAGGGTTTGGATCTTGGTAATGCCTTCCTGATCTAGTCATATGGTTCATAGAAGAGGGGAAAAACTAAAACCTCATTTCCTCATCGATCTCGGCTTGTTTGGCCACCTTGTTGATTTATCCCAATAACTCCTCAAATGATATCATTTCACATATGCTGATTATCGTTCTACTCTTTTCTGGGCTTTGTTCTTCATTTGAATCATCAAATTTGTCCCCTTATCCAGTGGCAATGACATCATCTTTTCACGAAAAGTTAATACACTCCACATTATCAACGTCCTCTTTGTATAGATCCTCTCATTCGAGGGGTAAATGTATAAGTGAAGGGACCAGGCACCCTTATAGTTTTAAAGTATTAAGTAGCTCGAACATGCTGTACATTTCACCAGCCTGTCGAAATAAGTCTGTCATAATCTGGACAACATCATCTAAACTGAGTTCATTGGTAGGTACCACTCAACTTTCTGACTCTCGAGATCATTTATGACCTTTTAAGAATAGTGTACTGAATCTCTGGCAGTCAATAGTCATCTTGGAGGTCAATTTCAGTCCGAACTCTAAAAGCTGGTTCAACACTGTTGACAATTCCATATCTTTTCCTTCGGAGTGGGTAGGAACAATAATGCATGCTCTTGTAAGGAGTGACATAGCCTGATCGACAATAGTGGTTGGATGTAGGAGAAAGTATGGGAAAATCTAGAGAGGTTTAGGATAATATATGGGTATAATGGATGATTTACTGGGTACAATCAAGGTAAATGGATCAAATTTTGTGTCTTCTTCTAGTAATATGGCATTTTTATGATTTGTGAGTGGATTGTGGCCAGTGTTTGGTTTAGTATTGGCTGATGGGGGCAATGATTCCCCGGTCAATCAGACCTTGGATTACATTTTGGAGATGGAAACATTAATCAGTGGTATGACCGACAGTTTGGTGAAAGTCACAATGGGCATCTAGTTTGTAATTTTTGGGAAGTAGGTTTGGTAATGGACGAGGGTTAATGGCTTGATGGGATTTTAGCTTAAGAGGGCTTGGTAAACTTTGGAGAGGGGAGCGTGAAGCTCGATGTATTCCTTTTTTACTAGGTTAGGGTGACTTTTAGGTGCCCATGAAGTGGCAGGATGAGAGATATTGTTGATGGTTGAAATTGTGCTGTTGGCAGGCTTTTCATACTCTCTAGGAGTGAACTGTCCAGACACTTTCTATAGTTCAACTTCTATCTTGGCAAAACCTTCTTAAATTTCTACTCCTACTTCTCGGAGGGCTAAATAATAAGGGTAGCACTATCCTCCCATTATCTCTCAGACACGGGGCAAGAAGTTCTTCTTCACAATCCTGACTTGCTCCTCTTAGAAAGGTCGATTGGTCATGTTGTCTACTTTTTCTCTCCACCTCACTATGAAGTTATTGGATGATTCCCCAGGATTCTATTTGAGCAGCTCTAAATCACGATGGGTAACTTATAACTCTTTGTTATACTTGTACTATGATATGAACTCACGGGCAACATCTTCCCAACTACGGATATTGGTCTCCTCGAAAGATAAGAACCAGTGAAAAACGCTATCCTTCAAAGCCTGTTAGAACATTTAGGCCATTATTTCCTCCGAGGCACCTAGGAGAGTCATGGTTTGGTGGTAACTTTGGAGATGAATAATTACGGTTCCACTACCTCTGAATTTCTCGATGTTGGGCATCTTGAAATTTTTTGACAACCTTGCTTTAGGATAGGGAGACATATGAGTGTAATCCACATAGTTCCTAGAGATTCAGACTTAGTCAAACTTCTTGGTCAAATCTTGAGGTCCTCCTTGACCTTATTCAATTCTTCCTCCTTTGGATAAACGATTATGGGTAAGTTAGCCCTTGGATAGGCAAGATTCGATATGGGGATCTGAGATGGTGGCGACCCATTAGCATGAGGAGCACATCAAGCGTGTTAATATTCTTCGAGGACCCAAATAGGCTTGGGTATGGGAGGACCCATAGCGAGAGGGAAGAGGACCTCGGGCTCTTCATGAATAGGGACTTGATTTCATTATATCTCGCAAACCTTAGTTTGAAGGTTGTCAATCTTGGTAGTGAGTTGGGATAGGACTGTCATCGAATTCGGTTGCACATTTAGTACTTGGTCTGTGTTCTCCATGGAGACTGGATGAAAATGTATTTCGCACTCGAAGGAATTAGAGAGGGAACTGACGGAGCCTCGAGGCTATTCAACGAAAGATTGAAGCCAATAGGGAGCCAGACCAATGGTTGAGTATGCGATTGACCTGAGAGGGGGGAAATTCAAATTTATTTTTGAAAGAGAAAGGGGAAAACTGTTCCTATTTTTTTTTGAAAGGGAGGAAAATATTTTTGATATTTTTGGAAAAGAGGAGGACAAGATATTTTTGGGTAAAATGGAAGAAAAATATTTTTGGTATAAGGAAGGAGGAATGCTTTTGGTATTTTTGATAAAAGAGGGAAAATGTTTTTAACACTTTTGGTAAAGAAAGAGGAAAAACGGGAAACGAGTCTCAACATGATAATTATGAATTTTATTATGTTCCTGCTTGTATTAGGTTTACATAAATGAAAAAGGAAATACGGGACGGGACCCAAGCCTGGGATAATTGGGTTTGAAAAATATGTAAAAATATGGTTGGACATGTTGTTAGGCTCATAGACAGGGTCCCATTTAAAAAAAGACAAAATCACACAAAAATTTGGGTGGCATGTCGACCCGTCATTTCAACAGAGTTTCGGGTAGAAATAGACAAACTAAATTTGATTGTACTAGGTTTGATACCTATATGAGGGTATGAAGTTGTTGGGTTAATTGGAAGGGTTCCCCCCTTGGCATGACTTTCATAATATACATCTTGCTTTTGAGGGAAATCGGTACGTGTGGACAAGCCATTTGATATACTTGAGTGTATGTGAATTTTTTCACTATATACCTCGTGGGGATCGTACATGTGAGAGGGAATTCGATATACTTAACGTACATGAATGAGTTCCCTGTAATATACCTCCCATTATGAATTCGGTCAAGCGGTACGATGTGGGGAACCGTTTGATATATGTCGAAGGTACTTGGCCAATGGAAGGTGAGAATCATATCTCTTAGGCTAATTGCGACCTGCCAGACTAGCGCCGTCATGAAGTGACTCCCCAGTTTCGGGACAAAATTTTATCAATGGGCTATTGTCTTTGGTGATGTAGTGTGAAAAATGCATGATTCTTGATTGGTATATTATGGAGAGAGTATCTTTATTTAAAATGATTATCATTATACTAATCAAGGGGGAATGTACAAGTACAAAAAGTAACTCTAACATGGAGCATGAAGATTATACTAAGCGTGGATATGTGAGGGTGAGTGATGTGTGAATATCTACAAGTTAGTGTGTGATAGTGAACCTAAGCATGGATCAACTACAAGTGGTGTGTGACAAGTGTGAGTGAGCATGGATATATACAGGTTTGATAAGTGGAGGTGTGTGTTAATGACACCTAAGCATGGATATTCTAAGAGGTGTGTGCAACATGTGGATATAAGTAATCCTATGTGTAAGTAGTGTGAAGTGTATACGGGAAGTATCTACAAGTGTGTGAGTGAGTAGTGAGTAGTGGAGTCGCCACTGTGGCCATCCTCGATTTTGGCTATCTCTTATCCTCTCTCCCTCCCTTGGGGTGGGGGGAAAAAGGAGGGGAGAAAGAAAAGGGTCTCGCACCCTCGTACTCTCTAGGAGCGCTTCATCCGTCGTCGGTGTGAGGTGAACGTAAAGAGAAGGAGTCGCCAACCTATTTTTCACCAAACATGTAAAAGAACATGTCGTCGTCTCGAAAGAGCGGCATCAAAGACAAACTGATGATTACGAAACCAATAGTTTAAGGGGTTCAGGGGCTAAGTTACAAAATGGGAAGGTTTTAGGCACCCATTTTGCCCTTTCGATCTCTCATGGACTGGTGTTATTGTTTTCCTGTATTTATCCGTGAAATGAGTGTGCATTTATATATAATGGAGATTAGAATCACCCAACTCATACCATGGAAAAGATAAAGTGAGGTCATCCATAGGAATGTTCCCAAAATAATGTATAGAAAATACGATTTATGCGTTTATCATGATATTAGTCGTTATGATGAAACGATAATATATGTTTGATAGAACTCTAGTAAGGATTACAAACATAATATATATTACAATAATGCAAGAATATGATAAATACGAAAATGGGGAATTTGGAAAATTGGAAATTTTAGAGTATTAGAAAATAGGACTCTAGTCTCGAGTTTTAACCCAAGACGCCTATGTAGTCTATAAATACATCAAAGTCCACGCAGTTCGAATGCGGCATAAGGGTGGGATTTATCCCATAGATTCGAACGGGATTTTATTATATGCATGTGTGTAGAAAATGTATTTGTAGTTTTGACAAAGTGTGATGGATAATCCCTATGGAATTAATAGGTGTAGCCCTCGTTTTTTTTTTTTTTTTTTTTTTTATTTAAAATAAAGTATGTGCAATACAACTAATAAAAATGTGGGGTGTTAATGTGTATGAGCTAAAGTAAAAGAACTAAATTATGAACTTATGTAATTAGTGCGAAAATAAGAAATTTAAAGAGAGAGGGAAGGATTTGGACATTCTTTAGGGAATTAGAGCTTGATCTTGATCTTGGATGAACTCCCTTGAAGCTTGATATGAATGTTGGATGAGAGAGAATGGGATCTTACCAAATTGGGTATGAAAAGGATGGGAATTTAAGGTGGAATGAAATTTCACATAAGGAAAGTTCACTGATTACGAGAGATGTTACTGGATCACTAATGCTGATAGATCTGAGGTGTGCTTTGGGAATGAGGTCATGCCCTTTATTTATAGGGTTAGGGGTGGTGCTGATCAGCATGGTTCCAGCCTACCAATTGACCGATAACCCTAGACACACTACCGATTGATAGGGAAATGGTCCTGCCAATCGACAATCTCGGGTAGATTTTTCTCAAAAAATGATCGTAGAATGCAATTCGTTGATCCAAATTGTGCATGGGGTATACTGTTAGAAAGGGAATTTAGATAAATTTAATAGTCCTTGGACTGCTCCCAGGTTCGGGAGTTGACTTTAGGTCAAATGTGGCTTGAAAACGCACATTGACGAAAACAGATTGTTCGTCCGAACAGTGAGTTGAAAATATGCATGGGGCATACCGTTGGAAAGGTTAGGCGACGTATTTTGACATTCCAATGAGTTTTGCTTGGTACAAAAAAGTTGACCTTGGTCAATTGTGGCCTGAAAATGCCGGTGACCTCTCGAAGTAAAACGAATCGTTCGTGCATATCATAAGTCAGGATCGCGCATGGGGCAGACCGTTAGAATGGGTATTCAGTGACCTTATAAGATTCATATAGTCTCATTTGATCTGAAGAGTTGATATTGGTCAAATAAAGCCCGGGAGCGCCTGGTGGCCTCTGGATCAATTTTTGAGGGTAAACAGATTGTTCGTCCAAATGGTTATGCCATTTTGCGCATGGGGAGGACTGTTAGAAAGTGGTTTTAGTGCCCTTAGAATATTCAAAGAGCTTTCTCTTTGACGATGAAGTTGATTGGGTCAAATCGGGGCTTGGGAGCGCCCAAAGTCCTATAGATAGATTTTCGATGGTAAAATGGTCCGTTCATCTGAACTGTTATGCTAATTTGCGCACGGGGCAGACCGTTAGAAAGGGGATTCAGAGGCCTTCGAAGATTCATTGAGATTTCTCTCTGTGAATGGAGTTGGCTGGAGTTAAATGGGTCTCGAGAGTTCTCGTGGTTTCTAGATTGGTACTCGAAGTATGACCTAGGGTTTGTAGTGAAGTGGGGAGGTGCTAGGGACCTAAGGAGAGATTTAAGGGGTCCTAAAATGTGGTGTCTACACTCATAAGTTTGAAAATCACCTACAGGCTCTTCAAGTTTCGTAGGGTCGAAAGTACCCAAAGAATTCAAAATCGTCACTTTTGAATTAAATATTTCATGCGAAGACCTTGAGATTTTCTTGATTATTTGGATTTTGAATATTATCTTTCCCAAGTTAAAAGACGAGTTTGTAGTATCAAATAATCTAGCATAAAACTCATTGAAGTTTTCACTCATCTCCATCTTAATGGTTTCAAACTGAGTGGTGAGATTTTAGATATTGGAAGTCTTAACAACACTAGTTCCTTCATGCGTGAGTTGTAGTACGTCCTAAGCCTCTTTAGACGCCTCACAGTTTATAATACTCCTTCGATGTGACCGAATAAAACATAACATTTAACCCTCGAGAATTATAGTTCGCTCACCTATGATCATCCTCACCCCATGATACTAAGGGTTTTGGAGTCCTATATTCACCAACCAAGGTTGTAGGTGGAGACCCACGGTTAAGTACCACTTACCATACCCACTCATCTATAGCCTTAAGTGCTAATTTCATATGCATATTCTAGTATGCTTAATCAGATCCATCAAACATCAGTGCCTTAGAAATCGAATTACCTTCTGAATAAAAACCACTAAAATTTATGACTAAACACAGATCTAAACATAATAATTTAGTTTTATAGCTTCGATACGAGTTTGAAGAATTGGTATCCTAGGAAAATCCTCACTCAAAATAAATATCAAACAAAAATTTAGTGAAACCTTCTTTGATACTGGGGCCATCTCGAGGGGGTGGGGTTTCCAAAGAAAGCCTCCCTAACATTCATTCCCTTTCGGCGTGAAAGCGGGATTGGCCCTTTATCGGGGCGCTCAACCATCGTCGATGTGGGGTAATATGTAGAGATAGAGTCGTTAGCCTAATTTTCACAAAACAGGCAAATGAAATGTTGTCGCCTCAAGAGAACGGTATCAAGGACAATACTGATCCTTTCAAAACCAATTAGTTTAAAGGTCTGGGGACTAAGTTACGTAATGAGAAGGTGTTAAGAACCTATCCCACCCGCTCGGTCTCTCATGGGCGTGTGTTAATATTCTCTTGTTAAACTCCTTGAAGTGTATTCTTATGTGCATAATATAAATGGAGAATGGAATCACTAAACTAACATCATGGAAAAGGCTGAAGTGAGTTCATCCTTAGGAGTGTTCCCAAAATAATAATTCAAAGTATAATGTAAGTGTTTTACCGCTTCACAAGTTGTTATATAAGAATGAATGGGTACATCGGAGAATACATAAGCAAGCAAGCACATAAATATATTAAGATTATATGATAAGAACATGGTAACAAATGTGTATAAGGGAGGACTCGAGTCTAGGGATTTATCCATGACACCTACATATCCCAAAGGGCCTCAATGTTCACGTAGATCGAAGATAATACAGGGTTGGGTTTAACCTATAAATTCAAATGTGAGATTTTTCTTAAATGTGCTTGTAGAGGTAAACATGCTTCAAGTGTAGAGATATGTAGTGACAATCCTTCTTTTGAAATTTATAGGTGAACCCTCTTTTTCCTATTTTTGGATTTTTTATGAAAATAAAGTATGAAAATACTAAAAATAAAGGTTTGAAATTAAGGTATTTAACGTAATTAAATAAAGCACAGAAGTGAAAATAAAATCACTAATGCTAAAATAAGAGAATTTAAAGACAAGAGTGGAGAATTGGACCTCCTTATGTATACTTGAAGTGGGTCTTGATTATAGATTTGTTGATCTTGTGATGAGGTGGTGATGGTATGAAGAGATGGGTGAGAATTTACTAAAAGGAGTATGAGAAGGATGGAAGGGATTTGGGATATAGGCTTTTTAAAAGGGGAGTAACTCTAAATTTGAGAATGTTCTTTGAATTGCTGAGAGGGATATTCAGGAGTTGCTTTCAAAGTGAGGTCATGACCTCTATTTATAGGGAAAGGGGGTGCCGATCACCAGGGTCCTTAAACTACCTATCAATATAGAACCCTAGACACACTGCCGATAGGGAGGGTCCTAGGAGTGACATTCGGTAGTTTGAGGTATGTTTTCCAAAACAATGGTCGTGAAACGTGAATCGTAAGTCATTATTTCACACGGGGTGAACCATTGGAAAGGGTATTGGGGCCTTTAAGAATATATTAAGCCTCTACTGGGTTCAAGAGTTGACCGAGGTCAAATGGGGCACTAAAATTCTCGTTAGTCGCTTGTCATGAATTTTTTGGAAGAAATGGATCGTTCATCCAAATTGTAAGACCGATTCATGAACGTGATGGACCATTGTAAGGGGTATTCAGAACTTTTGAGATTAATTCACCTTTTGGTTCGTAGAGTTGAACAATGTCAAACGGCCCCAAATGCGCTTGGTGACCTTTAGAGTAGAACGGGTCGTTTGTCCGTACTGTAAGGATGATTCGCACATATGATGGACCATTATAAAGGGCATTCACAAACCTTCAAAGATTCATTCATCTTTGTTCAAGCTAAAGAGATGACTAGAGTCGAATGAGTCTGGGAGCTCCCAGTGGCCTCTAAATTAGTTTTTGGGATAAAATTAATCATTTGTCCGAACCGTAAGGCCAATTAGTGCATGGGGCAAACCATTAGAAATGGGATTCATATCGCTTCAAATATTCATTGATCTTTCACTCAGGCGAGGAAGTTGATTGGAGTTAAACGGGGCTCGGGAGTGTTCGATGGCCTCTAGATGGGTTTTAGATAGTAAAATGGACCGTTCGTCCGAATTATAAGACCGATTTGTACAGGGGCATTCTGTTGGAAGTGGAATTCAGAGTCTTTTGATGATTCATTGAGATTTTTCTTAGGCGAGGAAGTTGATCGGAGTCAAATGGGTCCTGAGAGCGCCCAATCGCCTCTAGATGGATACTCAAAGTATGATGTAGGTTTTGCGTTGAATGAGTGGGTGCTTGGGACCTAAGGAGGTGCTTATGGGGTCCTAGGATGGGGTGTCTATAGAGAATCCCTCAACAGGAGAGTTTGGAACAGTTGAAGGCCGTCGAATGATAGACACCACATCGTCATTGGGAAGGAGGATTTTAGGTCAATTCTTTGGACTTAGAGGATGAGGTTGATCGATTCAGAGGGTCGAGGTCAGTTTTTAGGACCTAAGGAGATGAAGATGACCAATTCAGTGGGTCGAGGTCAGTTTTAAGGACCTAAGGAGACAAGGATGATCGATTCAGCGAGTCGAGGTCATTTTTAAGGACTTATGGAGATGAGGATAAACTTTTCAATGAGTTGAAGATGTGTGAAGATTGGTTTTAAGGTACTAGGGAGACCAATTTAGTGGGTCGAGGTCAGTTTTGTGGACCTAGAGTGACACTGAGGATGACCAATTCTGAGGGTTGAGGTCAATTATGAGGACCTAGAGTTTTAACGACCAATTTGGAGGGCCAAGGTCAATTCTGAGGACCTAAGGTTGCGACGACCAATTCTAAGGGCCTAGATGAATTCTTAGGACCTTAAATTGCGATGAACAATTCTAAGGTTCGAGGTCAATTCTGAGGACCTAAAGTTGTGATGACCAATTTTGAGGGCCGAGGTCAATTTCGAGGACTTTAAGTTGGGACGACCAATTCTGAGGGTCGAGGTCAAATTTTATGACCTAAAGTTGTGATGACCAATTCTGAGGGCCAAGGTCAATTATGAGGACCTTAAGCTGGGATGACCAGTTTTGAGGGCCGAGGTCAATTTTGAGGACTCAAGTTTAAGGAAAAATCCCCGCAGGGCAAAACCTTTTATTTCATTATAATAAGTAAATCGCAACTTACAATTACATAGAGAAATCTGTAATGGATCAACGCGCAACCAACCCACAAAGACACGCAGTGTTGAACTCAGCAAGAGAATACACGCAGCACCCTCCAAGGACTCGCAGCCCAATCAACAAAGGAATAACCGCAGCACTCCTCAACGACACGCAGTCATAACACTTTGTAGAGACTCCCTCAGTAATGACACGCAACTCTCGGTTGCAAAGATCTCTCCACAAATGTTTTATCAAACACAAGGTTATGTTCTTGGGTTACCAAAAAGATTCAAAAAAGTTTGGTAATTGTGTGAATCAAAACATGAGTCTTAGGACTCAAAAAATATGCAGACTAGAGGTATTTGGACTCTAAAAAATGTCTTCCTCGAAGTTGGTATTTATAGGGAAATACATGAAGAGTTCCACCAATTTAAAACACTAAAATTCTATCCAGCGTATAGGGACCCCGAACTAGTTCGGGTACCCTGCGAACCGGTTTGCCCCCCCGAAAACCGGTTCGGGCTGGGTTCGGGGAAACTGGCTGGGAACAGGGGCTAAACACTTAGAAAAATTCCCTGTATTTTCAATATAAATATCTCCATTTTCAACGGGCCACAACTTGTTCACCGTAGCTCGGATTGAGGTACCGTTTCTTCCAGTATCTTCGTTGAGGCAAGATCTTCAACTTTCTAGTTGACCGGTCCTCCGAACGGTGGCTGTAAAATTACCAAATTGCCCTTGAACTTCCCAATCGAGCCTTTTAGCACGGTTTTGACTTCTCTTACGTACCACTTGCATAAGGTCCCTAAAATCATGGAATGTGAAGTCGTTGAGGAAGATGAGGGACACATGATGGAGATAATAAATGCTTAATTCCCAGAATTCGGATTGAGGCCGACGTGTGCGATCGTGTAGAGAAGTGCCAAATGTAACGACGTACGACATAAATAAATGAAACATTTCAGACATGATAAAAATGTCCTTACATAAAGTGTTACTGAGGATGAATGGTTGGCGAGTTGAGGTCGATTCTGAGGACCTAAAGTTATAATGAATGATTTTTTGAGCTAAGGTAAATTCTGAGGACCTAAAGTTGTGACGACCAATTATGTCTCAGGACGTAAAGTTGTGATGACCAATTCTGTGGGAAAAGGTCAATATTAATGACCTAAATTTATGACGACCAATTTTGCCGTCCGAGGTCAATTCTAAGGACTTAGAGTTGTAACGACTATTCCTGCGGGTTGTGGTCAATTTTGTGGACCTAAAGTTGTGATGACCAATTTTGAAGGCCAGAGTCGGTTTTGAGGAACTGAAGTTATGAAGACCAATTTTGAGGGTTAAGGTCAGTTCTAAGGACTTAAAGTTATGAGGATTAATTCTGCGGACTGAGATAATTCGACGGGTCAAAGCCAATTTTGAGGACTTAAAGTGATGCTAAGGATGATTGATTCAGTAGGTTGAGGTCGATTATAAGGACCTAAAGTTATGATGATTAATTTTACGGGCAAGGTTAATTTAGAGGACCTAAATATCTGACGACCAATTCTGAAGGTCGAGGTCAATTATGAGGACCTAAAGTTGTGATGACCAATTCTATGGGCCAAGGTCAATATTCAGGACCTAAAGCTGCGACAACCAATTCTGTGTGTCAAGGTCAATTCTGAGGAGCTAAAGTTGTAACGATTAATTTTAAGGGCCGAGATCAATTCTACGGACCTAAAGTTAATGTGATGAATTATGATGGACGATGTCAGTTATGAGGACCTGAAGTTATGAAGACCAATTCTAAGGGCCGAGGTTAGTTTTGAGGACCTAACGTTGTGATGATCAATTCTGAGGACCGAGGTTAATTCGGAGAACTTATAGTTGTGACGACCAATTCTGAGAGTCGAGGTCAATTCTGAGAACCTAAATTTTTAACGACCAATTCTGAGGGTCAACGTCAATTCTGATGACCTAAATTTGTGACGACCAATTCTGAAGGTCGAGATCAATTTTGAGGACCATAAGTTATAGTGACCATTTCCAAGGGTCGCCGTCAATTTCGAGACCTAAAGTTATGATGACCAAATCTAAGGTCCGAGGTCAATTCTAAGGACCTAAATTTGTTGCAGGAAATTTCTCTCTTGAGGAATTTAAATTATCGTGGGGGAGCAGTGAACTTGTGTTTCCATTGGGGATTGCGTTGTTTTAAGTTTCTATTGGGGAATGTCCGAGGTTCCGGCTGAGATATTATATTGGACTTGGATGTGGATACACCATTGGTTTTTTCGTGTAGTATATTAAGGATAAGAGTGTGAGATTAATCCTGTTGGGGATTTTATGAGTTTATAAGGTCTTAGTTTTTCAAAAATGGGTTTCTTGAGGAAAATATTTTTTTGGGATTTTGGGAATTTTCGAGCAATTTCTGCATTTTTTTTGGAATTTTTTGGCATTTTCTTGTACAAAATCCTAGGGGACTAACCATGGTAGGTATGGGCAGTTAGAATCCTTTGATAGTTACTAACCTTTTTTGGGGATGTACGTGACCTTATACTCTTGGAGTCTTTTTTGAGTTTTCGCGAGGATTACGGGCATGCATGTGTAGATAAGGAAGTTGCTGGTGCATGAGGTGGTGTCTAGGTTAACGGGCCTTATGAGTAAGGTGACATCCATTTCTTATTCTTTCCTTTTGAGATTTTCTTATAGATATATCATTGTCACTGGAGGATCTTGACATTGATCATGGAGCCCGATGTCTTCGTGGGTTAGTGCCATGGTAGGGAGACTTACGACCTATTTTGTAACTTGGAGAGTATCGGTATGTGCGACTGGTGGGCCTTCGTCATACTTCTTTCTATTTGACATGGCGACTTCTGCGCCAAGTCGAGCGGGAGCAAATTGTTCCTCCTCAAATAACGAACTTCTTCCTGATGGAGGATTTGACTAAATCGTTGATGATGATGCTGGGCTGCTTGTAGGTGTGTTATCGACCGTCTAACCATCCGTCACAATCTGTGGGAGGGGCTTAGCATGTGTCTGAGAACTACCTGAAGTAGTTGTAGAAGCAGGTAGTAGAGGAAATCATGGCGAAAGAGATTGGTCAAAGGTGGTTTGTTACCTTTGACACCATCGAAGAATGTGTTGTGGTATTATCTTGGATTGTCAGATCATATCGCTCCATAGAGCGCATACGGAGTGTTAATGAGGAGTGGAAGACTTGGGGACCTCCGGGGGTTGGCAATAATGATGAAGGGTACCGTCATCCAGTTGAAGGCGATGTCTTGTGAAGCTTTGGATGATTTTTATGAAGCTAGGGTAATTTTGGTGTTTTATATTTTTGGAATAATTTTTATGTAGCTTGGTAAGGGTTAGGTTTGTTTAAGGATGGTTTGGTTAGTGGAAGGTGTTGGTTTGCTTAATTCCCTTCGCCGATACTTCATATAACAGCACTGTATTCCTTATTAAGAAATAAAAAATTAATTTTAATCATATTTTGTGGTGCCTTTTGATGAGTTTTGCATTTGAATTATGTATACCAATCGCTAAGGCCTACATAATTCTTTTTTTTCATGTGAATGATAAGATGGACCGCCGTTCTCGGAGGTTAGAAGAGAATAGAATTTTGTGAAAAATAAAGGGATCGAGCCCATTTATAGCGTATGGGCTGGATACGTACCTCTGGGCATTTTGAAAATTTTCATGAGTTTCAGTTCAAAAGAATACGTTTTAAGAGGATTAGGTCCCACATAGTTCTGGGTAGGGGAAATGAATAATTATTTTAGAATATAAGGGTGATGAGAGGAGTCATAGTGCACCAAGATTTCAGACAAAGGGTAATTTTTTTTAGACGATCCAGGTTGAATGTATGCATCATCTCTTCTTCTTCTTCTTCTTCTTCTTCTTCTTCTTCTTCTTCTTCTTCTTCTTCTTCTTCTTCTTCTTCTTCTTCTTCTTCTTCTTCTTCTAGGTCTTTAAGCATAGCGGTGCCATCTGAAAGAATTTTCTTCACAATGTATAGGCCACTCCAATTCGGTTTGAATTTCCCTCTGGGGTCCCAGAAAGGTTTTATGATCTCCTTTAGGGAAAGGTCTCCTTTATGTGCACCGCGGTTCTTAACTTTTTGGTTGAATAATCGTGCTATTTAACAATGGTAACCTTGTATATGATATAAAGCCTCCCTCCTCTTTTCATCCAAGAGTGATAATTCATCCAAGCGACTCTACTGCCAGTTTTCCTCTCTAACCTTGCTCTCAGTATCACGGGCAATGAGGTTACTTCTAACTCGATGGGTAGGACTGCTTCCATGCCATAAACTAGAGAATTTTTTTTATCCCCAGTGGGTGTTCTGAATCAAGTGCGGTAGCCCCAGAGAGCATATGGAATCCGATTTTCCCAATCTCTACAACTCTCAATCATTTTGCTAATGATGTTTTTAAAGCTCTTGTTGGTGACTCCAACAACACCATTGATTTAGGGTCGATAGGGGAAAGATTTGTGTTTTTGAATCCCATACTCGTCGACTAGTTCTGTGACCTTAGCCTTGAAATGGATCCCATTATCTGATAGCAACTCATGAAAACTCTTTATCGGCAGATCGTGTTCTTTCTAATAAACTTGACCACTTTCTTGGCATTTAAAGTTGCGTATGACTTGACTTCGACCCATTTAGTTAAGTAATCAATGGAGAGCAGGATGAATTCATGAACATTTGAAGCTTTGGGAGTAACCTTCCCTATGATGTCAATGACCCAAGTGGACACAGGCCAAGGAGAGGTTATATTGTATAGTTCTCAAAGAGGTAAGTGTTGGAGATTGGAAAACTATTGGCATCTGAGTCATCTTCAGACATAGGGAGTGCAATATTGAGCTATGGTTGTCCAATATTACCCTTGATGCATGATCTTCTTGGCAAGCTTATGACCGTTCATGTGGGGCCCACATTTCCCACTATGGATCTTCTGGATCATATCTTCAACATCAGCCCCTGCTAAGAGATGCAAATGGGTTCCATCGAAGTTTCTTTCGAACGATGCTTGGTCACAGAAGATGTACTGGGCAATCAATTTGCAAAGGATCACACAGTCTTTCTTATTTGTTTCTTAGGGATACCTAACATGTTTTAGGAGGTGCCAAATGTCATAGTACCATAACCAAGCTATATCATAATCTTCCTCGGTAACGAATTCAATGTGATAGCAGTGGTGGGCATAACTTATTTCTGAACCAGTAAAGCGGTTATTTCTTTTCCTTCAGGCATGTCAACGATAGAGGATAGGGTAGTAAGGGAATCATATAGACTGTTCTTTGCACGAGGAATGTAATAGAATGTGACATCTTCGAACTAGGAGGCTAGCTCTTCTAGGTGGGCATGAAAGGGTAGGATCTTATCATCTTTGACTTTCTATTTTCAAAGGATTTGGTCGATGATGAGGTAAGAGTATCCGTAGATGTTTAGGTGTTTTATTCCCTAGAGGGTGACCTTGAGGCCTACGGTGCATGTTTCATACTCAGTCATATTATTAGTGTAGGAAAAGTCTAGTTTGATGGCAATGGGGGTGTGAGAGTTATCAGGGACAATCGGGAGTATCCCAATGCCATATTCTTTCCTATTGGCATCTCCATTCAAGAACATTTACCATATAAGGTCCTCCTAAGAGGTGTAGATAATGTCTTCATTCGAGAATTCAGAGACCCAAACATCGATTCCTTCCATGGGGTGATCAATAAGGTATAGTTGGAGATGGCTCTCCTTTTCATAGCATTGTGTGTGATGTATATAATGTCTAACTTGACTAGAAAAATCAACCAACTAGACATTCGGCTGGATGGGGGGGGGGGGGGGGCTTTTATATTAGGTATTTGATAGGACCCATACATGATTCTGATGGGAAAGACAAGCATGTAGTGCCGTAACTTCTGCGTGACCCATACAAAAGCAAGACATACTTTCTCCAAAGTAGTGTAGTTGATTTCATACCCGACCAATTTTCGACTGGCATAATAAATATCTCTTGCCTTATGGGATTCTTTAATGTACTCGGCTAGCAATGCCCCTACTACAGTATCTGTTACGATCAAGTATAAAAGGAGGGGGAGACCTGGATACGGAGGCCTAAGCACTGGAGGTCGGGTGAGGTATCGCTTGATTTAGTTAAAGGGCTTCTTGGCAAGCCTCATTTCAGACTTTGGTTGAATCTAATAAGCACCCAAAAGTGTTTAAATAGAATCCTAAATAGACAGTTTCTAATTGCTAATTCTTGATAAAATTGGTCTCATGCGCATTCATGTATATCTTGTAGGTCAAATACCATTTGAGATTTCTAATACTTTAATTCAAGGCAAATGCGGGTTAAAAAGGAGCTAAACCCCAATTTTTGTACCAATTACTTTTACCTAAACCCGAACCTAAGCTTAAACAAAGTCCAGACCAGTCTCGAGCCTCGTGTGTGTTTAATTTGTACTTTTTAGATTTTTTCTAAATTTTTATTTGTGTCGTATATAATTTTAGAATTTATTTTTTAATTTAATTTGAGTCGTGTATATTTTTAAAATTTATTTGTGCGTATAGTTTTCTATGTTAGAGTCCGTATTGTGTGTCGGCTATTATTATATTTTTTTATGTAAATATAATAGGCGTGCGTTTTATTTTTCTTCGATTTTTATTTGATTTTTTTAGTTTTTAGTTTTTATTATTAGTTCAGTTTTATTAATACTTTTATTAGGTTAAGTTTATTAGTGTTCTTTTATTTTGGGTATTTTATTTTAGGATTAGCAATTTATATTTTTTTTTAGTTTTAATTGAATTTATATTGTTTAGTTTTAGTTCATAGATTTGTAAATATTTATTAGGCTAGGATTTAGTTTTTTTTTTTAATTTTAATAGATTTTATTTTTAGCAATAGTTTTATTTATATTTTAGTTGAATGTTAGGTAGTTTTATTTTTAGTCGCAAACTGAACACACACTACCTAACTTACACTCACCCACACCCTAACATCTCCCCCATCATTTCCCCAACAAGCCTTTCTTTCTCCTCTCACCTCCATTAACAAAAAAAATCTCCTAACCTCCATAACCAACCTCACATCCATTAATAAAACCCATTACATCCAATTCCAACCCACCTGACCCGGACCTAAACCTCCAAACCTCCACTCAACCAAACTCCAACCTGCCCTACCTCCTGCTCGGCCAATTTAATCCGTCGGTGACACCATACCGGATCTTCAACCCAATCCATCCATACTCTAAAAAAAACCCGGACCAACCCTTTTAACCGAAAGCAACCCCATTTCGGCCTGAACTGAAAACCACTTAGACTCGCGAGGTTATACCCTAACCAATAACAACATTTTACCGTCTAAACCCAACTCCTCTACACCATAGCCCCGTCCAACTTCGACCCTTATTCAGTCCCCAAATACAATATCCATCTTCCATATCTGTTAAAATCCAATAAAAAAACAAACACCAAACACCAAACTTACCAAATAAAATAATCCCACTTATTTTAAAAAAATCCTGTGGCCATCCCCAGATATATCCCCTCATGGCGGGAGATGATCCCCTTTATGTCCCGCACGTTCCTCTTGGAAGCGCTTCGGCCGACGTCGTTGATGAGGTGAAAAATGTAGAGAGATAGAGTCGCTAGTCTATTTTACTCAAAACAGACAAAAGAAAAAAGGGATCCATCCCGAAGGACAACATCCAAAGACATACTGATACATATGAAAACAAAATGATTCAAAAAGGGTCCGGAGGCTAAGTTACGAAATGGAAAGGTGTTAGGCACCCATTCCGCCCTTACGGTCTCTCACGAGTTATTGCTATTTTCCTTTATTTCCCCGTGATATGTGTGCATGTGTATACGTAGTGGAGATAGGAATCATTGACTTATATCATGGAAGATATAAAGCGTGTCATCCATAGGAATGTTCCTAAAAGTAATATTAGAAAATAGGATTTATACGATTATCCTAGCGTCGATCATTATAAGGGAATGTGGAATAATACGCCATTAAGAACAAATATATATATATATATATATATATATATATATATTGAATTTAAGAGAGTTAAGTTTGAAGAATATAGAAAAATAGGAAAAGAGTAGAAAAAGGACTTGAGTCTTGGGTTTTACCCCGAGACGCCTACGTAGCCTATAGAGGCATCAAAGTCCATGTAGTTCGTATGCAAAATGAGGGGTGGGATTTATCCCATAAATCCAACTGAAAACTTCTCTTATTTGTGTGTGTGTGTGTGTGTAAGAAAGTGTTTTAGTTGTGAGAAAAGTGTGAGAATTCATGTTTGGAATTTATGAGCAAATCCTCTTTTTCTTATTTTTTGGGTTTTATTTATATGAAAATAAGAGATGTGAAATAATACTACATAAAAAGTATATTAGGATATGTGAGATAAGAGAATAAAAGTACTAAGTAACAAAACAAATTAATGCGAATTAAAGGGGATTTAAAGAGAGAGTTGAGAAAGTTAGACCTTCTTGAAGATCTTAAGCTTGATCTTAGATGTTGGAGAGCAGACCTTGAACTTGGGTAATTATGGAGGGTACTTAATTCACAAAGTTTGATGATGCAAGTGATGAAAGGTGAAGGTTGGAAAGGGATTTGGATATGGAAATCACGCTGACTTCGAGAGGGGTTTTCTGAGCTTGCTGAGAGTGATGGATCTCTGATTTTACTCCTTTTTGGAATGAGGTTAGGCCCTACTTTTTATAGGCCCAGGGCATTATCAATTGGCATATCCCTGGTCTTGCCAATCGGTAGGTGTGTTTAGGCACACTGCCGATAGGCAGGGCTTGGAACCTACCGTTTGGCAGTGTCTTTCAGGTTCCTTCAGAAAATTGGTCGTAGAGCACGAACCATTGATCCAAATCACACACGGGGTGAACCATTGGAAAGGTATTTCAGAGACCTTTGAAATTCCTTGGACTTCTCCTGGGTTCGAGATTTGACTTTGGGTCAAATGTGTTTCGAAAGCGCTTGTTGGTCCTTTAGACAAGGAAACTTTGGACGCAAACGGATCGTTCGTCCACATGGTAAGTCAGAATCGCATGTGGGGTGGACCATTAGAAAGTTTAGGAGATGTTCTTAGACATTTCGAAGAGTTTGACCTAGTTTGGGGAGTTAAATTTAGTGACCATTAGAAACGGGGCCTAAAAGCATTTAGTGACCTTTCGAAGTAAAACATATCGTTTGTCCGTACCGTAAGTCAGAATCGCGCATGGGGTGGACCGTTGGAAAGGGGTTTTAGTTACCTTTGAAGATTCATTCAGTCTCGATTGAGTTAAAGAGTTGACTTTGGTCAAACGGAGCCTGGGAGCACACGGTGACCTCTTGATCGAATTTCGGGGGAAAATGGGTCGTTCGTCCGCATGGTAAGTCAGAATTGTGCATGGGATGGACCGTTGGAAATGGGTTTTAATGCCCTTTAAAGATTCAATTAGTATCGATCGAGCTTAAGATTTTGAATTTTGGCCAAACGAAGCCTGATGGCCTTTATGTCAGTACACGGGGTATGACTTGGGTTTGCAATGATGAAGGGAGGTGCTAGGGACCTAAGAAGAGGTCAGGGTGGGGGTATTAGAATGGGGTGTCTAGAGAGCCCTCGACGGGTGTGTTTGGAACAAACAATAATCGTAGAATAGACACCACATGATGTATTTGAAAGAGGATAACCAGAGGGTCGAGGTAGATTATGAGGACCTAAGAATGACGATGACCGATTCTGCGGGCCGAAGCCAATTCTGAGGGCTTGAAGATGAGGGTTACTGGTTCTATGGGTTGAAGCCAATTTTACGGGCTTGAAGATGAGGGTGACCGATTCTGTTGGTCGAAGCTAATTTTGAGGGCTTGAAGATGAGGGTGATCGATTCTGCGGGTCGAAGCCAATTATGTGGGCTTGAAGGAACATGCTGGGGATGGTCTTAAAGGAAGTGATGACCAAAGAAATGATCGGGGTGACCAATTCTGCGAGTCAAAGACAATTCTGAGGGCTTAGGTTGTGATGATCGATTCTGCGGGTCGAAGCCAATTCTGTGGGCTTAAGGATGAGATGACCAATTCTGCGAGCTTAAGGATGACATGACCAATTCTACGGGTCGAAGCCAATTCTACGGGCTTAAGGATGAGATGGCCAATTCTGTGAGCTTAAGGATGAGATGACCAATTCTGCGGGTCGAAGCCAATTCTATGGGCTTAAGGTGAGATGACCAATTCTACGGGTTGAAGCCAATTCTGCGGGTTTAAGGTGAGATGACCAATTTTGCGGGTCGAAGCCAATTTTGCAGGCTTAAGGTGAATTGACCAATTCTGCGGGCTTATGGTGAAATGACCAATTCTGCGGGTCGAAGCCAATTCTGCGGGCTTAAGGTTAGATGACCATCGGGGAACTCTGCCGAAGAAATTACCTCGTGATTTTGATTCGAGATGGGGAGCCGATTGCTGGGGAAATGATTAGTTGGTCCAGGGTTTGGATGTATTTCTCGAGGAAAATTGAGACCTTTGGGTAATAGGAGATGATTTTGAAGTTTTGGATATTTTGGAGGTCCTTTGGGGACGTTGTCGGGGAGAGATTCGCTTGTCTTTCGAGAGTTTCGCTTGAGGAAGTGCGAATTTTCTTGGATAAAATGCTCTAAATCCTTTCCGGGATTTTTAGGAACTTTCTGAGGATTTTTCAGGGTTTTTTTGGTATTTTTTAGGAATTTCTGTATGAAAATTTAAGGGAGGTGCTAGTCGGCATGGTATGGAGGGTGATATTCGATAGTGGCACGGACTTTTGGACTGCCTCGAGAAGGCAAAAGGTCAGTGCCGATCGGTAGGTGGGGGGTCAATGCCGATCGATATGACCCTTGGCATCCTATATAAAGGGGGCGAATTCCCCTCATTTTTCACAGCTTCTTGCCTTCTCTCTTTTTGTGATTTTCTTCCGCGAATCGTTCTATCATTCCGATCTCTAAAAAATGACCGCTTTTTGTGAGCACTATAGTACACCGGGAATGGTTGGATATTGATGACTGGGTAAATGTGGAGTGGAGGTCTAGGGCGCCTCTTGCTTTGTGGAGCTAGAACTCTTTTGACGCATTCGAGCCGGTTACGGATGAGCGGACCTTATTGTGGGAGCCATCGCGTCATCTTTCTTCGAGGGTGGTGAACCCTGACGGTTATGTATGTAAAATGACTTTTGACATTCTTTTTTTTTTTTGGTGATTTTCCCATTTTTCTTGGATTTTGACAAGAATTTTTCTTTTGGCAGTCGGATGTTTCTCTGTCGAATATGCGTGCTCGCGGGACGACGGGGCTTAAGGATGTCCGGGAGTATCTTCCACCTGTGGTGCGTTGGGTGGTATCCTCAGTAGGCTTTGGGAGGTTTGCGTCTGTGCTGGATGAGACGTCTCGTTCGACGGCAATCTTATGCGCTCTGGGGGAGAGGTGGTGGGACACTAACCAAACCTTCCATCTTGGTTTTAGGGAGATAACTGTGACTCCCATAGATGTGCAGCAGCTGCTGGGGTTGGATTGAAATGGGGAGCAGATAGAGGTGGATCGCTCTTTATGGGTGAGGTCGGAGGCAGTGCGCACGACGCTTGGTGATGTGGGGAGGATAGTGTCTGGGGAATCCATCCTTCTGTCACTGCTGAAGGATGTTTTATTGGTCAGAGTGATCGATGTGGTGGATGGGCTACAGGTGAGACAATTGACCCGGTTGTTTATTTTGCTGGTGTTGGGGGAATTTTTGGTGGCGTCGAGCGGCGACGTTATCCACTTATGTTTTTTACCATACCTTAGGATGTTTTCGAACATCGCACTTTATGATTGGGGGAGCTTGACTTTGGGGACCCTTTATTTATTTTTGGATACATTCAGCCAGTGCTACCGATAGTCTTTCACTGGAGCCATGTATCTTCTTGAGGTATTCTTTAATTTGTGCATTTTCCTTTCACACGTTCGCATTTTCCTTATGAATCTCTTTTTAATTGCGAAATTTTTTGCCTTTGCCAGATGTGGTTCTATGAGGTGATTGGGTGTAATACCCAGCTGATCACTTTAAAGGACGAGACAGTTGGGGACTTTTGCCGGTTGCATTGATGGTGTAAGGCCAATCGACAGTCGAGGAGGTCTCTCTCTCTAGAGGCGGTGCGTCAGGTCTTGAATGGCCTGACCAGTGATAGGGTAAGACATTTTCTTCTTCAGTCTAAGACCTTTGTGTCCTCTTATTCTATATTTCCTTATATTTTGCTGGGGATTTTTCAGGTGACCTTTTACCCTTGGGGGACGACTAATCAGGACACGGGGTTGACTGGAGTAAATGCACAGATGAGACGTTTGTTGGCGCACGAGTTTGGCTACTCTTGGTATCTTAGGGAGAGGGTGGTCCGTCAGATTTCTGAGGGGGAAGTGGTGGGGCCACCTGCGAGGCCCCCTATGTCTATGTGATGGGAGCGGCTGCTGCCAGAGGATGCGAGGATCGCAACGATGATTGGTGAGTCCTACCTATTGTACACTGATACGACTGTGTTGTATGATTATATGCACTTTATGATGAGTTGGCTGATAGCGCCCAGCATATATGATGCACTGCCCTTCCATCCTGCGAGTTCAAGTCGACCAGTGGGGTCGTCTCATAGTGGTGGCGGTCCATCGACATCTGCGGTGACGGTGACCTTGGAAGTCCCGTTTGTGTGGATGCATACTCCTTCACACAACATTCGGAGGGATGATGGAGGGATGGTGCCTATGCTGCATTGTCCTCATGCGATGGACTCGGAGGAGTTGGGATTGATAGAGGAGGTTCTTTTTCCTGAGGTATATCTTTTTTGCTCTTTTCTTTTCCTTCCTTTTGGTTTCTTTTGATATTTTTCTACTTGATACTGATTTTTCCTTTTCTTGCAGCATGTCCGGGTGTTTGCCATTTGGCTGAGGGATATTAGGGAGTGGATATCTTCGGTGACTGCCCATATTCGGGACGCAGTTCCTGTTCCTTCTTTCTTGGTACCGTCTACCTCATCCGAGGAGGTGTCTGGTTCAGGTAGGAGTGGTGCGTCATCTCGCCGTCGGGGAAAGAGAGCGTGTCACAGGGGTGGAAGCTCTTAGGAGAGAGAGGGGAAAGGGCAAGTGAGAGAGGGAGAGAAAGTGGGTTCAGGCTGAGTCCCGTTGTTTTTTAATTTTCTTTATTTTTTTTCAAAATGAGATAACATAAAAACATATATTTATGCAATGCAATGAAGTTTTTTGATTATCTTCAATTAATGATGAATGAATGCATGCACATGCGCTTTTTACTTTGCTGTTGAGACCGTAAAAAGAAATATTTTTGGGATTTTTAAAGGAAATTTTTTTAAAATGAGAATTTATATAAAGATGAAAGGGAGATTTTTGAAATTCTGTTTGAGAAGATCAATTTATTTTGAGTTTTTTGAATTTTGACAAAAGAGGAAAAAGGAAAATTTCCAAATGTAGGGGGTTGCCGATCGGCAAGCACCTTGTCCTGCCTATTGGCAGGTCAGTCCAGTCCCATAAATTCAAAGCTTTAATTGTTACCCTCTTCAGCCTTTGGTACCTTGTGGGGCAGGATTTCCTCTGATTTTTCAGGGGTTATGTATTTTGTTGGGTTTTTTAAGTATAAAATAGGGGTAAGAGTGGAGTGTTTTCCTCTCACCTTCACATTCCTACTTTGTTATTCTGTGAGATGTCCTTCCCTAGTAGCGTTGAGTTTGCCAACTACCTCGAGACTTTGGAGGTAATGTGCTCTTATAATGTCGACTATGATGCTTATAACATGCGTCGAGTTTCATTATGGCGTAATCGGCCCATAGAGTGGAACATGCTGATGATGACGATTAAATTCTGGTGCCCTGAAGACCATGTATTCCGATTGGGCTCGAAAGAAGTTTGTCCAACTTATGAGGAATTTTTTGCCATGTTAGGGATAAATCCCGGTGTTGCTGCGGCTCTGCCTCAGTTTTCCCGTTCTCCCCGGGAGTTGTTGGGTGGGTTTCTTTGTATTTTGTCCTCAGCGGTCAGATCAATGGTGGCTGGAGGTATGATTTCTCTTTCGGCGGTGTTGCGGTCCATGCATTTGTAGGAGGTTGGTGATGTTGGATATACCGGAGCTGTTGTTCTAGGATTGGTTTCAAAATTACTGCTGGTGACTAGGGAGCTACTGGTGGACCCAAAACTTACAGCTATTACCTCATGGATGTCCTACTATCGCAATCCTACCACGGTGATACTGGAGGAGACTCTAAATGTCCTGGATGCCTGGAGAGAAGGTCGTTCTTACTTTCTGAGGGGTAGCCCTGTGATGCTGTTCATGTGGTTGTCTAAAAGATTCCTCCTGGTGACTCCTATGGAATACCCTTTGTCGGCTATACCCAATTTCTTTTTGTGCCATTTCATTAGTGTTGGCCTAGATTTTGAGAGCTGGGAAAACTGGTTCGTGGAGCATGGGGCTCTAAATTTGCAATGGTCAATTCCTTGATGGGGACAACTGCTGCCTATTTTGGAAGTGGGAGGATATTCGTATGTCTGGCTCGTTGGTCTCAAACAGACCTCTTTTTATTTCCCTTGGCAGCTTCTGCGCCAATTTGGCTTGGAGCAGATCGTGCCACCTCGGACACTAGACTTCTTTCTAGTAGAAGATTTGACAGAGCATCTGCACATGCGGCTTGGCTCATTGTGGTAGAGTCTACGTCGATCGACCCATCCCTCTCAGTCTGTTAGAAGAGTTTGGCATATCCCTGGGGATTATATGAAGTGGTTATGAAGGAGAGTAGTTAGCAAGATGTTGTAAGTGGAGACTGGACAAAGATGGTTTGCCTTATCTGATACCATGGAGGGAGGTGTGGTATTTTTTCGAGGCTGGTTCGAGCCTATCGATCCATGGAGCGTCTGCGGCACTCTATTCAGGCAAGGGAAGCTCGGGGACCCCAGGATGTAGATGATAACGATGAAGCGGGATCTTCTGGCAGCTGTGGGTAGGACTCTTGAAGAGTTTGTTTTTTGTATTGGGGAATAAATTTGGGGTTTTTATTTGGCTTTCTAGGAAGGTAGGGGTAAGGGAGTTATCCGATCCTGTTCTTCTGTAATTGTACCGTAATTTCTTATTAATGAAATAAATAAGTTTTCGATCATCTAGCTGTGCCTTTTGATGAAATTTTTATTTTGAATTATCTATACCGATCACTAAGTCATGCATAATCCTTTTGTTCAAGTATATGTTAAAGTGAACTGTCATTCTTGGAGATAAGAAAATAATAGTTTTTTATGAAAAAGAAAGGGCCGTGCTAATGTAAGATATATGAGCTGCCTACGTACCTCTGGGGGTTTTTGAAATTTTTAATTTTTATGAGAATGATTTTTGCAGAGGATCAGGCCCACGTAGTTTTGGGTAGAGGGAAATAAAGAGAGATTTTTTTTAGAGTAGAAAGGAGTTGAGAAGAGTCATAGCATGCTGAGATTTATGACTAGGGGTAAAATTTCTTGAGATGGTCCAGGTTGACTGGACGAGCCATTTATTCTCCATATAAGTCGGTGAGTCGCACCGCCAGACAAGATCTTCTTGACAATGTATGAGCCGCTCCAATTGGGCTTAAATTTTCCTCTGGTGCCCCAGATGGGTTCTACAATTTCTTTGAGGGCTAAATCCCCTTCTTGGACATCGTAGTTCTTGACTCTCTTATTAAATGAATGCACTATTAGATGATGGTACCCTTGTATGTGATACAACGCTTTGAATCTCCTTTTGTCCAGGAGTGACAGCTCGTTGAGGTGACTTTGATGCCCGTCCTCCTCACTGACCTTGCATTCATGCATGACGCATAACGAGGGTATTTCTAGCTCCACGGGTAGTACTACTTCCACGCCATAGACTAAAGAGTAAGGGGTAGCCCAAGTAGAGGTTCAGATTGAGGTTTGGTAGCCCCAGAGGGTGTATAGAATTCGGTCGGTCCAATGTTGATAACTCCTAGTCATCTTACTGATGATGGATTTGAGGTTCTTGTTGGCGACTTCGACTGCACCATTGGTTTGAGGTCGGTAGGGAGAAGATTTGTGTCTCTGGATCCCATACTCGTTGACCACTTCAGTGACTTCTGCCTCAAAATGCAATCCGTTATCTGATACTAGCTCATGCGGGTTCTCATATCGACAAATGATGTTTTTTAATGATTTTGGCCATTTTCTTGGCATTTAGGACTGCGTATGACTCGGCCTCGACCCATTTGGTGAAGTAGTCAATGGAAACCAGGATGAAATCATGCCCGTTAGAGGCCTTGGGTGTAACCTTCCCTATGATGTCGATGCCCTAGGTGGATAATGGCCAGGGAGAAGTCATGTTGTATAATTCTCGCGGAGGCAAGTGTTGAAGATTGGAGAATTGTTGACATTTAAGGCATTTTTGGAATAGGCGGTGCAATCCTGGATCATAGTGGTCCAGTAGTAGCCTTGTCAGATGATCTTTATGGAAAGAATGTGATCGTTCATATGGGGTTCGCATTCTTCACTGTGGATTCTTTGCATCACCTCTTCAATGTCAGCCCCTGCGATGTAGTGTAGATGAGTTCCATCGAAGTTTCTCTTGAACAGTGCTTTGTGACAGATGATGTACTGGGCGGACAATATTCGCAGGGTTGCCCAGTCTTTCTTATTGGAGCCCTCGGGATACCTACCATGCTTGAGGAGGTGCCAGATATCATAATACCAGGAATTGGCTAGCTCAGGATCTTCTTTGGTGATGAGCTCAATGTGGTAGCAGTGTGTTGGTTTATCTTGCTTTTAGACCAGGAAGGGGGGGTTCCTTTGGGCATGTGGACCATGGAGGCCAAGGTAGCGAGGGCATCGGCTAGGTTATTCTTTGCTCGAGGTAGGTAGTGGAAGGTGATGTCTTAGAATTGGGAGGCTAGTTCTTTGAAGTTTCTCATCCTTGACTTTTGATTTTTTGAGCACTTGACCAATGATGAGGGCAGAATCCCCGTAGACATCTATGCATTGAATTCCTTTCTTGAGGGCAAATTTGAGGCCTACAGTACATGCCTCGTATTCAGTCATGTTATTGGTGCAGGGGAAATCCAATTTGATGGTGATGGGAGTGTGGGAGTCATCTGGGGTGATCAAAAGTATCCTAATGACATATCCTTTTTGTTGGCCACGCCATCAAAGAACATTTGCCATCGAAGGTCATCTTGAGAAGCATAGAAGATGTTTTCATATGGGAATTCAGAGATCCAATCATCAACCTCTTCTATGGGGTAGTCAACGAGGTAGTCAGAGATGGTTCTTCCTTTCCTGGATTTCTGTGTGATGTACATAATATCAAACTCGACTAAGAGCATCAACCATCGAACCATTCAGCTGGATAAGGTGGGCTTATCAAGCAGGTACTTAATGGGGTCCATTTAGGATACAAGTTTAATGAGGAAGGCTATCATGTAGTGTCGCAACTTTTGGGTGAGCCAAACAAGCGCGATGCATGCTTTTTCCAAAGCGGTGTAGTTGACTTCGTATTCGGCCAATTTGTGACTGGTGTAATAGATGGATCTTTATTTATGGGAATCTTCAAGGTATTGAGATAGTAGAGCCCCAGCAACAGTGTTGGTTATGGTTAGGTATGGGATCAAGGGGAGACCAGGCTCTGGTGGTATGAGTACCGGAGGTTGAGTCAGGCATTATTTGATTCGATCAAAGGCTTCTTTACAAGCCTCGTTCTAAACTTTGGTTGAATCCTTTTGGAGGAGTTTGAAAATTTGTTCAAAAATGGAGGTGAGCTGGCTGATGAACCTACTGATGTATTGCAATTTACCAAGGAAACCTCAGACTTCTTTCTCCATTCGGGGAGGTAGCATCTCAAGTATGGCTTTTAGCTTGGCAGGATATGCTTTTATCCCTTTTTCACTAACCATGAATCCCAAGATTTTTCCCTTTGTAATGCCGAAGACACATTTCTGTGGATTGAGTCTCATCTGATACTATCGTAGTTGTTTGAACAACTTTCAAAGAGTCGGAGCATGACCTTCTCTAGTTTTGGATTTCATAATCACATCATCCACATAGACCTCGACTTCTTTATGAATCAGATCATTTAAGATGGTCATGGCAGCCCTCTAGTAGGTAGACCCAACATTCTTGAGACCAAATGGAATAATAGTGTAGCAAAAGATTCCCCATGGGGTGATGAACATAGTTTTTTCTTGATGATCTGGGTGCATTTTCTTTTGGTTGTATTCGGAAAACCCATCGATGAATGACTTGAGATCATGAGTGGTTGCATTGTCCACGATTATGCCAATATTGGGTAGCGGGTAATCATCCTTTGGAGAGGCTTTGTTTAAGCCCCGGTAGTCTACACACATCCGAAATTTCCCTCCTGATTTTGGCACAGGCACTATGTTGGCTAGCCACGTGGGATATTCGATCACATGATTGGAACCCACGTTTAGCTGTTTGACCACCTCTTCTTTGACTTTGAGCGACCATTCAGTGCGGAGCTTTCTTAGCTTTTGTTTAACCGTACAATAATCTGGAAGAGTGGGGATCTCATGCTGAGCAATTTCAGGATCAATGCCGGGCATATCATCATTGGACCATGAAAATACATCTATGAATTCCTTCAATAATTCTTCGAGTTGTGCGCGCTCATGCTCGTCAAGGGTAGCCCCTATCCTAATCTCACGCAGTTGGCTACTAGAACCGAGGTTAATAATAACAATATCTTCTTCATTAACTTGAATGCGGTTATGTTATTTGTTATTAACCTTATTTAGATCTGCTAAGAATTGTTCATTTGCAAAATCATCATCATCATCATCATCATCAAAAGTTTGATTAGAATCTAAACAATTAATATAAGGCACAGTAAGATAGTCAAAATCTTCGTTTATTTCATTAATAGGAAAAACGGCATTGAGAACCTCATCAATGGAGTTCTCGATTACATTTGATCAAGGATAGACCACAGAAGAGGAAATGGGGTAAACATTGGGGGTTAGGTGGGATTCCAACAGGTAGAACCGGCGCCGCATGCCAGTTGAGGAGAGGTGTATCAGTAGATTTAATCAAGTGGGATGGATCCATTGATGTATTGCTTGGGTGAACCATGCAGTGTGTCAACCCAGCATCTATAAGTTGAACATGTCCTCAGAGTTACTTTCCTTAGTCTCTTCGGTATCTTTGATGAGTGGTTGTACATGGCATTAGGAACTTTCGGCCCATGGGTATCTATCTTGGAAAACGATCTCCATTTTGGGTTTCGTCTTCTTGTGTGTATAATCATACCATGGTTCCGAAAAGCCGCAAAAGGGGAAGTCCTCGCCCTCTTTGATGACTCGTCCATTCAAGGAGTCACCTGAGATGGTTTGGAGGTAGTCTAATCTTCTCTTTGGTTGAGACCGGAGGATCATTCTGAGCTCTTGTTCTGATGGTTGATACCCCATAACACAAGGAGGGAAATCTTTCTTCAGTTCAATGGGCTCAAGTATCCCTTACTGTCTTTGTCCTATCCCCAGTCTGGGCATGAAGTGTATGCTTTTAAACATCTTAATTACATTGACGTTTCCATGGGGGTCGTATTTTTGACAAACCCTTTCTTTGAAATCATCCCCTGCTGGGAGTAGAGTGGCTCAAATTAAAATCCTGATAGGAGCATATCATTTGACCCGTGTTGTATCTTAAGGATTAGTTGCTGGTACTTGCACCCTCGGTATTATCATCGTCACCCAAAATGGTAATGACTCGTCCGTCGGCGAAGAACTTCAATTTCTGATGGAGTGAGGAAGACACACCTTTGATACTATGGAGCCAAGGTCGTCCGAGTAATAGGTTAAAACAAGCTGGAATGTCAATAACTTGGAATTCAACGATGGGGTTTATAGGGACAGCCCCTATTACAAGTTTTATAGATCCCATCACCCCCCGACGGGTATTATCATGGTCACATACAACAGCGAAAGTTGGAGCGAGATCACTTTCCTTCAGTCCTAAGCATTTGAAGGTTCTTAATGGGAAGACATTTAAGGCGGATCCATTATCGACAAGAGAGAGTGGTACGATTTTCCCCATAACTTTGACAGAGATATTAAGTGCATGGTTATGGTTTGGCCCAACTCTGGGGATTTCTTCTTCAAAAAAGGATAGCATTTGGGTAGAGGTTAAGTATCCGACCAAATTTACCACTTCTTCTAGTGTGGTAGAAGGAGGAACTATGGGTACAGTGAGGAACTTGATCAAATCATTTCTTTTCATCTGAGAAGACATGAAAATCCCCCATAGAGTGATGTTAGCTTGAGTTTTCTTCAGTTGATCGAGGATCTTGCTCTCCTCGAGGGTCATTTCTAGCATAGGAAGGTTTTCAACGCCCTTCCCCTTGTCATTGGATGGTAGTGAGATTGGGATCTAGTAATGCCTCCCTGATCTGGTCATGTGATTTACTGAAGAAGGGAAGAACATGAACCCTATTTCTTCATCAATCTCGTGTTGTTCTGCTACTTTGTTTATTTCTCCGAGGAGCTCCTCAAATGATATCATCCCACACATGTTGGCTAGTGGTCCAGTTTTCTCAAAAACTTGTTCTTCATTCGGATCTTCGAATTCTTCCCCCCATCCGGTGGAAACAATTCTATCTTTCCCTATAAAGTCAATGCATTCCACAACTTCAATGGCTTCTTCATACAGGTCTTCCCATTCTGTGGGGATATGTAAGGGTGAGGGGACCATGTGCCCTTGTAATTTCAGAGTATCAAGTAACTCGATCATACTGCAAATGTCATTGGTTTTCCTGAATAATTCTGCCATGATCTGGATGACATCATCCAAGCTGACTTCATCGGTTGGTACCACCCAACTGTCTGACTTTCGAGCCCATTTTCGTGCTTCCAAGAACAGCGTGCTGAACCTCTAGTAATCAATGATCATCTATGAGGGAAATTTCATCCCGAACTCTGGGAGTTGGTTTAACACTTCTGATAATTCCATACTTCCATTTCCAGAACGGGTACGGAAAATAATGCATGCTCTGGTAAGGAGTGACAGTGCTTGATCAGCGAGGCTAACAGGGTGTAGGAGGAAATATGGGCAAATTTAGAGAGGTTTGGGAGAGTGTATGGGTGTGATTTGAGTTGAGGGATCAAATTCTGGATTCATTTCTAGGAAGATAGCATTGGTATGATTTGGGAGTGGGTTGTGAGTAGTGTTTGGCTTAGGATTGGCTGGTGGGGCAATGGTACCTTGGTTAATTAGACCTTGGATTACGTTTCGAAGGCGAATAAATTGGTCGGTGGTATGACTAGCGGTTTGGTAAAAGGCACAATGGGCATTTGCCTTGAAGTTTCTCGGAAGTGGATTGGGAAATGGATGGGGGTCCAAGGGTTTGATGAGGTTTCGACTTAATAGGGCTTGATAAACTTTGGAGAGGGGAGCATGGAGCTCGGTGTATTATTTTTGGACTGGGACATGGTGGCTTTCTGGTGCCTACGAAGTAGTTGGTTAAGAGATGTTGATGGTTGAGACTGCAGGACATGCAAGTTTGTCATATTTTATGGGGGTGAATTGTCTGGACACTTTCTTTGGTTCAACCTCTGTTTTAGCAAGACCTTCCTCAATTTCTACTCCTGTTTCTTTGAGAGCTCGGAAGTGGGGATAGTATTGTCCTCCTATGGTTTCTCGAACATGGGGCATGAAGTTATTCTTCACTATGCAGACTTGTTCTTCCTCGGAACGACGATTGGTTATGGTAGCTCCTTTTTCCCTCCATCGGGCTATGAAGTTACTGGCCGATTCCCCAGAGTTCTGTTTGATTAGATCTAAATCATGGTGGGTGACCTCAAGCGCTTTGTTATATTTGTACTGTGACATGAATTCTCGGGCTACATCCTCCCAGCTACGGTTTCTGGACTCCTCAAGAGACAAAAACCATCGGAGGGCACTATCCTTCAAAGTTTCCTGAAATAATTGGGCCATCACTTCTTCTGAAGACCCTATGAGAGTCATGGAATGATGATAACTGCAAAGATGAACAATCGATGGTCCACTTCCTCCGAATTTATTGATATTCGACATCTTAAACTTCTAGGGTAACCTTGCCTTAGGATAAGGGGACATCTGGGTGTAGTCCATATAATTTCCAAAGATTATGACTTGGTCGAACTTCTTAGTTAGCATATTGAGATATTTTTTGACCTTGTTTAACTCTTCCTCTTTCGGTTCAACGATCATAGGCAAGTTAGCCCCAGGCTGCGCAAGGTTTGGCATAGAAAGCTAGGCAGGCAATGACCCATTAACAAGAGGGACACGAGGAGCATACTGATATTCTTTGGGAACCCAGATAGGCTCGGGTGGACCCATAGTGCTAGGGAATAGGGCTTCGGGCTCTTAAGGAATAGGAACCTGGTTTCGTTGCATCTCTCGGACCTCAGTCTGAAGGTTGTCAATCATGGAATCGAGCTGAGGTAAAATTGCCGTCAGATCTGGATGGGCAACTGGTGCTTGATCTGTGTTATCCATGGAAAGCAAATGGATATCGGACTCGAAAGAGGTAGCAGGGGAACGGACGGAACTCCGGGTTGATTTAACTGAAGATAGAAGCCAATAAGGAGCCAAGCCAAGGACGCGCGATCGACCTGAGAGGGCGTAAAATGGGATTTATTTTTGACAAAAAAGGATGAAAATATTTTTGACATTTTTTTCTTTTGAGATTAAAAGATAAAATATTTTTGGATTTTTGGTAAAGAAAGGAGAAAATTTTTTGGATTTTTGATAAAGAAAGGAGAAATGTTTTTTTTGGAAGACGAGTCTCACCATGATTATTATAATTATTATGTTCTCACTTGTATTAAGTTCTCCTAAAAGAAAAATGAAATGTCGGACGGGACCTGAGCCTGGAAAAGTTGGATTTGTAACATATGCAAAGCTATGGTTGGACATATAACCAGGCTCACGGGTAGGGTCCCATTTTAAAAATGCAGGATAATTTAGGCGGCAGTCCAACCCAAAATTTTGGCAGAGTTTCGGGTTGAAACCGACAATCTAATATGTGTATCCTAGGCTTGACACCTATATGTGGATATAAAGCTTGGTTGGGTGAATTGGAAAGGGTTCCCCTCTTTGGCGTGGCTTCCACGATATACATCTTGCTTTTTAGGGCAATTGATACGTGTGGACAAGCCATTTGATATACCTGAGTGTACGTGAATTGCCTCACTATATGCCTCGTAGGGATGGTATATGTGAGAGAGAATTTGATATACTCGGCATACGTGAACAAGTTCCCTGCGATATACTTCCCGTCATGACTTCGGTCAAGCGGCACAATGCGGGGGAACCGTTCGATATACATCGAAGGTAATTGGCCAATGGAAGGTGAGAGTCATATCACTTAGGCTAACTGCGCCCTACCGGACCAGCGCCCATCACAAAGTGACTCTCCAGTTACTGGACAAAATTTGGTCAATCACAATGATCTTTGGTGATATCATGTGAATCATGCATGATCCTCTTATTAGTATCTTATGATGAGAGTATCTTTCTTGATCATGCCCAACAGGGAGCAAAGTATGAGTACCAATGGTATACCAAGTATGAGTTATGCGTGCAACATGAGGATATATGTGATCCTAGGTGCACGTGGTGTGAAGTGTACATGGAGAATTTTCTGCAAGCGTGTCAATAGAAGCATAAGCATGAGGTACACGTGAATAGTAATAAGGGAAAGTGCAAAATAGGGGAAAATATAAACAAATATGACACCAATGTAAATAGCGTCTAGCCCTTAAAATGAAGAATACCCAGCGAAGTCGTCATTGTGGCCATCCCTGGATATATCCCCTCGCGGCGGGAGAGGATCCCCTTTAGGTCCTGCGCGTCCATCTCGGGAGCGCTTCAACTGGCGTTGTTGATGAGGTAAAAAATGTAGAGAGATAGAGTCACCAGTCTATTTTACTCCAAACAGACAAAAGAAAAAAGGGAGCCATCTCGAAGGACAGCATCCAAAGACATACTGATACATACGAAACCAAAATGATTCAAAAAGGGTCCGGAGGCTAAGTTACGAAATGGGAAGGTGTTAGGCACCCATCTCTCCCTTACGGTCTTTCATGGGTTGTTGATATTTTCCTTTATTTCCCCGTGATATGTGTGCATGTGTATACGTAGTGGAGATAGGAATCATCGACTTGTATCATGTAAGAGATAAAGCGAGTCATCCATAGGAATGTTCCTAAAAGTAATATTAGAAAATAGGATTTATGCGATTATCCTAGGGTCGATCATTATAAGGGAATGATAACGCATGTGGAATAATACTCCATTAAGAATATATATATATATATATATATATATATATATATATATATATATATATATATATATATATATATATATATATATATATATATATATATACATACATAGAATTTAAGAGAGTTAAGTTTAAAGAATATAGAAAAATAGGAAAAGAGTAGAAAAAGGACTCGAGTCTCGGGTTTTACCCCGAGACGCCTACATAGCCTATAGAGGCATCAAAGTCCACTTTGTTCGTATGCAAAACGAGGGGTGGGATTTATCCTATAAATCCAACCGGGAACTTCTCTTATTTGTGTGTGTGTGTGTGTGTGTAAGAAAGTGTTTTAGTTGTGAGAAAAGTGTGAGAATTCCCGTTTGGAATTTATGAGCAAATCCTATTTTTCTTATTTTTTTGGTTTTATTTATATGAAAATAAGAGATGTGCAATAATACTAGATAAAAAGTATAATAGGATATGTGAGATAAGAGAGTAAAAGTACTAAGTAACAAAGAAAATTAATGCGAATTTAGGGGAATTTAAAGAGAGTTGAGAAAGTTGGATCTTCTTGAAGATCTTGAGCTTGATCTTGGATGTTGGGGAGCAGCCCTTGCACTTGGGTAATGATGGAGGGTACTTAATTCACCAAGTTTGATGAAGAAAGTGATGAAAGGTGAAGGTTGGAAAGGGATTTGGATATGGAAATCACGCTGACTTCGAGAGGGGTTTTCTGAGCTTGCTGAGAGTGATGGATCTCTGATTTTCCTCCTTTTTGGAATGAGGTTAGGCCCTCCTTTTTATAGGCTCAGGGCATTGCCGATGGGCATAGACCTGTTCCTTCCAATCGGCAGGTGTGTTTAGGCACACTGCCGATAGGTAGGGCTTGGAACCTGCTGTTTGGCAGTGTCTTTCAGGTTCCTTCCAAAAATCGTTCATAGAGTGTGAACCATTGATACGAATCGCACACGAGGTGAACCGTTGGAAATGTATTTCAGAGACCTTCGAAATTCCTTTAGACTGCTCCCGAGTTCAAGAGTTGACTTTAGGTTAAATGTGGCTCGAAAGTGCTCATCGGTCCTTTTAATGAGGAAACTTCAGACGCAAACGGATCGTTCGTCTGCATGGTAAGTCAAAATTGTGCATGGGGTAGATTGTTAGAAAGGTTAGGATATGTACTTCGACATTCCAAAGAGTTTGACCTGGTTCGGGGAGTTGACTTTGATTAAACGGGGCCTGAAAGCATTTGATGACCTTTCGGAGTAAAACGGATCGTTCATCCGTACCGTAAGTCAGAATTGCACATGGGGTGGACCATTGGAAAGGGGTTTTAGTGCCCTTTGAAGATTCATTCAGTCTCGGTTGAGCTAAAGAGTTAACTTTGGTCAAACGGAGCCTGGGAGCGTGCGGTGACCTCCTAATCAAATTTCAGGGGAAAATGGGTCCTTCGTCGGCATGGTTAGTCGGAATCGCGCACGGGATGGACCGTTGGAAAGGGGTTTTAGTGCCCTTTGAAGATTCTTTTAGTCTCTTTCGAGTTGAAGAGTTTGAATTTTGGTCAAACGGAGCCTGGAAGCTCCCGATGGCCTTTAGGTCAGTACCCGGGGTATGACTTGGGTTTGCAATGATGAAGGGAGGTGCTAGGGACCTAAGGATAGGTTAGGGGGGTATTAGAATGGGGTGTCTATAACTCCTACCCCCTTTTCCTAAAATACCCTCATTACTTTACAACCCACATGATCCATTTTTGTCCATTCCTAAATTAACCTTATTCCTTTTACCTAGAATACCCCTCTCACACCTCTTCCCACATGCACTTATGTGCATTACCAAATTTACCCCTAGCCTCTTTGACTTATATATTGAAGAGTTAGTGTCATTTTACATGAGATCTCCATTTGTCTCAAGAGATAAGTTCTACTATATCACTCTATATTGAAATATATGCTAAAAATGCACATAAGTGAAAGAGGATTGATACCCTTACTTAACCTATGCATATTTTTAGGTTCAAGGGAATTTTTATTGGAAAATCTTTAGTTAAATGATAACACTTATGCACATTTTTCCCATCAAAATCCTTTCGGAGAAGTTTGAAAATGGGTTTGCAAATAGAGGTAAGTTAGCTGATGAACTAACTGATGTACTGTAGTTTACCCAAGAATCCTCAGACTTCCTTCTATATTCGTGGGGGTGGCATATTAAGTATGTATTTTAGTCTGACAGGGTCTGCTTCGATTTCCTTCTCAATAACCATGAATCCAAAGAGTTCCCATTTTGTGATGCCGAAAACATAATTCTATAGATTTAGTTACATCTGGTATTGCCGTAGTTTCTCGAAGAACTTTTGGAGGGCATGAATATGACCTTCCTAAGTCTTAGACTTAATGATCATGTAGTCAACATAGACTTTGACCTCTTCATGAGTAAGGTCATGCAAGATGGTTGTGGCAGTCCTTTGGTAGGTAGCCCCGATATTTTTGAGTCCGAATTGCATGACGGTATGACAAAAAGTTCCCCTAGGGGTTATAAAGGAAATTTTCTCCTGATGGGTAGGTGCATCTTGATTTGGTTATATTTGACGAATCCATCAACAAATTACTTAAGGGCGTGGTTAGATGTATTTTCCACAATCATTTCGATATTGGGTAGTGGGTAATCGTCTTTTGGGAATGTTTTATTCAAATCCCAGTAGTCGATGCACATGCGTACGTTTGCTTCTGACTTCGATATGAGTATGATATTAGCGAACCATGTTGGGTATTCGACTACATGAATGAAACACACATTCAACTGTTTAATAACTTTCTTTTTGACTTTGAGTGACCAGTCGGTGCGAAGTTTCCTTAAATTCTGTTTGGCCGACTTCCATTCTGGGAATATTGGAATATCATGATGAGATATTTTTGGGTCAATGCCGAGCATGCCATCGTAGGACCATGCGAAGATATCCACGAATTCTTTCAGTAGTTCTTTAAATTGTTCACACTCATGCTCACGAAGGGTGGAATCTATCCTAATTTTGCACCGATGGTTACTAGAATCGAGATTAATAATAATAGTCTCATCATCCTTAATTTGAATGAGATTATGTTATTTGTTATTTTATTTATTAAAAGTTAGTAAATAATTTTTTATTTGCAAAATCATCACCATCAAAGGTTTGATTAGAATCGACTGTTGTATTGTAGTTTACCCAGGAATTCTCAAACTTCCTTCTCTGTTCGTGGTGGTGGTATCTCAAGTATGGCTTTCATCTTGGAAGGGTTGGATATGATTACCTTCTCATTGACCATGAATTCCAGGAGTTATCCTTTCGTGATGCTGAAAACACATTTATTTGGATTTAGCCTCATCTGGTATTATCGCAGTCGTTCAAAGAACTTTCAAAGGGAGGAATGACCTTCCTGAGTCTTAGACTTAATGATCATGGCATCCACATTGACTTCGATCTCCTTATGAATAAGGTTGTTTCGGATGGTTTTCCCAGCCCTTTGGTAGGTAGTACCAGCATTCTTGAGTACGAATATAATGACAATATAGTAAAAGGTTCCCCATGGGGCAATAAAGGTGATTTTCTCCTAATGGTTAGGGTGCATCTTAATCTAGTTATATTTGGCAAATCCATCTATAAATAACTTGAGGGTGTGGCTGGCTATGTTGTCTATGATCATGTCGATGTTGGGCAATGGGTAATCATCTTTTGGGGATGATTTTTTCAAATCTTAGTAGTCAACGTACATGCGTACTTTCCTCCCAACTTTGATAAGGGGATGATATTAGTGAGCCATGTAGGATATTCGACTACGCGGATGAAGCCCACATTCAACTGTTTGACCACTTCCTCTTTGACTTTGAGCAACCGTTGGGTGCGAATTTTCCTTAGCTTCTATTTGATCGATTTGGAAATATTGGGTGGACCCTATCCTAATCTCACACTGATGGTTACTAGAATACGGATTAATAACAACAGTTTCATCATCATTGATTTGAACGCGCTTATGTAATTTGTAACTCTCCTTATTATGATTAGTTAAGAATTGTTCATTTGTAAAATCATCATCATAAAAGGTTTGATTAGAATCAAGAGAATTAATGTAAGGCACATCAAGATAACCTGAATCTTCGTTTATTTCATTTTTAGGGAAAATAACATTAAGAACCTCATAAAAAAGGTCTCAATTACACTAATATTAGAAAAAGGAACAACAACATCAGATGAAGAGACTTAGATAGGGTGAATAGTTGAGTCAGATTGAATCTGCGAAGGTTGGACTGGCACAATATTCCATCTTAGGAAATCCATGTTAGCAGTTTTAATTTGAGTGGATGGGCCAACGGCACAACATCTGAGTGGATCGTGCAAAGATTCAGGCCCATTGTCTACAGGTCGAATGAGTTCTTAAAATCACTTTACTCATAGTCTTTGGTAACTGTCACAATTTTCTTGATAAGCGATTGCAGTTCATGCTTGCAGTCTTTGGCCCAAGAGCTACTATCTTGAAAGAATTATTCTAACCCCAATTTCATCTTCTTATCGACATAGTCATACCACGTTTCAGGGAAGCCATAGAAAGGGAAGTCTTCACCCTCCTTAGTAAATCTTCTGTTCAAAGAGTCTCTCAAAACTGTCTTTTCATCTTCTAAGACTCTTTTTGGTCTTGGTCATTGGAGGACTTTGAGTTCCTCCGGTGAAGGCTGGTAACCCAGGACATATTGGGGAAAATCCTCGTTCAAAACTATAGGTTTAAAGATCCTTTATTGGTGCCGCTTTATCCCTATTTCGGGTATGAAGTGCATGCTCTTGAGCATCTGAATCACATTGATGTTTCCATGAGGGTTGTGTTTCGAATATACTCGGTCTTTGAAATTATCTCTTGCTGGAAGGGGAAATGCACCAACTTTGAAGTCAGAGCATGTCATTCGTCCCATGCCGGATTTCCAAAATTAAATTCCTAGTATTGGCCTTATCTGTACTGTCATCATCCCCCAAAATGGTGATAACCTAATCTTTGGTGAAAAACTTCAGTTTTTGATGAAGAGAAGAAGATACCCATAGGATGCTGTGGAGCCATGGACGACTAAGGAGTAGATTAAAACATGCAGGTATGTCAATGACTTGGAACTCCGTGGCATGATTGATAAGGCCAACACCTATTGTGAGTTTTATGGACCTCATTAATTCTCTCTATGGGTATTGTAATAAGCATGCACGGTGGCAAAAGTGGGAGTAAGATAATTGACTTTCAATCTCAAATAATTGAAGGTTCAGTGAGGACAAACATTGTGAGAAGATTCATTGTCAACCAGTGAAGGTGGGACTATATTTCTCAAGACTTCAATGGTGATTTTGAGGGAATAATTGTGATAAGGGACAAACTTTGGCATCTCCCCTTTGGAAAAAGAGAGGAGTCTGTAAGAGGTCAAGGATGCAACCATGTTTACGACTTCTTTGGGAGTAGTGGAAGGAGGGACTATGTGGCCGGTGAGTAGTTTTATTAAGGCATTATGGTGAAACTGAGAGGACATGAAAAGCCTGCCATAAGGTGATGTTGGCTTGGGTCTTCTTGAGCTAGTCAAGGACTTTTCTCTCTGGCATGGGAAGTTCTTTGGCAACTCTCTTTCTTTTATATGTTCGGTTCCATGGGGAATCGAATATTTGTAATGTCTCCCAGACCCGATCATGTGATTTATTGAGGCGGGAAAGAATAAGAACACCGTGTCTTCATCTACCTCAGGATGAAGAGATAATTTATTGATTTCTCCCAATAAATCTTTTAATGATATAATTTCACTTAGGATGAATACCAGATTCTCTTCTTTCCTACTGGGTTCATCATCTGAAATGTAAAAATCATCCCTTATCCATTGGAAACTAAGTCCTCTTGCCAAGAGAAACTAATACACTAAATTACCTCGATGACTTCATCATATAAATCTTCCCACTTAGCGGGGAGGTGTATGAGTGAAGGGATCAACCATCCCTAAAGCTTCATGGTGGTGAGTAACTCATAAATGCTACACATTTCACTTGTTTCTAAAAATACATCGGCCATTATTTGTACCGCATAATCTAGATTGACTTCTTTAACATGTACCACCCATTCATCTAATTCTTGAGCCCACTTTCGGGCTTCCATAAACAAATAACTGAATTTACGATAATCAATAATCATCTTAGCAGGCAATTTCAGCCCATACTCTAAGAATTGGTTCAACAAAACTGGTAACTCCATGTTTTTTCCATTCATATCAGGTGTGAACAATAATACAGGCCCTTGCAAGAAGTGACAAAGATTGATCGATGAAGCAGGTAGGGTGAAGGAAAAAATATGGGAAAACTTTGAGTGGCTTGATTGAGATTATAGGGACGATCGATGCTTTGCTAGGCACGATTTGAGTAGATGGGTTAAATTCTGGGTCACTTTCTAGGAAGATGGCGTTTGTATGTGTTAGAAGTGGGTTATGAGTGGTATTGGGTTTAGGATCAACAGGTGGGGTGATGTTACCCCTTTCAATTAGGCCTTGGATCATATTTCTAAGATGGAAGCATTGGTCGGTAGTATGGCTAACATATTAGTGGAAATCACAATGGGCATCGAGCTTGAAGTTTTTAGGAAGTGGATTTGGTAATGGACAGGAGTCCAAGGGTTTGATGAGATTTCAACTTAGCAGGGCCGGGTAGACTTTGGCTAGAGGAGCATAGAGCTCGGTGTACTCTTTCTTAGTATGATTAGGGCGTGTTTATGATGTCCAAGAGGTAGTAGGTTAGGAAATGTTATTGATAGTTGAGATTTGGGGAGTGAATTTTCAGGTAACATTCTTTGCCTCAGATTCCACTTTGGTAATGACTTCCTTAATTTCTACACCAACCACTTGAATATCTCGGCAGTGTGGGTAATACTATCCTTCCATAGACACTCAAATATTAGCAACTTTCCCTCTCCACCTTCTTATGAAGTTACTGACTATTTTTCCTAAGGTTTTGCATAATAAGATCTAGATCTCAGAAAATAATCTTTACCTCCTCATTGCACTTGTACTGATACATGAATTCTCGAGTGACATCCTCCCAACTAAGAATTTTGGATTCTTTAAGGGACAAAAACCATTAGAGGGAACCTTTTTTTCTACATTTGCTGATACATTTGGGCCATTATCTCTTCGGAGGGGCCATGGAGGGTCATGGCTCGGTGATAGCTTCGAAAGTGAACAACTGGGGGTCCATTTCCCCCAAAATTCGCGATGTCAGGCATTTTTAAACTTCTCTAGAAGCCTAGTTTTGGGACATGGAGACATATGGGTGTAGTCCATGTAGTTCCCATATATCTTGACTTGGTCAAAGTTCTTTGGGAGTAGTTTGAGGCCTTGCTTAACCTTATTTAGTTCCTCCTCCTTGGGATCCATGGGTATTAGTAGGTTGACCCCTTGTTAGGCAAGGTTTGGAATAGGTAGTTGAGCTGCTTGAAGCCTGTTGGTAGGTGGGTCACAAGGAGCATGCTGATACTCTTTTGGGACCCAAATAGGCTCATAATAGGCTGGACCCATAGCACGAGGAAAGAGAACCTCGGGTTCTTAGAGAATCTAGTCCCGATGATGCTGCATTTCATGGACCGTAATTTGAAGGTTGTCAATCTTGGCACTGAGCTAGGTTAAGACGATCATCAGATCGGACTGCACATTTGGTGCTTGGTGAGTGTTCTCCATGAAGAGCTTATGAAGGTAATGAAATACCTCGTATTTTTAATGATTTTAAATTACAGGATTAATTGACTTAAATGGGAAATTTACTTATAATTAATTCAGATCTATTTAAATAATTACTAGCATGATGGGAGTTAGTACTTATTGATATAAGTTATATTGAATATTACTTAGTGAGTAAAGTGATATATGATCATGAAAATATCAATGCCGTCGTGAATGAAAAATATGACAATTATGGAATTTAAGTCAGGATGCACGTGTGAGTCGTGTCGGGACTTAATTAGTAAGATAAGAAGTAAAATAATTATATGTCATCCAAATGGTTATTTCAAGTGTGCCAACATGTCCGTAAGGGTCAAAATAGTAAGAAAAGTCTACTCAGGGGTTTAGTTTGGATTTCGGGATAGTTTTGGGAAAAATCGACACCCGGAGGGGTATTTTTTTCTTTTGAAAATTTAGGCAAATTAATGGACGGAAATTGGGAGGATTATATCTTCACGTACATGGGAGAAGTTAGATTTTATCAGTAGAGAAAAATATAGAGTCCAAGAGGAAGAAGAAGTGATTTCTAGGAGCTCCAAGACCAAAACCAACCATCCTTCACCAAAAATACAATCAACGTGTAGATCGGGAAGAGAGGAATGCATCTGTACCACTCTCATTAAACAATTCAAACCTTTCCAACTAGGCAAGTGGTTATCTTGCTTTAAATTAGTACATATATTACACATGCTAGTGTAGAATTGATGATATACACCTATTATGATGAAATTTGGATTGTAATTGAATTGTTAATCAAGTTTTGGGTAGAAAATTGATGGTAGATGAAATACTATATGTAGAGGCCATGAATATGGGATGTTACATGGAGGAAAATGATTTTTAATTTTAGGTTTTAAGTGGATAAAATTATTAATGATGTAAAACTAGGGTTTTTGTCATTTGATTGAATTCCTTCACCTATGTATATGATTTAATGAGGTTTGGTGGTTAAAAGATGTTAGGGAACATCTATATGTATGTAAAATGGCTTTAGGACTGTTATTTATGAGTTGGGTGAAGTTTGATGTGAATTGGGTAAAGTATTTCCCTTTTGTCATTCAGACTGAGATGAGGCAAAAACTACTGGACCTCACTCAGTAGGGAAAGACTGTAGCCGAGTATGTGGAGGAGTTTACTAGATTGGTAAACTTGGTACCGACTGAGGTGCCTACTGAAGAGAAAAAAATTCAGATGTTCATGGATGGTCTGACTTGGAGGATTCGATAGTATCTTCTGGGTAACCTCTCTTTACCGTCTTATATTGATGTACTTAATGATGCTTTAATCCACTGTTAGGATCACTGTTTCCATGTAAAAGGGAACAAGACGATAGGTGACTCCAACCAGCAGGGTAAGACAGGTGGAGGTAGTGTCAGTGGGGCACAAGTAGCTCAGAGTCAGTAGAGGCAGAGTGAGAAGATTTCCCATTAGGGGATCCTGCTAAGAGATTCAGATCTGGGGGTTTTTGTCAGGGACAGGGAGGTTTTGAACATGGCCACCAAGTTTAATATGTCCATTAAGGTCAGCAGGGACAACAGGGCCACCCGAGCCAACAACAGTTGAAAAGCCCCGGATTTTTAATAATGTCAAATTAAAATAATAATTTCCTTTTAAATAAATGCGGAAGCGTATAATAAGAGATGATTCAACAAATAAACAAGGCAGAGTTTTAATATCTTAAGAAACAAATTAAAACATAATTCAAGTCCTAGAATTTGCCTAAGTCATCATTAACAATTATTCAAAGTTAGGCGAAACCAATTTTAGCAAAAGACTTGAATAAACCAAATTTACCCAATATTTAATTTAAGTCCCAAATTAAATGAGTGTGATAATTAAACCAAATTTTATCTTGAATTAATCCTAAAGCATGCGTTCTAATTTTGTCCAAGATAAAAATAAACAATGTCACACTACACCGCGATGTACGAGGAAAAACCCACTAACGGGAAAAAACCTCGGGACGGCCCTAGCCTCAAATCCACTAAAAACGGTATTACAAAATACAAGACAAAAGACTTACTTCCTAAACTCGAACCCTCTCAAGCCGTGATGCTCCTTCTTGTATCAACCTCCAATTAGCGGATAACCAACGGAGCTCCACCGTGGTCTCGGAATTCACCGATGGGACTTTATATGGTCACCGTCACCCAAGCATGGAGCCTTTCTCCTTGTGGGTAGAATCTCAACAAAGGTCTTCTTTGTGATGGGGTATAGAAGCAAACCCGAAACGTCTCTTGAATTCGGTAGAGAAAACCGGTGCCAAAAACTCCAAGCAATTGATGTAAATATAGAAACTTGGATAAACAATTATTGGGTGTAAACTAGAGTGTGTATGAATTTTTCATTAAAAATTGACACTCAAAACTTGAACATTTTCCTAAAGTAATTTTGCTCTCAAACTCTCTTTTGGAGATAAACAAATGTTGGAAAAGTTGTCTTGGAAAATGTGTTTCCCGCACATAATATTGTATGAAAAAAGTTGGTTGAAAACCAAGTGGAGGAGTGGGGAAAAACTGCAAAAAACTTCCAAATAACTGTTCCCGCTGGAAGTTCGTTCAAACGAATGTGATTCTCGTTCGAACGAGACTTCTAACGAGTGACCAGCCTGGGCTCGTTAGAAGTTCGTTAGATACCTCGTTAGAACGAACATTCGTTCGAACGACATATCGAACGACATATCGAACGACATATCGAACGACTGTCCAGTTAGGGTCGTTGGCAAAACTCGTTCGAACGAACCTGGTTCGAACGACAAAACTCGTTCGAACGAAACAGGTTCGAACGACAAAACTCGTTCGAACGAAATCTGGTTCGAACGAAAAAACTCGTTCGAACGACATTTCAAACGAACAACCAGAAAGATTGAAAAATTCGATTTTGGCCCAGAAACTTTTATATACTTATATTAAAGTTCTTAATTGATTCTTTCTGAAAATAAAATGCAGTTTTTATTTCACCTAACACCCAATACAAATTGTTCCAAGCTCCTATATACATATAATTACATTCATACCTTGGGAGCATGGAACCTTAGTTGCTGACGTAGAAACGAGGCACGCAAACCGGCATTTTGATGAAGCTTTAAATTCTTTGCCGCTACGTCTTCAACATACACTTCATAGGCTTGTGAATATTACAAATAAATACTATCCTATGAATAAATGTTTTTGTCCGGAATTGAGCCAAAACTATATATGGACTCAATTGGAAATTTGTGTCCTTACAAATCTCCCCCTTTGGCTATTCCGGGACAAAAACCAAACAAAAATCCTAAAGGGCCGTCAAGCTCTACTAGACTCAAAACATAACCCGCCCAATCTTGACTCAACCCAAGGATCAAAACTCTTTGCCATAGAAAGATGCCGCTTTAGAATAATTCCTGCACACTTAAGCAAACTCATCAAACGCATAGGGAATATCAAAATATTAAATGCAATTAATTAATTACTCCCCCTAAATTAATTCTTCTCCCTTTTAAATACATGACCTACTTAGAAAGACGTCTCCCCCTAAGATAAATCTCCCTCAAATGAAGATACGATAATAATAGGATTAGATACCATTTCTCCCCCTATCATCATTCTCCCCCTTTTTGTTCGGGAATAGGCAAAGGATAAAGAACTAATAAACAGCAGGTGAAAGCTTAAAGTGATAAGACATGAAAGCATATGGGCAATTAAAGCAAGGCAAAGACAAACAAATATCATATATATATATACTATAAATATACCAATAAGTACGTGCATATATAGATAGATATAAACACACACATGACACAAAATACAATAAGTTTTACACACTCGTATGGTAAAAATGTGTCATATGGAAACGGAAGTGTAGGGGTGTGAACTAACAACAATTAAATTTAGACCCAAACACTTAAGAAACGTTCACGGAGTTCTCATTTGATTGCAAACTTCATCACAGTTAAATATAACCTCATGTGACAATATAAAGATTGAACTCAATGAACAAACATACACAATGCATACAAGCCTAGCATGATGATGATTCTACAAACCAAATAGAGTCATGACATTAAAGACAACTAGGATAAACGGACATTGTGCAAACCGTTGATATACCATCCAATTCTCCCTCAATGAGCATATATATTCTTTTGTTTTTGAATGAATATATCATACAAACATAGGCCTTGGCAATTGTTTTTTGTTTAATGCCAAATATTCTGTTTTTAGGCCTTTCGATCACGTATTTCTTTTAGATCCAATCAACGGTGGCTTACTATCGCAAAGGATTTAATTCATCCTTTCGGAGCCCTTTCCCGTGCATATATTAATTTATCATGTTTTCATTTTTCACACAAATCTCACATGCAACGGATTTTGACATGCACTAGTCCTCCTAGGTCATATATATGTAGATGACTAGATTGATAGGAGAACACCTCAAAAAGCTCAAATATAACACGTGACATTAAGATTTCAAAAGAGCTCGTGCATGTGTGAATAGAGGCATATAGAAATAGAATCCATTTAAACAATACAAAATCCAACTACTCCATATAAAACATGGTAAAGAACATTTTAAGGATTGAAAATCTAAACCAAAAGTTCTAGCCACATGGAAGCGTAAACGATAGGATTCAAACACAAATATATGCCACATAAAGTGTGTCAAACAAAAATACACACAAAACAAAATCTTTTTGAGTTTTTAACATTTTAATCAAAAATAAATATTTACTCAAAAGGACAAACAAAAATCATTTGTATTTTTCATTAAGCTTAAATGAAATAAATAAAACACAAATGATAAACAAAAATCTTTTTATATTATGCAGTCGATTCAAACACAAAATATAATACAAAAAGATAAACAAGTCATAATTTCTAGCATGTGATATGAAATAAGGCAATGACTAGAAAATGACTAAACAAGCATACATTTAGCATATGAATATGACATGAAGTACAAACGCTAAAGTATGCAAACACTAACACATTTATCCTTTAGATTTAGCAAGAGAGGAAGCATGTGAAAGTAAATGAGAATCAAAATCCCTATTTTGTAAGGCAACCAAGTCGGATTTCCTAACCCAAATTAATGAAGAATTACTATCTTGGGGTGTAGGAACGTTAGCTATCGTGGTTACTTTACTATGGGATTTTCTAGGAATTCGTTTAAGATCTAAACAAAATTGCCTAAGATGACCTTTTTGACCAAAATGTGTACAAGTAAGAACATGTCGAAAAGATTTATCTAAGGAGTGATCATTAAATGCATTCCTAGAAGATTCTCCTAAAACATTGGTTTTGACTTTAGGGTTAAAATCATTACAAGAATTGAAGCCTAAACCAAAAGTGTCATTTTTAATTTGGACCGTTCCTAACATTTTATCTAGTTTTTCCGAACGACACTCCAAATCAAATTTGACATTACTAGAATCTTTTAATTTATTTTCCAATTCAACAATGTTAGATTCTAGTAAAACATTTCCCTCTTCAAAAACAAGAAGCTCCTTTTTCAAGGATTCCATTAAACCCCCAAGGCTATCTCTTTCGCCTTCTACATATTCAAGCTTCTCTTGAAGAGTCCTCACATGTGTCCTAAGGTCTTCTATTAAGGCACTATCATCAACGACCTTGACACTCTTTCTTAAACAAGCTTCTAACTTCAAATTAGTCCTTTTCAAATTAATAGATTCTTTATATAATTCATGAAAAGCATTTTGAAGTTCACTCACATCAACCTCTTCTTCATTTTCACTCTCACTTTCTTCTTCACTCTCACTATCATCAAAAATAAGAGAATCATGTACAATGACCTTGGAAGTGGCATGTGCTATAATTTCATCATTCGATGAGTTCTCATTATCACTCATATGTCTAGCCATAAAAGCCACAAAATTTTTCTTAGTGGGGGATTCGGGCTTCTCTTCCTTATCACTATCACTAAGGGTCGCATTATATGAAATGGGTCGTTTACCCTCTTTCCTTAGTTTAGTGGGGCACTCATAAGCCCTATGGCCATAACCTTCACAACCAAAACATTTATTAGACTCGTCCCTATCAACATTTTCATTACTTGGTTTAGGGATCTTATCGGTTTTAGAAATCTTCTCGTTTTTATCATGTTTAGAAGTATCAAATTTCTTAAAATCATTTTTAACTTTATCTTTGTTAAATTTAAGAAATTTTCTAAATTTACGAGCAAACAAAGCCATATCTTCCGAGTCACTATCACTATCGCTCTCTACTACTTGTTTGACCTCTTTTCGGGCTTTTAAAGCAACGCCCTTTTCAATTTTCTTTTCAGTTTTAGAGGGAAACATATCTAGTTCATAGGTTTGTAAATCACCTACAAGCTCTTCTAATTTCGTAGAGGCTAAAGTATTTAAAACGGTCACTTTAGGAATAAATCTATCGGGTAGGGACCTTAAAATTTTCTTTACAACACGGTCGTCAGGTATTTTCTCTCCCAAGTTAAAGGATGAATTAACAATATCAGAAAGTCTAGCATAAAATTTATCAAAAGTTTCTTTTTCATCCATTTTGATAGTTTCAAATTGAGTGGTGAGGTTTTGGAGTTTTGAAGCTTTAACGACACTAGTCCCTTCATGAGTTAATTGTAAAATGTCCCAAGCTTCTTTAGCGGTTTCACACGTCATAATACGTCGGAATTCATCCGGTGCGACGGCGCTAAACAAGGCATTTAAACCACGGGAATTAAAATTAGCAAGTTTAAACTCATTTTCAGTCCATCTATCGATGGGTTTGGGAACACGTTCATTTTCAGTTAGATGAGTTGGTGGGGAGTACCCGGTAACAACAGACATCCAAACACGTTCATCGATAAATTTAAGTGCCGATTTCATTCGCGCTTTCCAATACGCGTAGTTAGAACCATCAAAAATAGGAAATTTTGAAAATGGGGAAAAATCCATTTTAGCCAAAAATTAAAGAATCTTAACGAAATAAATTATCGTTTTTGGCTCTGATACCAATTTGAAAAGCCCCGGATTTTTAATAATGTCAAATTAAAATAATAATTTCCTTTTAAATAAATGCGGAAGCGTATAATAAGAGATGATTCAACAAATAAACAAGGCAGAGTTTTAATATCTTAAGAAACAAATTAAAACATAATTCAAGTCCTAGAATTTGCCTAAGTCATCATTAACAATTATTCAAAGTTAGGCGAAACCAATTTTAGCAAAAGACTTGAATAAACCAAATTTACCCAATATTTAATTTAAGTCCCAAATTAAATGAGTGTGATAATTAAACCAAATTTTATCTTGAATTAATCCTAAAGCATGCGTTCTAATTTTGTCCAAGATAAAAATAAACAATGTCACACTACACCGCGATGTACGAGGAAAAACCCACTAACGGGAAAAAACCTCGGGACGACCCTAGCCTCAAATCCACTAAAAACGGTATTGCAAAATACAAGACAAAAGACTTACTTCCTAAACTCGAACCCTCTCAAGCCGTGATGCTCCTTCTTGTATCAACCTCCAATTAGCGGATAACCAACGGAGCTCCACCGTGGTCTCGGAATTCACCGATGGGACTTTATATGGTCACCGTCACCCAAGCATGGAGCCTTTCTCCTTGTGGGTAGAATCTCAACAAAGGTCTTCTTTGTGATGGGGTATAGAAGCAAACCCGAAACGTCTCTTGAATTCGGTAGAGAAAACCGGTGCCAAAAACTCCAAGCAATTGATGTAAATATAGAAACTTGGATAAACAATTATTGGGTGTAAACTAGAGTGTGTATGAATTTTTCATTAAAAATTGACACTCAAAACTTGAACATTTTCCTAAAGTAATTTTGCTCTCAAACTCTCTTTTGGAGATAAACAAATGTTGGAAAAGTTGTCTTGGAAAATGTGTTTCCCGCACATAATATTGTATGAAAAAAGTTGGTTGAAAACCAAGTGGAGGAGTGGGGAAAAACTGCAAAAAACTGCCAAATAACTGTTCCCGCTGGAAGTTCGTTCGAACGAATGTGATTCTCGTTCGAACGAGACTTCTAACGAGTGACCAGCCTGGGCTCGTTAGAAGTTCGTTAGATACCTCGTTAGAACGAACATTCGTTCGAACGACATATCGAACGACTGTCCAGTTAGGGTCGTTGGCAAAACTCGTTCGAACGAACCTGGTTCGAACGACAAAACTCGTTCGAACGAAATAGGTTTGAACGACAAAACTCGTTCGAACGAAATCTGGTTCGAACGAAAAAACTCGTTCGAACGACATTTCAAACGAACAACCAGAAAGATTGAAAAATTCGATTTTGGCCCAGAAACTTTTATATACTTATATTAAAGTTCTTAATTGATTCTTTCTGAAAATAAAATGTAGTTTTTATTTCACCTAACACCCAATACAAATTGTTCCAAGCTCCTATATACATATAATTACATTCATACCTTGGGAGCATGGAACCTTAGTTGCTGATGTAGAAACGAGGCACGCAAACCGGCATTTTGATGAAGCTTTAAATTCTTTGCCGCTACGTCTTCAACATACACTTCATAGGCTTGTGAATATTACAAATAAATACTATCCTATGAATAAATGTTTTTGTCCGGAATTGAGCCAAAACTATATATGGACTCAATTGAAAATTTGTGTCCTTACAACAGTTTCAGCAGGGCCATTAGGGCCAAAGGAAAGGTGGCAACAGCCAGCAGGGCCGAGGCCAATAGGGGTAGAAAGGGGGAAATTTTTCTAGAAAGTGTTTTCTTTGTGGAAATACTGGTCACATATGATTTGAATTCCCTGATAAGGAGAAGTATCCTTAGCATCAGGGTGCTCACCAAGAGCCCCAAAGGTCGATTTTCCCAGCCTCTCTTCTAGCGCTAGTGCCAGTCCCACCCTTGCCTGCCATTCCCGCAGTTTCGGTTCAGCAGGGGCAATTGTAGTACGGGTGTGTCTACAACATCCATCAGGCCCCAATCCCATAGGCTCCACCCATGGTTGAGGGTAAGTTTTCTATTTAGGGGACTTTGGGTCAGATATTATTTGACACAGGAGCTTCACATAGTTTTATTGCCACTAGTTTTGCACGCGCGATCGAGTCATTAGACACAACGAAGAGCACAATCACTAGTGTAGATTCATCATTGGGAAATGGGTTATTGATTTTCTTTATATGTCAGGGAGTAGGCATAGGGATTGGGAGTTTGATCCTACCGAATGATATTCTTGTTTGAGATATGCACGAGTATGATGCTATTATTAGGATGGATTGGCTAGTCGTCTATAGGGCCATGATCGATTACTTTAGTAAGAGCATAGTTTTCTCTATCCCTAGTCAGGAGATGTTTATAGTGGAGATGCCTCGCCCCGAGGGAGGATTGTCCACCCACTTGTTTTATATAGAGGAGGAGACCCATACGAGAGTTATGACTTCCCTTGATTATATTCCAGTTGTTCGTGAGTATGCCGATGTGTTTCAGGATATACTAGAGCTATCGCCGAGTAGAGAGATAGAGTTTGTGATTAACTTAGCACCGAGCACTCGACTGATAGTTTGTGAACCTTACCGTATGGCTCCTACGGCAATGAGGGAGCTAAGGGATCAGATTAAACAGTTGTTGGGATAGGGTTTGATCCGTCGAGGTACCTCACCTTGGGGTGCCCCAGTTCTGTTTGTGAAGAAGAGGGATGGATCCTTACGAATGTGTGTAAATTATTGGGAGTTAAATAAAGTTACGATACGGAATAAGTATCCGTTTCCCAAAATCTATGACTTATTCGACCAGCTGATGGGAACAACTTTCTTTTCGAAGATAGACTAGAGGTCAAGATACCATTAGTTGAGGATTAGGGAGTAGGATGCGTCTAAGACTATATTGCTGATGAGGTATGGATCCTATGAGTTTCGGGTTATGCCATTCAGGCTAACCAACACTTGACAATATTTATGCGCTTAATGAACAGAGTGTTCAGAGAGTTCTTAGATCAGTTTATCATTGTCTTCATAGATGACATCTTGATTTATTCACAGACCGAGGAGGAGAACGCTGAGCACTTACGTAGGGTTTTGTAGACTTTACGAGAGATGATCTATACGCCAAATTTGAGAAATTTGTATTCTGACTACGAGAGGTACAATTCTTGGTGCACATCATATTAGATAAGGGAATATCGATGGACCCTAACAGAGTGTCAGCGGTGAGGGAGTGGGGACAACCCACGACACCGTTAGAGGTGCGGAGTTTCTTGGGGTTAGCAGGCTATTACAAGCGGTTTATTTAGGTATTCTCAAAGATAGCGGGTCCGTTGATAAATTTAACTCTCAAAGGAGTGCCATTTATCTAGGATGATACCTGTCAATTGGATTTCGATGAGCTGAAGGACAAGTTCACTTCATTACCAGTTCTAGCACTGCCCAAACCAGGAGTGGAGTACTTAGTCTATACTAATGCATCCCTACAGGGATTTGGAGGTATACTGCAACAGGAAGATCATGCTATTGCTTATGCCTCCCGTAAGATCAAGCCTCACGAGAGGAATTACCCCACCCATGACTTAGAGCTAGCGACCGTCGTGTTTACTCTTCGAATATGGAGACACTATTTGTTTGGGGAGAAGTTTTGCCTATTCACAGATCACAAGTCACTGCAGTATTTATTCACTCAGAGGGAATTGAACATGCATCAACGTAGGTGGATTGAATTTGTGAAGGATTACCAGTTCGATATCCATTACCACCCAGGAAAAGCTAACATAGTAGCTGATGCGTTGAGCCGGAGGCCAGTAGGTGACGTGGTCGAGGTATGAAAGGTGAAATGGAAGGAGTTAGGACACTAGGATGCAGTGGCTCGATAATTTGTGTCTGTCATGACCGTTACATCCCAGATTGTGACAAGAGTAGTACATGCCCAGGCAGCCGAAACATTTTATCAGGATCAGATTATACAGATTCTAGCCAAGGGAGGGGAGTCTTATTCCATAGGTTCAGATGGGGGTTTACACTTTAATGGACGTTTGGTTATTCCAGAGGGGGAGGACCTACGACATGCGATGATGGCAGAGTCGCACGATTCACATTCTGTGGTACATCTCGACGGGGATAAGATGTACAAGGACATGCGACAACAGTACTATTGGAGTGGAGTGAAGAAAGCATCATTGAGTTTGTTTTGAAATGCACCATTTTTCAACTTGTGAAAGTGGACCATCAGATATTGGGAGGGATCTTATATCCGTTAGAGATCCCTATGTGGAAATGGGACAACATTTCCATGGATTTCATTAGAGGGATGCCCACATTGCAGAGGGGTCACGATTCCATATGGGTGATTGTGGATCGGTTGACCAAGGTAGCTCATTTTTTTCTAGTTCGGATTAATTATACTACAAGGCGGTATGCTCAGATCTTCATCGTTGAGATAGTGAGACTTCATGGGGTGCCCCTTGATATAATGTCCGATCGGGACAAGATTTTTATGTCCATATGGGTACAGAGTTTCCAATAGGCAATGGGTATGGAGTTACATTTGAGTTCGGCATATCACCCACAGACTGATGGTCAGATAAAGAGGATCAATAAGATGTTAGAGGACATGCCGCAGATGTGTATCCTTGATTTTAGTGGGAGTTGGGAGTAGTATCTTCCACTGGTGGAGTTTGCTTATAATAACTCCTACCAGTTTACTATTGGCATAGATCCATTTGAGGCGCTATATGGTAAGCCATGTCGTTCTCCAACATGTTGTCTAGAGGTGGGGGACAACAAGCTACTAGGGCCAGAGGTAATTCAGGATACTTCGGCCAGGATTGAGATGATTCGGACCCGTATTCGGGTTGCTCAGGATAGACAAAAGAGTTACACCGATGACAAAAGCTTCTTTAGATATTTCAATGTAGGGGACCTGGTGTTGCTATGAGTATCTCCTATGAAAGGAGTGATGCGGTTTGGAAAGAAAGGGAAGTTGGCGCCGAGGTACATAGGGCCATTCCCTATTATCGAGTGGATTGGGACAGTAGCTTACAGACTTAGATCATCGGAGCACTTGCATAGGATTCATGAAGTGTTCCATATTTCTTCGTTAAGGATATATCTTCAAGATGACATGGCCCACACTCATATTTCTTTGTAGGAGATTGACCTATAACCCGATAATTACTATGAGGAGGGGCCAGTTTTTATCCTAGACCGTAGCGAGGGGAAATTAAGGTCAAAGGTAGTGCCATTAGCCCGTGTGCAGTGGCGCATCATAATGTAGAGGAGTCTACTTGGGAGCACGAGGATGAGATGAACGACAAATATCTCGAGTTATTCTTACCAGGTATACCTTCACTTTTTTGAATTTCGGGATGAAATTCCGTTATTAGGGGGAAGTACGTAATACCCTGTATTTTTAATGATTTTAAATTATGGGATTAATTGACTTAATTGGGAAATTTATTTATAATTAATTCGTATTTATTTAAATAGTTACTAGCATGACGGGAGTTAGTACTTATTGATATAAGTTTTATTGAATATTACTTAGTGACTAAAGTGATATATGATCATGAAAATATTAATGGTGTCGTGAGTGAAAAATACGACAATTATGGAATTTAAGTCGAGACACGCGTGTGAGTCGTGTCGGGACTAAATTAGTAATATAAGAAGTAAATAATTATATGACACCCAAATGGTCATTTCGAGTGTGTTAACATGTCCGGAAGGATCAGAATAGTAAAAAAAGTCTACTCGGGGGTTTAGTTTGGGTTTCGGGATAATTTTGGGCAAAATCGACACCCCAGAGGGGTATTTTAGTCTTTTGAGAAATTTAGGCAAATTAATGGACAAAAATTGGGAGGATTATATCTGCACGTACATGGGAGAAGTTAGGCTCTATCAATAGAGAAAAAGAGAGAGTCCAAGAGGAAGAAGAATGGGTTTCTAGGAGCTCCAAGACCAAAACCAACCATCCTTCACCAAAAATACCAACAACGTGTAGATAGGGAAGAGATGAATGCATCTATACCACTCTCATTCAACAATTCAGACCTCCCTAACAAGGTATGTGGTTATGTTGCTTTCAATTAGTTCATATATTACACATGTTAATGTAGAATTGATAAAATACGCCTATTATGATGAATTTTGGATTGGAATTGAATTGTTAATCAAGTTTTGGGTAGAAAATTGATGGTAGATGAAATACTATATGTAAAGCTATGAATATGGGATGTTACATGAAGGAAAACAAATTTTCATTTTAGGTTTTGAGTGGATAAAATTATTAATGATGTAAAACTAGGGTTTTTGTCATTGGATTAAATTCCTTCACCCATATATAAGATTTAATGAGGTTTGGTGGTTAAATGATGTTAGAGATCATCTATATGTACGTAAAATGGCTTTAGGATTGTTATTTGGGAGTTGGGTAAAGTTTGATGTGAATTGGGTGAACAAAAATGGGTAAAAATGCAGATTTCCTAAGGTAGAAGACGAACTGGGCAAAAGTTGTTCGAACGACCTGGGGAATAGGTAAATAATTTTAACGACATCATTCGAATGAGAATCCAATGAGAAATACAACAAGAATTCAGAACTTAGTTCGTTTGAAGCTCGTTCGAATAACATATTGGGCACTTCGAACGAGATTTCAGAATTTTGGGAATTTACGGGGTGAGCTAGAATTTGGTGAAAATAATTCGAGAACTAAGAATGACTCAAGTATATGTAAGGAAAATGTAGTTCTTAAGCTATTAATATGGGCATAGGTGTATATAAGGATAAGAGGGACTCTTTAGAGATATTCATTATAAGTGATGCAATACGTTAAAGAGAATAGTCATAAGTGAGCGACATAGTGAACATTATAAGAATGATAACTTGTATAAATCAGACATATATAGGTGGTGTGATCCTATTAAATATATGGGTTGTGTCTACCTATTGCATGAATCCTTACGTGTATGACATACATACCATACTTGCTATCACGGGAGGTCTTAGGAAAATGGGAAATCTTATCTTGATGAGCCTTTGGGGGGATTTTAGATTGCTACCTCAGGACATAGGTCTGGAAAGACTTATCTGTGAGTTGATAAGTTTGGGGTCACGTGGGTGCGTAGCCCTTGGGGATGGGAACTATGTGTAACACCCCGTATTTCTGTGCATTTAATATTTAATTAAGTCAGGAAAATTTCAAATTACTTGTGTGTCATAATTGAATTGAATTAGTTATGTTAATATTTATTTAAATATTAATCGGAGAGAAGATGGTTAATATTTACGAAAATAAAATTACTAAGTGAACAGTAATAATTTATTTACGTCGTAACGTGTATAAGTGACGTGGCGTTTATTTATCTCAGCCGGAAGTCGGATATAGACTAAGTTGGGTGTGAGATAGGGAATTTTTATAAATTAATTCGGATGTCAATTTTGAGTGCACGATTGAGTCCGTATGGGCCGAGATAGTCAGAAAAGTGTACCCGAGGGTGATAAATGGGTCAGGGGACATTTTTGGGCATAACCGAGCACACTCGGGGGTATTTGTGCCATTTTAATTAGGCTCGTATGATTAAAAACGGATTTGGAGATAAAAACCTAAGTTTTGGAGTTGTGGGCAACCATAACTCATTTGGGAGAAATTTGAGAACATAAGGGACAGAGAGGAAGGACTCTTGAGAGCTCAAGAGGAAGAACAAGGAAGGTGTTCTTCATCACAGAACGATCTCTACACCAAAGGATAATCGGACACTATGAATTTATAAGGCAAGTGGTTAAATTTCTTCAATGTAAATTGGTGATATTTAATTCATATCATAGTAGGTGTTATACAAATGATTTTTGGATTGGGTTAATACAAATTGGGTTTTGATTTGGGGAAGTTACGAATCAAGTTATTAGGACTGGTTTTGATTCGTAAGGATTTTAGTGGATAATTCTAGGTAAAAACCTTCATAGAAGCTGTTAATGGCGATTTTGTCCGCAATTCCCTCTAGAAAATGGTGTTTTCTAACTTTCGTTCTCCAATACACTTTTTCCAAAATGACCCCAAAATGCTCCAAAACGGCATTTTAAAAATCTGGGCAGATTGAGTAAATTGAAAACCTCAGATTTGGGGATATTGTATCACGAACCAAGGGGGTGTCCGGATATTTTGGTTGAGTGATGCCATGATAATAGATTAATTAATGGGTGATTAATTAATTAAAGCTTATATCTGAAATAATTTATAATAGGACGATATAATAAATTGTTAAATATTATATAATTAGGAATGTTCTCTTTATAATGGAATTTTGAGGAGTACGTTCTAAGAGATGAAAATTCGGGTCAGGTGAGCAAGTCCGGGTACATTGGTTGTGTGACACCAGGGAGATATTAAATTAATTAATGAATATATGAATTAAATTAGAGTCAGACCATAGACTCGGGGAGATAATAAGTTAATTAATTTGCATATTAATTATATTAGAGTCGGACCATAGACTCAGGGAGATATTAAGTTAATTAATGGGCATATTAATTAAATTAGAGTTGGACCATAGACTCGATGAGATATTAAGTTAATTAATGGGCATATTGATTAATTTAGTGTCGGACCATAAACTCGGGGAGATATTAACTTAATTAATGGGTAAATTAATTAAATTAGAGTCGGACCATAGACTTGGGAATATATCGGCTAGTGTTACGGACTTTGTATACGGTATAGCCGGGATTAAATTATATATATACGGTATTGTGATAGTATATATATATTATGAGCTCATAAATACCGGTGGCTAGGTATTTATTTAGAATTATATGCTCTAGTGCTATCAGAGGAGGTTGCGCGATGTGGGTGAATCCTCTAGCTTGAGGAGTCGGGCGAGTATATCTCCAGGTCATAGCGTTCAAATAGAGGTGGGCATTGAGATGATTGTCTTCACACTCGGGGGAATATGACCGCCTCCAATACGTTTATATTTCTATGTTCTGATTCGGCGGTGGCTAGCTATCTCAAAAATCCAGGTGGGACTGAGTAGACCTGGGAAGATAGTACTTTAGAGAATGCATCCAATGAGGTATTACTCGGAAGGATGGTTTTAATTATATTCAACATATGTGTGATTGTGGAATATAGTTCTACGTATATAATGGAGTAGATAATTATATACGGGTAATTAAATACATGAAGAGAATTTTTATTACTTATATAACTAGTGAATGTTATATGGCTTTTAAGAGCCGTTTGGTTTATATTCAACATATGAATAATTGTGGAATATAGTTCTATGTATATAATGGAATAGATAATTATATACGGTTAATTAAATACATGAAGAGAATTTGTATTACTTATATAACTAGTGAATGTTATATGACTTTTAAGAAATGATTAATTAAGTTAATGGGATAAATAACTTACGAAGTAAAGATACAAATTATTTAGGTTAGATTAGAGTTCAAGGAGTTTCATGACAAGGCTAGTTAAACGGGGTGGTGTAACTAGGAGGATCTAGAAGAAAGCGTTAGGTGTGCACTTTAGAGGAGGGGTGAGATGTATCTCAAGGGAGTGCGACACTAACTTAAATATGAAGAGCATTCATACATTTTAATTGTTGCCTTTTAATTCACTTGCAAAATATTTTCAAAACCTTTTAGGTATCCAGCCACAGGGATGCCAAACTTGAAGATATGTTCTAGGGATGCATAGCTGCAACAGGTGTGGAAGTTGCAGGATTTGGACATAGGCGCTTCAGTAATTTCATTCCTAGAGTAGGATGCAACTTGGTATTTCTTTCGGGCATGTTGCCCTAGATATTTTCATATCAGTCGAACTTTGTACTGGTTACTATTCTTTATTGGATTATATTAGTGGATGTTGGTTTTATGGCGATGGTTTATTCAGCCGGTCATTTATTTATTTATTTATTTATTTATTCAGTATTGCTTTAGATTCATGGTTTGTGTGAATGGTTCGTATTGATATTTTTAGGGTTGTGTTTGACATCAACTTTTGAATACTAGGTGGTTAGTAAGTTTTAAAAAAAGTTTTCGACAGCGATGCTAAGAATGAACCAGATGAGATTCTTGTTTTAATTTGATATAGGACGGATCACCCGATATTTCATTGAGCGGGGTGTCACAGATGGTATCAGAGCATCAGGTTCTAGTGTCCTTAGGATCTGTGCATCTTTTCACGTTTCAGCTTAGCATTCTTTGATGTATAGCCTTATGATAGGATTGTTGTATTCCTCTACGTATGTGAGTTACATTCTCCTGCTATCAAGTATAGTGAGGTGATTCATACACGAGTTCGGTTGGGCTTTGTATACCGAACATTCTTTGGGACGACCAATGAGGGCCATAGGAGAATTACAGGAGGAGAGGCTCAACATAATACATAGGGTATTATGGAAATGGTGAGCGTGATAGGAATAAGCTTGATTGTTGTTCAGACCAGTGGGGATAGAATAATCAGGCGGGAGCGATAGTCTCCCAAAGCACTGTTGTAGATAACGGTGGTACAATTTCAGTCTCACCCAGTGCCGTTAGCAAAGGGTGGGAAAAGTGTGGAAGGATCCTTTTAGAAGGGATATCTATAAGGATTCGAGTAGAAGAGTAGCGCGATAAGTCAATGGGAGGAAATAACCCAAAGACAATTATGTAGGGTGGTGTGCGGTGGCACCCAGGACTAAATTTTGAATGAAATTTTTGGCCCAGTGGGGCGGTGTTGTAGCGGTAGGAGTAATTCACCATAACCACGGAGAAATACCATAAATAACAAGAAATTTAGGGTGTGGTTTGACCGCAAATCTTCGCATCATCTATTTGAACCAGTAGGCAAAGGAGATTTCAGTACTTACTTCAGAAGGGCTGGACAGTGGCCGGACATAAGGGAAAGTTGAATTTTTTAACAAACTTCATACCCAACAAGGTGGATGCGAAGGTGAATAAGGGGTCCATGAGTTAATAATGGACTCATAGGTAATACACAAATGTGGATGGAAAACTTCGGCTAGGATGACTGGGGCTATAATCATCAAGGTAGTATATTTTCGATTTGATATCAATACTTCTATGAGAAGGAAGCCAAGGGAGGTGGAGTATCTGACCAAAAGGCAAGATCGTATTTAGCAGTGCTAGTGAGGCACCACAAGGGGATACCCAGTAAATGAACCTATCTATATGATTTATATTAGTTAAATTCCTACCGATTGGTGGTGGATTTAATCCGGGCCGTCGAGGCCAGTAACGAGTCCCATAGGGCTAAAAAAGCCAAAGGGACAACGAGAGTAATAATTTGGGTCAAGACTACCAAGTACGCGAGAGGGACAACCCCGACATGGCCATTGGTGCTAGAGGCAGGTGATTGACATAGAGAAGTGCCTTATGTGTGGAAAGTGGGACCACAACAATTGATTATGTCCACAGTGAATCGGGGGATAGGAGTGGGATGCCTAGTTGGGACAACAATTATGAAGTTTTGGTTCGATTGGATGAGAATATTATGTCCAAGAACCATTTGGGCCACTAGTGTATAGGCGAGTGGAAGTATGAGTTTTATCCTTGGATAAATGGGGCGAACTTTGTGACATGAGTGGTCAAAGTATTCTTCTTAACACTATATTCGCAAGGGAGACGAGTTTAGTGGGTGTATCGTAGTGTTACTATTAAGTATATATTTACCGCAGGGTAACGGGGCTCTCTTTTATTTTACCTGCAGAGGAGCAGGTGTGAACACTGAGAGGGTACATTTTATAAGGTTAACTCATTTTGAGAAGTGCTATGCGAATGATTTTATCCTGGGTACAGATTGGTTAGCGACAGGTAAGCGATAGCGGGCGGTTACAGCAAGACTATCGTGTTCTCTATTCCAGGGTAGGATGTATATTCTTTGCGAGGTTCCACCCTAAAGAAGGTTGGGGTCGCAGAAATATTTTATAAAATAGACTTCGGAGGGTAGGGTTGTCTAGTATATTATATCCCAGTGCGTAGGGATTTTTACTGATATGATTTGGGGCATGGCGGATTAACCATAGAGCAAAGAGATTTAGCTCATTAGTTACTTAGCGTTGAGGACTTAGTGATAGTGTGACATTATATAACTCCTTTAGAGATGCGGGAGTCAACAATTAGACCTTTGAGTATAGGGACAGAATTTTGGGTGTCTCGATTATATGCTCGGGTCTACAAAAATTAATGAACAACAATGCTATTATTTAATGCATCGAGGAAACTTTATTTTGGCCTTTATTGTGAAATGTTATGTGCATAAGCCCTAATAAACGTTAGTAGTGGAAAGACGTTATATGATGCTAGGACACCAGTTTAGAGGGTGATTTTTGAACGTGTGGAGTTACTCTTTGAGGTGAAATCTATTACGCTATAAGGCCAGTATAGCCGGGTAGTGCTATGAATGAAGCACTGAGAAAAATTTTGCACTGCAAGTTAATGGGCGGGGAAACATAAAGAAGATTAAATTGAGATTTGGGGAAACATCGAATGTAATCATATGATATAATATGATATGTGGGATAACCTTAAAAGAAAAATATTATATATGTGACGTCTGTCATGTTGTGCAAATATGCATGGGTTTTAGGGTGTATGGGCGCCCTGATTAATGTGATTTCAGAGTCGTCTTAAATAAAGGGATGTGTGAATGAACATATTGAATGTATGCTTACAGGGCAGTCAGAAAATAAGTCTGAAAGTGCAGTGAACTAAAATCCGTTTGAAAGAGGAAACAATCCGACTATATGTGTATCAAGGTGAACTATCTCCATCGTAAGGAGTGTAAAGATAGTGGAGGCGCATGTAAAAAAATATCTTAAGTCAAGAAAGAAGTCACGTTTCTGGGAAAATAAAAAAGATTATCACTTAATTATATGCTTAGAGTGGTCTTACGGATAGACAAGGTGTAGATTCCTATCTGACAAAAACTGCACAAGGAATATAGTTCTTGAGCATAGGAATTGGTGTTAAGTGAGACATAATGAATCTGTCTCCGGATAGACCATTTATGAATGGGAAAAGTTGATTTGAGGTTATCAACCAAGAATTTTTTGAAATTTTATGGTTCCAGAGATGGAACTAATGCTCAGGTTGGTAAAAATCATGGAGGAGTCAACGTTTCCATCGGGTTGTTGAATGGACTGACCTGAACACGAATTATTGTCTCAAAATTGGTTATACTATCGAGTAGTATGCCCAATTTTACTATTAATGGTAAGGAGTGAAACAGAACAAGGTGTCATTCAATATTGTTAGGAATTTGGGTGAGACCTTTTAGTCCCACCTCTGGTAAAAAAAAGTGTCAGGAGGTGATAGGGACAGAGTTACATATTGGGTTGAAAGTGTCGTCCATAAGTTGATGGGTAGACGGGAAGCGAGGATTGTGCATTCCTGATTTTTAGGTAATTCGGGAGTAGTAATTATCACAGGTAGAGTTAGGTGTGATGCCTCGTAACAGTTTAGTATTTGCGTGACACCTTGGGAGACTTTATGGGAAATGTTTCATTATCCACCTTTGGTTGATAACAGGTGGGGAAATAACAAGCTTCTAGGACCCGAAATGGGTTATGGTCCAGCAGCGGGAATTGAGTAAGTTGTATACTTTCATATAGTTCAAGAACGTAAGGAGGGGAATTTCCTAACATAGAGATAGTGGAGTCGGTAGAGTATAGGTTCATCTTTTGGGGCACTATGTTGTCAAGGGCCGTCGAGTTAAAGATTTGTGACCAGGTATTAGTTCGGGTGTCTCCTATGAACGGAGTGGTGAATTTCGATAAGAAAGGGAAGATAGCATCGAGGTATGTGGGTCCTTTTACTATCTTTGAGAGGGTGGGACCAGTGGCTTATTGATTGAAGTTTCCAGAACATCTTCAGTGGATACGTGATGTGTCCCACGTGGCATAGCTGGAGATATACAGGAGGAATGATAGGTCTTTTTGGGAACGTTCCACTCTAGGAGAATGACTTGCAATAAGACACCTCATATGAGGAGAGACTAGTAGCTATGTGAGCGTAAGCTGCGGTCTAAGGTAGTACTACCAGTTAGAGTGGAGTTGAGTGGGGTCAACACAGTGTTGACGAGTACACGTGGGAGCGAGAGCAGGATAATTGAGAGCAATATTTGAAGTTATTCGCCGCAGTTATGACCAAATTTCGGGGACGAAATTCCTTTGTAAGTGGAGGGGGGAGTATGTAACACCCCGTATTTCTGTGCATTTAATATTTAATTTTGTCAGGAAAATTTTAAATTACTTGTGTCATAATTTAATTGAATTAGTTATGTTAATATTTATTTAAATATTAATCGGAGAGAAGATGGTTAATATTTAAGGAAATTAAATTACTAAGTGAATAGTAATAATTTATTTACGTCGTAACGTGTATAAGTGACGTGGTATTTATTTATCTCAGCCGAAAGTCGGATATAGACTAAGTTGGGTGTGAGATAGGGAATTTTTATAAATTAATTTGGATGTCAATTTTGAGTGCACAGTTGAGTCCGTATGGACCGAAATAGTCGAAAAATGTACTCGGGGGTGGTAAATGGGTCACGTGATATTTTTGGGCATAACCGAGCCCACTCGGGGGTATTTGGGCCATTTTAATTAGGCCCGTATGATTAAAAATGGGATTTGGAGAGAAAAACCTAAGTTTTGGAGTTGTGGGCATCCATAACTCATTTAGGATAAATTTGAGAACATAAGTGACAGAGAGGAAGGACTCTTGAGAGCCAAAGAGGAAGAACAAGGAAGGTGTTCTTCATCACACAACGATCTCTACACCAAAGGATAATCAGACACTACGAATTTATAAGGCAAGTGGTTAAACTGCTTCAATGTAAATTGGTTATATTCAATTCATATCATAGTAGGGTTAATACAAATTGGGTTTTGATTTGGGGAGGTTATGAATCAAGTTATTGGGTCTGGTTTTGATTCGCAAGGATTTTAGTGGATAATTCTAGGTAAAATGCTTCATAGAAGCTGTTAATGGCGATTCTGTCCGAGTGGACCTCTCGAAAATAGCGTTTTCTAACTTTCGTTCTCTAATACGCTTTTCCCAAAATGGCCCCAAAATGCTCCAAAACGACATTTTAAAAATATGGGTAGATTGAGTAAATTGAAGACCTCAGACTTGGGGATATTGTATCACGGACCAAGGGGGTGTCCGGATATTTTGGTTGAGTGATGCCATGATAATAGATTAATTAATGGGGGATTTATTAATTAAACCTTATATCTGAAATACTTTATTACAGGACGATATAATAAATTGTTAAATATTATTTAATTAGGAACGTTCTCTTTATAATGGAATTTTGAGGAGTACGTTCTAAGAGATGGAAATTCGGGTCAGGTGAGCAAGTCCGGGTACATTGGTTGTATGACACCAGGGAGATATTAAATTAATTAATGAGTATATCAATTAAATTAGAGTTAAACCATAGACTAGGGGAGATAATAAGTTAATTAATTTGCATATTAATTAAATTAGAGCCGGACCATAGACTCGGGGAGATATTAAGTTAATTAATGGGAATATTAATTAAATTAGAGTCGGACCATAGACTCGAGGAGATATTAAGTTAATTAATGGGCATATTAATTAATTTAGAGTCGGACCATAGACTCGGGGAGATATTATCTTAATTAATGGGTTAATTTATTAAATTAGAGTCGGACCATAGACTCGGGAATATGTTGATTAGTGTTACGGACTTTGTATACGGTAAAGACATGATTAAATTATATATATATATATGTACATGTATGGTAGTGTGATAGTATATATATATTGTGTGCTCATAAATACCGGTGGCTAGGTATTTATTTAGAATTATATGCTCTAGTGCTATCGGGGGAGGTTGCGCGATGTGAGTGAATCCCCTAGATTGAGGAGTAGGGCGAGTATATCCCCAGGTCATAGCGTCCAAATAGATGTGGGCATTGAGATGATTGTCTTCACACTTGGGGGAATATGACCGCCTCCAATACGTTTATATTTCTATGTTATGATTCGGCGGTGGCTAGCTGTCTCAGAAATCCAGGTGGGACTGAGTAGACCTTGGAATATAGTACTTTAGATAATTCATCCAATGAGGTATTACTCGTAAGGATGGTTTTAATTATATTCAACATATGTGTGATTGTGAAATATAGTTCTACGTATATAATGGAGTAGATAATTATATACGGGTAATTAAATACATGAAGAGAATTTGTATTACTTATATAACTAGTGAATGTTATATGGCTTTTAAGAGCCGTTTTATTTATATTCAACATATGAATAATTGTGGAATATAGTTCTATGTATATAATGGAATAGATAATTATATACGGTTACTTAAATACATGAAGAGAATTTGTATTACTTATATAACTAGTGAATGTTATATGACTTTTAAGAAATGATTAATTAAGTTAATGTGATAAATAACTTACGAAGTAAAGATACAAATTATTCGGGTTACAGTAGAGTTCAAGGAGTTTCATGACAAGGATAGTTAAACGGGGTGGTGTAACTAGTAGGGTATGGAAGAAAGCATTAGGCGTGAAGTTTATAGGAGGGGTGATATGTATCTCAAGGGAGTGCGACACTAACTTAAATATGAAGAGCATTCATACATTTTAATTGTTGCATTTTAATTCACTTGCAAAATATTTTCAAAAGGACTTTGGGCTGGTTCTGACCCATACTTGCAAAATATTTTCAAAACCTTTTAGGTATCCATCCACAGGGATGCCAAACTTGAAGATCTGTTCTAGGGATGCATAACTGCAACAGGTGTGGAAGTTGCAGGATTTGGACATAGGCGCTTCAGTCATTTCATTCCTAGAGTCGGATGTAACTTGATATTTCTTTCGGGCATATTTCCCTAGCTATTTTCATTTCAGTCGGACTTTGTACTGGTTACTATTATTTATTGGATTATATTAGTGGATGTTGGTTTTATGCCGATGGCTTATTCGGCCGGTCATTTATTAATTTATTTAGTATTTCTTTAGATTCATGGTTTCTGTGAATGGTTCGTATTGATATTTTTATAGTTGTTGTTGTTAAATAAAAAGATTAAAATTTTGACATCAGCTTTTGAATACTAGGTGGTTAGTAAGTTTTAAAAAAAGTTTTCGACAGCGACGCTAAGAATGAACCAAATGAGATTCTTATTTTAATTTGATATAGGAGTGATCACCCGGTATTTCATTGAGCGGGGTGTCACACTATGTTCGCCTCCATTGTGTATGATATGTGTTGATGCGATTCCAAAGTGATTCGGAATTCGTAGTTCTTACATGCGTGATGTACCGTGACTGATATCAGAGTATGTGTGCACCATAGGTTTAGCCTTTTGGGGTGCCGTATTAGTATATATATATATATATATATATATATATATATATAGACACACACACACACACACACACACACTTGAAATTATTCTTCTGTGTTGTTTAGTAGGTAAGAAAGACTACAATATTTAATATTAATCAACAATGCGAGAACTGGAATGATTAATGAGTTATTTGAATCCGTATAAGCCGGCGTTATAATTATAAGAACGTATTACTCGAATTCTATAATTAAGTATGATGACATAGGCCTTTCAGTAAAGGACTTGGGCTAAGTTAGATAAGTGGGATAGCGTGATTAGGAGGGGATTAGGAGTCTATGCTAGGCTTGCACAATAGTTGAGGTGAGGATCTCAAGTGAGGGAATGAGAAACTAACATGGATATAATATTTACTATTTAATGGATTTTTAATACTTGCTGATTTTTAAACTGTTTCAACTCAGGCTCTGACCCGTTTATTACAAATCTTTTTCTTGTCAAATTATTTTAGGTGCCGAGTCACAGGTACACCAAGGATAGGAATTCAATTCATTTGACGACCTGTATCTGCTGTGGAAGTTACAAGACTTGAGCTTGGTAATAGACGCCTCCATGATTCTCATTCCTACATATTGAGCTTCTCTATTTCAGTTAGGGCATGTTGCCCCTTTTACTTGTTCAGATAGTCAGAGACTGATGGATCTATTTAGTTATTCCTTTCAGTTGTTGATTTACTTTGTTGGATTATTGTATGGGGATTTAGGCTAGATATTTTTACCCCAGTCTCTTTTATTACCTTAGTCATTTTAATTCATACTAGATTTGTTTTGAATGGTGTATGGTTTGTAATTGGATAAAATTGGTTTTATGTTAATGGATAAATTTGACATCAACCTTTTTAAATATTAGGTGGTTAGTGTTCATAATAAAAATTTTCGACAGTGATGCATATTCTGAACCAACTGGATATTTTGAATTAATTTAATAAAATACTGGGTGTCACAAGTAAATCCAAAACTCAAATGAATTAGCAGAATAACCGACGTAACTTCGGGGCGGTTTGATGGAAGACCGAAGCCAATAGGGAGCCAGGTTAAAATCCAGTATGCAATAGAACTGAGAGGGAAAATGGTTCGAATTTATTTTAGAAAGAAGGAGGGAGAAAAATCTTTGATATTTTTTGAGAAGGAGAAAAATGATTTATGGTATTTTTGGTTTTCGAGAAAAATGAGGGAAAAAGGAAACGAATCTCAGCATAATAATAATAATAATAATAATAATAATAATTATTATTATTATTATTATTATTATTATTAGGTTTTCAATTGTATTAGGTTTATCTAAATGCAAAAAAATTCCGGACAAGATCTGAGCCTGGGAAAATATGGTTTGAAAGTATTTGAGACACGATTTGACTTGTTTCAAGGCTACTAGACAGGGTCCTGTTTTGAAAAAAGGTGAAATAGCGCAAAACTTCGAGCGGTACACCTATCCAGAATTTTGGCAGAGTTTTGCGTGGTAACCGACAAATTAAATATGAGTGCCCTAGGTTTGACACCTATATGAGGTTTATGCTATTTTTTGATTTAGTTGGAGGGTTCCTCCTTTGGCATGACTTCCACGATATACCTCTTGACTATAAATGCAATTATTTATCGGTATATGTTGACAAGCCATTTGATATACCTAAGTGTACGTGAATTACGTCACTATATAGCTCGTGGGGATAGTATGTGTGAGAGCAAATTTGATATACTCGATGTACGTGAACGAGTTCCCTGCTATATATCTCCAGTCATGAGTTCGGTCAAGCAGTACAATGCACGGGGACCTGTTCGATATACGTAGAAGGTACGAGGCCAATGGAATGCGAGAGTCATATCGCTTAGGCTAACTGCAACCCGTAGGACTAGCAGCCATTAAAAAGTGATCCCCTAGTATGGGACAAAATTTTGGTCAATATTGCCATGCACTTTGTGATTTAGTGTGAAAAAATGCACGAGTCTTAATCAACATATTATGGAGAGAGTATTTTTTATCAATTTTTATTTTCATGATGAAGAAAGGTAGTACTACATTAACGAGGGAGCATATACAAGCATTATGTAATACCCGTATTTTTATGGCTTTTAATTATGGATTAATTAAATTAAAAATTGAGAAATTATTTAGAAATTAATTGGAATTTAAATGCTAGCGAGACGAGAGTTAGTATTTGATTATGATAATTATGTTGAATATTACTGAATGAGTATAGTAATATATGATTATGGATTTATTAAAATTTTCGCAGGTTGAAAATATGGCAGTTTCAGTAATTAAGTTAGGACGTGCGTGTTAGTTGTGTCAGGACCCAATTTAATGAATTTAAAAGTAATTTTTTTTATCATCTGTATGGCCATTTTGAGTGTGCCAACGTGTCCTAAAGGGTCAAGATAGTCAGAAAACACTAGTCGAGGGTTTAGTTTGTATCCTGGAGCATTTTAGGCCTAACCGGTAGCCCGAGAGGGCATTTTAGTCATTTTTATTATTTGAGGAATAGTAACCCATGGATTTTAAGTGAATTATATCAGCCAACACTTAGGATCGTTAGGGTTTCCATCACAAAAATTCACAAACGACCATTAGAGAATAAGTGGAGGAAGTTACCAAAGGAAAACCACCACCTTTAGACTTTTTGCACCACCGTTACCACCATCAGATAGATTGAGAAGACATGATTACTCCCATATCGTCTTCTCCAAAAGATCAAAACTTATATTTCCAGGAAAGTGATTTAACTTGCAATAATTCAATGCATATATCATCCATGTTAGTGTAGAATTGAAGAATAACCTTGAAAAATAATGAATGAATGGATTTGAAGAATTAAAATCGTAATCTGGGTAGGTTTTGCATGTAGTTTAACTTCTGGGAATATTGTAGCCACAAAATTGTGATCCATGAGTATAGAATTATGAATTTTGTATTGAGATATATAATGTTCTTGAAGAAAATAGGAGAACAAGAGTTTTTGTGAAAATTATTTGATTTGATCCAAGAAAGTTATTCCCATTATGATTTGATGATTCTAAAATGTTGGAACTTATGTATTTATGATGGTATGATGTTAGGAATAAATATTTGGGAGTTTGGGACATTATAATAGAGGATTTGAGGACTAAGTTTGATGAAACCTGTAGGCCAAATTATGCATAATTGCAATACCTGTTTGATCGATCGATCGACCCATGAATGTCGATCGATCGACCCCTTTCTCTCGATCGATCGACTCCTCCTGATTTTTGTAGATTATTTCCTTATACGGTTTGACAAATCCCAAGCTTGTAAGAATTCATAGGGGGTTCAATAAAATATTGGGGTGACTTGGTTAAGGTCAGTAGGGTTGTAGTTATGCCCGAAAAATGTTATACCTTTTGGGATTGAATGGGATACTTACGAGTGTTTACCGAGTGAGGTACGATTAGAAATTTTATGAAATTGCATGAATGTTAATTTAAGGTTAGGAATAGTAGAAGAGAGAATTTGAATTACTGAAATAACCTTAGATGCAAGTGGGTGACTTAGTAACCTTTTGAGATAGGTTTAAATATTCAGATTTATACGATGAGATAGTTGTCGCGCTAAACATATTATGTAGAATATCTGGGATGGCATTAAAATGCGTATGTGACTTGTAATATAGGATAGAGAATACCTATATTAATGTTGATAAATACTTAGGTTGTGTGATTAGCTAGTATATGGATGATTCTGTGTATGACATACCTACCATACTTGCTATCACAGGAGGTTGATTTTCGAAAAAAAGACCATCTTATCTTTGTGTGCCTTCAGGGGGATGTAGATTGATACCTTAAGGACATAGGACTGTGAATGACTTATCTGTGAGTTGATAAGTCAGCTGACCATGGGAGCGTAGGTATGTGCATGACATATGGGTATGTGAACAAAGTTTGCCTCCAATATGTGTGAATTGTATTGATACGGTTCTTGAGTTATTCGGAACTTGTAAGTCCTTACGTGCATAATGTATCGAGATTGATAGCAGAGTATGTGTTCACCACAGGTTCCAGCCTTTTAGGGTGTCGAATTTGTATATATATATTATGCTAGTGAATTATATATATATGCTTGCGATTATTTCACTGTTGCTTAGTTGATGTGAGTAACTAAGATATGTAAATGGGTTAAGAATGTGAAAATCTAAATAACACTTGAGATAAGTAATTTAATGAATGTGAATGTGGGATATAAATATGAGTTGGTTGGGTAATACAAGTAGGCACCCTATATTAGAATGTGAAAGAAGGAGTTAGTTATAGACTAGTTAGATAGTGACATAACTAGGATGGGTTAAGGGTATATGTTAGGCGTGCACATTAGTTGAGGGGTAAGAAACTCATGTGAGAGTATGCAACTAACATGTATATAATATTTACTGTTTAATGCAATTAAACACTTGCTGTTTTTAAAATGTTTTCACCTCGGGATTTAACTCCTTTTTCTCCAAATCTATTTTGTTTTGTAAAAACCTTTTAGGTGCCCAGACACAGGGACGCCAAGCATATGAGTTCTATTCTGATGACGTGCCGTATCTACCGTGTAAGCTATAGGATCTCGGTATTAGACGCCTCCACATTTATCCTTGGTTCCTTCAGAGTCATTCATATCAGTTAGGGCATCCTGCCCATTATTATTTAGAGATTGTAGATACAAACTTTCATTATTTTAGATGTTGGTTTATTTATTCAGATTCTTATATTGGGATTTTATTTACTCTGATATTATTATTATTGGAGTGTTTGATCCAGACTCAGCTTATTTCATTTCGTTGGATATTCATAGGAGATTGTTTATACGATTGGTGGATGATGATTTAATTACTTGGTTAATTGTTAACATAATTAATAAAATTTGGCATCTCTCTATTTTAAATATTAGGTGGCTAGTAATTAACTAAATGTTTTCGACAGTGATGCTAAGACTGAACCAATTTTATATTATGTATTGATTTAATAAAGGAGTAGATACCCAATATTTAATTAGTCTGGGTGTCACATATTATTAAAACTATACTATGCATGGATATATGTGAGTGAGTAAGTGACATAGGAATATATATAAATGTGTGTGTGTGTGGTAGTGAGCAAAATCATGGATCAACTACAAGTGGTGTGTGATATGTGTAAGTGATAATGGAGATATATACGAGCATGGGAAGTGTGGGTGTGTGATGGTGAAACCTAAGCATGGATATTTTAAGTGGTTTGTGCAGCATGTGAGTAGAAAGTGAAGCTAAGTGTAAATGTGTGAAGTGTACATGGAGAGTATGTACAAGTGTGTGAAGTGTATAAATGAATGGAAGGGATATATTCATGAGATAAATATATACAGAAAGGTAAATAGAGGATAAAATGGAACATACAGGTAGGTGCATACGTACACATGCAGAAAAGAATAACACCCATGCAGAAATAAGGTCTAGTCCTCTTAAAAATCCCCATAGGAGTTTTCGCTTTGGCCATCCCAAGGCGGGGTTAGGGGGTCTTCGACGGGGTCCTATCCTCCCCCTTTTATTACCTTCCAGTGTGCGCACGGGATTACAATCTTTCTCAGGGCGCTCGGTCGTCGTTGATGTGGGGTAATATGTATAGATAGAGTCACCAACCTATTTTACACAAAACAGGCAAAAGAAATATTGTCGTCTTGATAAGACGACATCAAGGACAATGCTGATGCTTGTGAAACCATGTAGTTTAAGGGTCTAGGGACTAATTTAAGGAATGGATAGGTGTTAGGCACCTATACCTCCCTTTTGATCTCTCATGGGCATGTGTTAATTTTGTCCTGTTAAACTTCGTGAAGTGTGTGCTTATGTGCATAATATAAATGGAGAATCGAATTGCTCAAATCGCGTCACGAACAAAGGCAGAGTGAGGTCATCCTTATGAGCATTCACAAAAAAATAATTCAAAGTTTAATGTAAGTGTTTACCAATTCACAAGTCGTTATATAAGAATGAATGCGTTCATCAGACAAGACATAAGCAATCAACATATATAACATATTAAGAATATATGATAAGAACATGGTAACAAATATCTATAAGGGAGGACTTGAGTCTAGGGATTTACCCAAGATGTCTACATAGCCCAAGGGGCCTCAAAGTCCACATAGTTTGAAGATAACATAGGATGGGGTTTAACCCATAAATCCAATTGTGGATTTTTCTTATATGTGTGTGTAGAAAAAATGTGTTTTAGTGTGAGAAAATGTGATGAGAATTCCCTGTTTGGAATTTACAAGTAAACTTATTTTTTTTTTTGGGTTTTTTATGATAATAAAGTTTGTGAAAATACTACTAATAAATGGTTGAGATTAATGTATGTGATGGAATGAAATAAAACACTAAAGTAAAAAAAAAGAGAATTTAAAGACAAGGGTGGAGAATTGGACCTCCTTATGAAGACTTAAAGTGGATCTTGACTGTATATGCATTGATATCACGATGAGATTATGGTGGAATGAATATATGGGTGAGAGTTTACTAAAAGGAGTATTAAAAGGATGGAGGGAATGTGAGAAATGGTTTTTTTAAGAGAGGAATAGCTCTGAATTCGAGAGGATGTTCTCTGAATTGCTAAGAGGGATATTCAGGGGTTCTGAGGTGTGATTAGGGGTGCCTTTCAAAGTGAAGTAATGGTCTCTATTCATAGGGTAAAGGGGGTCCCGATCAACATGGTCCTGGACACTGCCAAGTCGCAGGGTCCGAGGGGCCCCATTCTGTAGTTTGAGGAAGGTTTTTTGGAAAAACAATCGTAAAATGAGAACTGTAAGTTAGAATCACACATGGGGAACACCATTGGAAATGGTATTTAGATACCTTTAATAATAAATTAAGCCACTCTCCGGTTCGAGAGTTGACTCAAGTCAAACAGGGCCCGAAAGCGCCCGTTGGTCACTGAACAAGAATTTTTCGAAGGAAAACGAATTGTTTGTCAGAACCGTAAGTTCGATTCACGCATAAAATGGATCGTTGGAAAGGGTATTCAAAGAAATTCAAGATTTCATTCAACTTCTTTCAGTTCAGAGAGTTGACCAAGGTTAAACGAGGCCCAAAAGTGCTCGATGACCCTTCAGAGTAAAACAGGGTAGCCTGCACTGTAAGGCTGATTCACAGATGGGATGGACCATTGGAAAGGATATTTAGAGACCTTATAAGATTAATACAAATTAATTTAAGATAAAGAGCTAACTAAATAAAATGGGTTCCGAGAGTGCCCGGTGGCTTCCAGATCAGTTTTTGGGGTAAAATGGATCATTCATCCATGTGCGTACTGTTGGAAATGGAATTCAGAGCCCTTCGAAGATTCATTGAGCTTACACTTAGGAAAGAAAGTTAATCGGAGTCAAATGGGGCTCGAGAGTGCCTGATGCCTCCAGATCAGTACTCGGAGTATGACCTAGGATTTATGGCAAATGAGTGGATAATAGGGACTTAAGGAGGTGCTTAGGGGGGGGTCCTAGGATGCGATGTATACAACTATAATAATGAGGGAGCATATACATGTAAAAGTAAATCGACTAAACTACGCATATACATGTGAGTGAGTGCCATGTGAATATTTACAAGTGAGTGTGTGTGTTAGCGAGCCTATATATGGATCAACTACAATTGGTGTGTGTTACATGTAAGTGACCATGAAGATATATACAAGTGTGGTAAGTGTGCGTATGCTCTAGTGAAGTCTACGAATGGATATTCTAAGTGGTGTGTGAAGCATGTAAGTAGAAAGTGAAGCTAAATGTAAGTGTGTGAAGTGCACATGGAGAGTATATACAAGCGTGTGAAGTGTATAAGTGAGTGAAAATTGATATATACATGAGATTGATGTACAAAAAAGTAAATATAGGGGAAAAGGGAACATATAGGTCGGTGCATATGCACATATGCAGAAAAGAATAACACCCGTGAAAAAATAGAGTATAGTCTTCTTAAAACCATCCCCATTAGAGTTGCCATTATGGACATCCCGAGGGGGTGGGGTTTCCAAGGAGGGTCTCCCTCCCTTTCCTTCCCTTTAGAAGTGTGTGCGTGATTGTGCCCTTTTTCAAGGAACTCGGCTATCGTTGATGTGGGGTAATATGTAGAGATAGAGTCTCCAACCTATTTTGCACAAAACAGGAAAAATAAATGTTGCCGTCTCTATAGAACGACATTAAGGACAATACTGATGCTTGAAAAACAAAGTAGTTCAAGGGTTAGGGGACTAAGTTACTGAATATGAAGGTTCCGTCTTTCCCTTTTGGTCTCTCAAGGCGTGTGACAATCTTCTCCTATTAATCTCCGTGAAGTGTGTGCTTATATGCATAATATAAATGGAGAATGTAATCGCTCGACTCGTGTTATGGAAAAGGGAGGAGTGATTTCATCCTTATGAGTGTTCCAAAAATAATAATTCAAAGTGTAATGTAAGTATATGTCGATTCACAACTCGTTATAGAAGAACGAATGCTTACATCGGACAAGACACAAGCAAGTAAACATATAAGATATATTATGAATATATAATAAAACAAGGTAACAAATGTGTATAAGGGAGGACTCGAGTCTAGGGATTTACCCAAGACGCCTACATAGCCCAAGGGGCATCAAAGTCTACGTAATTAGAAGATAAAATAGGTTAAGGTTTAACCCATAAATCCAAATAGAGGATTTCTCTTATATTTGTGGATAAAGATAAACGTGTTTCAAGTGTGGAGATGTGTAGTGAGAATTCCTCTTTTGAATTTATAGGTAAACCCTATTTTTCTTATTTTTGGGCTTTTTTATGAAAATAAAGTACGTTCAAAATTCTAATAATAAAGGTTTATGTGACATAATAAAAAAAGCACTAAAGTGAAAATAAAATGACTGATGCTATCATAAGAGAATTTAAAGACAAGGGTGGAGAATTAGACATCCTTATGAAGACTTGAAGTGGGTCTTGATTGTAGATGCACTGATCTTGAGATAAGGTGATGATGGTATGAGGATATGGGTGAGAATTTTCTTAAATGAGTATGAAAAGGATCGAAGGAATGTGGGAAATGGATTTTTAAGAGGGGAACAACTCTGAATTCAAGAGAATTTTCTCTGAATTACTGAGAGGGATCTTCAGGGGTTCCTTTCAAAGTGAGGTCATGACCTCTATTTATATGGACAAGGGGGTGCCGATAAGTAGGTTCATTGACCAACCTATCGGTATAGAACCCTATACACACTGCCAATGGGCATGGTCCTGAGGGTGCCATTAGGCACCCTGAGGCTGGTTTTTCAGAATAAGTGGTCTTAAAATGTAAACTGTAAGTCAGAATCGCGCATGGACAAGACTTTTGGAAAGGGTATTCAAATCCATTTAAGAATACATTGAGACACTCCTGGGTTAGAGAGTTGACGAAGGTTAAATGGGGCCTGAAAGCGCCCATTGGTCGTTGGACAGGAAATTTCATAAGGAAAAAGGATCATTCGTTGGAACCGTAAGGCCTATTCATGCACGGGATGGATTGTTGAAAGGGTATTTATAGAACTTCAAGTTTTCATTCAACTTCATTCGGTTTAGATATTTTACTAATATTAAACGGGGCTCGAAAGCATCCGGTGACCCTTCAGAGTAAAATGGGTGGTTCGCCCGTATCGTAAGGCAGATTTGTGCATGGGGTGGACCATTAGAAAGGATATTCAGAGACTTTAAAATATTCATTCATCTTCATTCAAGCTGAAGAGTTGATCGGAGTCGAACGGGGCCCCTGAGTGCCTAGTGGACTCAAGATCAGTTTTTGGGGTAAAAGGAATTTTCGTCCAAATCGTAAGGCTAATTTGCGCATGGGGTGGACCATTGGAAAGGGGATTCAAGGATTTTAGAAGATTCATTGAGCTTTCACTCAGGAGAGGAAGTTAATTAGAGTCGAACAGGGCCTGAGATCTCCCGGTGGACTCCAGATCGATTTTTAATAGTAAAAAGGACCATTCGTCCGAAATGTAAGGCCGATTCACGCATGGGGTGGACCGTTGAAAAGGGTATTCAGAGCCATTTAAAGATTTATTAAGCTTTCAATCAGACAAGGAAGTTGATCTGAGTTAAATGGGGCCCTCGAGAGCCTAATGGCCTCTAGATCGGTACTCAGAGTATAACTTAGGGTTTGCGATAAATGAGTGGGTTCTACGGATCTAAGGTACATGAGGGGTGGGTGGGTGGGTGGGGGGGGGGGGGGGCTAGGATAGGGTGTCTACAGATACCAATTTGAATAATCCCTAAAAGGCAGAATATATGGAGGACGGTCTAAACCAAAAGTCAATTTTTAAGTTTTTTCAAATTAAAATAAGACCTAAACAGATTTAACCGAAATAAAACCTTTCACCAGTTTTAAGCCATATTGTTATGATAAACCGATTTTCAAAATTTATCTCCCTAGCTTAAATCATGCATCTAGGTGATAGAAAATAAAATATATAAATAAATAAATCACACAAAATGCCGATGTACAAGGAAAACCCACAACGGGAAAAATCTTAGACGACCTATATAACTTACTGCACATACTCGATGCCCTCCATGGTGCAGTGCAGGAGTCAACCCACATAAGATGCCATAACATGTGAGTCTACACATGTCTCAATATCCACCAAATATGATCCATAATCGTATACGAATCAAGAACACGGATGCACTACTTCTTCACCATCACACCACACCATGGAGTCCATCGTGTGTAAACTGAAAGCTATGTACAAAGTCCACCGTATGAAACTTTTCTTTATTAAGATGATGAGAGAAACAAAATTATGTTCCCTTAAACTAAGATCCCAAAAGCATATATAAAGATGAAGCTTGGATCTTAAATACTTTGTGTGGAACTAAGGTTTGAAATCTTTTGGATATATATTATAAAATAAATTTTGCCAAAAGTTTTTCTAAAGACTAATGCCTGATCCCCTTTCTATAGAAAACATGTTTTTTGAGGCGACACAATATTTGAGAAAGTTCATTAGAATGAAAACCAGACTTCATTTGAAAGAAATTGCAATCTAGTTTGAACCAAATCACACTTCATTCGAATAAAATGGCAAGCTCATTCGAACAAGCTTAGAAAGATCTTCAAATAAGTTTGGTTATGTAAATAGATAAATCTTTTTTGATTTTCTTTTAAAGTTTGTTTGAATGAATTGCCATTCTTTTTTGAACGAAACCCTAAATTCATTCGAACGACTTTAAAATAAAAAATATTTTCTTTTAAAATCAGTTAAAAATAGCTCCAAACAATTTTGTAAAAATAAACTCCCAAAATTTAAATTTCTAGGATCAAAATTCGTACACACTCATAACTGAGAGATCCTTGGAAAGATAAAGACAAAACATTACATGAAACACGGCATGGTATGTTCTTCGTAACTTAGGTGCCATGTCTTCATCAAACATCTCAACAAAACAAAGCCAAACCTATGACTCAAATTTCTTTACACAGAATTAGGCAAAAATAAACAAATTGACTCAATTGGAAATTTTTCCTTACAACATCACACAATGAAACACTTCATGACTCAAACAATATAAAAGAATTTTCAAAAGGCAAGGACATCATTGGACAGTTTCTTTTTGTACTTTAGGAACTATTATCCAAAAGTAAAATAACATGATTTTCCTTGTCTCTGCTCAAAACCTACTCACCTTAACCTATATTAGAGATACCTTAGCCTTCTCTAAAGCGTGAACCTAAACCCAACATCCTTTTGCCTAAAACATAGGAGGTTTAGTCTACTGAATGAAGGTTTAGTTGACTAAAACTAGTTTATCCGGATAAAAATTTTGATAGCCAACAAAACCTAGCCAACCTATAAACCAGAAGGAGGTTTAGCTTACTAAAATTCACTTTTTGTCGATTAAAAGTGTTATGATTTTGAGAATTAATATTGGTAAAACCTTCCAATTATTTATCCTAATACCCCAACTCTTTGAACCAGATTACAAAAATTTTACTACACTTTTCTGCCTCTAAATATTATATAAAGATTCTCCTCACTTCCATTCCAAAATATACAAGCTTACAATAACAATATTCTTGATCCATCCTTGAGATTTTAAAGAGAAATCAAGAAAACTAATTTAAGAGTTTAAAACCCAAAACTCCAGTAAGTCCAAAGCTCCAAGAAAACCCACTTGAACCTAAAGCTCCATCCCCAATCCCTTTTTAGAAAATTTACAATGCTAACACCCACTTGTACTGAATATTTACTCGAAACCCCATTTGAGAAATATACTTATGATACTTATCAACTTACTTTTCTAGAGAGATAAAGTAAAATTATTACACAATTCTTTTAGTTAAGAAGCTTTGCCTTACATTTTGGTTATTGATCTTATTATAACACATGGTTAAACTTCATTGTATCTTCTTAGGATATAATGCTGTTGTTGTGGGTTGTCAAGGCGTTTGAAGTACTTGGGCTATTGCGTGGGTACTGCTTGGGCGAGGATGAAGGTATCATATTATTGGTTTTGGTTTGCAAGGTGGTATTACTTGTTAGATTTTGGTTCCACCATAAGTGAACTGAAGATAATAAATTTCTTGATTACCATCTCGAGTGTGGACATCGGTAGTGGCCGAACCATGTTAAAATCTAAGTTTGCAAAGTTTCATTAATCTCCCTCTCTTAACTGGTTATAGTCATTGTTAATTAATTAATTTCTATTAAATTGATTTACTATATTGCAATTAATATTTACAATAAAGTTTAAAAAAGGTTCTAAAATGTCCATTAAACTCACATACCCAATTCACCCCCTCTTGGATTTATATTGCATGGGGATAATGAGTCAACTGGCATTGGTGAGGGGGATGGAGTAGTGGTCCCCCTACTAACCTTATCATTGCCCTTTCTTATATCATTTTTATTCCCCTTCACTATATATATAACTGTACACTTTCCCCACTCGAATATATGGTTCATCGTTTGTTAAATATTTTCTAATTTTGAGTCTAAGTTTTCTTTGTATGGGTCAATCTTGGAGGAAAACCCACTGTTACTGCAAAAAATACCCAACAACTTCGAATTTCTTATTCGGGAGCTGACACCCCAACTAGAAACTTTTTTTATCTTAGCCCGACATTTGGCTCAGTGCATCCGTATTTCGAGATGCCTTCTAAACGTCACTCTGGGCACTGTGCGCCCATTTTAGCCTCTCCTAAAATAGTATACAAACACCTTATTAACTTTGAAAAATAATATTAATAATAAATATGAAATTTATAATATAATTTCAATTATAGCTTCACAAAGTCTCAGCGACTTGCGGATTAGCAACCTCACCCTTCTTCATCCAAATCTTTATATAGGAGTCGATCCTATGTGGCTTTCACACCAGGACACTCCAAAACTCCTGGAAAATGTGACCAAATTAAAGAAAAATGTGATCAAATTAAATAAATTTACTTACTAAATAAAGTTTAATTTAAAGAAAAATACATACCATCATATGCTCCACCTCCGTGTAAGATGTTTGCATGGATTAGTGTACATCCACATTCTTTTACCAGTTAGTCCTCACGGAGTCACGAATGGATAAATGTCTCTCGAATACCTCTTTTTTCGAAATACTCTAATAGTTGGCCAACATAATTGGCTTCTTCTACGAGACGGTGTCCCCACACATTAACACGAAATCCCATTCCTTCCCAAAATAGTGGGCACATAGGTTCTTCTTCCATGTCTTCCATTGATCATGTTCACTGATTAATATACTGTCCCATGCTTCTGGTGGCATGTTGAACTATTCCCGTCCAATAAACATAAAATATAATAAAGTTAGTGAATTAACATTAAACAAACATACAATAAAATTTGATATGAAAGTGAAATATTTAATATAAATATTGAGAAAGGCTCCCTAAATGGTCATATTCAAATCATCGATCACTTTCCTCCAATTATCATACCGGTGACTAATTACTAATCTCAGCAACTCTAACGACCTCATTTATAGACCATTTTTATTTTCAACTACGCTCCCTTGATTACTGAACTTGTTGGTCTTCTTGTTATATGATCCCTCACCCCTCACTTTTTCTCGGGGTTTGATGGCCTGGTGTAGACATATTCTGCCAAAATATAGGCTTTAGTAGCATAATATATAACATAAATCAAATGAAAATACTCAATCAGGATATGAGAGTTTAAATAAAATAAAACTATTCCACCCACTTGCTTTAATTAGCAAATCAAATTGAAATACTCAATCATGATGTAAGCATCAAACGAAAATAGTCACACGACTGTACCAGTTGTATTCACAAGTTAGTTTAGTGTTGCGTGACGTGATCGCGCCTCTTTCCAGGAATTTTTTTTGTTAAATTATGTTTTCACCCCCTATGCCTTAGTTTTAAGCTTAAGACTTGGATTTTTGAATTTCCTAGCAAATTCCCACCTTGTGAGTCACACGACTACACCGATTGTTTCTACAAGTTAGTTTAGTACTGTGTGATGTGATCGTGTCTATTTTCAAGTAATTTTGTTGTCAAATTTTGTTTTCACCCCCTAACTCCGTAGTTTCAAACTTAAGATTTTTATTTTTTGATTTCCTACCAAATTCCCACCTTGTGAGTCACACATCTACTCCAAATATTTCTACACGTTAATTTAGTTTCCTGTGATGTGATCGTGAATCTTTTTCAGGATGTTTTGTTGTTAAATTATATTTTCACCCCCTAACACCCTAGTTTCAAGCTTAAAGTTTGGATTTTTAAATTTTCTACTAATTACCAACCTGTGAGTCGCAGGACTACACCGATTGTTTCTATAAGTTAGTTTAGTACCGTGTGACATGATCATGCCTTTTAGGTAATGTCATTATTAAATTATATTTTTAGCCCCCAATGTTCTGTTTTCAAGCTCAAGGCTTGGATTTTTGAATTTCCTACCGAATTCTCACCTCGTGAGTCACAAGACTGCATTGATTGTTTTTACAAGTTAGTTTAGTGCTGTGTGATGTTCTTGTGCCTCTTTTTGAGTAGTATTATTATTAAATTATATTTTGGGCAGTTTTAATATAACATCCAACATTTGAACTAACGAACACAAAATTAATGTTTGAGATCCGCATTATATTTAACAAACTACATATTACAAAGTCCAAATTGGAATTCTTGATACATTTTAAAACCTAAATAACTCTACCCATGTAAAGTATTTAGAAATTTCTTCAAGTTCGGGTTGTCACCCCAAATGGATTGATATTCGGTAGAAGATGACAGGGCATCCAAGCTATTGGCGAGACACTTTGGCACATGTAAGATGACTGATCACAGTTTGTTATTGATATTCTTTGAGTAAAACACTTTCTTGATATTTTCAAATGCACAAACAAGCGACTTATCATTCATATGCTCCTTATTATTCACCTTGGACAAATCTATCATTATCAAAATGGTACTCGAATCGACTTTACAAGAATTTTGTCCTCAACTCTTACTGAATCATAGTAAAACACAACCTCTTTGAAATATATATATAGTCTAATTCAAAAATGTTTTGAATTAGAACATAGTAAGTCATTTATGATTCAATGAGGGTTTTTTATTTTGGCACATAGTAAGAGCCTTATATGAAGTGCTGATTTTTCGAAACGAAGTATTTTTTTGTACAACTTTGATGAGAATATATAACCATTCAGACGACACTTCTTATACTCATAGGATATGAAATTGGGTCTAATGGTGAGACGAGTAAGCCTTGACATGGCATCACCCATATTCAATAACAGACATTATAGATTACATAAGTTATTTAGATACACTTTAAAGCTTGCAATCATTTCTAATTTAATAGGGAACATTTTATATAATAATTACCTCCTGTGATACCCAAAATCTAAATTCACTGTCTGAATGTGAAACCGTCCTTCATTTTTTATTACGCCCAGATGCATTATATTTTCATTGAGTGAAAAAATTATCAAGAAAGTGATCAAGTATATAATATAATAACAAAAACTAGAATTATAACACGAACTTACTCTTTTTATTCTTCAACATATTCATGGATTTCAAACATATACTGAGCCACTTGCTCATATTGTAAAATTGTCTGTTTAACTCACTTTCCCATGACTTGAACATCTTCATTGGCGAACTCATATCCATTATCTATAATGTTAAGGTCGAACATATATTCCTTAGTGAACACAGATGCCTCCACAATAATGTATTCCTCTATAATGGATCCTTTAATGTACCGTATAGTCTTAACAATCTCTTTAATAACTTTCATCAACCTATATATTAAACTTATTAAAACTGAGAAACCCATATATTAAATTAATTTAAGTAAATTAAAATATCATCACCCATATATTAAATTGGCAAGCATAGCTTTCAAACGGGTACATCCATCAATATCTTACTGGGCCGCAAAGAAGCGTTTGATCACATAAGTGCACCGACAAGTGTATACGTGTCCGAATAATGTCAAAGAACATAAGTTACTTCAGTTAAAGTTACTTTTGCATCCACGATGTGATTTTGGGTGACTAATTTTGGGCACAGAAGTGTGAAGAAGAGGCTAATTTGTATAATGTCCCTCCGCAAATCCTTATGGTTATAATGCTTAAACAAAAAAGGATCGATTACATGATCACATGCCAATCGTGAGACTTGCACTTTTATACATCATGTGTGGCATAGCTCACAATCCTCTGCAAATTTGTTGATAAATTAAAGGGAACTTTTAAGTTATGCAGTGCGTCTAAAATTACCTTTCTTTCTTAACTCATTAAAGTTTTTGGCCCAAGGGGACTTATATTCCTCCCATTGTTATAGTTTTTCTACCATAATTGTAGCTTAATTTTAACACTATAAGACCACGTTATGACTTTTCTCCATCCTTTGAATGACTTCTACTTACGAATGTTCTCACAAGATGTTCGATGACATAGTCGACTTAATTCTCAGAAGGGGCCTTTTTATTCTTGCCATTTTTGAATTTAGGATTCTTCCCTGGCACATTAGCTTCATATTTGGAAGACCTCATATGAACCTGGAATCTTCCTTAGAGGTATCCTATATTCGACCCCACCCAATAAAAAATTAGAACCTTTATCAAATCTAAACCTGTGAATATCCCATGAGAATGATATATAATTTTTCCACTATCCTTGAAATGTTGAGATACAATTTCTTATCCACAAATGGGACACCCAAAGTAATTGTGAACATTACAACCATAATCCGGGAATCATGAATCGCCTAGAACAACATAGCTTTTAATTTGAACTCTTCCTATTTGTTAGAGTAAAATTCTTTCACACCTGCTACCCATAACTAATTGAATTATTCTACCAACATTTCCATGTAGACATTAATGTCATCACTTGGTGCCTTTGGCCTATGTATCAATAAAGACACCGTTAAAACTTATCGTCTCATATATAAAGAAGGAGGGCGATTTAAATGTTTTAAGATCACTGACCATAAACTATGATTGGTGCTTAGGTCATTGAATGGATTGAACCCATATGTTTATATTTACAAAGGAATATTACGTTTGTCATTGGAAAAAATTGCGTAATCAAAATTCATGCGTTTCCACATGGCTTTGTTAATAAAATGATATAGGAGATTATCCCACACTTCTGCTCTAGTGTGCCAACTCATTCCCTTTTCTATCCATGGTAATAAGAAAACTATCTTCAACCTGGGACCAACGGGAAAATATTTCAATGCGTTTTAAGGAACTTTTGAAAGTGTGCCTCTCTTATCCCTAGTACCATGCTCTAGCACATATTTAGGTTACTTGCATACCGAACAATGATCAATATTTTTTAACCATTCAAACTGATCTATATTTCATTCCCAAACCTTTCAAACCGTTCTTTAAACTCAGATAGTTCTTTGGAAGTGTATTCTATTTGGGGAGTAAACCCTTCACCCAATTTAGAATTCCACTCACTTTATTTCTAGACAAAATAAAATGGGTCTTCAAACTATGAAAACCAATTATGGTATGAAAATTTGTTTGATATTTTTTGTAGTTAGGGTACAACGGTTGGGTAAATTTGACTTTCAAACTTAGTGGTCATCATTAAGATTTATCCCAATACCGTCATGAGCACTAAAGCCTCCACCACAAGACTCATTGTCTTCCATATCATAAACCTCATTGTCTTTCATCATATGAACTTTGTAAGCATTGTCTATTAGATCATTAAACATATTATTCTCTAAGGTGTCTTCATTTCCTTCCACCTCCGTCGTACTTTCGGGTTGTAGTGGAGGTTATTCGGGGACAAAAAGGGAGTGTATTTCCCCGTGAAAAGCCCACACTCGATAATAATATTGCATACCCTATATAAAAAAATGTAATCGAACTATTTTCCATTCAAACAATTTACCATTTCTACAATGTGCTCAAAGACATGAGAAATCTCCATCATTAAGGCACCTCTTTACGAATTTTACAAAATCGTTAGCACCTCTATGGTACACATGCCCGAGTCTGTTTCTCTCACCCATCCACTCTTAGTATATAGGATACCCCATAAAAATTTGTAATAATCATTACCTACCATGTGTGAACAAATGGGGTGAGAATAGTTCTATACCCTACGAGACTGAACCAATCATTCATAAGCTTAATCTAACTAAAATCCTATCATGATTAAATAATAATGTTGAAACACTATCATGTTGAAACCCTAAGTCGTGTAAACATATTAAATTGGTTTTAATTATACTTTACAACTGAATCGCATCGCTATTCGAAACTTATGTACATTTGAAGAACATTAGAAATTATTAGAGACCGTTCATTGTGTTATTTTTCCATTTTTACCCAAAATTCAAAAATCATTCATATACTAAATAAACCCACAAAATATTCTTTTAACCAAAATGATTCCATTTACAACAAAAAAACACATTATATTTAATCCCAAACAAATATCAAAGTCAAATATTCACATTGTAATATAGAATGGTTTGAATGTTCAAAACTAGGTTTTGCAAAAATTATTTTGAACAATATCAAAGCCATACATGTAAATACAGCTCCGTTATAATAAACAAACACATTATATTGAATCCCAAATAAACATTGTAATAAAGAATGGTTTTAATGTTCAAACCTAGGTTTTTCATAAGTTGTATCTAATAATATCAAAGCCATACACGTAAGTACAACTATTTCAACAAACAAACACATTATATTCAAGACCAAACACATATCAAAGTCAAATATTCACATTGTAATAAAGAATGATTTGGATGTTCAAACCTAGATTTTTCATAAAATTATTTCTAACAATATCAAAGCCATACATGTAAGTACAACTATTTTATTACAAACAAACACATACATTCAAGAACTAAAATCACACACACACACACACACACACACACACACACACACACACACATATATATATATATTGTGGCCATCCCAGGGCGTCCAATTCCAAATTCCCTCTGAGGTGCGCGGGGGCTTGCGCCCTTTCTTGGGGAGCTCGACCTTCGTCAATGTGGGGGATAATGTGTAGAGATATAGTCGCCAACCTATTTTGCATAAAACAGACAAAAGAAATGTCGTCGCTTTGAGATAACGACATCAAGGGCAATACTGATGCTTGTGAAATCAAATAGTTCAAAGGTTCGGGGACTAAGCTGCGGAATGGGATGGTACCCTCCCTTTAGGTCTCGCATGGGAATGTGCTAATCTTCTCCTATTAGAATTCGTGAAGTGTGTGCTCATGTGCATAATATAGGTGAAGAATGGAATCATTCAACTCGCATTATGGAAAATGATGGAGTGAATTATTCCTTCGGAGTGTTCTCGAAGATAATAATTCAAAATATAATATGAGTGTTTGTCAAATCACAAGTCTCTATGGAAAAATGAGTGTACATGTCGGACGAAACACAAGCATATAAGAATATGAACTCATGAATAATATATATATATATATATATATATATATATAAATATATATATATATATATATATATATAGAGAGAGAGAGAGAGAGAGAGAGAGGCCCTCTTATGTAAGGACTCCTTATGGTACAAACCCCGGTACATACCATTTTTTTTAAATAGCAAAAAGTGAAATTTTTGATGACACTTCATGGATGTGATCTCCAGGGTGAGAAGATAATCTCCAATTTTTTTCATCAAAAAATTCAATAAAAAACCATTGAGATGAGGTGATATGTAAAAAAAATGCTATAAATATGCATTTTAGACCGTTAAAATTTTTGTGATCATCTCACCAACTTTTTGATTGAATTTTTTGATGAAACCTCATGGATATGATCTCGATAGTGAGAAGATCATATCCATGAAGTTTCATCAAAAAATTCAATTAATCAAGTGGCTGGCGCCGACCCAAAATTTCAACGGTTGAAAATGCATATTTATACCCTTTTTTACATATCACCTCATCTCAATGGTTTTTTTATTGAATTTTTTTATGAAAAAAAATGAGACGATCTTCCCATCGTGGTGATCATAGTCATGAAGTTTCATCAGAAAATTCATTTTTTTACTATTTAAAAAAATGGTATGTACCGGGGTCCGCCCCATAAGGAGTCCTTACATGGGACTTTCTCTCTCTCTCTCTCTATATATGTGTGTGTGTGTGAGAGAGAGAGAGAGAGAGAGAGAGAAAGAGAGGAGAGAAAGATATAAACATGAATAAAGGAGGACTCGAATCCCAAAATTAACCCAAGATGCCTTTGTAGCCCATGGGTCATCAAAGTCCACATTGTTTGAAGATAACAAATGGTGGTGTTTAATCCATAAGTACAAGCGGGGGATTTATTTTATGTATGTGTGTAGAGAAAATGTGTTTTAAGAGAAAGAATGTTAGGTGAGAGTTCCTATTTTGGAATTTATAGATAAACCCTCTTTTTTGTTTTTTTAATGAAAATAGAATATGTTCAAATACTACTAATAAAGGTTTGAGATTAATATATGTGATGTAACAAAACAAAGCTGCTAAACTAAAAATGAAGCAAATAATATTAAAATGAGAGAATTAGAGAAAATGATGGAGAATTTGACCTCCTTATGAGCGCTTAATGTTGGTCTTGGATCTAGGTATGTTGATCTTACAATAGAATGAAAGTGGTATGGAGAGGTGGGGGAATTTACCACGTGAGGTAAGAAAGTGATGGAAAGGAATGTGGGAAAATGGGTTTTTTAGGATAAGGAACAACTTTGAATTCGAGAGAATGTTCTCTGAATTATTGAGAGGGGTGTTCAGGGGCCTCTTTAAAAGTGAAGTCATGGCCTCTAGTTATAGGACCAAAGGGAGATGCTGATTGGTATGGTCTTAGGTCTGCCTATCATCATAGCATCTCAGGTACAATGCTAATAGGCAGGGTCCCTAGGGTGTCATTTGGCAGTCCGAGATAGGTTTTTTGAAAAAATGGGCGTAAAATGCAAATCGTAAGTTAGAATTGGGAATAGAGAAGACCTTCAGAAGGGTATTAAGATACGTTCAAGCATCCATTGAGCCACTCCCAGGTTTGAGAGTTGAATAAGGTCAAATGGGTCCCGATAGGGCCCGTTGGTCACTGGACAAGAAGTTTTTGGAGGAAAATGGATTATTCGTTCGAACCATAAGGTCGATTCATGCATGAGATAATCTGTTGGAAAGGGTATTCAGTTCCCTTCAAGATTTTATCCAGCTTTGTTTGGATTGAAAAGTAGATCAAGGTCAAATGGGGCTTAAAAGTGCTCGGTTGGCCCTTCAAAGTAAAATGGGTCATTCGTCCGTACTGTAAGGATGATTCATGCATAAGATGTACCGTTATAAAGTGGATTCCGAGACCTTCAAAGATTCATTAAGCTTCACTCAAGTGAGAGAGTTCATCGGAGTCAAATGGAGCCCGAGAGTGCCCAGTGGCCTCTAAATCATTTTTTGGTAGTGAAACAAATCGTTCGTCCAAACTGTAAGATCAATTAGTGCATGTGGTAGACCATTGAAATGGAAATTTAGAGCCCTTTGAGGATTCGTTGAGATTCTACTCAAGAAAGAGAGTTGAACGGAGTGAAACGGGGTTCAGGAGGTCCCGGTGGCCAGAAGATAATTTTTTAGTAGTGAAACGAACCGTTCATCCGAACTGTAAGATGATTTGCACATGGGATGGATCATTGGAAAGGGAAAATAGATCTCTTTAAAGATTCATTGAGCTTCGTCTTAAGCGAGAGAGTTGATTGGAGTCAAACAGGGCTCGGGAGCATCTGATGGCCTCTAGATCGGTACTCAGAGTATGACCTAGGGTTTATGGTGAACGAGTGAGTGCTAGGGACCAAATAAGATGCTTAATAGGGGTCCTAGGATGGTTTATCTACAGAGATACCCTTGATGGGAAATCATGGAACAAGTGAAGTCCATCGAATGATAGACGCCACATCGATGTTGGGGAAGAGGATTTTACGTTAATTCTGTGGACCTAGAGGATGATGGTGTCTGATTTACTGGTTCGAGGTCAGTTCTGAGGACTTAAGGAGATGAGTATTATCTATTAATTAGGATGAGATGATTTATGAGGACCTAAGGGTACAAGGATGACCGATTCACCGGGTCTAGGTGGTGTTAAGGTTGATTCGAAGGGGCTAAGCTAGGGTGACCAATTTTGCGGGTCAAAGTTAATTCTGAGGACCTAAGGAGACGAAGATGATCGATTTAGCGGGTAGAGGTCAATTGTAAGGAGACGATGATGATCAATTCAGCGGGTCGAGGTCAATTTTAAGGACCTAAAGTTCTGCCGAGGATGACCAATTCTGTGGGTTGAGCTTGTAATGACTAATTTTGCTAGCCGATGTCAATTCTGAGGACCTAACATTGAGGCGACCAATTTTATGGGTTGTGGTCAACTCTGAGGACCTAAAGTTGGGATGACCAATTATGCGAGCTGAGGTCAATTATGATGACCTAAAGTTATGACGACCAATTATATGGGTCGAGGTCAATTCTAAGGATCTAAAGTGGTGACGGCCAACTCTATGGTCGAGGTTAATTCTGAGGACCTAAAGTCGTGAAACTAATTCTGCGAGTTGAGGATGTATTGACAAATTTGAGGGTCAAGATTAATTATGAGAACCTAAAGTTATGGCGACCGATTCTGTGGGTTGAGGTTGTAATGACAAATTATGAGGGTCGAGGTCAATTCTAAGGACCTTGAGTTAGAGCGAGCAATTTTACGGGTCGAGGTCAAGTCGGAGGACCTAAAGTTGTGATGACCAATTCTGTGAGTAGAGATCAATTCTGAGGACCTAAGGTTTTGACGGCCAATTTTAAAGGCCAGGTTCAATTCTGAGGACCTAAACTTAAAATAACCAATTTTGAGGGCCAGGTCAATTCTATGGACCTAAAGTTTTGACGACAAATTCTGCGAGTCGAGGTCAATTCTGAGGATCCTGAATTATAGTTTGGAAGGGGATAACTCTATTGGGAGAGGCATGAAGGACTTTGATGCAGGCGCACCTTTGATTCCCCTGGGTATGGTGTTGTCTTGAAATTTTATTAGGGAATGTTTAGTTTTGAGGTTTCGGCTTGGGAATTGTAATAGGCTTGGATATGGGTGGATCATTATTTCCATCGTGGAGTCTGCTGCGAATAAGTGTGTAAGATTAATTAAACTAGGGATTTTGAGAGTTTATATGGGGCTTACTTTTAAGGAATTTTTAGGAATTTTTTAGATTTTTCTAGCTATTTATGGATATTTTGAGCATTATCTATACAAAATTTAAAGGGGACTGGTGATAGGTAGGCCCGGGGAGGTTCTAATCTAAAGAGGCACAGACTCTTGGCCTTTTCGAGAAAGAGGAAAAGGCACCTATTAACCGACATGGTTTTGGGGATGCCAATCGGTAGGCCCCTTAGCCTTTCATAAAGGGGGCGCCTCCTTTTTATTTTTCACATCTTAAAGTATTTGATCTTCTACTTTCCCTCTCTAATAGTCATCCTTAAGTCTTTTCTTCTTCAAGTCTTCAAGTGGCTGGTACTTTGAGTGGCTGGAGGTTGATGACCCGGTTGGCCTATAGTGGTGATCTGCGATGCCTCTTACACTGGGTAATGAGAATTCTTTTGACTTATTCGAGATAGTTGTTGATGGGCATACCTTACTAAGCGAGCTCGCATATCATCGTTCACCCAAGATGAAGAGCCCTAATGGTTATGTAAGTATGGTGATTTTTGGTCTTCTAATTTATTTTTCCTTCTAATCCTTGTGTTTAATGAATCGATTTTCTTCTATTTTTTTACAGACTAACATAGATCCTTAGAGCATTCGATCCCAGGGGATGATTGGGTTAAAGGAGGATTTGGATAAGCTCCATTCTGTTGTGCACTGGATGGTATCGCACGTCGAGTTTGACCTTTTGGCTAAGACGCTGGATGAGACATCGCGTTCCACTGTAGTGTTGTGTGCTATTGGGGAGAGATTGTGGGACACTACGCACATATTCCATCATGGGTTCATGGAGATGACTGTTACTCCCATTGATGTTCAACAACTGTTGGGGATGGATTGTGAGGGGTTCCAAATTGTGGTGGATCGTACTTTAAGGGTTATGCCTGAGGTGGTGCCAATAGTTTTGTGAGACATAAGTAGAATCATATCAGAGGATTCCATCTGAATTTCATCTTGAGGGAGATTCTTTTGAGGAGGAGGGTGGATGTGATCAACGAGTGATTAGTGAGACACATGACTCGTCTGTTTATTTTTCTTTTTGTTGGTGGTTTTTTGGTGATGACGAGGGGAGACGTCATCCATCTTTGATTTCTTTCGTATTTGAGGACAATTTCTGACGTCCCGATGTATGACTGGGGGATACTTATTTTGTCATGCCTTTATTCTTCCCTAGATGCATTCAGCTGGTGCTTTCGAAAAATTATTATTGGAGCTACGTATCTTTTGGAGGTAATTTTGGATTTCTTTTTTATATGCATTTCCTTGCATTCTTTTTTTTCTTTTTTCTAATTTATGTATTTTTGCAGATGTGGTTCTATTAAGTTGTAGGGCACAACGTGGGGGTGATGACCTTGAAGAATGATGATTTGGGGGGACTTCTCTCAGATATTCTGGTGGAAAAAGTCCTATCCGCGATAGAACCAGTCCTTATCTTTGACGGATGTGCGTCGGGTCTTGATTGTCCTGACGAGTGGCGAGGTTAATTTTCATCTTTTCTAAGTTCTTCTTGGAATCTTTATTTCTTGACTATATATTGATTGTCTGTTGGGTATTGCAGGCGACCTTCGACCATTGGAAGGTGACTCCATGGGGCATGGGGATTATGGGCATGCATGTGCAAATTCGGAGGTTGATTACGCACGAGTTCAGGTATGTTTGATACTTGGCAGAGAAGGTAGTAAGGCAGATAGTGGAGGAGGAGGCGGTCCCACTGTAGGCACCCCTTATGTATATGAGGTGGGTTAGGGAGATGTCTGATGATGCCAGGGCATCAACGATGATAGGCGAGCCTTATACACATTACACGAATTCGGTGGCAAGTTACGATTATTAAGAGATCGTGACGAGATGGTTGATGCCCTCTTGTATCTATAATGTGGATAATATGCCTCCACTCACCACTACTTTAGGTAGATGTACCAGTGTACCAATGGGATCATCCCACAACATGGGTGCTGGTATGTAAGCTGGGGCAATGGAGGCATATGATGCTCTATTGACTCAGTTTACTTCCCCTTCTTATAATTTTCAACTGAGTAGCGGGTAATCCTTGAGCATGCCGCACTGTCCTTAAGCATTGGTGTCAAGGTTGATAGGTCTTACATATGAGGCCCTCCGACCTGAGGTATATTCTTTATCTTTCTCTATTTTTATTTCCATTGAATCTTTCCTTGGTCTTTACATCCTGGCTCGTCTTTTTTGTTGCTCCTTGCTTGTAGTATGTGCGGGTACCGACCAATTGGCTGCGAGACATCAAGGACTGGATGGCCTTCACATCTTATTATATAAAGAAGTCTGACCCTTCTTGCTTGTTTCCATCTGCCACCTCAGATGAGGGTTTCGACTCTGGGAGTGGAGGGTCCACCACTCGTCACAGAGGAAAGCGCGTACATTGTGGAGGTTGAGGGTTTGAGGGGAAGGTTGAGGGTTCAGGTGAAGTCCCATTTGTATTTTTTTGTTTTTGTTTTTCTCTTTCTACCTGCAAAATGTAATCATGACAAGAAAGAATATACATTAAAAATACAGTTTTATGGTATTTTTCTTGGTTTAATGACCTATCATTTATACACTTTTTAATTTTCTGCTGAGATTACTTATTTTATGTGAAAATAGAGATCAATATGGAAATGATTAAAAGGAAAAAATGTTTATTATTAAAAAAAGGAGAGTTATAGTAATTAACTCGGGGGGTTAATATATTTCTTTCAAAGTAAGAATTTTTGCGTTTTGAGCAAAAAAGAAAAATATTTTTGAGTAAGAATTTATTTTACGAAGAGAAAGATGAGGATGGGAATAATTTTAAGGGAAATGTTTATTATTAAAAAAGGAGTAATAAAAAGGAATGACCCAAGGGTAACTTTTCAAAATAAGGATTTTCGGAAATTGATTTTCGGCAAAAGAGGAAAACTGGAATTTTGATAAAATAGGGAGATTGCCGATCCACATACCCCTTGACCTTCCTATCAGCATGGGGGTCAAGTCAAATCACTCCTAAGATTTGATTGCGCTTTCCTTCATACTTGTGTACTTCTGTAGGGCTAGGGGATTCCAGAAATTTTATTTTTTGCATGGATTTTTTGGGTATAAAAGGGGTGTGTTTTCTCACTAACACCCATATTTCTGCTATTTCTTTTTCTTTCTCTATTCTCCAAATGTCTCTTCCAATGTACTAAGAATTATCTTCTTATCTTGAAGTCTTAGAGTCCGTGTGCCTCTATAATGTTGACTATGATACTTTCGTATTGCGTTGGTTTTTCTGTGACATAATCGGTCCATAGAATGGAATTTGCTAGCAGGGATGGTACAATTTTGGTACCCTGAGGATCACATCTTTCGATTTGGCCTGGATGAGGCTTGTCCTACCTACGAGAAATCCTTAGTAATGTTGGGGGTTAGCACCAGTATTACGCTGCCTATGCCAAAATTTTCTCATTCTTCCTGGGCATTTTTGGCTGAGTTGCTCCATATTTCCCCTTCGACGGCTCGATCGTTAGTCCATGGAGGGACTATTTATCTTCTGAGGATTATGCATTTGATGCATAAGAGGGGCTTTGAAGATGCTGGCTTTGCTAGAGATGTGGCTTTGGTATTGACTACGAGGCTATTACTGGTGATAGGGGACTTGAAGAATGATCCCCAAGTGGCTATGATAACGACAAGTGGCTATGATAACGACATGGATGTCTTACTGTTGTAGTCATGCAGTGTTGGTGTTGGCGGAGACCTTGAACGGTCTCAATACTTGGAAAGAGGGTCGATTATATTTTCTGAGGGGGATACCGATGATGTTGTTCATGTATCTTGTAGAGAGATTTTGTATGGAGGCACCTCCTGAGTATCCCTTGATAGACATGCCTAATTTATTTATCTGGCCTTTCTTCAGTTGTGGCCCATCGATAGAGAACTGAGTTAATTGGTTAATGGAGCATGGAGATCGATGTCTTATTTAGTTGGTGACATGGTAGGGAGACCTGCACCCTATTTTATATCTAGGAAAATACCGGTATGTGTGATGGGTTAGCCTTTTGGCAAACTTCCTTTTATTTCCCCTGGAGGCCTTTATGCCAAGTGGGGTTAAAACAAATAGTGTCTTGGATAACGAACTTCTTCCTAGTGGAGGACCTAACTGAATCATTACGGATGATATTGTGTTCCTTGTGGTAGTTCTGCCGATCGTCTACCTGCCCATCAAAATCTGTAGTAAAGGGCCTGACATGTGTCTGGGGACTACTTGAAGTGGTCGTGGAAGCGAGTAGTGGAGAAGATTATGGAGGAAGAGATTGGGCAAAGGTGACTTGTTACCTACGACACCATGGATGAGGGTGTTGTGGTTTCGTCCAAGCTTATCAGAGCGTATCGCACGATGGAGGGCATACAGAGTGTTAACCAGGAGTGGAAGACTTGGGGACCTCCGAGGGCAGGGAATGATGATGAAATGGGGCCATATGGAAGTTGATGACAATGAATATGAAACTGGAGTAACATTTTATGGAGATGGAATAAATTGTGTTTTGGGTGATTTTGGTATTTTTCTATGGGGTTAGGGATAATTTTTATGAACCTGGTAGGGATTAGTTGGGTTTGTTTAGGATGATTTTGTCAGGGATTGGTCTGTTTAACTCCCTTCACTCGTACATCATGTAACGATTGCATCCTTTTATTTGAAATAAAAATGATTTTGATCATATTTTGTTGGCCTCTTGATGAGTTTTTCATTTTGAACTATTTATACCAATCACTAAGGTATACATAATCCTATTATTCATGTAAATTATAAGATGGACCTCCATTCTTGGAGGTAAAAAAGAGTAGCATTTTGTGAAAAAGAAGGGGACGGTGCCCATGTATGGCGTATGGGTTGCCTATGTAGTACTAGGGGCTTTAAATTTTTTTATGTGTTTCATTTTGAAAGAAAATGTTTTGTGAGGATCAGGTCCCATGTACTTCTGGGAAGGAGTAAATAAAGAGATTTTTTTATAACATAATGGGGTGAGAAGAGTCGTAGCACACCGAGATTTCGGACTAAGATATTTTCCAGGGTGCGTCATCTCTTGTTCATTAAGATCTGTGAGTATGGCGGCGATGCCTGACATAATTTTCTTCACAATGTAGGGGTCGTTCTAATTTGGTTTGAATTTCCCTTTGGGGTCCCAGATGGGTTCTACGATCTCCTTTAGGGCAAGGTCTCCTTCTTGGACATCACGATCCTTAAATTTTTGGTTAAATGATCGTGCTATCTGGTGATGACACCCATGTATATGGTATAGAGCCTTAATTCTCTTTTCATCCAAGAGTAAAAGTTCATCATAGCGATTTTCATGCCAATATTCTTTATTAACTTTGATCTTGAGCATGATGCATAAGTAGGGTATATCTATCTCAATGTGTATGATCGTTTCCATATCATATAATAGAGAATGGGGGGTAGCCCTAGTAAGTTTGATAATTGAATTGTGATAGCCCCGAAGGGTGTACGGGATCCAATTGTCCCAATCCTTGTGACTCCCAGTCATTTCGTTGATGATGGGTTCAAAGCTTTTGTTAGCTACTTTGACAGTACCATTGCTTTAGGGTTGGTAGGGAGAAGATTTGTGTCTCTGAATCCCATACTCATCTACTAGTTTTGTGACCTCGACTTCTAAGTGGAGTCCATTATTTGATACTAATTAATGGGGAACCTTGTAACTGTAAATGATGTTCTTTCATATAAATTTGGACACATACTTGACATTCAACACTACATATGACTCGGCTTCGACTTATTTACTGAAGTAATCAATGATAGTCAGGATAAATTCATTACTATTTGAAGCCTTAGGAGTGACCTTACCTATAATGTCAATGCTCCAAGTGGAGAAGGGCCAAGGTAGGTCATGCTGTATATTTCTCGAGGAGGCAAGTGTTGGATATTGGCAAAATTCTAGTATTTGAGGCATCTTCGAACATAGGTAGTGTAATCTTGAACCATGGTGGTCCAATAGTAACCTTGACGGAAGACCTTCTTGGCAAGCATATGACCATTCATATGGGTATCATATTCCCTGTTGTGAATCTTTTGCATCATTCCTTTTATATCATCCCCTGCTACGCAATTTGAATGGGTTCCACTAAAGTTTCTCTTGAAAAGCAGTTTATCTGGGCAAATAATTTATACAAGGTCGCACCGTCTTTCTTGTCAAATTCTCGAGGGTACCTACCATGTTTGAGGAGGTCCCAAATTCCATAATACCATAACTAGTCCATGTCAAAATCTTCCTCGATGATGAGCTCAATATGGTAGTAGTGAGTCGGCATAGCTTGTTTCTAAACCATGAAAGGGGCCATTGTTATTCCTTTAGGCATATCAACCATGGAGGCTAGGGTTACAAGGGCATCGGCTATACTGTTCTTTATATGAGGCATGTAGTGGAAGGTGACATATTTGAACGGGAGGTCAACCCTTTTAGGTGGTCATGGAAGGGTAGAATCTTCTTATCTTTACTTTCTATTTTCTGAGGATGTGGCAAAAAATGAGGGAAGAGTCCTCATAAATGTCTAGGTTTATGATACCTTTTCTTGAGTGAGATTTTGAGGCCTACAGTGCATGTCTCGTACTTAGTCATGTTATTGGTACAAGAGAAGTATTTTGATGGCAATAGGGGTATGAGAGTCATCAGGGGTGATCAGGATTATCCCAATGTCGTATCCTTTCTTATTGGATGATTTTTAAAGAACATTTTCCATCTAAGGTCTTCTTAAGGGGTGCAAAGAATATCTTCATCCGAGAATTTAGATACCCAAACATCGGTTTCTTTCATGTGGTAATTAGAAAGGTAGTTGGAGATGGCTCTCAATTTCATAAATTTTTGCATGACGTACACAATATCGAATTTGACTAGAAACATCAACCAACGGGCCATTCAGATGGATATAGTGATCTTTTCTAACAGGTATTTGATGGGATCCATTCGAAATACTAGTTTTATGGGAAAGGTAAGCATATAGTGTCGTAACTTCCGCGTGGCCCAGACTAGGGAGGCACATGCTTTCTCTAAAGAAGTGTAGTTGAATTTTTACTCGGATATATTTTAACTGGCGTTATAAATGGTTATTTCCTTATGGGATTATTTAATGTGTTGGTCTAGCAAAGCCCCGACTGCAGTATGTATGACGGTTAAATAGAATAGGAGGGGGAGACCTGGTTGTGGAGGCATCAACACCAGAGGTTGGGTGAGGTATCTCTTGATTTGGTTAAAGGCTTCTTAGTAGGCCTCATTCTGAACTTTATTTGAATCCTTTAGGAGGAGTTTGAAAATGGGTTCACAAATAGAGATCAACTGACTGATGAATCGACTGATGTACTATAGTTTACCTAGGAATCCTCAGACTTTTGTCTCCGTTCGTAGTGGTGCCCTATCAAGTATGAATTTCAGCTTGGCAGGGTCTACTTCGATTCCCTTTTAACTGACCATGAGTCCCAAGTGTTTTCCTTTAATGAATTTGAAAACACACTTTTGTGGATTTATCCACATCTGTTATTGTCGTAATCTCTCTAAGAACTTTCGGAGGGCGATAATATAACCTTCCTGAGTCTTAGACTTAATGATCGCATCATCCATATAGATTTAGACCTCCTTGTGAATAAGGTCGTGTCGGATGGTTCTGGTATCCCTTTGGTAGGTAGCCTCGTCATTCTTGAGTCCGAATGGCATGACAATATAACAAAAAGTTCTTTATGGGGTCATGAAGGCAGTCTTCTCCTAATGGTTAGGGTGGATCTTGATCTGGTTATATCCTATGAATCCATCGACAAAATATTTGAGGGCATGGCTGGCTATGTTGCCCACGATCATGTCAATGTTTGGAAATGGGTAATTGTCCTTTGGGGATGATTTATTCAAAGCTCGATAGTCAACGCACTTGCAGACTTTTCCTCTTGACTTCGAAATGGGGATGATGTTGGGGAGTCATGTTGGTAATTCTACCACGTGAGTCGTTCAATTTCTTGACCACTTCTTCTTTATCATTGAGCGAGCACTTGGTATAGGGTTTTCTTAACTTCTGTTTGACCGGCTCGTATTCTAGGAATATCGGCATCTCAAGTTGAGTTTTTTTTGGGTCAATGTCGGGTATGTGATCATATAACCATGCGAAGAAGTACAAAAATTCTTTTAATAGTTCTTCAAATTGTGCACGCTCTTGCTTGTTAAGGGTAAATCTTATCCTAGTCTCGTGTTGGTAGCTACTAGAACTGAGATTAATTACAATAATCTCATAATCATTAATTTGAATGCGATTATGTTGTTTGTTATTTTCCTTACGAAGATCCGTTAAAAAGGATTCATTTGCAAAATAATCATCATTAAGAGTTGATTAGAATCAAGACAATTCATGTAAGGCACAAAAATATAATCAAAATCCTCGTTTATTTCAATTTAGGGAAAACAACGTTGACAAACTCATCAAAATAGGTCTCATTTACATTCATATAAAGAAAAGGAAAAATGGGAAATGGTGTAGAGACTTGATAGGGTAAAACAATAGGTCTCTTTTGAATTTGGGCATGCTAGACTAGTACATCATTCTAGTTGAGGAGAGGCATGTCAGTAGTGAAGATCTTAACGGATGGGTCTAATGGCGCAGCATCTGAGCAGATCATCCAAAGTTTCATCCCCAATGTCCATAAGTCAAAGGATTCTTTGAATTTACATTCCTCAGAGTCTTTGGTAATTGTCATGGTTCACTCGACGAGAGGTTTCACTTCATGTTTACAGTCTTCGGCCCAAGAGTTACTATCTTGAAAGATAATTTTCGGCCCCAATTTTATCTTCTTGCCATGCTGAATTTTCAATGCTGGGTTTCTAGTACTGACACTGTTTGCACTATTGTCATCCCCTAAACTAGTGATAACCTGACCTTTAGTAAAAAAAATAGTTTTTAATGGAGAGAAGAGGATACTCCTCTGATGCTGTGGAGCTAAGGGCAATTAAGGAGTAGGTTTAAACAAGCAGGTATGTCAAGGCGCAAAACTCTGTAAGAGGGTTGATAGGTATAACCCTAGTGTGAGTTTAATAGAACCCAATACTTCTCAGCGAGTGTTGTCTTAGGTGCGCACGATGACAGAGGTAGGAGTGAGGTCACTGACCTTTAGTCCCAAACAGTTGAAGGTTATGAGTGGATAGACATTGAGAGCGGATCCATTGTCAATAAGTGATAGTGGGACTATCTTTCCAAAGACTTTTATGAAGATGTTAAGAGAATAATTGTGATCATGGCCGAACTAAGGTATATCTTCTTCAGAATATGAGAGGAGTATGGAAGAGGTCACGGATCCAACTATATTAACGGTTTCTTTGGGAGTAGCAGTGGGAGAAGTTATGGGTTCTGTGAGGAATTTTATCAAGGCATTCTAGTGTAGCTGTACGGACATAAAGAGTCCCTATAGGGTTATATTGGCTTAGGTCATCTTGATCTAATCGAGGACTTTTATTTCCTCGATGGTTATTTCTGGCATTGGAAGTTCTTAAGCCACACCCTTTCCTTTGTCTGTTTCAGTTTCATGAGGAATCAGATCTTTGTACTATCGCCCTGATCGGTTCATGTGGTTCACTGAGGCGGGGAAGAATAATAACCTCATGGCTTCATCTATTTCGGTCTCAACAGATACTTTGTTGATTTCCTCCTATAAAATTCTTAAAGGAGATCATTAAATACAAGCCGACAACTAGGCGAGCCTCTTTATGATTCGACTTATCACCTGAATTATCAAAGTCATCCTCCCATTCAATGGTGACTACATCTTCTTTTCAAGAGTAATCAATACACTCGATAACCTCAATGATTTCATCTTATAAGTCTTATCACTCAGTGGGGAAGTTCATGAGTGAAGGGACCAATCATCTATAAAGTTTCAAAGCAGTGAGAAACTTAGAGATGCTTGAAATTTCCTTCATCTGGAAAAACATATTTGCCATGGTCTATACCACTTCATCTAGATTGTCTCCATGAAAAAATCACTGAATTTTTGATAATCGCTGGACATCTTGGTAGGCAATTTCAGCCTAAATTCTAAAACAACAGGTTGCTCCATGCCTCCCCCTTGGATTGGGTACATATGGTAATACATGCCCTTATAAGGAGTGACATATCTTGATTAATAAGACATGGGTGCAAGAGGAAGTATGGGCAAACCTTGAGAGGTTTAGGTGAGACTTTGGGGATGATGGGTATTTTGATGGGTACGATTTGAGTAGATGGGTCAAACTCTGGGTCACTTTCTAGAAAGATGGCATTTTTATGTACTAAAAGTGGTTTGTGAGTTGTATTGGTTCTAGGATTAGCTGGTAGGGTAATGATACCATAGTCAATCAGGCCTTGGATTACATTTTTAAGGTGGAAGCATTGGTCGATAGTATAACCTGCGGGTTAGTGAAAGTCACAGTGGTCATTAGGCTTGAAATTTTTAGGGTGTGCATTTAGTAATGGTTGAGGTTCCAATGGTTTTATGATATTTCATATTAACAAGGCCTGGTAAACTTTGGACAGGGGAGTATGGAGCTCAGTGTACTCTTTCCTCGAAGGTTTGGACCGACTTTTTAGTTCCCAAGAGGTAGTAGGTTAGGATATGTTATTGATGGTTGAGACTATAACACTAGAAGGCTTCTCATATTTTTGGGAGGGTGAACTGTTTGGTCATCTTCTTTGGTTCAAATTCCACTATGGTGCTATGTTCCTCGATTTCCAGACCAGCATCTCAGAGGGCTAAAAAAGGCAGGTAATACGATCCTCCCATCGATTCTTGAATATGAGGTAAGCAGTTTTTCTAGAAAATGTTGTCTTGTTCCTCCTTAAAGGTCCTATTAGTCATAATGGCAGTTTTCTCTCTCCACCTTTCTATAAATCTACTGACTGATTCCCTAGGGTTTTGATTGAGAAGTTCTAGGTCTTGGCGCATGACCTTTAACCCTTCATTATACTTGTACTAAGACATGAATTATGTATTCTACGTACTAACTGATTCCCAACTATGAATTATGTATTCTTCAAGAGATGAGAACCATTGGAGGGAACTTTCTTTCAAACTATGTCGAAACATTTGGGCCACTATCTCTTCAGAGGCACCAAGATGGGTCATGGCTTGGTGATAGCTTTGTTGCACAATTGAATTCCCACTGCCCCTGAATTTATTGATGTATGGCATCATGAATTTATATGGAAGTCTGGATAAAGATATATATGGGTATAGTCTAAGTAGTTCCCGAATATCTTAACTTGTTTGAACTAGTTCGACAGCAGTTTGAGGTCTTACTTGACCTTGTTCAGTTCCTCCTCTTTAGGATCCACGGGTACCGGTAGATTAGCCCCTAGTTGGGAAAGGTTCGGAATTGAGGTTTGAGAAGGTGGTTGCCCATTAGCATGTGGGATACATGTAATATTATAGTACTCTTCTGTGACCCATACAGGCTCAGGAATGGGTGGACCCATAGAACGAGGAAAGAGAACCTTGAGTTCTTTAGGAATTTAGGCCCGATGTCGCTGCATTTCTTGGACCTCGGTTCTAAAGTTGTTAATCTTGGAACTGAGTTGGGATAAGATGACCATCAAATCTGGCTAACTATTCACTGCTTAGTCGATGTTCTCCATGTAGAGCTCATGGAGGTATACCCCAAATTCGGACGAAATAGCAGAATAAGTGATAGAGCTTCAGGGCGGTTTGACAAAAGACCGAAGCCAATATAGAGACAGACCAAAATCGGGTATGTGATCGACCTGAGAGGGAAAACGGTGCGAAATTATTTATTGAGGGAAAAAAGGAGAATTTTTTTGGTATTTTTGAAAAAAGGAGGGACAAATATTTTTCGTATTTTTAGTTTTTTGAAAAGGTGGTAAAAGGAGAGGAATCTCAGCATGATTACTACTACTACTACTACTACTACTACTACTACTACTACTACTACTACTACTACTACTACTACTACTACTACTACTACTACTACTACTACTACTACTACTACTACTACTACTACTACTACTACTACTAGGTTTTCATTTGTATTAGGTTTGACTATATGCAAGCAAAATGTCAGAGAGGACCCGAGACTAGGAAAATAGGGTTTGAAAATATGTTAGACACTGTTTGACTTGTTTCCAGCCTTAGGGATAAGGTCATATTTTGAAAAAAGTTGAAATAGGGTGAAAACTAAGGCAGTATGCCTACCCAATATTTCTACAAAGTTTCACTGGTAGGTGACAAACTAAATATGAATGCCCTAGATTTGACGTCTATATGAGGCTTATGCACTTATTAGGTCAGTGGAAAAATTTCCCCATTTGTCATGACTTCCACGATATACCTCTTGCCTATAAGGGAAATCATTCATCAGTACGTGTGGAAAAGCCATTTGATATACCTGAGTGTACATGAATTACCTGTGACACCCCAACTAATTAAATACCGGGTAGCTACTCCTTTATTCAAATTAATACAAAATGTCAAGTTGGTTCAGTTCATAGCATCACTGTCGAAAAACGCTTTAATGATTACTAGCCACCTAATATTGAAAAAATGAGTTGTCAATTTTAATTAAATCCGATTAACATACAATCCATTTAAATTATGAAATACTAATACCACAACCACAACACAGTCACAATTGAATAACAATGGAATCTGGAGGAATACTCCTATAATAATCCAAATAATGAATACAACCAAATACAAAGTCTGAATTACAAATTAATTACAACCCAAAATCTGAAATAAAATGGAGTAAGTAGGATGTCTCTAAAAGAAAAGGGGCGACATGCCCTATAGATGAGTAAATCTGAAGTAGAGTTAAGATAGAAAATGGAGGCGTCTACTACCGAGGTCCTGTAACTTCCACAGCAGCTACAACACGTCACCTGAATGGAACTCCTACGCTTGGTGTCCTTGTGGCTGGGCACCTAAAAGGTTTTTACAAGAAAATAGATTTGAAAGCAAATGGGTCAGAGCCCAATTGTGAAAACAGTTTAAAATAAAGCAAGTGTTTAATATCATTAAACAGTGAATATAAAATACATGATAGTGCGTGCACTCACATGAGTTCCTCACCTCTCAACTAATCGTGCACACCTATCATACCCGTACCCGTACCCGTACCCGTACCCGTTCTAGATATTCTACTATCAAACTAGTCCAATTTAATATATATGACTTTTACTATACTAATCATGGTTTAATTCCCGACGCCTTACTATAAACTGAGAGTTTTACCTTCATTCCTCGAAATTAGTTTCAATAATTACTAAGTGTTTTCCCCTTTTTAACTCTACAAAGATATTACATTAATTCACACTTGTACGTATGTAAACAGTTCATTTCAATAATTCAGTATATCAATCTCATCATAATATACAATAATGGCACCCCTAGACTAAGCTGCGATGCACACATACTCTGCTATCAAATCCCGGTACATCACGTACATAAGGATCACGCATTCCGAATCTCTCAGGAACCGTTTCGGCAAATAACAAGCACATATAATGGAGGCGAACATAGTTCACATCACATGGGTCATGCACATACATACGCTCCCGTGATCAGCAGACTTATTAACTTCTCAATAAGCCCTTCTCTTACCTATGTCCTTGAGGTACCAATCTAAATCCCCCCAGTAGGCACACAAAGATTAGATGGCCCTGATCGAACGCCGACCTCCCGTGATAGCAAGTATGGTAGGTATGTTGTACACAAATAACTACATATACCAAGTATTCACACATATTAGGTATCCCATAATATTAATAGAGGTATATTTCTCATCCCTATACCGTCATTTAATGTTACACGTTTACAAGTCCCCGATTTATATACATTAAAGTTATCAACTCTTCTCACGTCGTAATTTAAGTTACTTATACCCTAGCTCATAGATGTCATCCGGTTTACTACTTAATTCTAAGTTTTAATCCTCAACGTACTCAACTCTCACAACTATACCCACTGGTCAACAAGGGAAGGTTATCACTCAATTAAATAAGTCTACTGAAGGTTGGAAATAAAATCAGGCCTAAAAAGGCCATTCTGTCAACTCGTTAGAAATCTCGTTCGAACGAGGTTGTTCGAACGATGGTCATTCAAACAAAGTCTTCGAACGAAATTGTTAGAAGGGGTACTGTCATCTCGTTAGAAGCTCGTTCGAACGACTTGGGCAAGTCTTCTAACGAGATGGCAGAATATGCCCAGAAAATTCCCAACTCGTTTTTCTTCATTTTTCTCTTCTCTAAATTCATCCTAAGGTCATCCCAATAACATTTTAATGTTCCTAAACTACTATAAGTCCTCTTAGGTCGCTTCTTAACATATTTTTGGGGTCAAATCCTCCAAATCAACATGCAATTAACAGTAATCCCCAAATTTTACCCCAAACCCTATGAACATGAACCCATAATTTTATTGTACCTAATTACCCACCCTAAACCCATTTTTAAATCATCAAAGTTATGTTTTTTGAATACCAAATTCTTCCATAGTCATTCTACATGCAATCCCTAACCCAACCTTAGAGTGTCTATAACAATTTCATTAGGTTTTCCTCAAAACTTTCAAGGTAAAAATAGTTCTACACTAAACATGGAGGAAATATTCAATGAACTTAATAATATCAAATCGCTTGCCTTAGATTTGTTCTTCAGATTTGTTGCCGGTGTTTCAAGGTTGATTCTTCCCTCTTTTTGGTCACAATCTCTTCCAAAATGATGGCGGGGAGATGGTTTTGTTTGGAACCCTTTTCCCTCTTTCTAACTTCTCTCAAAAACTTTCGTAGCCCACTCTCTCACTTTTTGGATGATAATGGCCTTAGTGGTTCTTTTAATAATATCTAATTTAACACTAAAATTCGTGGGTTTTAATCCCTTAATTTTTAAAATTACCAAAATACCTTTCTGGGTTGCCAGTTTGGCCTCAAAATGCTCCGGGACCCAAACTAAACCCTCGGCTAGTTTTTTTTTGACTATTTCGACCCTTCTGGACGCGTTGGCGCACTCAAAATAATCATTCGGTTGATAAAAATAAAATTGACTTTTTAATTTAAACAAATTCATTCCTGACGCGACTGATACACGCGTTCCAACTAAATTTCTCAAATTATCGTATTTCTGCCTCGTGATAATTTAAATATTTTCAATACTCATATATTACCATATATATTAAAAAATATTCAATTTTAACATCATAATCAAATACTAACTCACATCTCGCTAGTATTTATATCCGGATTAATTCCCAATTAATTTTCATTTAATTCAATTAATCCCCTAAATAAAAATCAATAAAATTACAGGGTATTACATTACCTCACGATGTACCTTTTAGGGATGGCATGCTTGAGAGAGAATTCGATATACTCAACGTACATGAACAAGTTCCCTGCTATATACCTCACGTCATGAGTTCGGTCAAGCAGTATGATGCATGGGGAACCGTTTGATATACGTAGAAGGTATGAGGCCACTAAAGGGTAAGGGTCATATCACTTAGGTTAACTACGCCTTGTAGTACCAATAACCATCAGAAAGTGACCCCCAACACTCACTCACAAAGTGATGGAATGACATGTGGGCAAATGGATTTTTAAGGAAAGGGAATAACTCTGAATTTTAGAGAATGTTCTCTAAATTGCTGAGAGGGATCTTCAAGGGAATAACAAATGGAATTTTACTTCTTGCTTAGCCAAGAGTCAAGAGCACTTCTAAAGTAAAAATACCCACCTAAGGCTCTCCTACAACCATCAATATCCCTAGTGCAGTCGACATCCGAATAGGTGGACAAACGGTGATCGATATCAAAAGAATACTAAATACTATACGAAAGAGTGCTAATCACGTATTTGATGATAAGTTTTAGTGCGAGAAAGTGTGATACTTTTAGGGATGCTTAGTATCACGCACAAACTCCAACACTAAAGGAAATATCGGGACAACTAGTGGTCAGGTAGGGAAGATTACCTATCATGCTTTTATAAAGCATTTACATTATGTCCTTGCCTAAAATGTCTTTACTGAGATTAGCCGATGTACTCATACGGGTGTGTAAGTGCTTAATGGAGTCTAAACCAAACTTCTTCACTAGGTCGATAGAATATTTATATTGTTATATGAATATCCCATCCTCTAGTTGACGCACTTGGAGACCTAAGAATAATGTAAGCTCACCAACCAAGATCATCTCAAACTCATTCTTCATCTTCCCCTCAATTGTTTGAGCATGTTGGGAGAATGTGGATCCAAATACTATGTCGTCTAAATAGTCTTCGGCAACTAATATTGCACCACTCTCTTGTAATAACCCAAGACTTTTGGAGCAATAATTAATTTATTTTGGGAGAAATAAATATTATTTTATTTGGAGAATAATTAAATTGGCATTTGAGGTCAAAATTTAAAGTTGTTAGAAAGTGCATCGAATGGCGATTCTGAGGGTGTAGTTGTGTCCGGAAGGGTCGAGAAAGTCGAAATGACTGTACTTGGGGTCTATTTAGGTTTCGAAATAATTTTTTAAGTTGTTTGGATTGAATTAAAGTTACCGAGTCATTTAAAGTGTGTATTATCATTTAAAGATGTGTATGTTGGGAGACAAGGCTCAAAAGGCTACGGGAGACTTATTCTCCTTAGAGAGAAAGAGAAATAAAAAGAAAGAGAGAAGAAGAAATAAGAAGATAAAGAAGGAGAAAAGAGAGAGAAAGTGGAGATTTTCGGCCAAATACGCGATCTCGAGGACGGATCAGACCCTACGATCTCGAGGAAAGTGATTAAACTTGCTAAATAATTATTGTGTACCATTTATTGCATGATTTGTGGATTGAATCTTTGGGTTTTAGGTTTAGTTTAATAAAAACCTAACTTTTGGGTAAATCTTAGATTTGTTATGTAGATCTTAGATTTGAGGTTAAAAATTAGTTTATAAGTGTTTTTGGATGATTATTGATGATATATATGTGATTGGGTTGAAGAAAAATGAGAGAAAGTGATTAAAATGAATTTTGGGATTTTTGGCTTACTAAAAAGTAGACATTTTTGAGATTTCTGCAGAGCTGAATCGATTCGGCCCCTTCCCGAGTCGATTCGGAAATATGCAGGTGCCCAGGTCTGAGTGACTAAATCGATTTGGACCCCAGTCGAATCAATTCGGCCTGAGACAGAGTCCCAGGTCTGATGACTCGAATCGATTCACCTTGAAGGCCGAATCGATTCGCAGGGCCGAATCGATTCGCAGGGCCGAATCGATTCGGAATTGGCCCGAATCGATTCGAAAACAGGGCATTTTGAGGAATATTTTTCTAGGGAGAATTTCATTCCATTTTGTTTGAGGTTATCGATTGGCAACCTCTATAAGGATCGTATGGAGTACGTTTTGGAGATTTTTAGGGAGTTTCCCTTATGAGATATTATTTGGGTCATATGGATTAAATTGGAGATATGACAATTAGAGATTATAGTATAATCCAAGTGGGGAAACCCACTACCATTGGGAGTTTTATTTGGGAATATTTATAAAATAATTAAAGAGAGAGAATGAACTTAGTGTCGATGGATTTTAAAATCCAATCCCAAATGGGATAACTTTGAAGGTTCATATAATTAATCGAACCATATTATAGATGGATAATTATAAATGCTATTTAATGTGAATACGGATATATATAAATGTCCTTAATGATTATTGATTTGGGAGATGTCTCACGCGATGAGAAATGCTAATTGAGGTGCATTAGGATAAAGAATATCCTTAACTTAAATAGAATTGAGAGACAATTCATAATTAGAAGCGACATGTGAGCTTCAAGCGAGAAATAGTATAATGTATACTAAGTGGGGAAAATGTGTGAGAATTGACGGTTAGTGTATCAAAAGAGAGAAATATACAAAATAATGATATTAATTCAACTACGCCTAAGTGCGTAATACGAAAATGTAAATGATGTGGCAGGTATACCTTATATGATGGTATATCTTTATATGATGTGATGATGTATGTATACCTGATATGATGGTATATATATAGTGAAGCATACCCCCTCCTTGCTATCATTGGGAAGTTGCACGCTATGAGGGTGAGCACTCTGGCTCGATGAGCAGCGTGTAGATATTCCCCAGGTCATAGTCGTCCATGGTGATTATTATGTGATACATTTATTATTTTGGGAGTGAGAAGTCGTGGGTATGTGTCGTTATCACTTGCAAGTTAGGATCTATGACCGCTTCCCGGGACGTTGTGTGCCATTGAACCCCACCAAGTGGTTCCCATTTTGCTACGTGGATGGGCAACTGGAAGATGATAGCATAGTGAGCCCGTGTCCTCGAGTTATAGCTCATTTGGATGGTTATTATATTATGGATGTGATTGGTTATTCGGGTATCGAGGGCTTAATGGACCTCAAAGACCAACATTGCCAATAAGTAGTGTATTGGGGGGGGTTCCTTGTTTGGATTTCTCTTTGCGAGACGTCCAATGCACGAAGCTCAGTGTAATGTTGGAAAATGAGGAGAAGTTAGTCCTTAATGCTCATAATTATATATATATATATATATATATATATATATAGTATTTCTCGACGATCGACAGTGCCAGAAGTAGTGTATTGGGGGAGTTCCTTATTTGGATTTGACTTTGCGAGACGTCCCACGCATGAACCACAGTGCACTGTTGAGAATTGGGATCAAATAATTAATTAAAGTTTGAATAATAAGAAATTGGGTTACATGCATCATGCATTGAGGCATAATGAATCTTGATGATCAATACTGCCAGGATTAGTGTAACAGGGGGGTTCCTTGTTTGGATTTCGCTTTGCTAGACGTCCCATGCACAAAGTGTAGTGTAGTATTGAGAATTGGGAGAAGTTTAGTCCTTAGCTCTTAGATGCTAATAACTCATATATAAAAATATGTATATTGATGGCATAACTAGAATATATGAAATTCTAGTGAAGAAATGTTTATGTAAATTACTTATGAGAAGTATGTGATTTCGATGGAAGTTAATTATATGGAAATTGTAAGATAAATTAGATAATCTTAATTTGGGTTTTAAATTAGATTACCCTACCTAAATAGAATTGAGCATTTATTTGGAGATCATGTGCATACGTTTAGTTGCGCGCTTTAGTTGAGAGGTAAGTTGGACTTTTAAGGAGAGTACGACTCCACCTTAATCATGTAATAATGCATTTATAATTATTATGCATTTTAATGCACTTGCTATAAAATGTTTTCAACTCGGGCTCTGACCCGTTTATATTTTCTCCTCCTATGTATATATATATTTATTACTTTAGGTGTTCCTCCACAAGGACGCCATTGAGGTTTATCCATCGAGTGTATTCATGGAGCTGTGGCAGTAACGGGCTGTTGCGGCACTTTGTTCTAGTCGATTCCTATCTCTTGTATATCTAGATTATGATTCATTTTGTATATCGGGTTTATACCCAAGTGTTGTAGATTAACACTTTTATATTCTCTCTCAGATTATTGTATTGTCTGTGACCCGACAGCATATTCGGGTATTTCATTTTAGAGATTTTGTTGTACATTGTTGTAATACCCCGCATTTTTATCGATATTTATTTATGGGATTAATTAAATTAAATGTGAATTAATCCGGATAAAATACTAACGAGATGTGAGTTGGTATTTGATTATAATGTATATATATGGCAATATATGAATATTGAAAATATTGAAATTGTCGCGAGGCTGAAATACGGCAATTTGGAAAATTTAGTTGGGACGCACGTGACAGTCGCGTCAGGAATGTAATTATTTGAATTAAAAAGTGAATTTTATTTTTATCAACCGTATGGTCATTTTGAGTGTGCCAACGAGTCCGAAGGGTCAAAATAGTCAGAAAACACTAGCCGGGGGTTTAGTTTGGGTCCCGGGGCTTTTTTAGGCCATACCGGCAACCCAAAAGGGTAGTTTGGTAATTTCGAAATTTTGGGAATTAAAACCCACGAAAATTAGAAGTTAAAATCTGATTTTGTCTTTACCCACTAAACCCACTAACAACACTAAATGACTTAATGGGCTACGAGAGTTATTGGAAGAAATTTTAAGAGGTTCCTAAGGCAACCTCTAAACCACCATTGTCATCTTGGAGAAGAACTTGTAGAGAGAGAGAGAGAGAGAGAGAGAGGAGAATTCTGCAGAGAGAGAGAAAGCAATTCAACCTTCTTCAACCAACAACAAAAATTTGAAGAACATAAGGCAAGTGATTTAGTTACAATTGATTCAATGAATGTGTTCTTCCATGTTTAGTGTAATTATCGAATTTTGTCTTGGAAGATTGATATAGACCCATGAATTTGAGGATTAAAACTATAAACCATATTAGGAATTGCATGTAGACATATTCTGGACGAATTATGAATCCAAAACATAATACTTGATTATCTAAAAATGGATTAAAGAAGAGAATTACTGTTGTTCTTGAAAGAAATAGAAAACTAGGGTTCTTAAGGATGTTTTGATCTAAATAAGGCCTTTGGGTGATGATTAATTAGTTTTAGAATGTTAACAATGTTGTAGGATGATTATTTGATGATATTATAACATTAGAATGAAGTTTCATGCATTGTAATGAATTTTTGGGACGATTTGAGGACTGCAAAACGAAGCAGTCCGTTGCCTATCTGGTGTAATCGATCGATCGACATTCATTAGTCGATCGATCGACCACCATCGATCGATCGATGTTCAAGGTCGATCGATCGACCTTCCCAGAATGAGTAAAATTTTCCCTAGTTATATTTTAATGATGTTAACCCTTAGAAAATTATTATTGGAGACTTTATGAATATCCTTAGACTTAAGGAAGACCAGTAGGTATGGTTATAAAATTTGGACCGTAATTAGAATTCAATTTGAGGAATTATTCTAAAATCTAACGAAATTCGATGAGTGAGATAATATTAGGGTTAAAAGATTAAATTTGAATAATTTGATGAAATGAGGTTTGGGGAAGAAGTAAGGACCTTAAGAATAATGATGTTATATGTGGGAATAATAGGAAACTTAATAATCCCTTTGAGATAGGTTTTAAGTACAAGAAACTATGACGTGAGATGTGTCGACAGTCTACATTATATATTATCGGAAGACTTAAAATGTATAAAATTGGAATAATGGTATAAGGATGTAGAATGTACCTTTATTAATATTGAGACATCTAAGATGTGTGAATGCTTAGTATATAACTTATGTGTATGACATACCTACCATACTTGCTATCACGGGAGGTTTGCATTCGTTTAGGACCATCTAATCTTTGTGTGCCTACGGGGGGATATAGATTGGTACCTCGAGGACATAGGTCAGAGAAGGATTTATTGAGATGTTAATAAGTCTGTTGATCATGGGAGCGTAGGTATGTGCGTGACCCATGTGATGTGACTGTGTTCGCCTTCATTGTTTGTGATTTGCTATTATCTGAGAACGATTTCTGAGAGATTCGGAATTCGTGATCCTTATGTACGTGATGTACCGGGATGGATAGCAGAGTATGTGTGCACCGCAGCTTAGTCTCGGGGTGCTAGTATTGTATATTTATGTTGAGAATAATATACGGTTAATTGAAAATAATTGTCATGTTTAATTGTGAGTATGATTATTGTAACGTTATGAAAAGATAAAAAGGGGATATATACCAGTAAATGGTTTTGTTAATAATTGGGAATCTGAGAATTAAAGTAGAACTCTCTATTTAATTGTTAAGGTTGGAGTTAATGCGTAAATCGAGTAGATATGTTAGAAACTCTTTTGAACTAGATAGATATGAGAAACACTTGAATGGGTATGGGAACGTTAGGAGTGCACAGTTAGACGAGAGGTGAGTATTTCATGCGAGAGCACGTCCTAACATGTATTTTGCATTCATTGTTTTAATGTTATTAAAGCACTTGATGTTTTTAAAACTATTCTCCACATTCGGGCTCTGACCCGTTTGCTTTCAAATCTATCTTTTTGTAAAAAAAAAATCCTTTTTAGGTGCCCAACCACAAGGACACCATGCATAGGAATTCTATTCAGGTGACGAGCTGTCGCTGTTGTGGAAGTTACAGGGCCTTGACAGTAGACGCCTCCTTTCTAGTCTTGACTCCATATTCAGTTTCATCATTTATAGGGCATGTTGCCCATTTCCTTTTGATACATTTTATATTTCAGTTATTCAGACTTTGGTTTGTAATTAATTCAGGATGCAGACTTGTTTATTCATTTCATTATTGGGATTGTTGTGAGGAGTATTTCCTCCAGACTCATTATTATATTGGTTGGTTATTCTATTGTGACTTTACTGTGATTGGTTATATTAACCTTTATATTTATTATTGCACGTTCATCAGATTTAATTTAAAATTTGACATCTCACTTTTCATATACTAGGTGGTTAGTAATTATTAAAATGTTTTCGACAGTGATGCTATTGACTGAACCAACTTGGCATTTTGTATTAATTTAATAAAGGAGTAGCTACACGGTATTTAATTAGTCGGGGTGTCACAATTGTATGGTACTCTCTTATAAAATTTAGAGTTTGTATTGTAACACTCATCATTGTTAAATGTAGTATTGTTGGTCTTTGATTGCTTGTTTGGTTTTTATCGATGTTAAATAAAAGTGTTAAATTTTTGGCAATTTTCTTTTAATAGTTTCGGGTAGTTAGCCTTATATTATTTAGTATTATCAGTTGATGTTGAGACCGTGCCATCTGGGATACCTAATTATTTTAGTATAGGGCTGTCCACCCATTATTATTGTGAGCGGGTTGTCACAGATGGTATCAGAGCATCAGGTTCTAGTGTCTTTAGGATCTGTGTGCAGGTTACTACGATCTTTCGTAAGCGTTCTTGATGTAGAGACTTATTATTAGGACTTTTGTATTCACATGTCCATATTTCTTCTGTGAATTGAAAACATTTGAAAGGCGTTCTGATACATTTGTTCTTGTTTCAGATGCCACCGAAGAGAGGTCGTTCAGTCAGGGAAAATAAGGGGGCTGAGAATGTGGAACCCCAATTGCCTCAAAGGAACATGACTAGAGATGAAGTTGCCAATATTGTGGCACAAGCAATAACTTCTATCATTTCTACGATGGCGCAATAATCTGCCATTCAAGCAGCCCAAACCCATTTAGGACTATCTTTGTGGGAAAGAGTAAAGGAAGATTTTAGTAGGGTGAATCCTCCCGAGTTTGCAGGGGAGTTGATGCAATGGATGCAAGTCAATGGAAGAATAGTATGCAGAGGCACCTCCGTATGGTTGAGTGTAGTGAGGTGCAAAAGCAATTTTTAGCCACTTTTAAGTTATCGGGTGCAGCTCTCCAATGGTGGGAGTCTGTCACCACATCTGAACAAAGAGATACTTTGCTTATAACAAATTTTTGGGAACTTTTTGATCGAAGGTATTTTCCTTCCCCAATTCAGGAAACGGGGAGGAATTTGATGGATGTATTTCAAGGAAATAGGACGGTGGCAGAATATGAAGAAGTTTTTTTTAGATGGGCGAAATTAGTACCTGATGAGCTAAATACGAGAGAGAAGCGTATATCGAAGTTTATTCAAGGTTTAGATTGGAGAATTCAAAAGCATTTGTTAGAGAGTCCAACATTAGTGACTTTCGTCGAGGTAGTGAATGCGACACTGTTGAAGTGTCATGAATATCGTCTTCGTTCGCAAGAGGGTAAGAACTTTGGAGATTCAAGTTCATCAAGTAAATTTGGCGAAGAGAGTGCCAGTTATGCGAGTGAGTACAAGTCGGATTATAGAGAGTCACAACGACGTTTTGTTCCTCAAGGTGTGTCGAGAGGATTTGCGGGTAGATGTTTATTTTGTAAAGAAATAGGTCATAAAAAGAAAGATTATCCTAAGAGTGGGAAAGAACCACATTTTGATGAAGTTTTGGAAGTGCAACCCCTACAACAGATTCGAGGTCATTTTAGGCCAGGGGACTTTGTTTGGGAGCCCAATGATGATGAATGGCAATCGGACTAGAGATGGTTGATGCAAAGTACTTTCTTTTGTTAATAAGAATATTAATATATGAAGTTTTGTTAATATCGTATGGAAGATATTTATGAGAGGGTAGCGCTATGACCCTATTATGTATGGAATGACCCTAAAAAGGGAATTTTGAGCAAGTTAGGCTCTTATGATTACTATCTTTCGATAGAATCGATAATTGTGTAATGTGCTCAAAGAGAGCTATAAACCTTGTTATGAATGTAAGAATGGTTATTGTGTGTTAAGTAGCATTGATAAAGCTACTTTTTATAGTCATGTTAGACTTATATAATTGTTGTATTCCAGATATGGATGAGCCAAATAAATGGATATTAATATGATATAAAATATCATTACTGAAAAGAGTTCAGAATTTGGGGATTGTTGGGACGTGGGAAAAATTTAGCTCATAATTATGCTAATTTTTGTGAACTATATGTTGTTATATGTATGATGATGTGAAGTCCTTGTGCTATGGACATAAGGCACTTTATGTAAATATTGTAAGACATAAATCAAAATATTTTCATAAACTGTTTTCAAAATAAAACTTTTTATCTTTCTTTAGGCCATATCAAAATGATTATTCACCAAATTATTTTCAAACTCTAGTCCGGATTTAACAAACTCTCAATCCCTGACGTCGCCACAGTAGTGTATTGGGAGGGTTCCTTGTTTGGATTTCGCTTTTACGAGACATCCCCCACACGAAAGTGGTGAATGTCAGGAATTGAGAGGAGTTATTTCTTTGGACCCTTCAAAATTTTTACACCATGAAAATTCTAGTATTATATATATATATCTAAGGAATTGTGGAAATTTAGAGGAAAATGAAGCCTCATTATGATTGGTACGAGTAATAGCTCGAATAAACGGTGTATGGGCACCCTAGTGGTTAATAAATTAATTTTATCAACTTAAAATAAATTAAAATAAATTCATCGTGGGAAGTTAGAGATGGGGGTATAGGATTAGCTAGGATGAGTATAGTAGGACTAGTTGAGCTTTGGAGAATTATGCTTAGATAAATTTCGAGGACGAAATTTTTGTAAATGGGGAAGTTTGTAACAACCCAAGACTTTTGGAACAATAATTAATTTATTTTGGGAGAAATAAATATGATTTTATTTGGATAATAATTAAATTGGTAGTTGAGGTCAAAATTTAAAGTTGTTAGAAAGTGCGTCGAATGGAGATTTTGAGGGTGTAGTTGTGTCCGGAAGGGTCGAGAAAGTTGAAATGACTGTACTTGGGGTCTCTTTAGGTTTCGAAATAATTTTTTAAGTTGTTTGGCTCGAATTAAAGTTACCGAGTCATTTAAAGTGTGTATTATCATTTAAAGATGTGTATGTTGGGAGACAAGGCTTAAAAGCCTACGGGAGACTTATTCTCCTTAGAGAGAAAGATAAATAGAAATAAAGAGATAAGAAGAAATAAGAAGAGAAAGAAGGAGAAAAGAGAGAGAAAGTGGAGATTTTCGGCCAAATATGCAATCTCGAGGACGGATCAGACCCTACGATCCCGAGGCAAGTGATTAAACTTGCTAAATAATTGTTATGTATGATTTATTGCATGATTTGTGGATTGAATCTTTAGGTTTTAGGTTTAGTTTAATAAAAACCTAACTTTTGGGTAAATCTTAGATTTGTTACGTAGATATTAGATTTGAGGTTAGAAATTAGTTTATAAGTGTTTTTGGATGATTATTGATGATATATATGTGATTGGGTTGAAGACAAATGAAGAGAAAGTGATTAAAATGAATTTTGGGATTTTTGGTTTTCTAAAAAGTAGCCATTTTTGAGATTTATTCAGAGCCGAATCGATTCGGCCCCTTCCCGAATCGATTCGGAAATATGCAGGTGCCCAGGTCTGAGTGATCGAATCGATTTGGACCCCAGCCGAATCGATTCGGCCTGAGATAGAGTCCCAAGTATGATGACCCGAATCGATTTGCCTTGAAGGCCAAATCGATTCGTAGGACCGAATCGATTCGGAATTGGCCCGAATCGATTCGGAAATAGGGCATTTTGAGGAATGTTTTTCTAGGGAGAATTTCATTCCGTTTTGTTCGAGGTTATCGATTGAGAATCTCTATAGGGATCGTGTGGAGTACGTTTTGGATATTTTTAGGGAGTTTCCCATATGAGATATTATTTGGGTCATATGGATTAAATTGGAGATATAACGATTAAAGATTATAGTATAATCCAAGTGGGGAAGCCCACTACCATTGGGAGTGTTATTTGGGAATAATTATAAAATAATTGAAGAGAGCGAATGAACTTAGTGTCAATGGATTTTAGAATGCAATCCCAAATGGGATAACTTTTAAGGTTCATATAATTAATCGAACCATATTATGGATGGAGAATTATAAATGCTATTTAATGTGCATACGGATATATATAAATGTCCTTAATGATGATTGATTTGGGAGATGTTTCACGCAATGAGAAATGCTAATTGAGGTGCACTAGGATAAAGAATATCCTTAACTTAAATAGAATTGAGAGACAATTCATAATTAGAAGCAACATGTGAGATTCAAGCGAGAAATAGTATAATGTATACTAAGTGGGGAAAATGTGTGAGAATTGACGGTTAGTGTCTCAAAAAGAGAGATATACTAAATAATGATATTAATTCAACTACGCCTAAGTGCGTAATACGAAAATGTAAATGATGTGGCAGGTATACCTTATATGATGGTATACCTCTATATGATGTGATGATGTATGTATACCTTATATGATGGTATATATATATATATATATATATATATATAGTGAAGTATACCGCCTCCTTGCTATCATTGGGAAGTTGCACGCGATGAGGGTGAGCACTCTGGCTCGATGAGCAGCGTGTAGATATTCCCCAGGTCATAGTCGTCCATGGTGATTATTATGTGATATACATTTATTATTTTGGGAGTGAGAAGTTGTGGGTATGTGTCGTTCTCACTTGCCAGTTAGGAGCTATGACAGCTTCCCGGGACGTTGTGTGCGTGAGTTGATCACGAAATGGGTGCCGTTGAACCCCACCAGGTGGTTCGCAATTTGCTACATGGATGGGAAACTGGAAGATGATAGCATAGTGAGCCTGCGTCCTCGAGTTATAGCTCGTTTGGATGGTTATTATATTTTGGATGTGATTGGTTATTCGGGTATCGAGGGCTTAATGGACCTCAAAGACCAACATTGCCAATAAGTAGTGTATTGGGGGGGTTCCTTGTTTGGATTTCGCTTTGCGAGACGTCCCACGCACGAAGCTCAGTATAATGTTGGAAAGTGAGGAGAAGTTAGTCCTTAATGCTCATAATTTTATATATATATTATTTCTCGACCATCGACAGTGCCAGAAGTAGTGTATTATGGGGGTTCCTTATTTGGATTTCTCTTTGCGAGACATCCCACGCGCGAACCGCAGTGCACTGTTGAGAATTAGGATTAAATAATTAATTAAAGTTTGAATAATAAGAAATTGGGTTACATGCATCATGCATTGAGGGCATAATGAATCTTGATGATCAATACTGCCAGGAGTAGTGTAACGGGGGGGGGGGGGGGGGTTCCTTGTTTGGATTTCGCTTTGTGAGACGTCCCACGCACGAAACGTAGTGTAATATTGAGAATTGGGAGAAGTTTAGTCCTTAGCTCTTAGATGCTAATAACTCATATATAAAAATATGTATATTTATGGCATTACTAGAATATATGAAATTCTAGTAAAAATATGTTTATGTAAATTGCTTATGAGAAGTTTGTGATTTAGATGGAAGTTAATTAGATGGAAATTGTAAGATAAATTAGATAATCTTAATTTGGGTTTTAAATTAGATTACCCTACCTAAATAGAATTGAGCATTTATTTGGAGATCACGTGCATACGTTTATTTGCGCGCTTTAGTTGAGAGGTAAGTTGGACTTTTAAGGAGAGTACGACTCCACCTTAATCATGTAATAATGCATTTATAATTATTATGCATTTTAATGCACTTGCTATAAAATGTTTTTGACTCGGGCTCTGACCCGTTTATATTTTCTCCTCCTATGTATATATATATATATATATATATATATATATATATATATATATATATATATATATATATATATATATATATATATTGTATTACTTTAGGTGTTCCTCCACAAGGACGCCATTGAGGTTTATCCATCCAGTGTATTCGTGGAGCTGTGGCAGTAACGGGCTGTTGCGGCACTTTGTTCTAGTCGATTCCTATCTCTTGTATATCTAGATTAGGATTCATTTTGTATATCGGGTTTATACCCTAGTGTTGTAGATTAACACTTTTATATTCTCTCTCAGATTATTGTATTGTCTGTGACCCAACAACATATTCGGGTATTTCATTTTAGAGATTTTGTTGTACACTGTATGGTACTCTCTTATAAAATTTAGAGTTTGTATTGTAACACTCATCATTATTAAATGTAGTATTGTTGGTCTTTGATTGCTTGTTTGGTTTTTATCGATGTTAAATAAAAGTTTTAAATTTTTGGCAATTTTCTTTTAATAGTTTCGAGTAGTTAGCCTTATATTATTTAGTATTGTCAGTTGATGTTGAGACTGTGCCATCTGGGATACCTGATTATTTTAGTATAGGGCTGGCCACCCATTATTATTATGAGCGGGTTGTCATATCTCTCTCCTCATAAATAACATCTTATCCACTCCCCCTCTCTTGGAGGCACAAGCTAAGAGATAAGAAGTGAGCCTCTCGTACCAAGCACATGTTGCTTGATTCAAACCATACAAGGCCATCTTAATATAAAAGACGTGTCCCAAGTGCTTTGGGTCTTCGAACCCCTTTAGTTGTTCCACGTACACTTCCTCTTGTATAATGTCGTTACGAAAGGAACTCTTGACATCAATTTGATATAACTTAAAGTGTAAATGACATACTATGGAGTAATAAGTTGATGGACTCAACCATATCAATAAGAGAGAATGTCTTCTCAAAGTCCACACCCATAATTTGTGTGTAGCCTTGAGCGACCAGGCTAGCCTTATTGCGAACGGTGGTACCATTATTATCCATTTTATTGTTGTAAATCCACTAGGTACCAATAACATTAGTCTCTTTAGATCGGGGAAATAATTCCCAGACTTCATTCTTGCATAATTGAAGCAACTCTTATTGAATAGCGGATGTCCAATGCTCTTCTTTAAGTCCTTCTTTCACTATCTTGGGCTTGACTAAGGAGGTGAAGAAGAAGTAGCTAACCAAAATCTCAAGTTAAGCGCAAGACTTAGCACCTAGTGTGGGATTCGAAAGTATAGCAAAATATTCACGACACCTTCAAACCCAAGAGGGTAGATTCTCTAAATCTAGACTGGTATACATCGGGGTCAATAGATTTTGACAACTCACATTTAATTTTAATGTAATTGACTCCATAAACTTAGATCTTGAAAAGTTAAATATCGTATAGGCCCTACTTGACGATGAATAACCTATAAATATCCCCTCATCTCTCCAAGAGTCTAACTGTCCTAAGTGCTCTCTATCTCTAAAAAATGTAGCAAAGACTCCCAAACACACGAAATATGATAGGTTATGTTTTTACCCTGTCCACAACTCATATGGAATGTGTAAAGTGTGTTAATGAAGATTTATAGTAATCATCATATGGCATGCGGTACTCACCGCCTTTGCCCAAAAATGTCTAGGCACATTTCTCCTAAGAACCATTGATCTTTCCATTTATTAAATCGTCTGATTCTTCCTCTTAAGTATCCCATTTTATTGGATAATACGAATGATTAAAAACTCATGTTTGATGCCGACTCCATCAAAATAACTATCCACTTTGTCTTTTTTAAATTCAGTTTCATTGTCACTATGCATTCGAATAATAGTGACGCTATATTGGTTTTTGGGACATGAAACTTGGTTGTTAGGAACTCAACCACACTGGACTTTTCTCTAATAAACACCATGATAGAGTATCTAAAAAAGTAATCGACCAACACAAGAATGCATCTCTTACCACCTATGCTCTCCATACGAGTAGGACCCATATGATCCGTGTGAATCAAATCTAACACATGAGAAGTGGTAATAGTATTCAACTTACAATGGGGACTTCAAATTTGGTTTCTTTATTTTCAAGTACCACAAACTGAGGAAGTTGGTTTCCCAATCGATGATAAGGCACAAAATGGGGTTTTCTTCACTAATCTCTTAAGATCTCTAAAGTTCACATGACCTATTCATTGATGGCAAAGGTCCATAGAGGAGGCCGTGGCATTATAGCACACAAAGGAGGACTTGGGAATGATCCCATATTAATTATTATTTGTCCTCACTCCATGTAATAATAGCTCATCGGATAGATCATATACGTTACACTCGAATAGTTCGAACTTTACAATAAAGTTTGCATCACAAAGTTGGCTTATGCTAATCAATTTCACTTTTAGCCCTTTGACGTACACCATATTGTCTAGTTTAGGAAATCCAGGTATCTCAATACAACCACGTCCTAAAATACTAGACTTACTCCCATCTCTAAAGGTGAATTTCCCTTCCATGCGACTTTATATCACCAGTCATGTGCTTAGATCACCCACTATCAAAATATCATTAGGAACTATTTGAACATTAAGATCAACGTAAACAATAAGGGCTTTGTCTTCTTGCTTAGGGACCCAAGTGGTGATAACTTTTTCTTTGCCCTTATTGTTGTTGGCACTAGTCTTAGCTTTAAAAGCGTTCTCAAAAGGAATATACATCCTTTGAAATTCTTCTATTAAGCCTTGCAAAGTTTTGATTTGGAACTCAACTTGCACTCTATGACTGGAAAAGTCATAACTTATTACATGCCTCTCCCTATGAGTACGTCGACTAAATTTAGGAATTAGTTATGATGAGGCATGGGAATCAGATGAACCATCATAACCTATTACTTGCCTCTCCCTAAATCCTAGAGCGGGACCGAGGAATATCATCCCAACCTTCTCTGGTGTATCCTCTATAGTAACCTTGACCTCCCGGGTATGCTTGATATCTATCCTGAGTTGGGATACAAGGGGCTTCAAGTTTCTCAGAAGTCTCTAATGAAGATTGAAGATCTCTCATAAGACTAGCCACTTTGTTGGTCAAGTCACCTTTTTACCTCTCCACCAAAACAACTCTCTCTCCCAAAGACACTCTCACTGAGGACTCACTCTCTTTTCACCATCTCAAGTCCTTCTCTAAACCTAAAACACTAAGCACCAAACTTCTATTTTTCTTTTTCATTTAAAGTAAGCGGCGTAATTCTTGGTGTAAGAATGTTAAAGGTCACTTTCTCCCTCACTCAAAGATTCATCTCCTCCACTTTCTCTGGAATGACTAGACTCACTGTCTAGGTCATCATGTTTAAAGACTTCCGCACCGGCGTCATGTGTACTCGATGTACTAACATGACTGGCCATGAACACAATGAAGTTACATCCATGTGGTGATTCATCCCCATAATCCACTGACCCGACATCGCTATCACTGAGCATGGCATTGAAGGAAACTTTGCCTTTGACTTTTCCTTTTCTTTTTAACCTCGTAGAACATCCGTGATCTTTTTAACCCTTACCCTAGAACTCATAACATCTCTCCTCATCTTTCTTAGGGTGTTCTCCTCTGGCTTTTTCAAAACTTTTCTTTCCCGATTTAAGATCTTCATCTTTCTCAAAACTTTTATTTTTTTGGAAGTATTTCTTTTCTTAGATTGAGAATGTTTTTGAAATTCTTTGCAAAAAATGAAAGATCATCTAAGTCAAAATCATATTTTGAGTCCCTTTGGTTTAACAGCTTTGGTAAACATATCGATCTCATAAGTTTGAAGGTTTCCTTTGAGTTCTTCTAACCTAAGCGTATCCAAAATTCCCAACGAATTAAAGGTTGTAACCTTAGGAACAAAGCGAGATGTAAGGGATCTCAAAATATTTTTCACAATGCATGTCTTATGAGTTTTCTCACCCAAATTATAGTTAGAGTTAATGATATCAGATAATAGTGCATAAAATTCATCAAATGATTCAGAGTCTAGCATATTAATGGTCTTAAATTGACGGTGAAATTTTATAGCTTACAATCTTTCACAGAATTGGCACCCACATGAGTAAGCTGGAGGATATCCAATGCTGCCTTAGACGTGGTGCACGTCATGATGCGGTGAAACTCGCCAGGGGTGACGGCTCTAGAAATGGCACGTCAACCGCGTGAGTTAAAATTAATCCTTTTTATTTCATCCTCCATCCAATGGATGACATGTTATGGACTTAGGACATCGCCACGAGTCACTGTAGGTGGTGTCAATCCTCTTTCATAAATAAGCCAAACATGCAAGTCAATCGCTTCCAAATCCGACCTCATTCGAGATTTCCTATAGGCACAATTAGACCCATAAAAACTAGGTAGCGTGTTATACAAATTATCCGTAAAAACTCAAATTCAAAGATCACAAAAAAACTTAGTGTAACAAGATCTGATACGTATTTAAGAACATACGGTTTATGTGGATAGTTCGTATATTAGGTTACGTACACAGAAGATTTAAGTTTAAAACCAAATTTTATCTTGATTAGATTAAGGTGTTTATGCAAGATAAAGTTCAATTTAAAGATCTCTAAACCAAGCAATCAAACCAAACCTGCAATGAACAATATGAGGAAAAATACCTTTTTGATTTCAGCACTCTATGAGAATATGACATTCTCAATGGATTACAGACTACTTATATCTCCACCAAGTATAATGCACAGGTCTTAAATTTTTCTATAGACACGACATAGTTCAACACCGTCTAAAGGAAGCGGTCATCCCTTAATATCCACTGATTAGCCTTAGGATTTAAGATCCTTTCTTCTTCAGCATTATAGTCCAAGATCCACAAATTAGCAGTAGATTAAACTCTACAAGGTTCGATGTAGCCTTTAGAATATTGGGTTTGACAAAAATAAATAATTCATATAAAGGATGATTGATTTAGAAAAGGAAAGTGTTTTAAAGAAACATAAAGATGGAAACGTTTAGCATATGTATTGCAAAATAGTTTCACCCAAAGTTCTATATAAAAAAGGTCAAAAGAATCTTTTTTTCTAGAAAGACACATTTTTCGAGGCCGCAACTTTATTCAAATGAAAATGGACTCTCGTTTGAACGATACCACTAGGTTGATTTTAACGAGGCAAGCTTGTTCGAATGACAAGCCTATGACATCCGATCGTCCTTCCAATGGCCTTCCAACAAGAGTAGTAATGTTAGATAGAGACCATCTCGTTAGATGCTCGTTAGAAGACCGTTTTAACGAAAAGAACATTTCGTTCTAATGAGATCTACATCTCGTTCTAAAGAGATTAAAAACAAAAAAAATTGTTTTCTAAAATCATTTTAAAAAAATTGCCTCTTGTAAAAAACAAACATTCGAGAATATATTTGACAGAGAACTCAAAATTAAGAGTTCATATACCTCCATAATGTCGTAATGATTCCAACGTCTTGAATATCGAACACAGTGCTCAACCACTAACACATCTTTAAATGATCGGGGAGGCAAAAGAGGACGTAGTCTTTGGCTTGTAGAAACGATTTGTAACAGCATAATAATTACAAAATCTTTCTCTTACAGAGTCCAAAATAAATTGTGTCCAATCGCAAAATCAAACCAAATGAATAGAAGAAGAATATGAGGAAAAATCCAATCTGGGCAAAACCTAGATTTCAGCACTGTAACAGAATTTAACAGACTAAATGACTTACACATTACTTAGATCTCCACTAATTATAATGCACGTTCTATAATTCTTCAACATATATGACACTGCCTGACATCGTCCACAGGAAGCAGCTCTTCCCTTGGTATTCACCAATCAACCTGAGGATATCAAAATTCATTCTTCTTCAGTCATAGAGTCGCAACTTTATAATCAATAGTAGAGAACACTCTATAAGGGTTTGATGTAATATTCTAGAACTAGGGTTTGAAACTCAAAAAATCATTCTTTGGGATGAGTGATTTGGAAAAACAAATCTTATTTTAAAGAAATAAAAAGATGAACACTTTTGGAAAAAGTTTAAGAATTTTATTTTCACCAAAAGTCTTAAGAAAAATTGTTCAAAACATATTTTTATTTATAGAAAACATGAATTTCGAGGCAGCACTCTTGTCTGAACAAAAATGGGATCTCGTTCGAACGAAAATAATAGTTTTGTTCTAATGAGGTGAAGTCTCATTAAAATGAGATGAGTGTTTCTTTTGATCGAGCTTCCAACAAGAGTGTGTCTTTTGATCGAGCTTCCAATGAGAGTGTGTCTGTTAAACAGAGCCCCTTTCGTTTGAAGTTCATTAGAAATCCGTTCTAAAAGAACAACACTTCATTCCAATAACATTTGCTATCGTTCTAACGAGAAGAGGATCTCGTTCTTCAAATGATTGTGGAGGCAAATGCAAATATAGTTTTTGGTTTATAACAATTATTTGTAATGTGAGATGCCAAACTAACTAAGCTATGAGCAATTATAAAATCTTGATCATAAAAATCTCCCCCTTGGCTATTCCGAAACAAAAATAAAAATCGAAACCAAATTACAATAAAATCCCTAAGACAATGTTCTAATGACCTCCCAAACCCAAAACGGAATGACATGAAATACTTTGTCTTTAATCTAAATTCTTTATCTGGTGTAGACCATGATATCATCATCAAAGCGAAAGAGACCGACACATATGAAACAAAATAATACCATGACGCGTACGAGTTTTAAAGAAAAAAGAAACTCCCCTTCAATTTGTTCTCCCCTTTTTTATCCCTTATAGATAAAGGGTTAGAAGTTATACATGACTAATAAGCATCACCCGAATTCAAATGAAATGGCATCTAAAAGATAATCAAATAAGCACATGTAATGAAATTTCAAAGAAGCACATCAACTAATTTTGAAAATTTTTGATTTTTTTATTTATAAAGGTATACGTATTAAAAGCACATAAGGGTACAAAATACAAAACACCATGGAATAGCACGAAAATATTCGGATCATAAAATCGGAATGTAATTATGTGAACATTTTCCACGAGAAAATCAACATAGGCATTTATAACATAGGCGCATGAATTCACGCGATACTTCTAAAAAAAGAACTCTATTTCAACCTTAAGTGTATGAATGTTGAATATAAATGAAATTGACTCGACTTATGAAACGTGCCATGAATGTAAATAATTTTAAAATCAATATTGCCAAATTATTTAATGCTTTTAAGAGAGTCCGTTGTGCAAATCGATTATTATTATACTTTATAACACCATTAAAATTACACATATATAAGAATTCCCTCTCAAATTTTGGAGATATCGTAATGCTCACGTGTAGTGAAGCATCGATGAATGAAAATGGCCTTGACTTTTTTGTTTTTTGTGTGACCTTAATATTTTTAGGATCATTTCGACAAATGGTGGCTTTTAATGCAAAGAGAAAAATGCTCTTTTGTAGCCCCTTTCCATTGCTAAAATTCGGGCAATGGTTCTGACATGTACAACATATCTCTAGTACATTTGGTTTGTTACTAAACACCGTTGAGATAAAAAACACCATATTGGACATATTGCAAGAAAGTATAGTGTTCAAATAGTCCGTGCATTTGTGAAATAAAGGTGATAAAGAGTCTTGTATGAAGAAAGTAATCATCAATGAACAACAAAATGCTATCCACCTATTATTAATCACACTAAAGAAATGAAGACATGTCTCAAAACACCATAAAAATTCACATGAATGGATGGATTGTAAGGGTGATCCGAATACCTTAAATGCCCATACATCTATGTTGAAAAATGAAAATACATATATTTTTGTCTTTTTCAAAAAATTTATCAAAATAAAATCTTTTTCACTTTTTAAAAAAAAAATCATAAAAATGAAATTCTTGTTGATTTTTTTTTCAATTTTTTTTTTTAAAAACCAAAAATCTTTTTGAAATTTTCAAGATATATCAAAAAGAATAAAAAGTTTATAAATACATAGAAATACAATCTAGCAGTAGGGATATAAGATATGAACATGTTAATCACCCTACACTAGATAAAGTACCCGAACTCAATTAATGGAACAAATACCCAAAGACTTCATTAGATTCTCGAATCTAATTTCATCTGAAGGTTTCGTGAAAATATTGGTTGATTGATGTTCGATGCTCAAATGATCAAGGGAATGACCTAATTCTCAATGATATTAGGAATGAAATTCTCATGTATCCTAATGTACTTTGTGTAGGAATGTTGGATCGAATTACAAATTATATGAATTGCACTGATATTATCACATGAAATAGTCATTATTCCTTAGGAAATCTCATAATCTTCCAACATTTTCTTCATCCATAATAGTTTCGTGCAATAACTCCTGGTGTCTATATACTCGACCTTTGTTGTGGACAAAGAAATGGAGCTTTGCTTCTTACTCAACCAAGAGACAAGAGCACTCCTAAAATAAAAACACCAACCCGAGGTGATCCTATAATCATCAATATCCCCGACCCAATGAACATCCGAATAGAAAACAAACGATCATCAGTATCAAAAGAATACCAAATATCATAGAAAATAGTACCACTCACATATTTGATCATACGTTTAAGTGCGAGCAAGTGATACTCTTTCGGGTGCGCTTGGTATCACGCATAAACTCCAATGCTAAAGGAAATATCAGGATGACTAGTGATTAGTAGAGAAGACTACTTATCATGCTCTTATAAAGGGTTTGATCTAGGTCCTTTGCTAAAGTGTCTTTGCTAAGCTTAGTCGATGTTCTCATAGGGTTACATGAGTTCTTAGAGGAGTCTAAACCAAATTTCTTCAATAGGTCCATAACATATTTGGAGTGAGATATGAACATCCCATCCTCTAATTAACGAACATGGATACCTAAAAAGAATGTAAGCTCACCAACCATGATCATTTCAAAATATCTCTTCATCTACTCCTCAAACGTGTGAGCATATTGGTAGCACCTGGATCCCAATACTATGTCATCCACATAGACTTGGGCAATTAATATATCACCAGTCTTTCTCCTTACAAAAAAATGCCTTATCCACTCCCCCTCTCTTGAAGCCATGAGCTAAGAGATAAGAAGTGAGTCTCTCATACCAAGCATAAGGTGCTTGCTTTAAACCATGCATGGCCTTCTTAAAATAAAAGATATGCCCCGGTGCTTGGGGTTTTCAAACCCCTTTGGTTGTTCCACATACACTTCCCCCATAGAATGCCATTAAGGAAAGCACTCTTGACATCCATTTGGTAAAACATGAAGCATAGATTACATGCTATGAAAATTAGTAAAAGGATGGACTCAAGGCTAGAAACAAGAGTGAAAGTCTTGTCAAAGTATACATCCCCAATCTTTGTGTATCCTTAATCACCAAACCTAGTCTTATTACGAACTATGGCGCAATTCTCATCCATATTATTCTTGTAAATCCACTTGGTAACAATCACATTAGTCTCTATAGGTCAGGGGACTAACTCCCAAATATCATTCTTTTTGAAATTGAAGCAACTCATCTTTCATATCGGATATCCAATTCTCATCCTTCAGTGCTTCTTTCATATTCGTTGTATCAACTAAGGAGGTGTATCAAAGGAAGATAACCACATTCTTATGTTGAGCGTGTGTCTTGACACCTAGTGTGGATCACCAAGTATAAAGGAAGTTAAATGACTCTTTTGAACCCAAGAGGGTGGATCCTCTATATTAAGAGTAGGGTCTATTGGTGTAGTACGAGGAAGAATAGGATTGTCATCGGGGGTGCATCTTCCTCACACTCAAGGTTAGGTTCAATAGACGTCAATGGATCATCATCTCCAATCATGACATTTATTGACTCCATAACCTTAAAGCTTTTAGGTTAAACACCCTATAAGTCCTGCTCGATGATGAATAACCTAAAAATATCCCCTTGTTGTTCCAGAAGTCAAAATTTCCTCAGTGCTCTTTATGTCTCAATATGTAGCAAGGACTCTCAAAGACACAAAAATATGATAGGGTGGGTTTCTTTATTGTCCTAAACTCGTATAGAATGTGAAATATGTATGGACGATGATATACTCGATTCTGTATAGCATGCGGTACTCACTGCCTCTCCTTAAAAATTTATCGGTACATTTCTCCCAAGAAGAATGGATCTATCTATCTCTTGAATTGTACAGTTCTTACTCTAAACAATCCCATTTTGTTAAGGAGTATGAATGACTAAAGAATCGTGTTTGATGCCTGATCTATCACAATAGCTATCCACTCTGGCTTTTTAAAATTCAGTTCCATTATCAATATGCATCCGAATAATTGTGACACCGTGTTAGTTTTATAAGACACGACACTTTTTTGTTAGGAACTCAACCACATCGAACTTTTCCCTAAGAAACCCGTAATAGAGAGTCTTAAAAAGTCATCGACCATCACGAGAATGTATCTGTTCCCATCTAAGCTATGCAGACGAGTAGGAAACATAAGATCTATATTTATTAACTCTAATATACGTGAGGTGGTAATGGTATTCAACTTTCGATGGGAACTTTGAATTTGTTTTCCTTGTTGGCAAGGACCACAAACTGAGGAAGCTGTTTTTCTAAGCGACGGTAAGATATGAAGTCTATCTTTCTTCATAAATCTCTAAATGTCTCTAAAGTTCACATGACATATTCGGTAATGCCAAAGGACCATAAAGGAGACTATGGCATTATTGCACATAAAGGAGGACTTGGGAATGATCCCATAGAAATTATCATTGGTCCTCAATCCTTATAGTAATAGTTCATCAGATTGATCATATACGTTACACTTAGACTGGTCGAACTTTATCGTAAAGTTTACATCGTAAATTTGGCTTATACTAATCAATCTCACTTTCAACCCTTTGACGTACAACACATTGTCTATTTTAGGAAATTTGGGTATCTCAATACAACCACCTCCTAAAATACTGGACCAACTCCCATCTCTAAAGGTGAATTTCTCTTCTTTACGATCCACAAGGTCGATAAAATAAGACTTATCACTAATCATGTGCCTAGATCACCCACTATCAAAATACCTTTGGGAAGTATTTTGAGCCTTTAGAGTGATGTGAACAATAAGGGATTTATCTTCTTGCTCAAGTACCCAAGTGGAGGTAACCTTTTGTTTGCCCTTGTCGTTGTTGGATCTAGTAGTAGCTTTAGAAGCATTCTTAAAAGGCATATACATCCTTTGAAATTCTTCCATTAATCTTTTAGAAATGGCGGTTAGGATCTCAACTTTCTCTTTAAGACTACCAAAGTCGCCATAGTGGTGCACTGGAGTATGTATACGTGAATTTCTACCTAGCTTGTAGCAAAATTCCCTAAGGGGACCTCTCATTTTGCAACATGTGCAAACATAGTATTGTTTAGTTCTAACTTGGTTCGCTCATTTAGTTTGAACCTTTTCTTGTGGTTTAGTTTGAGGCCCTAAGGATCTATTATAAATTTAGGAACCAGTTCCGGCACGACATGAAAATTGGATGCACCATCGTAACCTATTCCTTGCCTCTCACTAAAACCTAAAGCGGGTATCGAGGAACATATTATAAAGATTATTATATATATCCTCTATAGTATAATTGATATCTCGATAACATTCAATATTTTTCTCAAGTTGGTATACAAAGGCTTCAAGTTTCTCATGAGACTCCAATGAAGCTTGAATATCTCTCGTAAAACTATCCACTTTGTCGGTCAAGTCAGCAATTTTCCTCTTCACTAAAATGGCTACCTTTCCTAAAGAAGATCTCCCCAAGGACTTGATATCTCTTAACTCTCTCTCTCTCTCTAAAGTACTCAGCATAAAGCTCGACGTAAGAACGTTGAAAGATAATTTCTCCCTCACTCAAAATGTCATCTCCCTCACTCTTTATCGAATTCATAGACTCCCTATCGAGGTCATCATGTTTAGCAACTTCCTCATCGACTTGAGGTGTATTAGATGTATTAACATGACTGGCCATAAATGCGGTGAAGTTACGTCTATGTAGTGATTCATCCTTGGAATGCATCAACGTGACATCGCTATCACTAAGTGTCGCATTGAGGGCAACTTTTCCCTTGACCTATCTTTTTATCCTCGTAGAGATTTGTTCCCCTCAGCCTCGTACTCATAGCATCTCTCCTCATCTGTCTTAGGGTAATCTCCTTTTTTTCAGAATTTTTCTTTCTCGTCTTATAGTTTTTATCTTTCTCAAAACCTTTGTTTTCTTTGGACATATTTTCTTGTCTGATCTTGAGAATGTTTTTGAATTTTTTTTTACAAAAAGAGCAAGATCATCTAGATTAAAATCTTACTCGAAGTCAGAGGAGCCTCCTATTTCTTTTGAGATTTCAAAGCAATCCCTTTTTCCTTAAGCTTTTGAATATTAGAGAACACGTCGATTTCATAAGTTTGAAGGTCACCTATGAGTTCTTCTAACCTAAGCGTATCTAGAATTCCCAATGAATTAAGTACAGTAACCTTAGGGATAAATCGAAAGGGAAGGGATCTCAAAATCTTTTTCACAATGCGTGCCTAAGTAATTCTCTTACCCAAATTAAAACTAGAGTTAACGATATCAAACAATCGTTAATAAAATTCATCAAATGTTTCAGTCTCTAGCATAATAATGGTCTCATACTGTGTGGTTATATTTTGAAGCTTAGAAGGTTTTACAGAATTAGTACCCTTGTGAGTGAGTTAGAAGGTATCCTATACTTCCTTAGATGTGGTGCACGTCATGATGCAGTGGAACTCATCAAAGATGATGGCTCCAGAAATGGCACTTAAATTGCGGGAGTTAAAATTACTTCATTTGAATCACCCTCAGTCAATGTATTTATAGTTTTAAGACTTTCAACATTGTCATTTGTCAGAATGGGTGGAGTCCACCCTCTTTTATAGACAATCCAGACATAACTTTTAAAGCCGACCTCTTTAGAGCTTTCCAATAAGCAGAGTTAAACCCATAAAAAAATTGGCTATTATAAAAATTATCAAGAAAACCCTATTTAAAGATTAAACGAAGAGTTAGTGTAGCACGCTCTAATACCAATTTGTAAATGCAATATTCGTATTGATAATCCATATATTTGGTTACGCACACAAAGATCCAATTTTTAACCAAATTTTATCCTCATTAATATTAGGAGTGCATGAAAGATAGAGTTCGAAATAAATTATATCCAATCTTACAATCAAATCAAACAAATAGATAAAGAGTATGAGGAAAAATCCCTTTCGAACAAACCTAGATTTTAGCACTGTATTAGAATTTGACAGACTCGATGACCAATAATCTACTTAGAGCTCCGCTAAGTATAATGTATAGGTCTTCAATTTTTTATAGATACGACGTAGTCTATCACCGTTTACAAGAAACTTCTCTTACCTTGGTATCCATCGATCAACCTCAGGATATCGAAATTCTTTCTTCTTCGTCCGTATAGTCACAGCTCCACAATCAACAATAGAGAACACTCTATAAGGGTTTGATGTAGAATTTGAGAACTAAGGTTTGAAACTCAACAAATCATTCTAGGGGGTGAGTTATTTGGAATAAAAAATCTTGCTTTAAAGAAACAAAAAGATGAACATTTTTAGAACATGTATGAGAATTTTATTTTTGCCAGAAGTCTTAAGAAAAACTGTTCAAAATAGGGTGTCTTTAATAGAAAAACACGAATTCTGAGGCAACTCTCTTGTTCAAACGAAAATGGGATCTCGTTAAAATGAAAAAAAATAGTTTGGTTCTAATGAGGTGGTGTCTCGTTTGAAGGAGATGCTTGTTTCATTCAATCGACCTTTCAATGAGCCTCCAATGAGAGTGTGTCTATTAAACAGAGCCCCCTTCATTTGAAGTTTATTAAAAGTCCATTATAATGAGAACAACACTTCATTCCAACGATATTTTATATTGCTCTAATCAGAAGAAGATCTCCCCCTAACAAGATTGAAATTTCGTTCTAATGAACTAAAATAAAAAAAATTATTTTTAAAGTTAATTTGTAAAAAATGCCTCAAGTAAAAAAAAAATCCCAAAATAATTTGATCTGGTAAAATCAAACCAGAAGTTCATATACCTATATAAAACGTTTGTGACGATTTCAATGGCTTGAATCTTGGATAAGAAACTCAGTCACTAACATATCTTTGAATGACCGTGGAGGCAAATGTGGATGTAGTGTTTGATTTGTAACAACATATTCAAAAATGAATAAGCTATGAGCAATTATAAAATATTACTCTTACAACGACCACACTCGTACTTATATTATCACATGGTGAGGTGGAGTACTGGTTTTTATAGACACATCATTATAAGGAATAGGACGGTTCCATATACATGAGGATAGGCCCATAGATCATGCTTCACATAAGCTTAAGACCCTTGATGGCAACTATCCTTTGCATGACTTGGATCTGGCGGCGGTAGTTTCTGTAATTTGTATTTAGAGGAATTACTTATTGGATGAGAGATTCACGTTATTCTTGGACCACGGGAGTCTTCAATATCCATTCACTCAACAAGAATTGAACATGCGTTAAGGACGTAGACACCCCATTCTAGCACCCCCTGCATCACCACGAACCTAGGTCATACCCTGAGTAATGACCTATAAGACATAGGGCACTCCCAGGCTCCGTTTGACTAAAAGTCAAACTCCTTAGCTTGACCAAGACTGAATGAATCCTTGAAAGGCACTAAAACCCCTTTCCAACAGTCTACCCCATGCGTGATTTTGACTTACGGTATGGACGAACGACCCGTTTTCCCCCGAAACCTAACCTAGAGGCCACCGGATGCTCCCAGGCTCTGTTTGACCAAAATAAACTCTTTAGATCGACTAAGACTTAATGAATCATAAAAGGGTCCTAAAACTCATTTCCAATGGTCTGCTCTGTGCCCAATTCTGACTCACGGTACGGACGAATGATCCGTTTTACTCCAAAAGGCCACTGGATGCTTCCAGGCCCCGATTGACCAAAGTCAACTCCCCAAACTGAGTCAAACTCTTCGGAATAATGAAGTTCATATCTTAACCTTTCCAATGGTCCATCCTGTGCACGATTCTGACTTACCATGCGGACGAACAATCCGTTTGCACCGATGATCCCCGTCCAAAGGACTGACGAGCGTTTCCAAGCCACATTTGTCCCAAAGACAACTTCCAGACCCGGGAGAAGTCAAAAGGACTTTTGAAGGTCTCTGAAGTTCCTTTCCAATGGTTCTCCCTGTCTACGATTTGGATCAATAGTTTTCATTTTACGACTATTTTTTGAAGGAACCTGAAAGAGATTGCCAAACGGAAGGTTCCAAATCCTGCCTATCGACAGTGTGCCTAAAAACACCTGCGGATTGGCAAGACCAAGCCTATGCCGATTGGGAATTCCCTGGGCCTATAAAAAGGAGGGCCTGACCTCATTGCAAAAGAATCGAAGATCTGAAATCCATCACTCTCAGCGAACTCAAAAATCCTCTCTCGAAGTCAGCGTGATTTTCACATCCAAATCCTTTTCCAACCTTCACTTTTCATCATCTTTTTCATCAAACTTGGTGAATTAACTACTATTCATCATCACCCAAGTGCAAGGGCTGTTGTCCAACATTCAAGATCATGCTCAAAATCTTCAAGAAGGTCCAACTTTCTTAACTCTCTCTTCAAATTCTCCTAAATTCGCTTTAACTTATTTTATTACTTAGTACTTTTATTCTCTCCGTATCACATATCCTAATATACTTTTTATTTAGTAACATTTCACATCTCTTATTTTCATATAAATAAAACCCAAAAATAAGAAAAAGAGGGCTTGCTCATAAATTCCAAACGGGAATTCTTACACTTTTCTTACACTTTTCTTACACTTTTTCCACAACTAAAACACTTTTTTACACACACACACACATATAAGAGATGTCCCTGGTTAGATTTATGGGATAAATCCCACCCCTCATTTTGTATAAGAACTACGTGTACTTTGATGCCTCTATAGCCTACGTAGGCGTCTCGGGATAAAATCCGAGATTCGAGTCCTACTCTTTCCCATTTTTTTAATTATTTTTCTAAATTCTTTAACTTAATTCTCTTAGATTCTATATATTTACATATACATATATTTGTTCTTAGGGGCATATTATTCCACATGCATCATCGTTCCATTATAATGATCAATGCAAGGATAATCGTATAAATCCTATTTTTTAATATTACTTTTAGGAACAGTTCTATGGATGACTCGCTTTATCTCTTCCATGATACAAGTCGAGGATTTCTATCTCCACTACATATACACATGCACACATATCATGGGAAAATAGAGGAAAATAACAAAAATCCATGAGAGATTGCAAGGGCAGAATGGGTGCCTAAGACCTTCCCATTCAGTAACTTAGCCTCCGAACCCTACTCGAATCATTTTTGGTTTCGTATGTATCAGTATGTCTTTGGATGTTGTCCTTTGGTATGGATCCACCTTCTTTTGTCTGTTTTGAGTAAAATAGATTGGAGACTCCATATCTTTATATTTTTCACCTCACCCATCGCCGACGACAGCCAAAGCGCGGGACCAAGATCCTCTCACCACAGAGATTACCCTCCTTCTCTCTCTCTCCACGAGGATCGAAGATGGCCACAGTGGCGACTCCGCTGGGGACTTTTGTTTAAGAGGGCTAGACTCTATTTACATGGGTGTTCTATTTTCTTATATACCCCCTACTTTTCATGTTCCCCTTTTCATGTGTACCTCATGCTTATGCTTCTATTCACACACTTGTAGAAGATTCTCCATGTACACTTCGCACCACGTGCACCTAGGATCACATATCTCCACATGTTGCACGCATCACTTATCCATGCTTGGTATACTATTGGCACTTGGACTTTTCTCCCTGTTTGACATGATCAAGAAACACTACAAGAAAAAGCCTTTTTATGACGTTTTTTAAGCGTCATAAAGTGCATTTTATGACGCTTTATTTTTTAATAAAAAACGTCATAAGTTTGGGTGTCATAATTGATACCCATAAAAAGTGTCATATTAGGTAACGATTATATATGACTTTTTTTCAAAACTGTCATATCTACTACAAGAAAAGGTCATAATATACTCTATAAGATGTCAATATTTGATTTAAGAAGCGTTATGATAAACAGTTTTCAAAATTTTAAAAAGGTCATATAAAAAATTTCATCACATAAGGGTTTAATATGAACAGTCATAAATTAAACATATAATAAAAATAATAATAATCAATATTAATCTCATAGTTGACAAATAAATCTAAACACAAACCAAAATTCGTAGAATCATTTATTCCACATTCAATGTTACAATTGATACATTATAAATTATATCATTTAACTAAGAAATGCAACAACACTCCCACCAACATATTTTTTTGTCTCATATCATCAAATTGATCTAACACATAAACCAAATTAAATTTATCTATCAAAAATTAAGTGTTCCTCTGTAGTACTATTCGCTTCATAATTTTGGGCAACAATGCGTCGAAGTCCTCTTCCCGCTTGCGTTCATTGTCATGTTGTCTGGCAGCAATACACCTTTCACATGCCTCTAAGTAGATGCTCCCGCATAAGTTCAAAACACCATATATAAATATCTAGTGCAATGTAAAACACAACATATGAATTCCAATTTTTCCAAAGTATTTCGTGTATAACTTAAGTCGAAAAGATTTTTTATATAACACAAACAATTGTAAAAAAAATGGGCAGAAAATGCATGTCTATTCGCTTTCAGGTATGTTTATTAGTTGTTTTATTTTTTCGTCCACCAATACCCAATTTTCAAATGCATCTCGATTCGATTTAATCAATTTAGAACATTTATTAATTTCAGAAAATTTTGACAGAGTTTCCTTTGTTTATTTGTGAAATCCAACCTGTTTTAACATTAAAATAAACTCAACAACAAAAGCCACAATTAAACCACCAATAAATCCCTTCCACCAATTCAACATATATAAGATAAAAAAAAGTCCATCAACATAAAGGTTCAACAGACTCATGTCCTAGTTTTAAAAAATATAATAATAATCTCACACGACCCGCACAGCCTAATAATAAACTTACATTAGTCTCTTGTGAGGTGTGCGTTCCTCTTTTTGGATCGTTATGTTCTTGCCTTTCATTTCCACCCTCCAACCCCAAATCTAAAGTTTATACTTAGAAATTTGAAATTTAGAACGACATCTGAATCCATGAGTCCCATGACTACACGAGTCATTTGTACAAGTTACTCTAATCGTGTATGAGGTGTGTTTGACTCTTTCGGTAATGTTTGATTGGTGTTTTTCATTTTCATCCACAAGGCTCAATTTTCAAGTTTTAACACTTCAAATTTTCAAATTTTAATCAAATCTCAAACCCGTGAGTCACATGACTACTCGAGTTGTTTTCATAACTTTCTTTGATCTCGTGTGAGGTGTTTATGCCTCTTTTCATATTGTTTTGCTCTTATCTTACGTTTTCATACTCCAATATTATTTTTACTTTAACCACGAGCATGGATCTAAGTGTGATTACCATACTATAAGACTCATAGATGACTATTAATGCACTCAACGGTTTGCTTATTGGGTCTTGATTGATAGTTCACAAAACCCAAGGCACAAACATTAGTATCACATCCTCCATCAAATTTCGAAAAGGTGTCACCCATAAATTTGTTCACTTCATTTTATAGATTAATTTATCTTCTTACTACTTCATGTTGGAATAAGCGATCATATTTTTGTTTTTGTTAAATCATATGATATAAACTACTAGTAGAGCTTTGAGTTGTTTTTTGTTAATTTATTTTTTGATTTGTTTGTCATTGATTTAATGTTGTGATTGATGAGTTTTCGGTATCTTCATTAGCTTAAGATGAGTTTAAGAGTCGATGCTAGTCGTTCGATATTTTACTATGTAAATGAGAAATCTTAATGTTGTGATATTGCTTAATGCTAATATGTGCATATAAAATGTACCTGTAGAGTTTTTGGAATGTGCAGTTGTTTTATGTTGTTTATTAATCTATTGGATGTAAACTAGCGGTATAGGTGTTTGTTGTATTCACCTTTATATTATTTGTCATTGATTTGATATTTTGTTGTGACTGGTGAGTTTAAAATATCTACTTTGTCTTATTATGAAGTTGAAAGTCGATGCAAAGCCAAGATATAAATGTTGTTCCATATAAATCAGGAATATTAGTGGTCTTAATGTTGTGATATGCTTGTATGTACATATACATGTATTTATCGACTCGTTGAATGTGTGATCTATTTATGTTGTATGTTAATCACGTGATGTAAACTTGTGTTATATAGGCCAGTGTTGGGATATGTGATCGTGGTTTTGTTTGTGTTGCAGTTCAAGCGATTAGGTTGTGTACACTTCACTCAACATTCCTTCATAACTAACTGGTGGGAAATCACTTGAGGTTTAAATGGGGCGGGGCAGATTGTGACCCGCGAGGTTTAAATGGGGCTAATACGGTTTCATGTAATATAGACTTAAATGGATTTGGAGTTCCTTGAAGTAAACACGTCATGGGTCACGTGGCGAGCTAAGAATTTTTTAAACGGGGCGGGTTAGAGTTTTTAAAAACACGCCCCAAATTCACACCGTTGCAATCCCTACACTCGTGCTTGTCTTTACCACCAATTAAACAAAATGTAAACAGTCTCAGAAAATCTTTCATCAAATATTTTGGTATTTACTATAGTGAAACAATCCTGATTTATCCTTCACTCATGATTCTTTTTCTTCTTCAGTGAAGTCATACTACCAACCAAGTCCTTCATTGTCCATAAGGCACTTCGAATTCTCAGGGAGCTCGGTCCAAATACCAAAAAAAATCATTAAAATAAACATTAATATTATTATTAGTTTAGTGTACATAAACTAAAAAAGTGCCCGTGCTTCCCAGCCGAAATTTCCCACAATATTGTAGTAACTATATGACTTCCTAATATTCTTTTGGATCAGACCATTTCCTATTGATAAAAAGTGCTTATGTTAAAACATACTAAATTAACACATAAATTACATACTCCACATTTCCAACTCACCATAAATGATGTTCCATGATAAGGTAGTATTTGGATATTTAGGGTTCTCAAGCCATTGTGTAAGACCTTCCTTCCCTGTATAATATGCTTCCCAGGTTTTAGTAAAAATAGTGGGTAAAATACAAGAGTGTTTAAGCACTTATTAAATAACATTCACACAGTTACTTGAATGGTCAACACTTGAATAAGAAGATAAAAGCCTGCCTAATTGTGTTGCAATAGAGCTACATCGATGAATGATGATTTGGAACATAGCTACATATTTTTCCAATCTAAGTAGCGAAGCATTAAGTCATAAGTCTCCTTTGGTATGAGTTGAATAAATAAGAAATTCAGTTTTTGTTTTATAATCAGGAGGCTCTATAGATAAAAATAGTCATATTAAAATAAGAGAGGCGTATCGCCTTTATTAGCAAGGTCTTGAACAACCGATGACCTTAATGATGCAACATGAGTTTCAAAACAGGGAAGATGTACTAAACATAAAAACACATAGGTATTAAGCATGAGAATCATTCTAGGACTATTCTATAACAACCCCATAGAGTAGCACAACCACAATCAAGAAATTAGCAAATGCGGTACAACCTTATTGTACGTCAATTATAATCATTTTTATGTTATTAAGGATCCTTATAAAGGGTAGATAAGTCATGCGTAATTTTCTTTTCAAAAGTTATGTGGGGCTCAAGCCCCAACTGGGCTTTAATCTGCTCCATCCTATACTATGAGTACGTCTAAACAATGATAACTATAGATAAATATAAAAGGACATAAATAGATATACACTCTTACTTGATGAGTATATACTTTATCGTCCTTGTTCAACACCCCACATATATTTTCATCATGTCCTCAATGAGATGAAATCATGCGAAAGATGAGTAGAATTAGATCACACCTTACGACAAACCACGACATGACACCTGTAAAGTCATTCAATATAACTGTGAGCTTCATGGTCATATATGAATATTGATGTAACGGTAATTATAGTATGACAGAATGTGGCATATAAGAGTAATCAACTTATAACGGTTCGAACGGAGTATAAATCAGTACATATAGTTTAAAGATTTCCAAAGCTACTACCTAATAATATGGTCTACAATCATGCCCCAATTTGCTTACACAATGAGCTTCATCAATTACAATCCGAGAAAATGATTCACAAGAATGTATGCTTTCTAAGTGTCCCAACAAAATATCATTTCTTCACTCAAGTATCAGTTTACTTAGGCGTTAAAGAGCTTCTTGCCTTCTAATAATAGACGGTTTATACTTCTACCCCACTAGAATATACTCCATAGACATAGTAAATACTACAGTTGTCCTCCTAAGAAATGGGTACATTTACTCCCCGTATAGACTCCATTGTAGCCAGCTTTCAAGGAGAAACAGGAAGATTTTACTTACAAGTGATATATACAATTTAAGCTAAAGACAACTTTACATTAGACACTGAGAGCATACTATGTAAATCCAGTCATATCAAGAGGTAGGGTGTGAATGAATGTCTTCAATGGTACAAATGTGGTAGAGTAATCAACAGTTTTTGACTTCGATGTAGTAAAAGAAGGAGAACTTGGAATCCTAAATGGCGCCTCCACGAAAAAGAGCTTCAAATTTGATAGGGTTTACACGCCAAAAGATGATCAAGTTGATGTTTTTCGGATGGTGATATCGGTGTTAGATGGATATAATGTCGATATATTTCTTATGGCCAAACGGGAACATGTAAGACGTTTACAATGGAAGGTACCGTGGATAACAGGGGAGTCAACTATAGGACTCTTGAGGAGTTATTCAAAACTGCCAAGGAAAGAAGTGATACCTTTACCTATAACATATCAATCAGTGTGCATGAAGTATACAATGAGCAGATAAGGGACTTTCTAGCTACATCACCAACTTCAATGAAGTTGTAGATAAAATAAGCTTCTGAAGGGTTTCATCATATTCCAGGGATTATGGAAGCCAATGTAGAGAACATAAAGTAAGTGTGGAACTTGTTGTAAGCTGGAAGCAGTGCCAGGGCTGTTGGATCTAATAATGTAAATGAGCATAGCAGTCGCTCTCATTGCATGCTTTGTATAATGGTAAGAGCTACAAACTTGATGAATGGGGAGTGCACAAATAGAAAATGCTGGCTTGTGAATTTGGCCAGCAGTGAGAGTCTTACAAGGACTGATGCGCAAGGTGATAGTCTCAAGGAAGCTCAAAACATCAATAGATCGCTTTCATCTCTTGGAGACGTGACAACTGCTTTTGCAAATAAAAGTAGTCACATTCCTGACAGGAACTCCAAGCTGACACATTTACTCCAGGATTCATTAGGTGGTGACTCCAAAACTTTGATGTTTAAGAAAATCAGTCCTTCAGAGAACGACTTGAGTGAGACTCTGAGTTAATTAAAATTTTCCACTCGGGTTTGAGAGGTTGAATTGGGTCTTGCAATTAAGCAAATTGATACGAGTGAGCTTCAAAAATTGAAAATGATGCTTGATAGAGAGAAGTAGGAATGCAGATCTAAAGATGAATAAATGAGAAAGTTAAAAAAGAGTTTACATAACATAGAAAACAAGACTAGAGGTGAAGATCAAATGCAAAAAAACCAATAAGAGAAGATAAAAGAACTTGAAGGCCAGATTGAGTTGAAGAGAACATTACACAGTCATTCAGAAAATAAAGTTTCACATTTTTGGAGAAATTGCAGGGGAGGGAAGAAGTCAGCTTTTCCCTTCAGCAGAAAGTGAAAGATCTAGAAAATAAGCTTAGAGAACGAGAATAGTTGGCATCTATAACTTACAAACAAAAGGTAAAATATCTCGAAGATAAAATGAAAGCAGAAGTTTAAGAGTTTGAGTCTCGTTCGGTTACCCTTTAATACAAGATTAAGGATCTTGAAAGGAAACTCAAGGAGCAGGACCAGAACTCAGAGGAAACTTTACTTCATTAGAAGATTGAGTATCTTAAAAGGAAATTGAAATAGCAGTAGCAGAACTCGGATGACTCTTTACTTTGTCAGAAGATCAAGGAGCTTGAAGAGAAGTTATGTGATCAAGAGCAATAGTTAGTGTGCATGCTAATTATAGATACTACCAATTCATTGAGGTCCACCCCTCGCATAGGCAAATGCAACATGAGAGAAGACTCCATGATCGAGGCTGAACACTACATTTTAAAGAGTTCAAACTAATTGAAGCACCATTCGGCTCAATCTTATATTTTACCAAAGGAAAATGACTCCTTCACAATGTTAGAAGGAAGAATTTGTACCGAAATAGTGAAACAGAGAACACCATTGTGTCAGTTTCCCACAATGGAAACAAAAGCAGGCATTCTTATCCTCCCCCAAAACCGTTTGCTAGACTTACAAGAACAACTGTCACAGCCTCTCAAAGAGTGTCATTCACTCTTAACAGAATAGTCAAAGATCCGGTTAGAGATGGGGAGACCAAGAAGAGGATTTGGTTAAGATAGTGAAAGACTGAGAGCTTAAACAAAAGAAGCCAATTTGCATTAATGTTGTCTTCTTAATCAACATTATGTTATAGAAACTACAGTGAATTATTTCTGTAATTCTGTAGTGAGTAAAAGTTTGGTGTATGTTAGTCTCCTTGTTGCCCAAATTTAGATTCCTGAGTTGGATATTGCGTTTTATATACTAATATAAATGCATATTATTTTTATAAAAAAAACGTCATTAAATGACCACATGCAAAATTAGTTAAGTAGCATGTTCATTATATTAACCTTATTAAAAGAACATATGCACCCATAAAGTTGAGATCCATTGATGGCCTCCATTGTCTTTCTAGCATCATCAGGGCAAATCCAAGCCTCTAAATTCAACCGACATCTTTAACAAAGTAATAAACATGTAAAATATGTTAATAATAAAGATGTTGCTCTTTTTCTAATGTAACCTTCATGTGTTAATTATAAAGAATAAATGGGGAAAATAAGAATAATAATTAGGCAAAACATGCATTCAAGTCCAAACTTAGAAGTTACTTGAAGTCATACTTGAAGTTTTTACTTGTTGCATCATCCAACTTAAAAATCCTGACAACTCCTGCATCACAAAGTGCATGCACAAACAACAAATCAAGAGTAATTATAAATTTTACACTGACGAAAACCAACATGGCTTTTTCAATAAGTGAAAATAATTAATATATCTCCAAATAAAAGAAAATATACTTTTAAAATACCACATTTAATGTCAGTAAGCTATGATCTCACAAGTGAAGACTTCTACCTAACTGTCAAGTGTCAACAACACCTCATTTTACCTAAATGCCTATTGTTTTTGGCAGACGGCCTAATAGGTATATATGTGACTGATCATGATACCAATAGCTAATACATTTTTAACCATTTAAACTATTCTAAGCAATAGAGAACAGAGAGCTTGACCACTGCATAGAGAGACTCATATAGTGTTGTGAATTTTAAGGATAAGAGGGCTTGGTCTACATGGCTTACAAATACAAATGATAAAAATATCTCAATTCCAAATCCCTGCTCATCACAGTTAGTCACGAATTCAAGATCAACTCTATATATTTATTTGTTTAATCCATATCAGCATCAATGATAACAAATCAATGAGCAATTACTAAAAGTACCACATAAGCATCTAGTGAATGTACAACTATTATGAGTTATGTTTTCATGAAGCTAGGAAAACTTGTAATACAAATTAGCCTTATTAATTAACTTGAAAAAGGTGCCATTTACAATATTTTCTTCTTTTTATAAGGAAAAAAATAATTAAATGGCCAAATTAAATAAGACTAAGGGAGACAAGAAGTCTACCAAGATTACATCAAACCATTTACATTCTTTAAAACTAACATGTTGCCCTATAAAATTTAAACTATAACGACACATGCAAATTACTAAAACCTTTTACAATGCTAAACATATAGTAATCTAAGCAGACTAATTAAAACATTTTTCATATCTGTCACAAAACAAAATATGCTTCTGAGAAAATGCTTCATGTAATTATTATTATTATTATTATTATTATTATTATTATTATTATTATTATTATTATTATTATTATTATTATTATTATTATTATTATTATTATTATTATTATTATTATTATTATTATTACCCATATTACAAAGTGAGAATTCTAACAAACCAAAAGGTTCTTTTAAAATAAAACATAATATTACAAAGTGAAAACTCAAACCACCTCAAATCATTTCCCAGATGGCTGTATATGTAATCGTATATACACAATGGTTCTCTATGGATTTACACCTATATGCTTCGATGTAATCAGGGAATTTCTTAAATGGATTAATGGCAAACAAAACTGGCCCTACTGTTGTCTAGGACATACAGAGGGTCAACCCCAAAAATATATAAGATAACCTACAGGATTTCAGTAGCAAATGTAATAAGTTTAAGAGGAAATAGACACTTACATAAATCATATCTTGATTGTATCTCGTTTGTATCTCTATTGCAAATTGTAGAACATCAATGATTCACTGCACTAAAGAAGTAAACTTTCATCATTTACAGAATAATGAAACAAACAAATACAATTCTACGATAGAAATACATTAGAGAAATATCAAAACGCTCGCTGAAAATTTTCATATTTAAACTATGTACATCATACATGCAAAAGTAGAATTGGAACTTGTGCAAATGTCATAAAGTATAAAGATCGTTTATTTAATCGACCATAAACACGTGTTGATTCGTCTATTTCATGAAGAGGACTTTGGATGAAAAAAACTTGGTATATAAGCAAATACCAAATGCTAGCATTTAAATGGTTCCTGAATTTTCATCCATCGAAGTAATCATCTGAATTTTCATAAACTTTCACGCCAAGGAAGATTGCAAATTTATTGATCACTCAACAGAACAATGCGGAGGATCAAAAGAAAGATAGTTCCAAAGGTGGAAGAAAGGAAGATGTTAACTCTACAAAACTTAGATGACCAAAATCTTTTTGGGAGGTTTTGGCTATAACTACAGACAAATTTATGAAACCCATCATCAACAAAGAGGCAAAATAGGAAGTTATGAATTCACTTATTACTTTGGAGATGTAAAAAACTGAGAACTATATAAAGTGGTGATTAATGCAAAAAAAATTGTATACCTAAAGGATACATGGGTTGAAGTAACCACTCTACTCAGCCAAAGGTGTTCATTGTTAAAATTCAAAAGAAAGGCACTCCTTGGATAATAAGAAGGAAGAGTTGAGCAACATAGAAAAAAGGAAAAATAAAGTATTAGAACAGTCCCTATAGAGGTAACATGAATTCTTAACGTTTTTTTAACGACACATGCTATTTATGATATCTTTAAGTATTAAAACAAACTTTCTTAATATGTGGAGCTAGTCATTATCTACTTGAGTTACATTTCGTTATCATTTAGTGAGATAAATGTTTTTACAATAAAAATGTCAAAATAGAGATTCTCTATAAAAACGAGTCAAAAGAATTAGTGATCCTCATATTTAAAGCATGTAACGCCTTTGATATGTCGAGGACAAGGCGTTCTGCAAGGGTACGTGAGAAATCCTCCCTTAGGACAACGCAAGGTATTATCACGTGATGTGCATATGCAGTCATAGTGTACGCTGACACAATCGAACCAAACCTACGTAGCATATCAGAGACCTCAAACTCATCATGGTGAGTGTTGTCCTTCAGAGAGAATGCCGCTACAGATACTCCATTCTCCTTGGATACTATGTTGAAGCGTCTCATCTTCTCTAGCCCTTCTTTGAGAACAATTGTGTTCTCACGATAATTCTCCATCACATTTTGGTATCCCTATGGACACGAGTTATTAGTAAGACATGTTATGTTGTGCATGTAGATCTTATGCTTGGAAAACGATGAATGTATAATTTAATATCAGAAGAAATCATTATTGAAAAGAATTGGAATAATGTTTATATGTGAAATAAAACAAGTTTTTTTTCCACGAAGTAGTTGAAATAATGTTTTATTGAATTGAATAGGATATAAATAAGTGAATTCGAAGAAATCCAAATATGCAATGATACTAAATTGGTTTGAACTGAATAAATGAATGAATATGTTTAGGCTCTTACCTCTCCAAGGGGATTAGTTGATAATATTGAGCAATGACTTGACTTGAACCTACAAATGAGAAAAAAAGAATTTTAGACCAGCTCCAAGGTAGTTTATATGGAAGATAAGTTCCAAGGTAGTTTATATGGAAGATACGTTCATCAGGTAAATTATCTTTTCTCCTCCAGATAACCCAACCAATTCCGATATATACAAGCCCATATTTGTGGCCACTAACGTTCATGCTCTTCACAAATGGAAGGCGAAAATCCTACTCCAATCTTGCTTTGCTTTGAGACACAATTAGTAAACTAGAAATCTTGGAAATATTGAAGAACACGATAAGAACAAGAGAATAATCCAGCAATTAAATTATCTCAGAATAATTCAAAACTTCTAAATGTTTGTGAATTTAGTTAAATAGTAAGAATTAAATTAGCATTGATCTATACCAACTATAATCAGACTAAGTGTAAAATGGGAACTCAATTAACTACAAAACTACTTCGTATGTAGAAAAAAAGGATAATTGTTCTATAGTACCCAAGAACACACATCAATTTAAGAAATAATATTTTTTATTACCTCTCAATAATACAAATCCCAGTGGAGAGATTTAGGGTCTTCAAATCATTTTTTATGAAGCTATAGATCCTACTTCTACCTGTGCATAACAAATATCGCTCTAACAATTAGGACTTTATTAACTAATAGCATGAATATAAATTAAGATGATAAAATAAACTTAAAACAATTATTATCATCCAACTAAGAACTTATAATTACTAATAATCATCTCTCCGTTGTTACATTACAACTATATCACTATGTGCTCACCGGTTCTCCCAATGCAATTTATTTATACTTGTGCCAATTACAAAATGTATCAAATACAATCCATTATGCATTCATCTATACTATAAAATACATTATAGTGGATGTAGATGTGATTTAGATTAACTATGGTACTATGATTAAGGTTCACAATGTTAATTAAATACGTCGTGGCGGGGACCAACTGGCCACTATTGAGCCTTGAAGAATAAATTGATCATAAAGAAAAACCAACAAATTAAGTATGAACTCAGCAATTTCAAGAATCGCTATGATAGTTTCAACAGTCCTATACGAAAAAAGCAACACCAAGCAACACAATGATATAGTTTCAAAACCTTGCAATCCAGAAGAAAAAACATGAATAAACAAAAATATCAATATGTAAGCCTAAACATTAATACTAAGTTTATTAGGAAGAATTGTCAAACTGAAAATGTAAAAATAAAAGATTTTGAGAAAGCCCCAAATTATAACCCCGAATCCACAATAGAATCACTTACAACATGGTTCAAAGTCTAGATTTCAAGAAAATCCCCTATTCTAAATTTCAAACCACTAAATTTCAAGAACCATTTGTTTTAAAGCACCAGGATCAAATATGATTCCTTAATCGTTAAAATGAATTAAAAAAAGCCCAAAAAAAATTTCAACCGAAGAAAGAGAGAAGAAATCATGCCTGATTAGGTTTGTATATGTGAGTATGTGTACGTCTTTGTACACCTATGTGTGCGCACATAGGTGTGTGTTAATCTGTGTATGTGCATGAGTGTGTGTGTATGTGTGTGTGTGTGTGAGTGAGTGAGAGAGCGAGAGTACCTGAATCACAAAGTTAGTGAAGGAAATAGACCTGGGGAAATGTTCCAAAGTGAGATGGAGGGAAAGAGCGGTGGGTCTTAAAATTTTGGAAAAAAAATTAAAAGTGGCATGATATCTTATCTCTCACATATGTATATTGGACTTTTATTAAAAAAGGGTCATAATTTTTACCTTTTAATATGACACTTATATTGAAACTATCATGTACATTAATACTAATATTTTTTATAATGACACTTTATAATTAACGTGTCATGTAAATAAGAGTATTATAATTTTAATGATATTTTTTTTAAATTGTCATAAAGTTATTTTTTTAAGTGTCATAAAAGGGTATTTTTCTTGTAGTGAAATATACTCTCATCATAAGATACTAATAAGAGAATCATGCATGATTCACAAAAAATCACCAAAGAGAATTGTGATTTACCAAATTTTGTCCAGTAACAGGAGGGTCATTTCGTGATGGACGCTGGTCCGGCAGGGCGCAGTTAGCTTAAGCGATATGACTATCACCTTCCATTGGTCAAGTAACTTGGACGTATATCGAACGGTTCCCCCGCATCGTACCGCTTGACTGAAGTCATGACGGTAGGTAAATCATAGGGAACTCATTCATGTACATCGAGTATATCGAATTCGCTCTCACACATACCATCCCCGTGAGGTATATAGAGAGGCAATTCACGTACATTTAGGTATATCAAAGGGCTTGTCCACACGTACCGATTGCCCTCAAAAGCAAGACGTATATCGTGAAAGTCATGCGAAAGGGGGGAACCATTTCCAATTCACTCAACCAACTGCATACCCACATATAGGTGTTAAGCTTAGGACACACATGTTAGATTGCCGATTTCGACTTGAAACTCTGCCAAAATTTCGGGTCGGCACGCCACCCACATTTTCACCCATTTTTAAAATGGGACCCTGCCCGGGTCCCGTCCGGCATTTCATTTTGCATTTAGGAGAACTTAATACAAGTGAGAACATAATAATTATAATAATCATGCTGAGACCTGTCTCTCAAAAACATTTCTCCTTTCTTTATCAAAAATCCAAAAACATTTCTCCTTTTTTTTTATCAAAAATCCAAAAATATTTCTCCTCTCTTTATCAAAAATCCAAAAATATTTTGCCTTTCAATCTCCAAAAAAATGTCAAAAAAATTTTCATTCTTTTTTTCAAAAGTAAATCCCATTTTATGCCTTCTCAGGTTGATTGCACGCCCTTGGCCCGATCCTTATTGGCTTCGGTCTTTAGTTAAATCACTACGAAATTCCGTCTATTCCCCTACTACTTCTTTTGAGTTCGGAATCCATCCGCTTTCTATAGAGAACACAGATCAAGTACCAGTTGTGCAGCCAGATCTGACAACAGTCTTAGCTTAGCTCGTGTCCAAGATTGACAACCTCCAGAATGAGGTCCGAGAGATGCAACAAAACCAGGTTCCTCTTCCTCAAGAGCCCGAGGCCCTATTCCCTCATGCTATGAGTCCACCCGATCCTATCTGGGTTCCCAAAGAGTATCATCAAGCTCCGTGTGACCCTCCTGATAATAGGCCATCATCTACCGAGCTTCCTATGCCAAACCTTGCCCAGCCTGGGGCTAACTTGCCTATGATCATGGATCCAAAAGAAGAAGAATTGAACAAGTTCAAAGAAAACCTCAAGATGCTAACTAAGAAGTTCAACCAAGTCAGAATCTCTGGGAATTACGTTTACTACACCCACATGTCTCCTTATCCTAAAGCGAGGTTACTCGAGAAGTTCAAGATGCCAAATATCAAGATATTCGGAGGAAGTGGACCCCCGATTGTTCATCTTCACAGTTATCACCATTCTATGACTCTCCTAGGGGCTTTTGAATAAGTGATGGCCCAATTATTTCAGAAAACTTTAAAGGATAGCACCCTCCAATGGTTTTTGTCTCTCAAGGAATCCAAAATTCATAGCTAGGAGGATGTAGCCCGAGAATTCATGTCGCAATACAAATACAACGAAGAGCTTGAGGTCACCTGTCATGATTTAGAACTGCTCCAACAGAACTTTGGGGATTCAGTTAGTAACTTCATAGCCCGATGGAGGGAAAAAGCAGCCACCATGACAAATCGACCATCCAAGGAAGAACAAGTCAATATAGTAAAGAAGAATTTTTAACCCCACGTTTGAGCAACAATGGGAGGACAATACTATCCCCACTTTCGAGCTCTCAGAGAAGTAGGAGTAGAAATGGAGGAATGTCTTGGTAAAATACAAGTTGAACCAAAGAAAGTGTCCGAGCAGTTCACTCCCAAAAAATATGAGAAACCTGTCAATACTACAGTCTCAACTATCAACAACAACTCTCAACCAACCACCTCTTGGGCAGAAGAAAGCCGCCCTGTCCTAGTTCGAAAGAAATACATCGAGCTCCATGCTCCTCTATCCAAAGTTTATCAAGCCCTGTTAAGCCGAAATCTTATCAAACTCTTGGACCCCCGTCCATTACCAAATCCACTCCCAAGAAACTTCAAGATAGATGCCCACTGCACATTTCATCAAACTGCTAGCTATACCATGGACCAATGCTTTCACCTTCAAAACAAAATCCAAGGTCTAATTGATTGGGGTACCATTGCCCCCACTAGCCAATTCTAAGCCAAACACTACTCATAACCCACTCCCAAAACATGCTAATGCCATCTTCTTAGAAGAGAACCCAAAATTTGATCCCTCAACTCAAATCACACCCATATATTCTCCTAAACCTTTCCAAATTTGCCCATATTTCCTCCTACACCATGCTAGCCTCTCTCATCAGGCACTGTCACTCCTTACCAGAGCATGCATCGTTGTTCGTACCCGTTCTGAAAATGGAAATATTGAATTATTAGAATTATTAAACCAACTCCTAGAGTTCTTGCTGAAATTTCCCTCACACATGATCATTGATTGTTAGAGGTTCAGTACGTTATTCTTGGAAGAACAAAAATGGGCCCGAGAGTCAGACAGTTGGGTAGTACCAACTGCTGAAGTTAGCCTAGATGACGTTGTCCAGATCATGGCAGAATTATTCAGGAAAATGACTAATATTTGCATTATGAACGAGTTAATCAATACTCTAAAGTTATAAGGGCACATGGTCCCTTCACCCTTACACCTCCCCGCAGAATGGGAGGACCTGTACGAAGAAGCCATTGAAGTCGTGGAATACATTGACTTTAAATGGAAGGACTAAATTGTTGCCACTGGATAGGGGAAAGAATTCTAAGATTCAATTGGAGAGTAATCTCCAAAGAAGACTTGCCCAGTGGCTAATATGTATGGAATGATATCAATTAAAGAACTCCTCGGCGAAATAAACAAGATATCAGAACAATCCGAGATTGATGAAAAATAGGGTTCATGTTCTTCCCTTCTTTAGTAAATCACATGACCAGATCAGGAAGACATTACCAGATCCCAAGCTTACTACCAGCCATTGACAAAGGGAAGGGTGTTGAAAATATTCCTATGCTAGAGATGACCCTCGAGTAGAGCAAGATCCTAGATCAACTGACGAAAACTCAAGCTAACATCACTCTATGGGGGCTTTTCATGTCTTCCCAACTGCACAAAAATACTTTAATCAAGTTACTCATTGGACCCACAGTTCCTCCTTCTACCACACCAGAAGAAGCAATAAATTTAGTCAAATCCTGACCTCTACCCTAATGCTATCCTTTTCTGAAGAAGAAATCCCCAGAATTGGGCCAAACCACAATCATGCACTTAACATCTCCGTCGAAGTTATGGGGAAGATTGTACCACTCTCTCTTATCTATAATGGATCTACCTTGAATGTATGCCCATTAAGAACCTTCAAATTCTTAGGACTGAAGGAAAGCTACCTCGCTCCAACCTCTGCTGCTGTACGTGCCTACAATAATAACCGTCGGTAGGTGATGGGATCCATAAAACTTGTAATAGGGACTGGCCCTATAAACCCTGTCATTGAATTCCAAGTTATTGACATCCCAACTTATTTCAACCTATTTCTCGAGCGACTTTGGCTCCATAGTATCAAGGGCGTGTCTTCCTTACTCCATTAAAAATTGAAGTTCTTCACGGACGGACGAGTCATCACCATTTTGGGCGCCAATGACAATGTCAAGGGTGCAAGTACCAGCAATCTAATCCTTGAGATACAACACGGGTCAAATGATATGATCCTATCAGGATTCCGAGTCGAGCCACTTCTACTCCTAGCAGGGAACAATTTCAAAGAAAGGATTTGTCCAGAATACGACCCTTATGGAAACGTTAATGTGATTCAGATGTTCAGAAACATGCACTTCATGCCCAGATTAGGGTTAGGACAAAGACAACTAGGGATGATTGAGCCCATTGTACTGAAAAAATCTTTCTCTCCTTGTGGTTTTGGGTATCAACCATCAGAATAAGAGCTCAAAACGATCCTCCAGTCTCGACCAAAGAGAAGATTAGACTGCATCCAGACTATCCTAGGGGATTCCATGAATGGGCAATTCATTAAAGAGGGAGAAGACTTCCCCTTTGCTATTTTCCAGAACCATGGTATGACCATACAGGTTAGAAGATGAAGCCTGGAATGAAGATCTTTTTCCAAGATAACTACCCATGGACTGAAAGTTCCCAACACCATGTAAAACTGTTCATCAAAGATACCGAAGAGACTGAGGAAAGTGACTCCGAGGATTCATTTAACTTACAGACACTGGAGGTGACACTTTGCATGGTTCATTCAAGCACTATGTCACTGGATCCATCCCACCTGATTAAAGTTACTGATACATCTATCCTCAAATGGCATGCTATGCCACTTCTACCTGTTTAAATCCCACCTAACCCCAATGTTTACCCCATCTCTTCTTCTATTTTCTATCCTTGTTCTAATGTAATCGAGACCTCCTTTGATGAGTTTCTCAATGCTGTTTTTCCTATTAATGAAATAAATGAAGATTTTGGGTATCTTGTAGTGCCTTATATTAATTGTTTAGATTCTAATCAAATTTTTGATGATGATGATTTAGCAAATGAATAATTTGTAACTGATCTAAATAAGTTTAATAACAAATAACACAATCGCATTCAAGTTAATGAAGAAGAAGATGTTGTTGTTAACCTCGGTTCTAGTAGCCAATTGCACGAGATTAGGATAGGGTCTACCTCAATGATCATGAGCGTGCCCAACTCGAAGAATTACTGAAATAATTCATGGATGTCTTTGCATGGTCCTATGAATATATGCCCGACATTGATCCTGAAATATCTCAACATCAGATCCCCACTCTCCCAGATTACAAGCCAATTAAACAAAAGTTGAGAAAGCTCCGCCTCGAATGGTCACTCAAAGTCGAAGACTAATGGTCAAACAGATGAACGTAGGCTTCTTTCGTGTGATCGAACATCCCACATGTCTAGCCAACATAGTGCCTGTACCGAAATCAGGAGGGAAATTTTGGATGTGTGTAGACTAGCGAGACTTGAACAAAGCCTCTCCAAAGGATGATTATCTGTTACCCAATATCGACATGATCGTGGACAACACAACTAGTCTTGCTCTCAAATCATTCATTGACGAGTTTTATGGATACAACCAAATCAAAATGCACCCAGATCACCAAGAAAAAATCGTGTTCATCACACTGAGGGGAACCTTTTGCCACACTATTATGCCATTTGGTCTCAAAAATCCTGGGGCTAACTACTAGAGGGCTTCCATAACCATCCTGTACGACTTGATTCATAAATAAGTCAAGGTATATGTATATGATATGATTATCAAATCCAAAACTAGATAAGGTCATGTTCCCTCTCTTCGAAAGTTCTTCGAACGATTGCGACGGTATCAGATGAGACTCAATCCACATAAATGCATCTTCGGTAATACAAAGGGAAAAATCTTGGGATTTATGGTCAGTGAGAAGAGGATATAAGTAGATCCTGCCAAGATGAAAGTCATACTTAAGATACCACCTCCCCGAACAGTGAAAGAAGTCCGTGGTTTCCTTGGGAAATTGCAATACATTAGCCGGTTCATCAGCCAGCTAACTTCCATTTGTAAACCTATTTTCAAACTCCTTTGAAAGGATTCAACCAAGATTGGGAATGAGGCTTACCAAGAAGCTTTTGACCGAATCAAATAATATCTGACCCAACCTTCGGTACTCATGCCACCACAGCCTGGTCTCCCCTTGCTCCTATACCTAACCATAACCCATACTGAAGTTGTGGATTTGCTAGCCCAATACCTTGAAGATTCCCCCAAAGAAAGAGACATTTATTACGCCAATCGCAAATTGACTGGATACAAAGTCAACTACACTGCTTTGGAAAAGGCATGTGTCTCACTTATTTGGGTCACCCAAAAGTTGCGGCACTACATGCTTGCCTTCCCCATAAAACTTGTATCCTGAATGGAACCCATCAAGTACCTACTTGAGAAACCCGCCTTATCCAGTCGAATGGCTCGATGGTTGATTCTCCCAGCTGAGTTTAATATCGTGTACGTCATGCAAAAATCCATGAATGGAAGAGCCATCTATGACTACCTCGCTGACTACCCCGTGGAAGAAGCTGATGTTTGGATCTCCGAATTCCCATATGAAAACATCCTCTGCACCGCTTAAGACAAATTCAATGGAAAATGTTCGTTGACAGCGCTGCCAATGAAAAGGGAAATGGCATTAGGATACTACTGATTGCTCCAGATGACTCCCACAATCCCATTGCTATCAAATTGGATTTTCCCTACACCAATAACATGATTGAATACTATACGTGTACGGTAGGCCTCAAAGTTGCTCTCAAGAAAAGTATTCAATGCCTAGATGTCTACGGGGATTTCGCCCTCATCATCGGTCAAGTGCTCAAAAAATGGAAAGCCAAGGCCGAGAAACTCCAACCCTTCCATTCCCTCTTAGAGGAACTAGCCTCCCAATTCCAAGATATCACCTTCCACTACTTACCCCGAGCAAAGAATACCCTAGCCGATGGCCTTGTTAACTTAGCCTCCATGGCCGACGTGCCCGAAGGAATAACAATGGCCCCCTTCCTAATTTAAAGGAAAGATAAACCAACCCACTACTACCACATTGAGCTCATCACCAAAGAAGACCTGAGCTCGCCAATTGTTGGTACTATGATGTTTGGCACCTCCTCAAGCATGGTAGGTATCCTGAAGAATACAATAAGAAAGACCGAGCAACCCTCCAAAGACTTATCGCCCAGTACATCATCTGTCACATAACACTATTCAAAAGAAACTTGGATGGAACCCATCTACATTGCATCGCGAGGGATAGAATTGAAGAAATAATGAAGAAGATCCATAGGGAGGAATGAGGACCCCACATGAACGGTCACATGTTTGCCAAAAAGATCATCTGATAAGGCTACTACAAGACCACAATGGTCCAGGATTACATTGCCTATGTACGAATATGCCAATAATTTTCTAACCTTCCACACCAGCTTTCGTGAGAATTATACAACATGACTTATCCCTAGCCGTTATCCACCTAGGGCATCGACATCATAGGGAAGGTTACACCCAAGGCTTCCAACGGGCATGAATTCATCCTAGTTGCCATTGATTACTTCACGAAATGGGTCGAAAGCAGAGTCATACGCAGTTTTGAATGCCAAGAAAGTGGCTAAATTCATCAGAAAAAACATCCTCTGCCGATATGGGGTCCCACAAGAGCTAGTGTCTGATAACATTTTTCACTTTGAGGTAGAAGTCACAGAAGTGGTTAACGAATATAGGATTCAGAGACACAAATCCTCTTCTTACCGACCTCATACTAATGGTGTGGTCAAAGCAGCCAACAAGAACCTCAAAGCCATCATCAGTAAGATGATCGAAAGCTATTGAGATTTGGCCGATCGAATCCCTTACGCCCTCTAGGGCTATTAAACCTCAATCCTAACCTCTAATGGGGCTACCCCTTACTCTCTAGTTTATGGCATGGAAACAGTCCTACCCGTGGGGCTAGAAATACCCTCGTTATGTGTCATGCTTGAAAGCAAGGTCAGCGAAGAAGACAGGTACCAAATCCGTCTTGACGCGCTAACCTTCCTAGATGAAAGGAGATTGAAAGATTTATATCACATACAAGGTTACCATCGCCGTATAGCGTGATCATTCAATAAGAGAGTCAAGGACCACGGTGTTCGAGAGGGGGATTTAGACCTTAAAGAAATAGTAGAGCCCATCTGGGACACCAGAGGAAAATTCAAGCCCAATTAGAGTGGGCCATACATTATGAATAAGATCTTTTCTGGCGATGCCGCTGTGTGTACTGACCTCGACGACGAGGAAATGGCGCGCCCAGTCAACTTGGACCGTCTAAAGAAGTTCTACCCCTAGTTCGAAATCTTGGCGCGCTACGACTCTTCTCATCTCCCTTCTATTCTAAAAAAAGTCTTCATTTCCCTTTACCCAGAACTACGTAGTCCCAATCCTCTACAAAAACCATTTCCAGAAAAATTAAAACTTCTAAAAAAAACCCAGAGGTAAGTAGGCAGCTCATATAGCTTACATGACCATGACCCTTTCTTTTTCACAAAAAAACTATTCTTTTTTTATCTCTAAAAACGACATCTCATTCTAATATATACTTGAACAAAAGGATTATGCATGGCTTAGCAATTGGTATAGATAATTCAAAATACGAAATTCATTAAAAGGCACATTTGGATGATTAAAAACTTGTTTATTTCACTAATAAGAAATTGCAGTGCAGTTACATAAGAAAAGGAACGGATAACTCCCTTCCCCCTACCTTTCTAAAAAGCCAAAAAAATTCTCAAATTTATTCCCCATTACAACACAAACTCCACCCAAGAAGTTTACCTACCTCTACCAAAGGATCCCACTCCATCATCATCATCATCATCTACATCCTGGGATCCCCAAGCTTCCCCTGCCTCAATAGAGTGTTGCAGATTCTCCATAGACCGATAAGCTCGAACCAGACTTGGAAAAACCACGACACCTCCCTCCATGGTATCAGATAAGACAAGCCACCTTTGTCTAGTCTCCACTACCAACATCTTTATAACTACTCTTCTCCACAACCACTTCATATAATCCCTGGGGATATGCCAGACTCTCCCAATAGACTGGGAAGGATGGGTTGACGGATGTCGACCCTCCCACAAAGAGCTAACCTGCATGTGCAGACGCTCTGTTAGATCTTCTACCAGAAAGAAATCTAGTGTCCCAGGTGGCACGACCTGTACCCAGGCCAAATTTACGTAGAAGCCGCCAAGGGAAATAGAAAGAGGTCTGTTTAAGACCAACCAGCCGAACATACGGTATTCCCCCAGCTCTAAAATATGCAGCAACTATCCCCACTAAGGCACCGACCATCGCAGACTTAGAGCTCCATATTCCACAAACTAGTTCTCCCATCTCTCGATATCCAGTCCAACACTGATAAAATGGCACGAAAATAATTTAGGTACAACCGATAAAGGATATTCCAGAGGTGTTACCAAGAAGAATCTTTCAGACAACCACATCAACAACATCACAGGGCTACCCCTCAGAAAGTTAGAAAGACCTTCTCACCAGGCATCCAGGCCATTCAAAGTCTCCGTCAGTATCACCGTCGCAGGATTATGACGGTATTACATCCATTAAGTAATGGCTTTAAGTTATAGGTCCACCAGCAGTTCCCCAGTCATCAGTAGCAATTTTGAATCCAAGCCCAGAACGATGACTCTGGCATATCTAGAATAACCAACCTCCTGTAAATGCACAGACCGCACCACTGCAAGGAAGGGAAATCATTCCTCCAGTAACCAAAGATCTACCCGCCGAGGGCGAGACGTGGAGAAGTCCAGCCAACAACTCCTAAGGATACCGAGAAAACTCAAGCATAGTAGCTGCTACACTTGGATTGTACCGTCGTCATCAGCATGTTCCACTCTATGAGCTGATTACGCCATAAAGAGGCTCCCCGTATGTGAAAAGCGTCATAATCAACATTATAAGAGCACATTGATTCCAAGTCTTCGAGGTAGTTAACAAACTCAATGCTACCAGGGAGATACATCTTGCAAGACTAAGAGAGAGTAAGCAAGTAAGAATGTGGAAAAGGAAGAAAGTGAAAGTGTGAGGAGGAAAGACCCATCTACACCCCATTTTTATACTTGGAAACTCCTAAGCCAAGAAACAACCTTGAAGAAATTGGAGGTAATCCTTCCCCACAAGGTACCAACAACTGAAGAGAGTACCAATTAAGGCCTTGATCGATTAGACTGGACTGACCTGCTGATAGGCAGGACAAGGGGCTTGGCGATCGACAACCCCCTATTTTGGGAAACTTATCTTTTTCCTCTTTTGCCAAAATCAAAAAATAAAAAACTCAGTGAAAATAAATTGATATTCTCCATAGGATTTCAAACCCCTTTTCATCTTTAAGAATAAATTTTCCTTCACTTCTAAAAAATCCCTTCTTACGGTCTCAGTAGCGAAGTAAAAAGCGCATATGCATTCAATCATCATTAACAGAAGATAATAAAAAACTCCAATTCATTGCATAGATAATTTTTTTATGTTACATAAATTTTGCACAAAATAAAGAAAAGTAGAAAAAACAATGGGACTCAGCCCAAAACCATATTCTCTCTCTTACCTACCCTTCCCCTCTCTCTCTCCTAAAAGCTTCCATCCCTGCGATGCGCTCTCTTTCCCATGTGGCGAGATGATGTATCACTGCTACCTGAACCAGACTCCTCCTCGGACGAGACAGACGACACAAAGAAAGAAAGAATAGGAACCGCATCCCGAATATGGGCAGTCGTCACAGATATCCAGTCCCTAATATCCCTCAGCCAAGTGGTGGACACTCGGACTTGCTGCAAGGAAAGGCAGCATCAGTATCAAGCAGAGAAGATAAAAAAGAAACTAAAGAAAAAAAAATCAAAGGGAGAAGAATAAAAAGGTATACCAAAGGTCAAATAACCTCCTCTGTCAAGCCCAACTCCTCCATGTCCATCGCATGAGGATGATGCAACATAGGCACCATTCCACCATCAGCCCGACGAATGTTGTAGTAAGGGGTATGCAACCGTACAAAGGGAACCTCTCGAGATGCCCCCACTGTTGATGATGACGGACCACCACCGTTGTGGGAAGACCCCAATGGCTAACTCGAACCCGCACGAGGGAAGGGCAACACATCATATATGCTAGGAGCCATTAGCCAACTCGTCATGAAGTCTATATAATCATACGGCACAGTCGTGTCTGTATATAATAGATAGGACTCGCCAATCATCGCCGCAATCCTCGCGTCCTCTGGTAACATCCGCTCTAGCCTCATAGACATAGGGGGTGGCACCACCACCTCCTCCTCAGTAATCTGTCGGACCACCCTCTCCCCGAGATACCAAGAGTGGCCAAACTCATGTGCCAGCAAATGCCTCATCTGCCTTTTCACCCCAGTTGACCCCATGTCCTGAACAGCTGTTCCCCAAGGATAAAAGGTCACCTAAAAAATCCCCAGAAGATATAAGTCAATATGGAATCAGATCACACAAAGACCCAGATTGAAAAAGGAAGAAGTCTTACTGTATCACTGGCTAGGCCATTCAAGACTTGGCGGACCGCCTCTAGAGAAAGAGACTTCCTAGAATGCTGATTCACCTTGCGCCATCAATACAACCGATAAAAGTCCCCAATGGTATCGTCCTTTAAAGCGATCGGCTGGTTATTACACCCAATGACCTCATAGAACCACGCCTGCCGAAGATAAGAATCCGCGATCAAAAGAGACGCACAAGGAAAATGCGAATGCATGAAAGAAAAATCCGCAAACTAAAGAATACCTTGAGAAGATACATGGCTCTAGTGAAAGGCTTTCGGTAGCATCATCTAAATGGATCCAGAGAAAAATAAAAGGATTGCCAAAGTCAGGCTCCCCCAATCATAGAGAGGGATGTCCAAAAACATTCTCAAGTATGGAAAAACCCACAAGTGGACAACGTCATCGCTCGACGCCACCAGAAATCCCCCCAACACCAGCAAAATAAACATCTAGGCCATCTGTCTCTCCCACAGCCTGTCCTCCACATTAATCACCCTGCCTAGAAAAATATCCCTCAACAGTGGCAAATGGATAGAGTCCCCAGATACTATCCTCCCCGCATCACCTAGCTCTGCCCGCACCGCCTCTGACCTCACCCGCAAAGAGAGATCCACCTCTACCTTCTCTCCATCACAATACAGCCCCAGTAGCTGTTGCACATTTATGGGAGTCATAGTCATCTCCCCAAAACCAAAATGGAAGGTGTGGGTAGTGTCCCACCACCTCTTCCCCAAAGCACATAAGACTACCGTCAAACTAGGGGTCTCATCCAATACAGATGCCAGCCTCCCAAAGTCTGGTGATGATACTACCCAACGCACCATAGATGGAAGGTGCTCCCAGATATCCTTAAGCCCCATCATCCTGCGAGCATGCATAGTCGATAAAGAAACATCAGACTGTCAAAGCAAAACCTTGTCAAAATCCAAGAAAAAAGGAAATCATAAAAAAAATGAATGCCAAAAGTCATTTTGTACTTACATAACCAACATGGTTCACCACCCTGGAAGAGAGATGACGCGACGACTCTCCCAGTAAAGTCCGCTCATCTGCAATCGGCTGAAATGAATCAAAAGAATTCTCACTCTCCAAATCAAGAGGCGCCCTGGCCCTCCACTCCACATTCTCCCAGTCATCAACAGCTAACCACTCCCTATGTGTTGCAATGCTCACAAAGCGATAATTTTTTAGGTTACAAATTGTTAAGACAATTTATAGAAGAAAATCGCAGGGAGAGAGAAGGCAAGAAGCTGTGAAAAATGAGGGGAGCCTGCCCATTTTTATAGGAAGCCAAGGGTTATGCCGATCGACACTGCACCCCCACCTACCGATCTACACTGACCTTCAGCCTTCTCGAGGCAGTCCAAAAGTCTGTGCCATTGCCGAATGACACCCTTCACACCATGCCGACCGGCACCCCCTTAAATGTTTGTACAAAAACTCCCAAAAAATACCAGAAAACCCTAAAAAATCCTCAGAAAATCCCGGGGAAGATGTAAAACATTTTCACGAAGAAAAATTATTTTTCGCTCACTATCCCTCAAGCTGAACCCCTACTTTCCCAGCGGAACCCTCAAAATCCAAGTTAATCTCTCCTCGACAATATCACCAGAGGACCCCTAAAGCATCCCAAACTTCAGGTTATCTCCTATTCCCCAAAAACCTCAAATTTCCCCGAGTAAAACATCCAAACCCTGGACCACCTAATCACTGTCCCAGTGGAATTGATAGCATCAAATTGGTTATTCCCCTGCAAAGTCTCCGAAAGACATGAAATTTCACCCAGCAATCAGTTCCCTAGCTCAAATCAAAATCATGAAGTAATTTCCCAAACAAAGTTCCCCGAGAACATTATAATTTAAGCCCTCAGAATTGGCTTCGACCCGCAAAATATGGTCATCACAATTTAAGCCCTCAGAATTGGCTTCGACCGTAGAATTGGTCATCACAATTTAAGCCCCCGGAATTAGCTTCAACCCGCATAATTGGTCATATCAATTTAAGACCTCAGAATTAGCTTTGACCTGCAGAATTGGTCATCACAATTTAAGCCCTCAGAATTGGCTTTGACCCGCAGAATTGGTCATCACAATTTAATCCCTCAAAATTGGTTTCGACCCGCAGAATTGGTCATCTCTATTCAAGCCCTCAGAATTGGCTTAGACCCGCAGAATTGGTCATCATAATTTAAGCCCTTAGAATTGGCTTCGACTCGCAGAATTGTTCATCACAATTTAAGCCCTCAGAATTGGCTTCGACCCACAGAATTGGTCATCTCACTTTAAGCTCTTAGAATTGGTCTTCTCAATTTAGGCCCTCAGAATTGTATTTGACCCACAGAATTGGTCATCTAAATTTAGGCCCTCATAATTGGCTTCGACCTACAGAATTGATCATCTCAATATAAGCCCTCAGAATTATCTTCGACCTGCAGAATTGGTCATCACAATTTAAGCCCTCAGAATTGGCTTCGACTAGTAGAATTGGTCATCTCACTTTAAGCCCTTAGAATTGGTCTTCTCAATTTAGGCCCTCAGAATTGTATTCGACCTGCATAATTGGTCATCTTAATTTAGGCCCTCAAAATTGGTTTCGACTTGCATAATTGGTCATCTCAATTTAAGCCCTCAGAATTGGCTTTGACCCACAGAACTGGTCATCAAAATTTAAGCCCTCAGAATTGGCTTCGACCCACAGAATTTGTCATCACAGATTAAGACCTCAGAATTATCTTCGACCCACATAATTGGTCATCATAATTTAAGCCCTCAGAATTGGCTTCAACCCACAGAATTGGTCATCATAATTTAAGCCCTCAGAATTGGCTTCGACGCACCCGCGGAATTGGTCATCTCAATTTAAGCCCTCAGAATTGGCTTCAACCTACAGAATTGGTCACCACAATTTAAGCCCTTAGAATTGGCTTCAACCTACAGAATTTTTCATCACAACTTAAGCCCTCAGAATTGTCTTCGACCTGCAGAATTGGTCATCTCAATTTAAGCCCTCAAAATTGTCTTTGACCCGCATAATCGATCATCCTTACCCTTAGGTCCTCATAATAGGCCTCGACCCTCTGAATTGGTCATCCTTATCCTTAATCCTCAGAATCGGCCTCCACCCTCTGAATCGGTCATCCTCATCCTTAGGTCCTCAGAACTGGCTTAACCCTCTGAATTGGTCATCCTCATCCTTAGGTCCTCAGAATCGTCCTCGACCCTCTGAATTGGTCATCCTCACCCTTAGGTCCGCAGAATAGACCTCTTTCAAAGGAATCATGCGGTGTCTATTCGACAACTATCACTTGTTCCAAACTCACCCATCGAGGGGCTCTGTAGACACCCTATTCTAGCACCACTTACATCACCACGAACCTAGGTCATACCTCGAGTACTGACCTAGAGACCATCGGGCACTTCCAGGATTTGTTTAACCAAAAGTCAAAATCTTCAGCTCGATCAAAACTGAATGAATCCTCGAAGGGCACTGAAACCCCTTTCCAACGGTCCGCCCCTTGCGCGATTCTGACTTACGGTACGGACGAATGACCCATTTTCCCTCAAAACCTAACCTAAAGGCCACCGGACGCTCCCAGGCTTCATTTCACCAAAGTTAACTCTTCAGCTCTACCAAGACTAAATGAATCTTCAAAGGGAGTTAAAACCCCTTTCCAACGGTCCGCTCCGAGCTTAATTCTGACTTACGGTACAGACGAACGATTCATTTTACTCTAAAATGCTAACGAACCCTTCCAGGCCTCAGTTAACCAAAATTAACCCCAAACCGAGTCAAACTCTTTGGAATGATGAATTTCATCTCCTAACCTTTCCAACGGACTGCCACGTGCAAGATTCTGACTTACCATGCGAACGAACGATCTGTTTGCATTCGATGATCCCCCGTCCAAAGGACCAATGAGCATTTCCAAGCCACATTTGTCCTAAAGACAACTATTAAACCCAGGAACAATCCAGAGGACTTTTGAAGGTCTCTGAAGTACCTTTCTATCATTTTCCCCATGCATAATTCGAATCAATGGTTTGCATGTTACGACCATTGTTTCGAAGGAACCTGAAAGAGACTGCCAAACGGCAAGTTCCAAATCCTGCCCGTCGGTAGTGCGCCTAAAAACACCTGCCGATTGGAAGGACCAAGCCTATGTCAATCGTCAATGCCCTGGTCCTATAAAAAGGATGGCCTAACCTCATTGCAAAAGAACCGAAGATCTGAAATCCATCACTCTCAGCAAATTCAGAAAACCTATCTCGAAGTCAGGATGATTTCCACATACTTTTATGACCTTCACTTTTCGTCATATTTTTCATCAAACTTGGTGAATTAACTACTCTTCATCATCACCCAAGTGCAAGGGTTGCTCTCCAATATTCAAGATCAAGCTCTAGATCTTCAAGAAGGTCCAACTTTCTCAACTCTCTCTTAAAATTCTCCTAAATTCGCTTTAACTTATTTTATTACTTAGTACTTTTATTGTCTTTGTCTCACATATCCTAATATAATTTTTATTTAGTACTATTGCGCAACTCTTATTTTCATATAAATAAAAGCCAAAAAATAAGAAAAAGAGGGTTTGCTCATAAATACCAAACGGGAATTCTCACACTTTTCCCACAATTAAAACCCTTTTTAACACACACACACGCACACATATAAGAGAAGTCCTCGGTTGGATTTATGGGATAAATCCCACCCCTCGTTTTGCATACGAACTAGGTGGACTTTGATGCCTCTATAGGCTACGTAGACGTCTCGAGGTAAAACCCAAGACTCGAGTCTTACTCTTTCTCATTTTTTTATAATTCTTTTTCTAAATTCTTTAACTTAATTATCATAGATTCTATATGTTTACATATACATGTATTTGTTCTTAGTGGTGTATTATTCCACATACATTATCGTTCCATTATAACGACCAATGCAAGGATGATCGCGTAAATCCTATTTTGTAATATTACTTTTGGGAACATTCCTACGGATGAATCGCTTTATCTCTTCCATGATACAAGTCGAGGATTTCTATCTCCATTACATATACACATACACACATATCACGGGTAAATAGAGGAAAATAACAACAATCTATGTGACACCGCAAGGGCGGAATGGGCGCCTAACACCTTCCCATTTCATAACTTAGCCTCCGAACCCTACTCGAATCATTTTTGATTTCGTATGTATCAGTATGTCTTTGGATGTTGTCCTTCGGGATGGCTCCGCCTTCTTTTGTCAATTTTGAGTAAAATAGATTGGTGACTCCATATCTCTACATTTTTCACCTCACACATCGTCGACGATGGCCGAAGCGCTCCTGAGAGGGATGCGTGGGACCAAGATCCTCTCACCGCGGAGATGACCCTCATTCTCTCTCTCCGCGAGGATCGGGGATGGCCATATAGGATATGGTTGAAGTTTATGAAGAACTTCCACCCTTTCATTTAATATCATATGAGTAAGATGTTTCACCCTAGATGGACGATTAAGTAGAAAAGGTGAACCACATTCCAAAAAATCTGTTGCAACCTTATATTTTAGACTTCAAGAGAAGTTGGGATCAACACTTGCCACTCGTGGATTTTACTTTTAACAATAATCATCATTAGACTATTGGTATTGCACCATATAAGACTTTATATGTCCAACCTTATTGTTCTCTGAGTTGTTGGTTAGATATGGGGGACAACAAGCTATTCAAACTAGATTGTGTACGTGAAAACATAGAGAAGGTGTTTCTCATCATAGAATGCATGAGTACTGCCAAATGTGGGTTGAAGAGCTATGAAGACTTGAGGGGAAAAATTGGAGTTTCAGGTAGGGGACTACTGTTTCTGAAGTTCTCCCTGATGAAAGGATTTATGAGCTTCTAGTTCAAGGGGAAGTTTTCCTCGGATACATAAGTTCTTTCACGATCTTAGATAAGATGGGGACAATGTCATATCTTTTTGTGTTACCCAATCACCTTCAGTGTGTGCATAATATTTTTCATGTGTCCATGCCGAGGAAGTTCTTAAGGGGCGAGTTATATTACCAACATATTGATTTAGATGTCATTGAGATATAGTTAGATACAAGTTGTGAGAAGAGACAACAACATATCCTAGATCGGACATAACACATCTTGCAATAAAATGTTATTCCTTTGGTTCATAGCGAGATAGAGTCTATTTGGGAGCGTGGGGACGACATGCGAAAGATATATCCAAAGATTTTCAAGTCGGGAATATAAAAATCAAATTTTGAGAACAAAATTCCTCATTTAAGGGGGAGGAATATAATATCTCAAAATTTTAAGGCATTTATTATTTTCATATGCATGTTAATTAGATATTTCATATTACATTCGACATGTCATTTAATAGATTACTTTTTGTATATCTAGTGTTCTGTAGTTTATTGGCACACTGCTTAGATTTATTCCAGGGTAAATTATGCCACCCCTTGAACTATAACGGTTATGAAGAAAGCACCCTAATCTAAAAAACCCCATTAAAGATCCCTCTAAACTATTTAATACGGACACCTAAAAAATATTTACAAAAATTATACATTTTCAACTGTTCTTATAAACTCATTTTCAATGAAAATGTCTTAGGTGTCAAAATTTAATAGTTTAGGGTCTCTTTGTAAGGATTTTTAGATTAGGGGCTATCTACAAAGCCGATATATTTAAGGGGTTTTGGTGCAATTTACCCTTTATACTATCATAGTAATTGTCTAAATTTTTGTAATTTATTAAGATAAATAAATTAGTAAGTTAGTATTATGGGTGGCTATGAAATGGTCAAGGGGCTAAGTGTCAGGGGTTCCTTATTTCAGTTATTCCCTCAAGATTGGGTCCCACCGATTGTGAAGTGGGTTCTCATAATATCGAGTCTCAATTAATTAATTAATTAATAAATAAGATGAAAAATTATAAGTGACACATATTGGATAATTAATAATTTCAATTAAATAATTGATTCATGAAACATGTTAACCTTTGACTTGGTTCATGGGGTGACTTAAAAAGCACGAATTAAGTTAAGAATAGTGGGAAAATGATCCATGGAGTTAGTATATGGGTTGGTCAAAGTTTTAGACAATTTCGAACTTATTTTAGGCATTTTTCGTTGAGGCCAATTTAGGGCCTAAGCTTAATTACAATTTGACTAATAATATAATCTTATTAACCTAACCTAAAGAACATATTACACATTACACATTACAGAAAATCTAGATTCTAAGGAGGAAGAAGAGGGAAGCCCAATTATTTAGATTTGGGGATCTAGAGGGTTGATTCATATAAACACCTCGAGAAATGTTTATTTTATGTAAAAATACACTTAGATTTGTGTTATAATGATAATCATGTATTGAAATAAATTAACTTGCTTAGATGATCGAATTTAGTTAATAATAAAAAATAATTTCTTAATTATATTTAATTAAACTATGAACCCTAGTTAATTAGTTACTTCGATGTACGAATTGATATATGCTATTGAAAATATTAGATCCGAACTATACATGTTTTAACATTCAAAACCCACAATTTAATTGTATAAATCAAATTGAAATCATAAGTTTTCAATTCATTCACTTCAGAATGATGAAATTAGGTTTAATCGATTAAACTATGAAATTGAACACTTAATCTTGTTATAATCCCTCTAAATCTTATATAAACTTGTTTACTGCACTAATATATTGAATATATGATGGGAGGATGGGATATTATTATCGTATAGGGTTATAAACTGTTTTTATTTGGGTTTGAGCCTCCACATATGAAAATTGGGGAATAACCCTACACCGGGCAGATCGATCCGTCCTAGGCTCGGATCGATCTAGCCCTGTGGGTTATCTCGATTTGGGTAAATTTTGGGGAATTTAGGTTTGGGGTTTAGATTAGTATAAACTCAGGGACTTTAAAGAATTATAATAAGTATATGAATAGTAAGTTAAAGAGACGAGGCCTATTTTAGGAACCTTGGGATTCAAACTAAATTTTATATAGACATTTGATATTAAATGTGGATAATAACCTGGTGTAAAAGAGACTATATCCGTACCTCATTGAGTAGGGTATTTTTCTATTTTTTTGGATTGTGTGGATCATACCTATGGTGTTTGTATTCGTGGGTAACCTACTAATATGGATTTGATGGGGCGTGTACAACGTGATAGCACGTGGAATTTCGGTGATCTCAAGGGTTTTACTTAGGTCTCATTACCCTTATCCTACGTGATGAGGCACTCATCTCTCGAGATAGGATAAAGGGGATATATCCTCTCTTATTGCCTTGGGTGTGGAGCCATACACTTGGTATTACGGCATGGTGATTACCTTTGGATGTTGTTTTGAGGCTATAGGGTTTGGATGTCTTATTAATATAATTAGTAGAAACACGAGTGATTCCCAAAGGCATAGGTGTAGGACTGCGCACTTTGGATTTGGACAACATATTTCCCTATTTGATTTAATATGAGTTGGGCATACTCATGTGGACTATAGATTATGTGATTTTCCATCAGCTTATAAATTATGTTGATTATACTAGGGATGTATATCAGGAACTAAAACTCGAGAATTGTTAAAGTAAAGAATACTTAATTAAAAGCTGGAATTATGGATTATGGAAACCTTTCGGGATTGGGTTTAATAATGCACGTTTAAATAGGCTGTTTGGTCTGGAATAAATTAAAATTTCTTAATATCGGAGGAAGATATTTTTTTATTATTATGTTCCAAATGTAATGATATTTTTACACACTGTAGACTTACTAGTTTTAATCCTCTTTGTGGAACTATTTTTACAGGTCCTAGGCCGTAGAGGGTACCAAGTACTTGAGCATTCTTAGTTGGATGACTTCTCTACAATCCATTCCATTCATCACTTTTTAGGATGTAGGTGTCGAGTGTGTAGATCATTTTCATTTTAGTATTTGATTATATTGAGTTGTTTAGACGTCATATAATTCAATGATCACAAAACCTTGGATATAGGGTGGGTCAGTTTGTGAGATGTTAGATCAATAAAAAAATAGCACCAAAAACCTCACAAGATTAAGAGGACAACTCTTGTACCAAAGATCCTTTGTATGAACTTTCTTTAAAAACCTTAATTATCTCCTATTTTCAATGAGAATCATCTCACTCATTATACCAAACAACTCTTATAATGGATAACCCTCTCTCATTATATTTAAAAGTTAAATTTTATGAGATTCAAGTGGATAACTCTTATAACGGAGATCGTTTATAGGCACCTTCTTTAAAAACCTTAACTATCTCCCATTTTCAATGAGAATTATCTTACAAAACTCCACCTCAAATCTTCCAAGAATTATAATCCATTGAGAAGCTTTTAACACTCCACCACAGCTGAGAAGATCTCAAATCTTCCAAGAATTACAATCCATTGAGAAGCTTTTTTAACAAGCTAATCAACTCCATATATGAACTCGAATAGATCAAACAACTAAAAATCTGATATAAAATTGGTAAGTGACTGAGGTGAGTGGATTTAAAAAGAAATTTTCATGTCAATATTGTAATTCACGCATTGATCAATTATAGATCAAAGGAATTCTCTCAAGTAAGGTAAAATAGAGATATTTCAAAATAAATTCTCTCAAAACCTCTCAAATCAAGTCTAGATGTTAGTATTCATAATTAACGCATTTTAAAATTCAAGAAAAAATAATTTAAATCGTCTAGCTGAAAATGCATATATATATCGAGTCTGAATGTGCCAAAGTCAAGAATTACAACAGTATGTCAAACAAAAAACCATTGCGCAGGTATGATAACACATGAAGAAATTTCCCCCACCGGTAACTCCACCAGAAAATGATAATCAAATGAGAAAATAAAAAAGAACCCTCCCTTAATTCCACATCAAAACATTTATAAGCATCAAAGTACTTTAAAAGCAACCCCTATCCCAAATGCTTTTCCCCTTTTTGACACGAAATATTAAAATACAAGGTTGAAAAGTCGTCGTAGTTAACGCATGCAAGGTATATAATCTAAATATGTAGATAATATGGTATGATAGAAGACACGATCAATATATATATATAAAATTTGGGATAAAACGAACAAACTAATCATCACATAAAGCAAGTAAACATGTGAAGTGAGATGACTAGCAACCTTTGAATGGTCAATAAGATGGTAAAATAATAAAAATATATATGTAAATATAATAATAGCAAAAGAATATATCCAAATCCATAAAATAACTATTAAACACATGAAAGACCTGAATAGAGCATAAGAATATGAGAATATGATATGTAAAAGATCAAATCAATATAAAATGTATTCAAATATCCATCACTCCACCACCAACAAAAGAATTAGCAAAGATAAATAACATCCACAAATATATGTACCACTACTATGCCATTAAGTAGACCTGGCAAAATAAGGCACAACACAAACCGACATGAAATTATAAGTTAATTGGTGGACGCTTAATGGTTCCGGGTCGTATAAGTGCTAACCCGACAAGACACGATAGTTAACGGGTCAGGTTAGTGTGACTCCCTTCACCCGTTAGTAACCAATAATACCCGTTATAAATCATTAATTTAAGTAAATACGATAAATTTTTGGGACTTAAGAAATAACTTATATAGCATAATATTATTTTAATCATAACAAATTTTAATAAATGAGAGATTTAGTAATGTCAATGAATTACTGGGCCTACTTGTGTTTACAAATTAGATAATATGTCAACTTGTATATAATTCAAAATAATTCATTAGCTTAATGGATATTAACGACTGTACACGACATGACATGTTAAGTGTGACACCCCACATAATTAAATACCGGATGATAAGTTCTTTGTTAAATTAAAGAAAAATATTCAGTTTGTCCATTCTTAGCATCACTGTCAAAAACTTTTTAATATTTACTAAACACCTAGTATTTGAAAAGTTGGTGACAAATTTTATCTTGTTCATTAACATTAACTAAATAAATAATTAATTAAACATGTACCATTCAATAATACATCTCATAAGGAATAGAGTTACAAAATAAAATAAACGTGACTGGAGTAAACACGTCCAGCCTAAATATCAAATACAATAATTCGACATAAAAATAAATCCCATCACTAAAAAGGAATGAAAATATAAATCCACTATTTTTGAATAATATCTAAATAATGAGGGGCTACATGCCCGATTGTAATAAGTAACCCATGAGAAAGAAATGGTAAATGTGGAGGCGTCTAATATCAAGAATTTGCGTCATCTATAGGAGCTGCAGCACGTCAAGGATAGGAACTCCTAAGCCTGGCGTCCCTATGGCTCGGAACCTAAAATATTTTTACAAAAGAAATAGATGTGGAAGAAACGGGTCAGAGCCCGATTGAAAATAGTTTAAAATTTTAGCAAGTATTTAAAGTGCATAAATACCAGATATTATATACATGTTAGATCCTCGTACTCTCACTTGAGATTCTAACCTCTCAACTATTGTGTACGCCTAAAGTATACTTCTAATCCGTCTTAGTTATGCTACCCTGCCTAACTAGTTGAACCACATCCCTTATTACATGTACTAACTCGTTACGCCCACACTTTTACCCATATAATACTTTATCGAAATTCTCAATATCGATTAGCCAATTATGGGGTTCTTATTTGTTATTTAAGTTTCCACCCACTTAAATTAAGTGGGATATCATTATCTTTCTCATCTATGAGTCACACAATAGAATAATTCACATATATACATATTTATTTCCTTTACAATGTATATATTTACAATACGACACCCCTAGGCTGAGCTGTGGTGCATGCGTACTCTACTATCAAGTCCCGGTACATCACGTACTAAATAAAGGACTACCGGTTTGAAATCACTCTTGAACCATATTAATATAATTCACAGACAGTTGGAGGCAAACATAGTTTGAAGTCCATGGGATACGCATATCCCTACGTACACATATGATCGTCAACACTACCGTTCTCAGCGATAGCCTGTACCTAGGTTCTATGTTCTGAGGCACCAATCTAAAATCCCCCCAATGGGCTCATGAGGATAAGACTATCCGCTTTCTAAAACCTCCTGTGAAAGCAAGATGCGTAGGTATTTCGTGCAGATAAATCACATAATATGTATACATACAACATGTAAATTTATATCGTTACGATAGGTACACTCACGACCTATGACATAATTTTCCATACATAGAGTATAACCCTCGAATGATCTACGTATCATTCATTTAGCATAACACTTCTTCTCATAATAACCCGAGTGTTCCCTATTACTCATACAGTCTCTAAGTGTCACTTAAGTTAATTTAACAGGTAATACCACTCCTTCCTACTGTTTTAAGTCATAGGTTCCCTAAGATACCCGTGACATAATCGTATTTCTCCCAATTTTAATCTCCATTCTTTAATTAAGTACATTTAGCTTCGAAACTTTATTCATCTCAAACACCTAACATTTGTCTACTGGTGTTTAGTATATCTCCTCCCATTATTAAAAAAAAATTAGAAGGTTAATTAGGTCGTTTCCCATAAGTTCTAAATTAAAAAGGGGAAAACTTTCAAAATCTGGGGAAACAAATCGATTCGCCCAATGGCCGAATCGATTCGCCCTTGGGCCAAAACGATTCGATCTTGGGCCAATCGATTCGAAATACTACAAGTCTCTTCTTCTTCTTTAAGCAGCCTACGGGATTCACCATTTTTAATCTTAAAACGTCTACGATTCAATCCCATTAACCCAACTAAGATTACCAATCTTTCTAGCAACACATATACACGATTTCTAACATCTCATAATCATTAAATCATAAAAAAATCAATTAATTGGGATTAAATCAGGATTATCCTCTAAAATCCTATTTCATCATTTTTCCTCAAGAACACAAGTATAACTCAGTTTTCTTCTCATTTTAATTACCAGTAGGTCATCAATTTCGTCTTAATATAACAGGGGTTCAATCTAAATCATTAATTCTACCCAGAAAATGATTCCAAATCCATAAATTTTTCCTCTACATGTATAAAATCAGTCTTTTAATCACCCTATACTAACATGGATAATATATCTCATTAAAACTTAACACGATAAATACTCCCTCTTCTGGTAGGTCTGATCCACTGGATACTATGAGTAGGGGTGTGATGCTCTCTTCCTGATCTACCTGTTAGTGATGTTTGTTATGCAAGAAGTGCAATAATGGTGGTTCTAGCCATGGGGAGCACCTCTCCTTCCTCCTCTAATGGACTCCGTGAGTTTTGAAGATTATAAACCATATGGCCTTAACATAATGTTGATATACACTTAGAAATTTTGGTAGGTCTAATTCTCTCAAAATTTCAAAAGACTAAAATATCCCTAGGGGTGTCGACTTGGTATGAAACTGTCCCGGGATCCAAACTAAACCCCTGGCTAGACTTTTCTAACTATTTCAATCCTTCCGGACACTTTGGCGCACTCAAAATTAGTATTTGGATGACTTATTTCTAATTTACTTTTCTATTCCATAATTTATGTCCTGATACGATTAATATCGCGTCCCGACTAAATTATTGTAATTGTCGTATTTCGCACTCACAACATTTTTTAACATCTAATTGTCATTATTATTACTCATTTACTAAGTAATATTCAACATATATAAATATTAACCCTCATCTCGCTAATTAATATTTATTTTTAAACCAAATTAATTTTTCATTTTAATTTAAGTAATCCCTAATTTAAAAATCATTAAAAATACAGGGTATCACATACTTCCCCCTGATAACGGAATTTCATTTCGAAATTCGGAATAAGAAAGTATACCAGGTGGAAACAACTCTGGATATTTTCCACGCATCTCATCCTTGCACTCCCAACTAGACTCATCGGCATTATGATGCCCCCACGGAAGCCGTACAAGTGGAACTACCTTTGACCTCAACCTCCTCTCACTATGGTCTAGTATAACGATTGGCCTCTCCTCGTATGAAGCATCGACATGTAAATTAATCTCCTCTAAAGCAATATGAGTTTGGGACTCCTCAGTGAAGAAATATGGAACACATCATGAATCCTATGCAAGTGCTCCGACAACCTAAGTCTATATGCCACTGGCCTAATCCATTCGATGATACGAAATGGCCCAACGTACCATGGTGCTAATTTCCCTTTCTTCACGTATCTCATTATCCCCTTCATAGGAGATACACACAGTAATACCTGGTCCCCCGCATTAAACTCCCAAAAGAATAGCTAGGCATAGGCATAGCTTTTTTATCTATCTAGGCTACCCGTATATGACTCTAAATCATCTCAACCCTGGTTGAAGTATCCTGAATCAAATCTGGATTGAGAATCTTATTGTCCCCCACCTATAGCCAACAAGTGGGAGAACAACAAGGTCTGTCGTATAATGCCTTGAATGGATCCATGCTTATGCGAACTCTAATAGTGGAAGTTACTACTCCAAATCTCCCTGAAAATCAAGAATGCACATCCCTAGCATAACTTCCAACATCTGATTAATTTTCTCAGTCTGCCTGTCCGTCTGCGAGTGATAAGATGTACTCAGTTGCAACTACCTTCCCATAGCTTCCTGGAAGCTCTCGTAAAAGTGAGACACAAAAATCTTATCCCCATTGGACACAATATCGAGGGACACCCCATGTAATCTTACTATTTCTGCTACGAATGTCTGGGCATACTGTCTCGGGGTGAAGTCCGTCCGGACTGGAAGAATGTGGGATACCTTAGTCAACCAATCCACTATCACCCATATAGAATCATAACCCCATTGAGATGTATGAAACTCGGTGATGAAATCTATGAAATGCTCTACTATTCTACATTTGGATTTCTAATGGCTGTAGAACCTCTGCTGGTTTTTGATGGTCCACCTTTAGCAACTGTCTTCTTCATATTTTTTTTGTTTCACCCTCATGCCTGCTAAAGCGAATACCCTTTTGTGAAGAATATTCTACATAATTGGACCAATATTCTAACGGTTATACCATTCACTATACTGGGGAAAAATACCCTCCTCCTTAAGAACCAACTTACCCGTTATTTTTAATCATATGACTCCTTTCGTGGGATGGATCTGAAATCCTACCTGACTGCCCACTTCATAATTTTACATCTTCAATTGGTTATGACATATCTCCCATTATTTTTCTCTCATCCATGGAGTAACTCTAATCTTTCCTCAAACATCTATAATGTACACCCCTTGTACTATAATCATCCCTTACAGTCTACTCCTTGGTCCCTAGTGACACAACTTGCTCATAATGCCACTTCGTTTCCATTCATCTCATTCTATTTATACTTTAATTTCTCCATGAATCTATATTTATTTCATAAGTTTCCACGTCTACTTATCACGACTGACTCTAAAAATTCTCTTCTAATTAGGGTGCCCATACACCCTATGCCCCGTGCTTTTCTGCACAAGTCAATTGAATGTAATAAACTTATTTTTCTAAGCCTTGCATACTTGGTCCAATTTACATGGTAAGGTTATACTCAACTACCCTACTAATCGCAACTTAATTATTCTCTAGGCTTCCCCACTGATCTACTCGTGGTGTAAGCATCCCCCAATGATTTCGCATATTAACACTATACGGCTCTATGAACGTTAATACTAACTCACAGGTATACCTACATATACGTATCATAACTGAGGTAGTAAACCCATGTACTAACAACCTAACATTTCCCAACTCCCCACGTTCGCTAAGTTTCATGCGTGGGATGTCTCTCTAAGCGAAATCCAAACAAGGAACCCCCCAATACACTACTAACTAACATTGTCGTTCATCAAGATCCATTAGGCCCTCAGTATATAACCTATACCACCAAATCCCTATCTCCTGACATAAAAAATCTACTCGTCCACTCTCATGTCACTAAAGATGATAAACAACGCGGTGCTCATTATTGTCACTAAGTCCTCGGAGTTAAATTAATAACGAGCTAAACCTCTTGGCTCGATAATAAATCAATATACCCTTAATATCATCAATAAGCATCCCTACTCACCGGGATCAAAATAGTAAGACAACATACTCATAGAAGTCTACGATACAATATGATATATATACAGGCTCAATCCTCTTTTAGGTGAGGCCTCGTAAAACAATATATTTTACCCCGAAATAATGGGTCCAATAGTCTTACACACCATTTACGACCGCTCAAACCCTCGATATCTAGTCACTACACAATATAATAATAATATGATCTACTCTCATAACACTCTCATAATATGATCTACTCTCATATGCTCCTCCCCGCAGGTGGAACAAAAAGTTCCGTTACCCACCGGTAGATACATTCATAATGAGGTTGATACTGCTAACTCACCCACTAAACCCAAATCACACTCAATTTATTGTGTTAACAATCATACATTGTGACGCACCCATGTCACCCAACCTAATCCCATACTAACAAGGATAAAAAAATATTAAATCTTCATTTGTAATCTACCTTTCTGGTCTATAGGTCCCTGAGCATCACTCTAGTGTCATACCCAACCCCTGAATTACTACAATGATTGTATATCTAGGATCTTATCCCATCGTTGCCCCTACGTCACACTGAGAATCTTTCTTCCTATGATCTGCCTCTCCAAAACTGTATTAACTATCAGAGAAATGCTCTTGTCTCTGTTCTGGCCTGCTGGCCTTCCCCGCCATGCCCTTATTTATGGAAATCCTGAGAAATGGGGTGTTACTGATGCTGTTGAGGGTTCCATTGGCCCTACCGGAACCCATCATATCTCGAGTTGGTAACCCCTGGGCCTCAATTTCTTTTCTCGACTTTCTTATCGGAAGTCTCTCTACTGCGGCTGTTATTGTGCCTCAATGGCACCATTCCCATTTATCTTCTTCGTCTGACTGGTTTCACGTACCCTATGTGGATAAGTTCAATGAAGGTGTCCCTACTTTTTACATGCAGAACACCTTTTCGTGCCACCCCTTGGACTCTGGACCCACCAACCATGTAGGGTGTCCTCCCCTTGGACCTAGTAGTCTTGGCCCTGATTGCTACTCCTGTTGTCTCTTCGGCTTCGCTAGCCCCATGGAACTTGATGCTGGCCTTGATGACCCTAACAGCATCCACTATCACATGGTAGAAATTTCCATTGATCTGAATCATTTAGACGGGTCCTCCCTACCGGGCATCTTTCCCTCCTGTGGTGCCTCACTACCACCGTTGGATATAGTCTTGCCTTTTGGCTAGATTCTCCGAATCTATTGGCTCCTTTCTCATAGAAGTGTTGGTGTAAACTTTTAAATACACAACCTTGAGTACCTCGACATCAGTCATCCTAGCCAGATTACCCCTCGATGCTTACGTATTCTCCCCACGAGTCCATCATCAACTTACAGAGCCTTTGTATTATTCGTACCCTCTTTGTTGGGCATGAAGATCATTAAAAAAGTTAACTTCTCTCTCACGAATGGTCTTTATCTAGTCCCCTTGTGATAATTTTTTAAACTCCTTTCAAATTTCTATCTGAACAACAAATGGAAGATCTTACGGTCAAATAGCACCCAAATTTCTTGTATAAATTCCATGCATGCTTCTTTATATCTGGTGACTGACTCTAATCACTTTATGCTAATCCAATGAGCTAAGAATTTATCCCGAAATAAATCTTGGGTGTCTCTACACTCCACCCTATGCAATTGTCTAAGGATTTTCTCCTTCCATTATCCTATTACACTTCTTCTCATCCCTGAATCCTTATAGATGACATTTCAAAAGAGTCCCTCTGTCTCTCCCCATGCCTAATATGTTGGGTGAGTCTGAATTTATACCACTATTATCTATACAATGTTTGGGGAAGCTACTTAACCCTGAGTGATTATCCTATTATGATTTTCCTGAACAAAAATTGTGGTGACTTCTATCACAATCATCGTTCCCAGACTACTTTATGGCTTATGCTGAGGCTCTCCTCCTGTTATCCTTCTTACAACCCTCGTAGGTTATCTTAGATTGTTCAGTGTACGAATCCCGACCAAACTTGTATAGTAATTACATTAACTATTCTTAATAGCAGGAGAACATAAGTCTCTTACGTAGAGGAGTACAACAATCCTATAGTAAGGCTCTATATCAAAGAACGCTAAGTTGAAATGTGAGAAGCTGCACATATCCAAAGGACACTAGAACTTGATGCTTTGATACCATCTGTGACGCCCCTCTTAATTAAATACCGGATGATCAGGACTGTATTAAATTAAAACAAAATATTCAGATGGCCCATTCTTAGCATCACTGTAAAAAACTTTTTAACATTTACTAACCACTTAGTATTTGAAAAGCTGGTGAATTTTTTTTATCTTGTTGATTAACATAAACTAAATAAATAATTAATTAAACATGCACCTTTCAATAATAAATCTCATAAGGAATAGAGTTATAAAATAAAATAAATGTGACTGGAGTAAACACATCCAGCCTAAATCTCAAATAAAATTATCCTACATAAAAACAAATCCCATCATTGAAAAGGAATAAAAATATAAATCCACTATTTCTGAATAATATCTGAATAATGAGGGTCTACATGCATGATTGGAATAAGTAACTCATGAGAAAGAAATGGTAAATGTGGAGGTGTCTAATATCAAGGACTTGCAACATCCACAACAGCTGCAACACGTCAAGGATATGAATTCCTAGGCCTGGTGTCCCTGTGGCTAGGCAACTAAAATATTTTTACAAAAGAAATTGATGTTGAAGAAACGGGTCAGAGCCCAAGTGAAAATAGTTTAAAAGTTTAGCAAGTAGTTAATGTGTATATATACCAGATCTTATATACATGTTAGATCCTCGTACTCTCACTTGAGATTCTCACCTCTCAACTATTGTGCACGACTAACATATACTTCTGACTCGTCCTAGTTATTCTACCCCACCTAACTAGTTGAACTACACCCCTTATTACATGTACTAACTCATTACGTCCACACATTTTACCCATATAATACTTTACCAAAATTCTCAATATCGATTAGCCAATTATGGGGTTCTGATTTGTTATTTAAGTTTCCACCTTCTCAATTAATTGGGATATCGTTATCTTTCTCATCTATGAGTCACACAGTAGAATAATTCACATATACACATATTTATTTCCTTTATAATATATATAGATATATACACACACACACACACACACACAATAGGACACCCCTAGACTGAGTTGCGGTGTATACGTACTCCGCTATCAAGTCCTGATAGATCACGTACTAAATAAAGGACTACTGGTTCAGAATCACTCTCGAACCATATTAATACAATTCACACAATTTTGTAGGCCAACATAATTGATAGTACAAATATAGCACCCTGCCGCGGATGTCATTCTGCACTGCCTATGCTTACCTGCCGCAACCCATCTCAACATGGGGCACAACCCCTACTGAATTAGGGGTGTGGACCTACCAAATATAGGGGCGTGGCCATCCTCATCACAGGGAGCAACCCCCCTCAACACGCCACGGAAGTACCCAGTACAGGGCTCGGCACCTTTGTCTCTAGATCATTACAGGATGCAACACTCACATTGCTTGCCTTATAGGACGAATCCCTCTCCATTACAGCAACTCCAGATTTTAGGTACATCACGTGCTCAGAGCATGTGGGCATATCTCCTATAAATAGAGGACCACACATCGGAATAGAAAATAGAGAGATCTATTCTATACACTCGGGGCAGACTCCACAATACATACTCTCTATACAACCTCAACCTACAGCTTGGGGGCCACCTCCCGGCATCGCATCCATCTCCCCAGCACACCGAAATCCTCAATACTATCATGTACTCTATTTTATTCTCATACTTTTACGCCTTTTTAGGCACGATTATATTGTACAATGCAATTCATACAATGAGAATAGAGCAACACAGCAGACATAGGCTTATTTTAGGGGCTGAACCACTTTATATCTTATTTTCTCTCTATTTACTTGATTTGTTTATTTATTATACACTTTACTCTTGACTTGATGGTAAGAGAATGACGAGTGGACGAATTCTCGTATCATTAATCTGGCACCGTCTGTGGGAATGAGATATTTCAATTTTGGTTCTCTATATTTCGAGTTCTTAAACACCTTATTCTATTCATGGGGATCCTCTGGATCATCATCCCATGAGTAAATTTTGGTTATTGAGATTTATTTTGTACTTACACCCTTAAACCGATATTTCATACCTTGAGATCTACTTTTGGGCCTTATTCTCATGACCTTAGATCTGTTCTACATACCCCTGTGATATCATGCCATCTAGATAATGCTGAAAAGCATGACGGGCTTTAGCCTAGAAAAGGTGAATAATTTGGGAAGGGTTGTGTTTACTCCCCTTTTGCTGTTCTTTGCCTATGATCTAGAATTTATCATTAGAATTGTGTTATTTTACGCACCGAGAGGTTATTCTCTCAATGGATAGACCCTAGTAGGTATGCTCTCCACGAGTTTCTAGAGAAAACTCAGTTTCTGGGTTTCAATTTTGGGATTGTCCCTTCACTGCCTAGGTAGGGATGCGGTGTGGTAGTTCAACTACCTTACATGATGCGGCCTCCACTAGCGAAGTTGCATTGCAGAAACTTCAAAACATCATGGAACGGACTAAAGTGGTCTCCATCTTAACCTTGGTGAACACCATGCAAAGGCCACGGTAGTGCACCTATGTGCCATACTGGTCGCGACCTCAACATCAATACCATATAGCAGTGCAAATGATGCATCCCCATTTCCTACTTAGTTTCTCCAATACTTATGAGGTTACTCTTTTCTGTTAGATTTATCTCAAATTATATATACTTTGTAAACATTAACAAAAGTAGAAATGGAGGGAGAATCCAGCGAGAGCATTGAAGTCAAAGATGATATTGTGCAGTTGTACAATCACCTCAACCACCTCTACGACAGTCATGACTCACTCCAGACCTAGGTCAACTATTTAACTCAGAGGCTCCTAATGATAGAGGCCGCGGCCTCACCCATTGTGGGTGCGACGCCCAAAATCGATGTTGCCGCAGCTCCAGAAGTTCCACCCGAGGAAGTGTATGAGCTAAAAGCACTGGCCGCAGAACGCAAGGCCGCGACCAGGGTCCTAAAAGGAGAAATGAGAAGGCAGAGAAGAAATATGAGGCCTACAATCCATTGGACTTCTCGATTGAAGAGATATTTGAGTTCATCAAAGAAGATAAGCTGTTGAGGTGGCCAGGAAAGCTGAGAGCTCCACCCCACAAGAGGAACAAAGCTACTTGGTGCAAATTCCATCAGGACCATGGCCATGACACTGAGGAATTCTATGCTCTGAAGGATGAAATTGAAAGGCTGATTGGGCAAGGGATGCTGCGGAGGTTCATCAAAGATGTTCAGGGGATGAAGTCTAGTCTCACATACCACATGCCCAGTTTCCATGCTTATGACTTATATTCCATTTGTCTCTACTTTACAGTGACAACTCTACCTATGCTATATCTAATTAAACTTTGTATTGTCACCACAAAAGTCATGAATATATATATATATATATATATATATATATATATATATATATATATGAATAGTTATATGAAATCAAGTTCACTTTTATAGTGCCATATTTTAATTCTCATTTTCATGAAATGTTATCTTATAAAGACCATTTTTGTCATAAACAGATCTCGATTCGAGACAATATGTTATATCAGGAATGATAATATCTAAATGGGCCACAACGCCCGACAAGACGCCTGATTGTCCGAAAGATGATGATAATTGAAAACGGAGAAGGAATATACTGAAAGAAGTTATCCAAGTTGGACTGCAACATCACTCATAAGGGCTTCCAATGCTCGTCCTTAACTTTCGGGATGCGTTATTAGCTACAAGGGTTTACAGTGCCCATTCTTATCTTTTGGGATGCATCATTAAGTCGAGAGATTATAATATCTATCCAGGGATGTCTTTATATATATCCATAGCTGTGGGTGGCTTAATAACATAACCCAGTCTGGGTAGGCTTAAAAGTATCCCCTATGTTAGCTGTGGGTGGCTTAATAACGTAACCCAGCCTGGGGAGGCTTGAAAGTATCCCGTATGTTAGCTTTGGGTGGCTTAATAACATAACCCAACTTCAGGAGGCTTGAAAGCATCCCGTATGTTAGCTGTGGGTGGCTTAATAACATAACCCAGCCTGGGGAGGCTTGAAAGTATCCCGTATATCTACAAAGGCCCGGGAAGGCTTAATAGTATCCCATTTACGATGCTGAAGAAGATAAAAACCGTATTTCATGAAAGGAAATTGCTTTTTTGCTACAATCACAAAAGCACACCAAAGCTACAGAATCTCCCAAGGGCTAGATATACGGCCGCGGAAATTAAATATATTCATTAAGAGACAAAGGCAAGCAAAAAAGGTTAACCTGCCACAGCTATGATCAAGGAGCATTTTTATTAGGCAGTGGTAAGGTGCCGCGGCCTATGTAAAGTGCACTTGTGGTAATCTAAAATACAGTGCAGTCGTTAAAGAGACTAAGGGTTGACGCGGTAATGATCTGGATTTAGGTCCAATTAAAGCTACAACCATAAAGCTACAGAAAATGGGTTCCAAACACTCAAAGATACCGTGGCCTATTAGAGAAAAACAACCTCTATGTAGGAATGGGATACGACCACTTTCAAACATTCAAGTGACATCCTAGTCAATATGGCTATGACCATTAAGTAAATTCATTCAGAAGACGCGAAAGGCAGAATTATCAAACTGTCGCGGTCCTGTTTAATTGGCAGCCCTTCCGGTCAGTGCAAAAGGGGGAAGGGGATGCAACCCATGTACAAATGCCATACGTATTACAGCCGTACCCTATTGCCTGTACATTTGAAGGTGCCGTAGCATTATTTATGAGCATGCGGCCATTAACAGAGTAGACGACACACTAAAAGGTGTCATGAATGTTCAAGAAGCGACTGCAGCCTATGTGAAGAAACCATGTATGATATGGTGCAGAGGACTTAATCTATTAGTTCCACAAGTTTAATCAAGAAAGTATTTTCAATTATTAAAGCAGTTGTGTTCAAGCAATCAAAGATGTACAGAAAAAGCATTCATTAAAGCATTGAAGCAAGCAAAGTAGAAGAATAAAAAGTTATAAGAAAATGACAAAATAACCAATGTAGAAAAGGTGGCAGCAGCCTTGATAATATCAATTAAGATTACAGACAAATAGGCCGCAACCACTACAAAAGGAAAAATAACCGAAGTGATGCAACCCTGTATTAATGATAGTTCAAAAATTACAAATAGTTCAGGAGGCTGCATCATCACACTCATCTCCCTCATCGCCATCCACGACGGTCTTAGTTTCCTCATCAACTGTCGCTGTCTCAGCCTCTGCTCTCAGCCTCGCTTTCTCTTCAGCCATGGCCTTGATCTTAGCTATGCACTCTTGATGCTCAGCATCACCAAGTCCCTAGGTAAGAATGGTATCCTTAGAGTTGAGAAAGTTTTTTATGACCCTGCGCCTAAGTTCTTGGTAGCCGCGGAGGTAGGCCCTGTTATTGATGAGATAAAAGCCCTTAAAGCCGTTGAATGACTCCACAGTACTGTCAATGGAAAGTTGAAGGGCTTCGGCATGGTTCCCCTCCATTTTCTTAATTGCCACCGCATGGGCTACGGCATCTTGGGCAGACTTGACCTCCAGCTCCTCATATTTCTTTTGAAGAAGCTTGAGCTTATTACTGGAAGTTTTTGTGACCTGTGCAGCTTTTGTGGTCTGAGACTGGGAGACCTTGAGGGATTCTGCGGCCTATTGAAAGTTCTCCTCCGCTTCCTATTAGCCTTATTTGCAGCTTCCAAGTTCATCTGGGCTGCCTGAAGAGCCGCGATAACAGACTGCTTCCCAGCTTCAAAAAAGGAATTCCATGCATCCTCCAAGTCAGCGGCGTGCACCCTCTTAGCGATCTCTTTCAGTTTATAAAGGGCCTCATTCTTCCTCTTCTGGGCTACCATGATCTCCGCGGCCTTAAATGAAAATATTAGGAGCAAGATATGGAATGTAAAATTAAAATTAATAGAGAACTTGCACTTACCCTCAAAAGACTATGGAGGCCACAGTCCTCCAGATCATCATGGTCTTCTTCGACTAGCCTGTCAAGATCCGCGGCATCAAGGTCCCTCTTCATCCTTCGCACAGCCTTTGTGGTAGTATCCCATGAAGACTCAGGGTCAGGCTGTTATAGCTATGGCCGCGGTCGACCATCAGGGCCAGCTCTAGTGCAGCACTGAGGAGGGGTCAAGTTGGCATTAAAAGCAATAACAAAGGGTGAAAGCAGAGAAGTTGAATGGATGAGGGCGTATAATGCGGATATCAAACCTACCGTGTCTAGGTTGGCTCCAATATCATCATCAAACTCGTCAATTTGGGGTTCAGCAAGGTTAGTTTTTTCCACGGCCTAATTTTGGGTCACGGTAGGAGGATTTGGGTCGCTGGAAGGGGCTGCATTTGGAGTTTTGATCATGGGACTCTTCCTTTTCCTATGCCTTACAGCGTTGTTAAGAACGTTTACGTCCTCATCTATTTTAGCTAGCTGGGCAGCCAACAATTCCCTATCAACTTCCTCACCTGAAAGAGGAAAAGCAATGGTAAATAATTGAAGTTTTAACACAAGTTACCGCGGATAAAGAATGATGATCAGGTTATTACCTCCCGCAGCCATCTCTTTTGGAATGGACTTGCTGGGAAAGAACCCTACTTTAAAAACAGTTGTAGATGTTACAAGGATGATGAATTTCTTCTCTTCAGTAGGGATGGTCGTGGCCTTAACAACTCTTTTATCTTGCCTCCTGCTCAGTTGAAAGTTGTCAAGAACTACAGAAAAACACTTAAAAGGTTAGTAAAGTTTAATAAGAAACTACAAAGAGGGGACGCGGCTATAAATCAAATACCTAGCTTAGAAGGGGACCCCTATTATCGCGGCATTCGAAATGACTTCTCTCTCTCGTTCTCCTGAGGGTGAATCTCCCACCCTTCTCTGGAGATGTAGAAGTACTTCCCCTTCCAGTTTTTTACACCGGCCAGCCTCCCAGAGTAAAGGGTCTCATCCTTATCGTGGACAAAGAAGTAGTAGTACCCAACGAACTTCACGGAGTTTTCCTTGGGATGGTAGAAGTGAAAAAACTTCGCAGGAGTAATGTTTTTTTTTAAATTGGTTCTCCCAAAGCATGATGGCAGTAAGGATGGCCCTAAAGCCATTGGGATATAAATGGGATGGTGCTAGTTTCATGGTTTGAAAAATTCATCTGATGGGAATAGTAACTGGTAGCCATAGCCTATAAACAAAGGCATGAAGTGGAAAACATACCCCATTGTCAACAAGTGTCGTGCATGGTCTTTGGTTAGCGGTAGGTGCTGAGCAAATCAAGTTTTCTAGAAACTCGAAGGCCTCAGCTATGTAGTCAACCTAGTCTTGGGTCATGATGCTGCAGATATAAATCTCAGCTAGGGGTCTCTCAGCCCTCCCAGATGGACCAACTAGTTCATCCCTAACATCGTAGCACCCCTTCCCGCGACATCATCTTCCATATATATTGGTCGGTTACTAGAGTTGGATTCCTCTTCCATCCGCGTGGTCTCAGAATTCTTCCTTGAAGTAGAGTCCGTTGAGTCTAAGTCTAATACTACGCAGCTGGGGCAATTCTTCAGTTAGTAAGGCCCTATTGATCTCAGAGGAGGCACGAAAGGGTGTTCAGGTGGAGAGGCTCCAAAATGATTTTCCCAAAAGCCTCTCAAAAACTCATCTGGGTCAAAGTTCATATGGCTGCAGCAGTACTTGAAAAGCACAAGTCACAGTTAGGTGCCGCAACCAGTATGGTATAGAGGCCTCTTAGAGGCCACGTCAGGTTCAATGAAATATCAAGATGAACAGGAAATGTCGAGGCCAAAGGGGCAAGTGGGGAGTTTCAGAGCCCCCAAAAGATAATTATCACTACGTCACATTGATCGCCTGGGTTTCACAGTGTCGTGGCTACGCACCAACGACAGCTATAGGGCTAAAGAGCCACAGAGTCTAAATCTAAGAACCTAAGGGGTCGCAACCATCCCTCACCACAAGCCACGGCTAGGGATCAAACCAAGGAAAATTTGAAGGGTTAAGGGAAGCCCTAGATTACTAAATGGATAATTTATTATGTCGCGTCCATTCACTCAAACAGTTTAGTACCTAATGTTTATTCATTTAAAGATCAAAAGCCCTGAATATGAAGAGTTTATTAAAGAATAGCAAGAACAACAATATGACTCATTGGGATTCAACACAAATACACACAAGGTTATCCAAGAAATTAAATATTAGGGGTTCATTTCAGTGTATGAAGATTGATTCAAAGTGCAATATGGCAATAATTACTACAACTATTTATTATTCTTGGGAATTAATAGACTATTCAATCCAAACCCTAAACATTTTTCAATTAGTTGGGCTCTTATTTAAAGATATAAATCATAAAACCCTAGATTACTATCAAGCAATGCAGAAATTCATGTGTTCGACTATTAAAGATGAATGACAAACTACTAAAGCTATTAAAAAGGATATTAGTTGAAAAATTACATGGAAATGAAGAAGATAGCGATGATCAGCCTCAAACTGCCTTGGAACCACCACATTTAGCCTTGGAAGGACGCTGTAAAAAGCAAGAGGACAAGCGCGCAAAGTTCAACCTTCCATATTCTCTAAAAAATTTGGAAAACTTAATGAAGTACACGGCCTAAAAAATTTATATAAGAGAGCGCGAAAGATGAATCGTCGCCTTGGAAGTACTGCGACACCTAATAAGACTGAACTAAGCCGTAGTCCCAATGGAATTCTCTTGGCACTAAGACTTGGGGGCTTATTGATAGTACAAATATAGCACCCTACCACAAATGTTATTCTACACTGCCTATGCTTACCTGTCACAACCCATCTCGACATAGGGCATGACCACTACAAAACTTGGGGTGCGGCCCAACCAAATAGAGGGACGCGACCCTCCTCATTATAGGGCGCGGCCCCCCTCAACACGTCGCGAAAGTACCTAGTATAGGGCATGACACCTTTGTCTCTATACCATTTCAGGATGCAATACTCACATTGCTTGCCTTATTAGCCGCATCCCTTTCCATTACAACAACTCCAGATTTTATGTACGTTACGTGCTCAAAGCATGTGGGAATATCTCCTATGAATAGAGGACCACACCTCGAAATAGAAAAAAAAAATATATATTCCATACACCCGGGGCAGACTTCATAATACATACTCTCTATATAACCTCAACCTACAGCTTGGGGGCCACTGATAGGCATCGCAGCCATCTCCCCGGCACACCGGAATACTCAATACTATCATGTACTCTCCTTTATTATCCTACTTGTACGCCTCTTTAGGAACAATTATATTGTATAATGCCATGCATACAATGATAACGGAGCAACACAGTGGACGTAGGCCTATTTTAGGGGCTGAATCACTCTATATCTTGTTTGCTCTTTATTTACTTGCTTTGTTTATTTATTATACACTTTACTCTTGACTTGATGGTACGAGAGCGACGAGTGGATGAATTCTTGTATCATCAATAATTACAAGTCTATGGGATACGAACATACCTATGCACCCATATGACCATCAACACTACCGTTCTCACAGATATCCCGTACCTAGGTTCTATGTTCTAAGGCACCAATCTAAAATCCCCCTAATGGGCTCATCGGGATAAGACTATTCCCTTTATAAGACCTCCCAGGATAGCAAGCATCATAGGTATATGATACACATAAATCACATAATAGGTATATATAACACATGTACATTTATATCATTACGATAGGTACACTCTTGACCTATAAAATAATATTCCATACGTAGCGTATAACCCTCAAATGTCCTGTGTATCATTCATTTAGCATAACACTTCTTCTCATAACAACCCTAGAGTTCCCTATTACTCATATGGTCCCAAAGTTTCACTTAATTTAATTGAGTAGGTAATCCCACTCTTTCCTATTGGTCTAAGAAGTAGGTTCTCTAAGATATCTGTGACATAATCGTATTTCTCTCGAATTTAATTTCCATTATTTAATTAAGTACACTTAGCCTCGACCCTTTATTCATCTCAAAATATCAAGTCTCAACACCAAACATTTGTCTTCTGGTGTTTAATATATCTCCCATTGTTGATGTAAAAAATTAGATTATATCTAATTATTTAATCACAGATAAAATAAAATGAGACAAAGAAATTTTAAAGTGGTTCAGCCTTATAAGAATGGCCTACGTCCACTGTTTTTGTTATTGCTGACTGTTTGGGAATTCTCGATTATAAGTTTTCTCAAGAAATTTCGGTCCCCCTACAATGAGGATAATACAATGTATTTATAGCCCTAAGGTTGTAATGTGAAAGGGTAATACATTCAATGCCCCTTAGGTGTATACATATGTATGATAATAATAAGCATTTAATGCGCAGTCAATCTGTTGGTTATCCTGCTATTAATGCTTTGTTCGAGGTGCAGCTCGAACCACCTAAGCTGCTCGGACCGCCTAAGTTCCTCGGTACTCAAAAGTTCTTCGTAAAGTTCTTGTTGGTCGGAGCGTCTGAGTTGATCGGGGAAGCAGAGTTTCTCATTGCAGTATGGTTCCTCGGAGTCAAGGTGTTGTTTAGAAGTGTTTGTTATTGCCACGCAGATTGCCAAGTGTCTTCACTTAATTAAGCCATGTCAGCAGACTAAATTTGGTATCAACAGAAGCCCCCAATGTTTCATAGTTCGAAATTTGAGGAGTGTGGAACATTCTTTCTCGAAATATGGCGGTTTTAAATGGTCATCCTGAAATTTAGGAGTATTTTCTTTTGTATTTATTTCTCCTTCCAAATTCGTAGAATCGGTTTTTTTTGAATTTTTCTAACCGCTTCGATTGCCATGCCCTTTTTGTCTTTTAGCCACCGGTAACGTAACCGTCTCTTTTTGTAATCATTACTTTTACCCTTTCCCAAGGCAAAGTATTTAAATGTTGCAGAAAATGCCATCGTCTTCTACTTTTTCAAATTTGTCTCTTTGAGTTTTCCATCGTCTCTCTCTCCTGTGTGTTCATCTCTTCCATCATTTGTTGTCAACAGACTCATCCCTTTCCTGTAAGATTTTCTTCTTTCTCTTTGATTTCCTTCTTTCATCATGGTTTATCCTGTAGAATCGATTGATAAGTTTCGCTCTGATTTTTCTATTCCCTCATGGGTTATTTTGGAAGAGTTTTCTGAGCCTTCAGACTATTTTCGTTTGGCTGAGGGACATTGGTTCCCCAGTCTCTTTGTCGTTGAGTGTGGCTTTTCTTTTCCCCCAAACCCTCTATGTTTGGAATTCTGTCAATACTTTAACGTGGTTCCTGCAAGAATAGCCCCCAATACTTGGAGAATAGTTAACGGTGTTTATTGATTAAATCAAATTCATGAAACTCGTATATGAATTCTTGAAATTATGTTTTGTTATAGATGGATTGTGGGCGATAATACTTTTTATTTAAAAACTAGGTTTTTAAATAGATCTTTAGTGGTCAATCTCCTAGATGCCAATAGGGACTACTTTGAGCACGGGGTTGTTATGAAAAATTGGCAACACCCTCCATTAACTGGAGATGATGTTTACCAGGGTCCCAGATGTCCTCCCTATGGCAAGGGGATAGGTTATTTTTATTTTATTTTCAAAATTATGCTTCCTTTGTGTTTGATAAAATGTGCCACTGATATTTTAATTTTGATTTATTTGCAGTTGACAGAAAAAGAAAATCTCCAAAAGAGGCATGCGTTAACATAAGGCATTTAAAACTTATCTGGAGTTTGCATCAGACTGTTGCCGACGAGCATATTAGGTCAGCTTCATATTTGTTGCAGTACAAGAGTTACACCTCTTCTTTTACTGCTCGTCCGGTGATAAGCGACGCAGAACCAATACCATCCTCTAAAAGTTCTTCACCTGAGTCACACATTCCTTTGAGTGAAAGGATGAAGAAAAGAAAACCTCCAACCCTTTTTGAGAAATCTTCCTCTGGTGCTGGAGAGGCAAAGAGAAGTAAGCTTGATGTCCCAGGAGAGGGGACAAAGAAAATTGATGCACCTCCTTCGGTTGCTCCTGTGAAGGTTGTCGAGAAGCCCCCAGTGGACCCGAGCAAGGCTGCTGCTCCAAGCGAGGTGATTGTCATTTCTCCGACTAAGACTACATCGTTAGTCGAGAAAGTTGATGCTCCTCTGAGGAGGCTGAAGAAAAGATCCTCTATCAATTTGGTTGAATCCATCTCTCAGCCCCCGACTAGTGGTGTTCCCACTTTTGTTCCCCCGAGCTCTGTTATGAACTCGTTGAAGACTTGGATCATTCCCGCGATCCAAGGTGTTGAAGAAAACCTTTCTCGGGACACAGTTACCACATTAGCAGCTCGTCATATTGCTTCTGTAAGTCCTATAGTCTTAAATTTTCATTCTTTCCTTTTTGTATCTGTGCACTGACTTTCTTTCATTTTCTTTTCACAGTTGGTGAGCTGTTTTAATACAATTCTGAAGAAAGATGAAGCTATTAAAGATTCAAGCTCCTCGTCTGGTGTAGAGGAAGCTTTGGTGGGCCTGACGCAGTCTCTGAAAGATTCTCGTCAGAAATATGATGATGATAAGGCAATTTGGGAGAAAAGGCTTACTTCGACTGAGCAGGAGAAGGCTCAGGTTATTGAGGCCTCCAAAGGGTTGAAGAAAAAAATAAATGATTTGGAGAAGAAGAATAAAGAGCTCGAAGGGAAGCTCAAAAATGTTGGGGAGCTTGAAAATAAGCTCAAGACTGCTGAGGAGGAGTTGGGTCAAATTCAAGAAGTAAGTCGTCAGAAGGAGGAAGTTGAGAATAAACTGAAAGCTGCTGACAATCTTCTTTCCGAGAAGCTTTCCTTGGAGAAGACAAAAAGGAAATTGGCTGTCAAAAAATCCTTCAGCGCCGACTGGGATAAATGGTGGAATAAAGGTTTGGTTGCCATGATGTCGCAAGTGGAATATGGAAGCCTCAAATACTTTAGAGATGGATGGGTCGCTTCTCTACAAGAAATAAAAGTTGATGAAAATTTTGAACTATTTCAGCGACACATCCCGGGCCCCCCTCCAAGTCCTGAAGACGAAGAAGAGGACGAAGTTGCCTCTGAGGAATCTTCCATGTTGATGGGAGATCAAATTTCTCATTCCCCAGCTATCCAGCCCACTGGCGAGGAACTTCAACTACCTGCTACTTCATCCGAGGAACCTCCGGCACTTCTCGAGCAACTCTTTGTTCCATCCGAGCAACCTACCTCCTCGTCCCAGCCTCCCGAGAAAGTTTTGGGAGACAAGGAAAAGGTGTAGAGTTGTTCGGATTTCTCTCTATTTTATTTTTCTTTATCGAATGTAATTCTGAACTTTGTACTTCTCCTTTATGATGTAATAAAATTTAAACTTTTGTTTATGTATACTGTTGATTCTCTTCTCCATTCTCTGTTTGTACTCTTATTGATTATTTCTTTTTCTTCCTTTACTAGTTTCTGGCCAGGATGGAATTATTGTCTGCTCATGATACAAAACTGTTAAGGTAATGCAATGAGTATTTCAAAGCCGGTCATACAGACATGAGTGCAACTCAAATCACTGACATCCTCGGTCAAGGTGCTTCAGAGCAAGCAATTGAAGCCTATCAGTATTTGAAGTGCCTACTCGACCGTGCAGTGGATAACAACGTAGCATACTATGATATGATTGAGGATCTCCAAGGCACTCTTGAAGAACTTCAGCATCAATATAAGGAATCCACTGCCCTTTTGCATGAGGGGTACGAGAAGAAGTATCAGCAAATCAATGCTGATAAGGGATACGATAAACGATTAGCTGCTTACGATGTGACGGAGAGAACTTTGAAGGCCGAGGTCGAAGAGCATAGAAAAATAGCTGAGTTGTTAGAGCAAGAAAATAATAACCTGCAAAGAGAGGTGTCTCAGTTGAAGTCTGCAGCTTCCACCTCAAACGCTTTGATCCCAGTGACCGACAAGGGATTCTCTTTCTTGGAGGTCAAAAACGCTAACTTGAGGGATGAATTAGAAACCTTGAAAAGGTCTGGCCCTTCTACATCTACTCGGGGACGAGCAAGAGCTCCTCGGGGATGAGAAAGAGCTTCTGGGATTCTTATCGAGGAACAGAGAACCCAATCTGCTCTAGATAACCAGGCCTTCTAACTGATGGCAAAGAACCAAGAATTGGCTGAGTTTTTTAAGAAGATCAGGGGTCTAGAAGAGAAGCTTTTTGTGCAGAAATCTGTCTTGGAGAATAAAGAACTCTTTATAAAAAATCTCCACGAGCAACTAGAAAGATTGACATATCAATTCCACAAGCAGCCCAGAGAATTCTGGATGGCTGGCTACAACGAGGCTCTCTACCATTTGGATGATCGTATCCAAAATGCAAATAATGAGGGTTACAAATAGGGATGGTTGAATGCCTTAGGTGTGCTGCAACTGGAACAGGGTCATTACCTGTGGGATTACCATAATCCTGGGCTGCTCGACCTACCAGTGCCACCATTCAAGCTTGATATGAGTTGGATCCCTGCTTGGTCCATCCCTCGGTGTCTGATTTCCAAATACCATGGCAATTACAATCTCCATTCCAATGTTAAGATATCTCATCCCGAGCACCTACTAGATCGACCATCTGTGATGAATATCAGTATGCTTGAAGATCTTAACTTCATAAATTCCCCTCATGCTTTAAACGATCCACCTGCTAGCGAGGAACCTGTTTCAAAAGCATATGGGAAGAAACCTATAGAATAGGAATCTTAATGTAATAAATTTGTGTTTCATTCTTGATGTATTTTGTTCTACATTTAATGAAATAGTTTTATTTACAAATCTTGACTGCCATTGTCTTGTAATTATAAAACACTTTACATCTGTGCATGTATATCTGTTAAAAAGATAACAACATTATGTTATTTGTTGATCAACTGGAGTTTGTTAAAACTTATTATCGACTATCTTGAATTTGTGGTAATCATTTGATGACTAACCAAAATTGATGATACTTTGTTTCTCAACCAACTTGGTAGTAATTTAAAAAGTCACGAGTATCAAAAATTTTGCTCGATTACTTTCTTGTACTCATAAAATGTTTCCGACCAACCAAGGTCGGTAAATTTTTCTATAGTTAGTGGGTTTTTATACCCGATCAACCATAGTTAGTGTATTTTTCTTACCGACCAATCTTTGGCACTTTTTGGAATAGTTTTTCTTCCTAACCAACCTTAGTTGGCATTTTTAGGAATAGATTTACTTCCTAACCAACCAAGTTGGCATTTTTAGGAATAAATTTACTTCCCGACCAACCTTAGTTGGCGTTTTCGGGAATAGATTTACTTCCCGACCAACCTTAGTTGGCATTTTCGGGAATAGATTTACTTCCTAACCAACCAAGTTGGCATTTTTAGGAATAGATTTACTTCCCGACCACCTTAGTTGGCGTTTTTTGGAATAGATTTACTTCCTAACCAACCAAGTTGGCATTTTTAGGAATAAATTTACTTCCTAACCAACCAAGTTGGCATTTTTAGGAATAGATTTACTTCCCGACCAACCTTAGTTAGCATTTTCGGGAATAGATTTACTTCCTAACCAACCAAGTTGGCATTTTTAGGAATAGATTTACTTCCTAACCAACCAAGTTGGCATTTTTAGGAATAGATTTACTTCCCGACCAACCTTAGTTGGCGTTTTCGAGAATAGATTTACTTCCTAACCAACCAAGTTGGCATTTTTAGGAATAGATTTACTTCCTAACCAACCAAGTTGGCATTTTTAGGAATAGATTTACTTCCCGACCAACCTTAGTTGGCATTTTCGGGAATAGATTTGAGTAGTTCGAGTTTTGTTGAGTAGTGTGTAGCACTAGTATTCCGCAAAAAAATTCCAACAAAAGGAAAGAACTGGGCAGAACATTGTCACTTTATTTATACTGATGAAACTGCATTACATGAGAATTTACATTACTGATAATATTTGCACAGGTGTTCTGCATTCCATGCATTCTTAAACTCCTCCCCCTCTAAAGTTTCTATTTTGTATGTCCCTGGTTGAACAACTTCCTTAACTTGGTAGGGTCCATGCCAGTTTGCTTCCAGTTTATTGTGCTTTTGAATCACCTTCTTTAGCACATAGTCTCCTTCTTTTAAGTCGCACTTCTTCACTCTCTTATTGTAGAACAAAGCTGTTCGTTGCTGGTAAGCAGCATTTCTAATGGCTGCTTCTTCCCTAACCTCCTCGAGCATGTCCAAGTCTAACCTTCTCATTAAATCGCTGACAGGGGAATTGAAATTCAGTATTCTGTGTGTTGGGAGACCCAATTCGGCGGGCATAACGACTTCACTTCCAAATTCTAGCATATATGGGGATTCCCCTGTTACTTCTCGGGGAGTAGTTCGATAAGCCCATAGCACTGATTGTAGCTCGTTGATCGAGTTCGCTTTCGCATCATTCAGTCTTTTTTTTAAACCATTCAGTAGCGTTCTGTTTATCACTTCAGTTTGTCCATTGCTTTGAGGATGGACTGGTGCCGAGTGGATCTTCAAGATATTTGACTGATGACAATAGGCAGCGAACTCCTCGTTGTCAAATTATGTTCCATGGTCTGTGATGAAGGCATGAGGAGGACCATATCGACAAATGATGTTCTTCCAAATAAATTGGTACACCTTGTCGTACGTCATATCAATGAGAGGCTCAGCCTCAACCCATTTAGTAAAATAATCCACAGCGACCACGAGATACTTAAATCTTCCCCTTGTCGTCGGCAGTGGCCCGACCAAATCTATTCCCCATATGGCAAATGGCCAAGGGAAAGTAATGGGTGTCAATAATGCTTGGGGAGTTCTTCGGATGGGAGAAAAGCCCTGACACTTGTCACATTTTTTGGCATAGGCTATACAATCACCTCTCATCATTGGCCAGTAGTATCCTTGAGTCATCATTCTTTGCAAAAGTGTCCGACTTGCTACATGGGTTCCACAGGACCCTTCATGGACCTCTTCAATCAAATCTTTCACCTCGGTGGGATGCACACATCTTTTCAAACCTGCTATAATTCCTCGTCTGTATAGAATACCATTAGTCAGTACATAACGAGCAACCTTAAACTTCAGTTTCTTAGCTGCAAGTTTGTCACTTGGTAATTCCCCTTTCTCAATATATGCCCTGATGGGATCCATCCATGATGACCCTAAATCGAGGGTATTAAAGTTTATCGTCAGATCTTCATCTATACTCTGACCAGCTAACACTTCAATTAGGATTGTTCTTCATAGCTCGGTACGAGTAGCTGATGCTAATCGAGTTAAGGCGTCTGCTCTTGCATTCTCCATTCTTGGTATTCTGACCAGCTGAATAGCGGAAAATTCCGACACCAATTCCTTTGCCTTTGCATGATATCTGATCATTAATTCTCCTTTGGTTGCATATACTCCCATCATTTGATTTATGACCAATTGAGAGTCACGAAAAATAATAACTTGTTCTGCCCCCATGGTTTTCGCCAAACTAAGACGTGCAATCATGGCTTCATATTCAGCCTCATTATTTGAAGCTTTGAATTGGAAACGTAGGGCGTATTCCATCTCGACCTCGTCCGTACTGTTCAAAACTATCCCTGCGCCACATCCTGTAGTGCAGGATGAATCATCCACATATAGACTCCATATAGGTAACTCGTCTTCAAATTTCTGATCTGATAGAGTTCCTCGGTGGAAAATTTGTTGCTTCTTTTCACCATCTCCTGATATTTCTTGCTGGTCGTCGATCATCTTTTCATGCCCTTTTACTAACCTAAGCTGGTCTAGGCTTGAATTTGATGATTCTGTAACATCTACTTGCCCTTTTACCAAACTAAGTTGGTCTGGGCTTGTATTTGATGATCCTGTAACATCCATAGGTTTATCAGTGAGCAACTTTTGCTCCTCGGGGGTATCAAGATAGGTGAACTCTGCTATAAAATATGCTACCGCTTGCCCTTTTAGCGATGATCTGTGTTCATAAAATATATCATATTCACTAAGTTCTACCCAGCACATCAATCTTCCTGATTTTTCTTATTTATGAAGGGCTTGCCTCAATGGCATATCAGTATATACTACTATAGTATGAGCCTGGAAGTATGGCTTCATTCTTCTACTTGCCTCGATCAATGATAGTGCTAATTTTTCCAGCCTTGGATATCTGATCTCTACTCCTCGGAAGGCCTTAATTGTGTAGTAGATTGGTTTTTGTACTCCATTCTCCATTCTTATCAATGCCGAACTAGTTGCATTCTCGGACATTGCCAGATACAAGTATAATTTTTCTCCCATCACTGGCCTGGATAACAGTGGAGGTGCTCCCAAATATTTTTTCAAGTCTTGGAAAGCCTTCTCGCATTCATCATTCCACTCAAAAGTCTTTCGGAGCGTCTTGAAGAATGGGAGACATCGATCAGTTGCGCGCGATACAAATCTGTTGAGTGCTGCTACTCGTCCGGTAAAACTTTGCACCTCTTTCTTTGTCATTGGGGATTGCATCCCTAACAGAGCTTTGATCTTTTCAGGATTAGCTTCAATGCCTCGCTGATTGACAATATACCCGAGAAACATGCCTTCTCGTACTCCAAATATGCACTTCGTCGGGTTCAACTTCATTTGATATTTATCTAGTTGATCAAAGGTCTGGCTTAAGTCAACTAGATGATCAGCAGCTTTCTTGCTCTTTGTCATCATATCGTCAACATAGACTTCCATATTGCAACTGATTTGTTCTGTAAACACTTTGTTCATCATCCGCTGATATGTTGCACCTGCATTTTCAGACCAAAAGGCATAACATTATAACAATAAGTTCCCCTAGGGGTAATGAAATAAGTACTCTCCCTGTTTTAAGGTTTCATTTTAATCTGATTGTAACCAGAATAAGCATCCATGAAGCTTAGCAGCTCGTGTCCCGAGGTAGCATCCACTAGTTGATCAATTTGGGGCAGCGGAAACTGATCCTTTGGGCATGCTTTGTTGAGGTCGGTGAAGTCTACACACGTCCTCCATTTGTTGTTCTTCTTTTTCACCATCACCAAATTTGCTAACCAGTCTGGATATTTAACATCTTTAATAAATCAAGCTTTCTGGATCTTCTCGACTTCCTCCTGTATCGCTTGATTCTTCTCGGGACTGAATACTCTTCTTCTCTGCTTCACAGGCTTCATCTCCTTATTCACATTGAGATCGTGACATAAGAAATTTGGGTCTATCCCGGGCATATCCTCATGACTCCACGCAAAAGTTTGCTTTCTGCTTCTTAAGAAAGTTATCATTTTCTACTTTAGTGAGGCTTCCAACGACGAACCTACTTGAGTAGTTCGTTCAGGGTGCTCATCGTCCAGAATGATGTTTTTAGTAGCTTCCACCACTTGACCCTTCACGAGTTGCGACTCATCTCTAGGATCCAATGTTTCAATTTTTGCACCTTCATCCACTTGATAGGTAGTAGTCTTTTTCCTTGATTCCTCCAGTTCCTCTTGCTTGGCGGATGAATAATAGCATTCTCGATCTACTTTCTGATCACCTTTCACAACTCCTACTCCAAAATTTGTTGGAAATTTTAGGCATTGATGTACCGTAGATGGTACAGCCTTGAACTTCTTCAATCCTACTCTTCCCATGATGATATTGTATGCTGATTGAACATGCTTATCCATCACGAAGAAGCGTATTCTTTCTGTTCGACAAGCAGTCCATGTACCAATGAATATATCCAACTTAATCGTCCTAAGTGGAAAAACTTTCTCACCAGAAAAACCCAGGAGGGGTCTGTGATAAGGCTCCAGTTGAGATAGTTTTAGATTTAAATTGTCGAAGCACGAGTAGAACATGATGTCTGCCGAGCTACCATTATCTACCAGTACTCTTGAAATCATCACTTCCTTTATCCTCATTTTGATCACCAATGGGTCATCATGAGGATATAGAACACCTGCGAGGTTGTTCTTTGAGAAACCAATAACCAATTTCTCTTTGTTTACTTTTCTAGGGCAATCCTCCTCAACTAGATTTATTAGTTGAATGTATGAGCAAGATTGAGCCTCACAGAGGTAAGCTTTTATCTCTGCAGTAAGGTCTCCTCCTCCTGCATCTCCACCTGTAATAACATTACAGTCAAATGACCCAAAGCGTATTGAAAATACCTCACGTTCTGGCTGCCTTGGTCTCTTGGGAAGATTGGGGCCATCTTCTGGATCAACTTCATGGTCTCTTTTCTTATTCTCCTCTGCTCGATGAGGAGATCTATACCTCTCTCTTATTCAGTCATTGTTTCTTCTCCGATCAACATACTCTGCCAGTTTTCCTCGTCTGATGAGTGTTTCAATCTCATTCTGAAGAGCTATGCAATTTTTGGTCATATGGCCATGATCTTTGTGAAACTCGCAATATTTTGCCTTATTTCTCCTATCAGGGTCTGCCTTCATTTTCTCTGGCCAGTTTAATTCCTCGTTGTTCTTGATTTCTTCTAGAACGTGGTTGATATATTTCTTCAAAGGAGTATAATTATCAAATTTCTTCAGTACTTCCCATGACGACCTTATTTTTGAGTGTTTGTCACTACCATTGTTCTTATACTCTTTCTTCTTAGCTTTATCACTTTCCACCTTGGTTTCTTTGGCATCCATATTCTTCTTCGCAGCCATAGCCTCCTCGGCATTCATATTCTTGGCCGCTTTTCCCATCAGATCTGACATGGTTCTAGGGGGATCTTTGGACAAAGTGTAGTACAACTTGTTGGGCAGTAGTCCACTCATCAAGGCGGTAATCGCTGTCTTTTCCTCATAATCAATGACTTCTAGTTTCTTGTTATTAAAATGAGTTATATAATCTCTGGTAGTTTCACTAGCTTTTTGTCTAACACTTAACAAATGCCCTACTCGTTTAACTGGCTTTGCCCCAAAATAGAAATTCCCAATGAATAACTTGGCCAGTTGGAAAAAAGTTGAGATCTTACCCCGAGGAAGATTATTATACCATATTTGAGAAGATCCGATAAGAGTTCTCGAGAATGCTCTGCATCTCATCTCATCTGGAACAACATAGATGTCGGCTGCAGCTTGGTATTGTTCTATATGAAGGACATGGTCGGTCTTTCCATCATATTTGGGGGTCACAACAGGTGCTTTGAACTTTGATGGTGTTGGAAAATCTACAATGAGCTGGACAAAAGGTGTTCCTTGAATAAAAGTTCGTTGTAGAGGGTTGTTGGCTTTAGCCATTTCCCCTAATCTATCCTCCAGCCTCTGAATAGAGCCTTTCCACGCCTCGTTTCCTTCCTCGGGCCTGTTGGTTCGAGCAACTGATCGTGTTGATGTGGCTTCCTAGGATCTATCTTGACGAGTAGCTGGTCGTGACTGGGCAGATCCTTCCCTTAGGTTTGATGGTCGTCGAAAAACTCCTCAATGCGGTTTTAAGAGGACTTTTGCTCCTCCTAGGACCTAATCGATCAAAAGGAGATACTCTGCTTAATCTTTCTAGTGCACTAGTCCTTTCTGGAGAGAGAGTGATACGTTGGTCAGTATCTGTGGCTCGTACCAACAAAGTTCGTCCAGGTTGATAAGAAAAATCTTCAGAATCCTCAGTACGATATGAATCGGTATGCCTAATTTGCGAAGAAGGTAAACGGGTATTTCTTTGAATACTTCACGGTCCTGAATGGGTTGGTGCACCGCTATGGAGGGTTTGTATGAGTTGTCGCATAGTTTCTTGCATGACTGTCTGACCCTGGGCCAGATTTGTCATTATTCCTGCCAGATCTGGAATATTGGGAGGAACAGATGGATTTGGAGGGCTTCCAGCATTTCGATTGCTGGGTTTTGGAATATCAGCCATTTGTGATGAATTATTTTTGATGAAAAACGATATTACCAGTCGTTTCCCACAGACGACGCCAATCTGTTGATGTAAAAAATTAGATTATATCTAATTATTTAATCACAGATAAAATAAAATGAGACAAAGAAATTTTAAAGTGGTTCAGCCTTATAAGAATGGCCTACGTCCACTATTTCTGTTATTGCTGACTGTTTGGGAATTCTCGATTACAAGTTTTCTCAAGAAATTACGGTCCCCCTATAATGAGGATAATATAATGTATTTATAGCCCTAAGGCTGTGATGTGAAAGATTAATACATTCAATGCCCCTTAGGCGTATACATCTGTATGATAATAATAATCATTTAATGCGCAGTCAATCTGTTGGTTATCCTGCTATTAATGCTTTGTTCGAGGTGCAGCTCGGACCGCCTAAGCTGCTCGGACCGCAAAAGTTCCTCGGTACTCAAAAGTTCCTCGTAAAGTTCTTATTGGTTGGAGCATCTGAGTTGATCGAGGAAGCAGAGTTCCTCGTTGCAGTATGGTTCCTCGGAGCCAAGGTGTTGTTCGGAAGTGTTTGTTGTTGCCACGCAGATTGCCACGTGTCTTCACTTAATTGAGCCATGTCAACAGACTAAATTTGGTCTCAACACCCATTATAAATAAAAAAAATCAATTATAAGGTTAATTCAGTCATTTTCCATAAGTTTTAAATCAAAAAGGGGAAAACTTTCAAAATCTAGGGAACCGAATCTATTTGCCTAATGGCCGAATCGATTCGCCCTTGGGCCGAATCGATTCAAAATGCTACAGGTCTCTTATTCTTCCTTAACTAGCCTACAAGATTCACCATTTTTAATGTCAAAACCTCTATGATTCGATCCCATTCACCCAAATAAGATTACCAATCTTTCTACCAACACATTTACATGATTTTTAACATCTCATAATCATTAAATTATCAAAAACATCAATTAATTGGGATTAAATCAAGACTATCCTCAAAATCCTTGTTCATCATTTTTCCTCAAGAACACATGTAGAACTCAGATTTTTTCTCATTTTAATTATTTGTAGATCATCAATTTCATCTCAATATAACAAGGGTTCATTCTAAATCATCAATTCTACCTAGAACATGATTTCAAATCCATAAATTCATCCTCTACATTTGTAAAATAAGTCATCTAATCACCCTATACTAACATGGATAATATGTCTCATTAAAACTTAACAAGATAAATACTTGACTCTTTTGGTAGGTCTGATCTGTTGGATATGATGAGTAGGGTTGTGATGCTCTCTTCATGATCTACGTGTTAGTGATTTTTGTGGTGCAAGAAATGCAACAATGGTGGTTCTAGCCTTACGGAGCACCTCTCCTTCCTCCTCTAGTGGACTTTGTGACTTTTGCAGATTCTAAACCAAATGGCCTTAACCTAATACTAATATACACTTAGCAATTTTGGTAGGTCTAATTCTCTCAAAATTTCAAAAGACTAAAATACCCCGACGGGGTATCAGTTTGGTCTAAAACTACCCCAGGACCAAAACTAAACCCCCGAGTAGACTTTTCTGATTATCTCAACCCTTATGTACACTTTGGTGCACTCAAATTGACCATTCGGATGAATTATTTCCAATTTATTTTCTATTCCATAATTTTAGTCCTGACACGATTAATACACGCGTCCCGACTAAATTACTCTAATTGTCGTATTTCGCATTCAATACATTTATAATATTTTATTAAACCATTTTTAGATGAAGTAAAAGATTTAAGCTATATTATTTCTATAGAACCTTTCAACCTATATCATTTTATTATGCAGGATTTTGTTGCATTAAGAAGAAAACACATCGGTGCTAAAGTATTTGACTAATTGTTTTCATCTTCCCTACCTAATTGATTTAAGTAGGGCATAAGGGAATGAGTCATTGATGGTGGAAATAGTGAACTTGGAATTAGTATTTTTGACTACTGTATATACTTAATTTCATAATGGATTGTTAAATTGAGAAATATATCCTTACCCCTCACCCACCCAAAAAAAGTAAAAAGAATTAAAATTTATTCTTACCAAATTTTACATTTATACTATAGGTTTGATAAGACAGATTTGTCCCTTATTATTCATGAAAACTAATGACTTGAATTTTATAGCCTACTAGATATGTAAATTACCCTATTTCTCTATTCCTTTAGTCTTTAATATGTATCATGTGTTCTAAGGCATGCCCAAAATGTGCGACATCGTACTATATAAGATACGATGATTGACTGTTACAGTAGCTATTTTAAACTGAAGAAGAATTAAATTTTTCAACGTAAATTTATACTATGTGCTTTTGGATGTTTGGATCTCCATGAACATTGGAGTCCGTATTAATTAGGTGGGGTATTCTTCATATTCCTACCCTACTAGTCAAGTTGAATTTCTTGATAATTTAATTAACTCTTCAGATCATCTTCATTGTTCATTTCAGATTATGAGGTTGATTTATACAAATTCGAGAGGTGGTATTTTGGCCTTGGCATATACTGCTCAACACAAACTTTGGAAATGGCAAAGGAATCAACGGAACATAACGGGAAAGGTATTGATACAGTAATTGAAATATCATTTTTGTCTTTCTTTGTTTCTTTAATGAGCTTTCCCTTTACGTGTAATGCTTTGCCACTTGTAGGCATCTACTAATGTGCAACCGCAACTTTGGCAACCTTCTAGTGGAATAAGATGTCAATCAGTCAATCATCTTCATCATGATATTAAAAAATAAGTAAAATAAGATGTCAATCAAAGTGATTTCGTAATGCATACTTGTCAATAAAGCTCTGATCCAATTTTTCTTTTACTTACAAACATTTCTCCCACACTCGATATAAAAGAATAATGGCACTCCAAGATATTATCATTCGTTATATATAGGACAAAAAACAAAAAGAAAAGTCATTCCAAGATATTATCATTAATTGTATATTCAATAAACCAAATAAAAAACTAGAAGCAACAACTTGGGACATATTTGAATGTGTAAAAATAATGAATGGTGTAATAAAAGCAATATGCACACGAGACTTCAAAATAATAGGTACTTGTGTGTCTATATGCTAAAAAAATAAGGACTTTTACAACAAACCCGAACCAAAAGTCATTAAGATAATGAAAATACTTCTTGGGCATTTTGTCAACCAAGTAGAATACAAATCTAAACACTTGATAGATGCCCATAAAAAATTCAACTATACATTCACAACTTGTTAAGTATTGGGAAACTCGTGAGGCAAGGGTATGAATGTATTACCAGTATTAAAGTTCTATAAATTCAAGTTAAACATATATTTTAAAAATATTTTTGTAACAGAAAACCAGTCGAAGAAATTGTCCAACTCGTAAGAAGAAAAGAACACCACATACTTCCGAAAGAAAGAGTCGTGTGAATGTTGCTCATAAGGTGTTTTATAAAAGATTTTGATTGTGAATATTATTTTATGTTATCAAACTTATATATGTAACGACTTATGAGTCATTGGGTTTATGCAAATGAAGGTTGATCAAGGGAAAAATATTTCGTTGGTTGATGTTTACATCAAAACACACGAGAGGAACGATGGCTCAGCCATCGATAAGGATTCTGCTAAAGCAATGGTACAAAAATATCATCCATGTTCCTTCCCATCTTTATTAGAAAATCTCAACGACGTCATTTTACCAATTAATCGAAATTTTTATTCTATTTATAGGTCTATTTTGCAACCCGAACAACAATTAGAAAAAATCAACCAATTTCAACTGGTAGTGGTACCACAATCAAATCATCATTTAGCTCCATCTCGACAGGTAAGTAGATAACTACTTTTTAAAATCATAATTTAAGACATTACATTTTCATGACTGAAATAATTCATTTTTTGTAGATTGCAAATTCTCAACACTTGGCTTCCTCGCTGCTCGCGTTAGTGAACAAACGAATGCTACTTCAATTCAGGTATGTTACTAATTTAAAGGATTTTAAAGGGTGCAATATATATGCACTTTCTTGGGGAGTTTTTGTATACTTGACTTTGGGTTGTTGGTTTATTTGGTTATATATAGTCTTAAAATTTCTGGGATGTGTAATAACCCTCGCTTATGAGAGCCTATTTTATATTTGCTTACTACGTGAAGTAATTATATAAAACGTTGGGATATAGATTAAGTATTGATTTAATGAAGAAAAGTTAATATTTACTAACTTGTTGTATATTTACTGTATGAGTATGTAAATATCCTCATAGTGAGTTTTATAGTGTCATAAGTTTTAAAATGATATTTTGACTTAAAATGGAACCGGGACTTAAAATGGATTATAAAATGTCCAAATAATAATTTGGAGGCCGTTGATGATTCCGGAATGTGCGAGATAGTCAAAATATGTACCATATTGTATTTGGAGGTTTTGGGCACTTTTGACTGATTATACCTTAAATATGCAGTTGCGTATTATTTTATCGCGGTATTGATTAATTAAGTGGGATTTTTGACTAATGGTACGACTTAGTCTTACTAAGTCTTTTATTTCCCTAATCTCATTTCCTAACCTAGAAAGAGAGAAGGAGGAAGAGAAAGAGTAGAGAAAGGAGAAAAGATTGAAGATTGAGGAAAAATTCTTGCTTCTACACAAAGAGAATCTGCAATTACTAGATTGAGGCAAGTTTTCTACTTGCTATATGTGTTTTAAGATATATGATTTGTAGTGATAATGGTGTATTGATTATGGTTCAACTAGTTTAGGGTTTTTGTGCATTTATGGGTTTTGAATTATTCAAGAATGATTTGGATGATTATTGATGGTTGTAGTAGTAATTAGTAGTATTTATGATGTGTTGGTGATAATAAATGAGTTGGTTTGAATAGATTTGATTTGGGGGTATATTTGGAGTCCAAGACTCCATAGTCAAAATTGGCAAAATTCGCAGGGCCGAATCGATTCGCCCAGGGACAGTTTCCAGGTTTAGGTGAACCGAATCGATTCGGCTATTTCCGAATCGATTTGGCATTTATGCAGAAAGCAAATTTTCCTGACCGAATCAATTCGGATGGTCCAAATCGATTCGGCTATTATGCAGAATCCAATCTTTCCTGGCCGAGTCGATTCGTCTAGGCCGAATCGATTCGGAATTCCTGCATTTTCAAGTTTTTTTCTTTTTCAATTTCAACCCCTTTTCTCTAGACTTAGGTCTTATGAACCTTCTTAAATGAAGTCAATTTAGAGACTTGAAGTTCTAGGTGAAATAGTTTAGTACCCTAGATTAGAATTTGGGTTATACGGGACCTAGTTCGGGGGTAGGTGAAGTGATGTTTAGGCATCACTTTTACTCTTAAATTGGTAAGAGTCTAGGAGATTTTTAGGATGTATTCGGAGACTTTAGAAGTTAATGTGATGAAGGATGGTTTACTATAAAGCCCAAAAGAGACTTTGGGAAAATAACTTGGGAGCTTGAATATTGTTCGAGGTTAGTATAGTGATGTGAAACCCGTATAGTTCCGGATAACCATAATGCATTTGATAAAATGTAAAATGGACAAAGTTAATGATAATTTACTAAATCACGAAATGGAAATTAATTAAATGGTTTAAACACACCTCTCTAAATACCATCTTAAAGGAAGTTCGTGCGTAAGGTGAAGCCCCCTGGCTAATGAATGCGGGGTGGATATAGTCCTAGGCCTTATGAGCACTTGTTTTATATTTTTCTACGATGGGTAGGAGATTCCAGGTGTGGTCTTGACTATCCCTCAGGCATATGGCCGCTTCCCGACGATTTCGATAGGATCCCAGGTTGTCTTATGATAGGCCCTGGAAGATGATGGTTATTTAGGGGCGCGCACAGTGGGGAAACCAGGACGGGCGGTCTTAGAATCGTTATATATATATATATATATATATATATATATACATATAATTATAACTATTCTAATCATCAAGTTGGAGTTGATGGATATCAATGCCATAAAGAGCATAGTACATGCCACAAAGAACATACAATTGAGATAAGTGCCACAAAGAGCACATGATAATAATTGTATTCCTGATAAGGAATAGAAAGATAAGATGACATGGTGAAAGATGAAAAAGGTTTATGATTATTCTAATTCTCTTACATAATCGAATTTCACTTTATAATCATTCAACTGTCTTAGTTAATTATATGATGTTAACATGCTAGAACTTCCATCTTTATCATCCATGCTTAATTATTCATTATTGTCATACTTGTCATTTATCTGGTAATCACATAAAACCGGGCCCCCATTCTTCTTTCTTATTATGCATATATATATATATATATATATATATATATATATATATATATATATATATATATATATATATATATATATATATATATATATATATATATATATTATATTCGCTCAGGTGCTCCACCGTAAGGACGCCCGAAATGACTTCCCCATTCTAGTGTCTTTTGAGGAGCCGTGACATTTTGCGAATTTCACGGGATATTTTGTGTAGACGCCTCCTTTGTTGTTTTCTAGTTATGTTCGGGTTTTTATTCGAGCGTGTGGCCCAACCTTTGTAAATGTATAATGAATGTAATATGTAATTTATTAATCATGTTGTACTTTGTATGAAATTCTGTTGATCGATATCTTAGGCGGTTCTCTTATTGTACACTTGTTATTAATGTATATTATTTTCGGGTTTCCACTATCTTTTTCATGTATGGGTTGTTTAAAATGATTTCTTTAAATTATAAAACCAAATTTTTGACAACCCGTTGTCTGAATTATTGAGTGGTTATCTCGTATACTCTTTATTTTGTTACGATGCTGAGAATGATTCCATCCATGATTCCTGTATTTTCGGAGTATCGGGCTGGCCACCCCTTATTTTGGATACCGGGTTGTCACAGGATGTCTTAAAAATAAATATAACTCTACCGATTTTTTTTCCAGAAATATATGGTTGGTGACATATTCATCTTGTTTGTAGAAAGAACCATCAAAGAAGAAGAAGAACCATCAACCATAACAAATGGTCTCAAATAATGCACTTCTTAAAATTGTAGACCTTATTACTTTCGGACTTCCAAAAGAGGTTGTGGCACGTGGATTCATTATGAGCAAGGAACCTTCAATAAAAGTTGGGGGTACGCCATTGGGTGAAGACTTTTGAGGAGTATATATTGAGAAAACATTTGTAACAAATGAACCATTGCCTAGGCCTTATGGAAACAAGTCCACAATTGGAGATGAATATCATTCAACTGTAGCGTGGCATATTGCTAATGTACTAATTTTTAATTTTAATTTTAAATTTTTAATTAAAATACTAGAAAATAAGTATTAATGACTAACGATTGGCCTTTTTATTTGTAGGTCGAAGAGGATGTTTCACTTTGATGAAGAAGGATCATACATTATATAAAATTTCGTTTCACTTCATGTTTTCTCGCTTTTTCTTATTGACGTGTGATACATTTTATTTTTTGGATGGATAATTGTTCCAAGCACAATTATGTTTATTTACAATGAATGTTATTGATTTTAATTTAATGATGTTTTAGTTTGATGACTGTTCTCTTAATTTAATGTTATGGTAGTGTATTTGCACATAAATACAATACTTATTATAAATGATTTTTTTTAACACTTGTTCCTAGCCATATATTGCAAAATAATATAAACATTTTTTTAATGCCGCTATTATCATTCTTGGCATTTTTTTAGTGCCGCTAAAAGTGTGTTGAACATTTAATAGGTGTTGCCAAAGGTTATTATCAACATTTTTTTAATGCCGCTAAAAGGTTATTACCGGCATTAACATAAATGTGTAAAAATACCGTTAACTTTTTGCGGCATTTTTAAAAAATGTCATTGTTCTTTTACCACATTGGCTACCGCAGTTGTGGAAATGCCATCAAAAGTGCCGCCAACTTTTCGCGGCATTTTGTAAAATGCCGTTATTCTTTTACCACATTGGCTATTATCGCACTTGTGAAAATGTTGCGAAAAGTGCCGCAAAAAGTGTTACCGGCATTTTTAGTGCTTTTCTCGGCATTTAATTTATGCCGGGAAAAATCAATATTCCTGTAGTTCTATTAGACTACCATGGTTCAGGATTGCACCGCCTATATTCGGAGGTGCCTTACATGCCAATAGTTTTCCAATCTCACGAATTTGCCTCCACGAAAATGGTATAACATGACTTCTCACTGGCCCTTCTCCACATGGAGAATCGATATTATAGGGAAATTTATGCCTAAAGCCTCCAACGGGCATTAATTCATCTTGGTTGCCATTGATTACTTCACTAAATAGGCCAAAGCCGAGTCATATATAGTTCAAAATGATAAAAAAGTGGCCAAGTTCATCCGTAAAAATATCATATGTCGATATGGGTCCCATACGAGCTAATATCATACAACGGGTTACATTTCAATGCAGAAGTCACAGATTTGTCCAACGAGTATGGGATTCAGAGGAATAAATCTTCTCCCTACCGACGTCAAACCAATGGTGCAGTCGAAGGCGCTATAAGAACCTCAAAGCAATCATCAACAAGATGCTTATAAACTGCCAAGATTAGACCGATCAGATCCCTTATGCCCTCTAGGGATACTTCACTTTAGTTCAAGCATCTATTGGGGATGGACCTTACTCTCTGGTATTCGACATGGAAGAATTCCTACCCGTAGATCTATAAATCCGTTCACTACCCGTTATGCTTAAAAGCAAAGTCAGTAAGGAAGACTGGCATTAGAACCATTTTGACGAGTTGTCATTCTTGGACGAAAAGAGACTGAAAGCTCTATATCATATAAAAGGATACCATCACTAAATAGCACGATCATTCCAAAAGAGGGTCAATGATTGGGGTTTTTGAGAAGGGGATTTAGCCCTTAAAGAAATCATAGAGCCTGTTTGGGACCCTAACGGAAAATTCAAGCCCAATTGGAGTGGGCCCTACATTGTGAAGAAAATCATATCCGGTGGCTCCGCGATGACCACTGACCTCAATAGGGAAGAAATTTATTTTGTCTAGTCAACTTGGACCATCTCAAGAAATTCTATCCTTAGTCTAAAATCTCGACGTGCTACGACTCTTCTCATTTCCCTTCTATTCTAAAAAAATTATTTATTTCCCTCTATTCAGAAATATGTGGGGCCTGGTCCTCTAAAGGTACGTAGGCAGCTCATACGCTTCACATGAGCACAACCCCCTTATTTTTCACAAAATTCTATTCTTTTCTTATCTCCGAGAATGACGGTTCATTTTTTATCATTTACATGAACAAAAGGATTATATATGTGTTAGCGATTGGTATAGATAATTCAAATGCAAAAGCTCATTAGGAGGTATAAAAATATAATTAAAATCCTCTTTTATTTCATTATCGGGAAAACTCAGCACGATTACAAATATCAGCATAGGGAGTCAAATAACTGCCCTCGCTAACCTAACCTCATTTTCCTAAAAACAAAACAAAATCAAGACAAACTACTCCTAAATAACCTTCCCAAAAGTTATTCCTACCATAAAATAACCATACATAACTAAACACCATACAAAAGCTTTACAAATAAAACTCCCCAGGGATCATACTCGCAACTGCCAGAAGAACCAACCCCATCATCATCTAAATCTTGAGGTTCTTAACCTTCCCCTACATGGATGAAATACCAAAGGCGCTCCATGGAACGTTAAGCCCAAACCAGCCTAGGGAAAACCACAACACCTCCCTCCATGGCATCAAATATGGCGAGCCATCTCTATCCGGTCTCTTCGGCCAGAATTTTAGGCAGTACCCTCTTCCACAACCACTTAATGTAATCCCAAAAAACATGCCAAACTCTGCCAACAGATTGAGAGGGACGGGTCAATGGCCGACGATTTCCCACGGAGTGTTCATCCGCATGCACACACTTTCTGTCAAATCTTCCAAAGAAAAGAAGTCTAGTATCTGAGGTGGCACAATCTACTCCCATCTAAATTGAAGCAGGAACCGCCAAGGAAAGTAAAAATAAGTTTGTCGGAGGCCAACGAACCCAACATACTGTTATTCCCCCAGTTTTAGAATGGGATAAAACTCTCCCCATCAAGGCACTGGCCAATGTAAACCTCAAGCTACATGCTCTATAAACCAGTTCTCCCAGCTCTCGATATTCAGGCCTACACTGATAAAGTAGCGAGTAAGTAAATTAGGCACATCTGCCAAGGGATATTCGGGAGGGATGGCCATACGAAATATCTCCGACAGCCACATGAACAACGTAATTGGGCTTCCCCTCAGGAAGTTAGAACATCCTTCATGCTAAGCATCTAGATCATTCATGGTCTCCCCCAATACACCGCCACAGGATTACGACGGTCTAATATCCATGAAACAATGGCTGTAAGTTAAGGGTCCGTTAAAAGGTCCCCGACACCAACAGTAATTTTAAAGTTATGGCAAGGATAATGGCTTCGGCATATCTTGTATAACCAACATCCTCACTACACCAACTCTTGTGAATGGCCACAGCCCAAGTCCGCGACCAACTGGTCATGGACTTGGGCCGTGACCATATTCATTACCGCACTGAGTCATAGATGCTCTGGAAGTGGTCACGGACTAAATCCCTCACCACTATGGGTCATGAACTTGGGTCGTGACCTTGGCATGACCATGTTAGTGCCATATTCATGCCAAAATCAGCTCCAAGATTGGTTGTGGATGGATCACGCACTTTGACTGTGACCGTAGGCATGACGAAGCACAAAACACACACATATGGAGTCACGGCCAAGGGTCGTGACCATTTTTTGGTGTGGGTCACGGCTATGGGTCATGACCATCCTTCAATTGAAGGTCTGCTGTTGGTGGCACATGGGGTCCATGGTTGTAGGCCCTGAACATTCATCATTCAGGTAGCAGGTATAAGGAACTAATGGGTTCATGACTAGGGGTCGTGACCATGCCTCAATTGAATGTCTGATGTTGCCACGCATGGGGTCACGGCTCTAGGCCGTGACCAATTGTCAATCTTCTACTATTGTTGCACAGGTAAGGAACTAATGGGTTGTAATGGTGGGTCACGGCTCTTGGCCATGACCAGGTTTAGCCATTAAAAAAAATGCATTTTTCTTAGACCCTAGTTTCTATTTGGGCATTTGCGATTTTGGCTATGGAGGTTTGGGCAATTTTTACGATTCGATTTCTGCTAAGGGGTTTCTACAATTTCAGCTCTTAAATTTGTGAAAGATATGTGTGTGTGCATTTCGATTTGTTGATTTTTGATTGATATGTGTGTGTATGTGTGTATGTATAGATTTATATTTGTGTGTATGTGTGTGTATAGATTTCTATTTGTGTGTGTATGTGTGTGTACCTATGTGCGTATGTATATATTTATGTTTATACGTGTGTGCATGCATAAATTTATGTGTATATGTGTGTTTATGCGCGTAACTATGAATAAATAAATTTCTTTTTATGTCAATAAATCCTAAATTGTATGTGTGTGTATGTATAGATTGCATGCGTGTGTATTTATAGATTTATGTCAAAAAAATATTAGGGTTTAGTAAACCCTAGACATTATATTTTTTTTGACAAAATATTATTCAATGGATTTTTAACAAGTAAAAACATTATATTCACCTTGTTGTGGGTTATACGCATGCCATCATATTATATTGGGGGTTATTTGGGCTTTATTTTTAGGATTGAAGATTTCGAGGTGAGTGTTGGGGTTTTCATTATGATTTATTGTTAACTATATTTGATGCATTTACTATTTTTTTTTTGTGTTAGAGGTACTCATTTATACTATTGCACACACTATCAGGTACAACTAATTAATTCTTTGAATTAATTAGTTGTTTGTTGGGTAATGTTACTTACATTAATGTGTATTTCTATTTTTTTATAGAATTTTTAATTTTCAAACGGTTCTGATTGTGCTTTGTGCACCGGTAGATCTTGTCGCCATCGGATGCTTTGTCGTTGGCGCAAGCTAAATATTGAGTTCAGTACCACAAGGGTATGTTATTTTCCAGTATGTTTTTTTTTCCATTCGTTGTAACCTGTTTCATGTTTATATTATATATGTATATACAAATTGTTCAATAGGGTGCCAAGTTTTTGACACAATAGCACAACAGGTTTTAGCAACACACACGGTGTCATGGTCACAAGATTTATTAAAAATACTTAATTTATATCTATTAGTACTCGAAATCCAGAGTAACACAACTAAATATATCCATTCTAATGTATTTAGGGAGATAATAAATCATAGATCACTTCGGCATCCAAACAAAATTCAATTTAGGGAGGAAACTACTTATTTTTACCCCCTTATTTATAGGTTGTGTTTAATATGAGTTCAAATAATTTTAATAATTTTAATAATTTTCTTTTATTATGAGTTCAGATAGATCAATTTTAATAATTTTTTCTCTTTTTGTTGCAGATAATTGAGGGGAAATGTGAAAAACATTTCAATCTGATATGCATTATTCATCTTATATGTATGTGTGTTTTTGTAACATTTTCAGTTTTCAACATACCTACCCCATAGACACAATCTCCCAAAGGTTGTCTAGAAATTAATAATTGTGTTCCCAATTAACATACCAAAGTTCTGGGTGGGGGAAGGGGAATGGATAACATACTAACAGTAAAAAAAACTGTGTTGTCATTTTATGTGAGAAATATGGGACAATTGTTCATGGTGATTCTGTAAATAAATGGTAAAAGAACTATAATACTGTTGTCATATCGTGTTTGTGTGGCAATCAAGACTCGCATCAATTGTCTTATCGTGTCTTGTCATCGTGCTATTAATTTCTTTAATTCTCTACTTTAAATATGAATCGCAAACACATGTACACATTAATAGCAATGTCATTTATGTAGTTATCATGTATAAAATGAGAAATGACCTTAATAAAGTGAGGTATTGTGATTATGGGTATGTCTTTTATCACGTAGATGATTGAAGGAGTACGGTATAACTATTGTTTGTTGGTTTGGTTGTTGAATACTATGTTGGATTTCTTAGATTGATAATACAAATATACTTTTAAACTCTCTTATAATAAACCGTAAAAACTCGTAGCAACCGGTCACGCAGTCACGTAGCAGCATGCCGTTAGATGGTGAAACCCTGAAATATTCCCCAAACGCCCCCCTGAGAGGCATGACCATCTCTCACGAGACCAATGTAACTCGTAGGAATTGACCGCGTGGTCAGGGGACTATCTGTTTGAGAATATGATGTTAATTTGAAAATATATAGACTTGGGCTTAAAAACATGTCGTTAGAAGGAAAAAAACCCGAAACAACACCTGAATAACCCCGTGAGAGGCACCACCACCTCGCACGGGACAAATGTAACTGGTAGGAACTAACTGCGCGATCATGGGACTCTCGGTTTGAGAATGTAATGATAATTTGAAAATTTATAGACTTGGTCTTAAAAATATAGCGTGAGAAGGCAGATACCTGAAACACCCCCCGAACAACCCCGTGAGAGGTACAAACACCTCGCACGGGACCAATGTAACTCGAAGAAACTTACCGCATGATCAAGAAACTCCCGTTTTAAGAATACGATGATAATTTGAAAATGTCTAGACTTAGGCTTAAAAACATGGCGTTTGAAGGCAAAAACTTGAAAGAGCCCCCAATCGTCCCCATGAGAGACACCAACACCTCGCACTAGACCAATGTAACTTGTAGGAATTGACCGCGCAGTCACGGGACTCCCGATTTGAGAATATGATGATAATTTGAAAATATCATAACTTAGGCTTAAAAACATGGCGTTAGAGGGCGAAAACCCGAAACAACCCTCAAATGGCCCCGTGAGAGGCACCAACACTCACACGACCCCGTTATATAATAATTTTTGTAACTGATATATAACAACTTCTGAAGCCTCGATCTATCAAAACGATTGCTCAAAGAGCAATCACTAAACCCTTATATAACCATAACATAGGTGGCTTAATAACCTTTGCATAGAGAAAGGGGAAAGTAGTTCGTCTTAATTTGTCTGGTAGGTTGTGATGGCGGCACAGACACATTCATTCGAACAAAATTACATGGATAACTAGGTAACCACTACAATAGGAAATAACGGATTTATTTACCTAAGTTGAAAAAGATGCTTCATGGATATCTACCTAGGGAAAGTTATAAGCTAAAGGAAGTATAAAAGAAATAAGATCGTGCTTCATCTTCGTTTACTACACCAGCAATAGGGTCGTCTCGTCGAGTATGAAATGAATAGTAGCAACCAACGGTGTTAAAGCATCCGTTAACTAATAGGTATAGGTAGGTGTAATATGTTATAGATGGAACCTCCGGAGCTGTAGCAAAAGGCTTATTTCTTATCAAATAAAGTGATTGAAATATCTTACTTGGGAGGATGGGTAGAAAGAGTCAACTTATGACACCTCTGTTAAGGGAGAAACTTTCCTATGTAGATGTTGCACATCAGAAGAATTCTAACGCTTGCTAGTAGTTTAATTAGCACATTTTAGACATCAGAACAAGAAATCTCGTGATTAATGGTTGATCTTTCTCTTGATAAAAGGCAATGCATAGACTGTGTTACTAGTCAAGCATGAAAAATACAATCGTTATAAAGTGGTTGTGAATGATTCAAAATGTGTTGGCCGTATAAGAAATAATAAAGTCAAGAAACAAGACTAAGCTAGTCCACTTGTGTATGTTTTTGTCAGTCCCTTGATCTATCATGAATCGCTAATAAAGATTCGGAAAAGACGCTATAACTATTTTATAACAGTTTATATAAGCTGTTATATAAATTGTGTTTATATAACTACTATAACATAGTCTGAAAATCTGAAAGTCTCTCATGAAACTTCAGAACTTGTCAACTTTTCTTTCATTGTTGACAGTTGATATAAACCTATCTGGATTTACGAATTATTAATACATTGGAAGTTCTAATTGCATATTTGGTTGGGACTCAATTTACTATCAGGGCGCTGTAACTCCAATTTATATTTTTTAAAAATCTTGTGTTATGCATACTAGACGAACAGTAAAAAACATTCCCATGTATGCTCCAGTACAGTTCCCAAATCTTGTGTTAAGAATACTACATGGACAGTAAAAATCTTGTGTTATGCATACTAGACGGATAGTAAAAATCTTGGCATTAGAAGGTAAAAACCCGAGACAACCCCTGAATGGCCATGTGATAGGCACCAACACCTCTCACGGGACCAATATAACTCGTAAGAACTGATCGTCCGATCAAGCGACTCCGGGTTTGAGAATATGATGATAATTTGCAAATTTCTAGACTTAGGCTTAAAAACATGGCGTTAGAAGGCAAAAACTTGAGACAACCCCTGAATGGCTCCATGAGAGGCACCAACACCTCTCACGGGACCAATTTAACTTGTAAGAACTGATCGCACAATCATGGGACTCCCGATTTGAGACTACGATGATAATTTGTAAATTTCTAGACTTAGGCTTAAAAATAAGGCGTTAGAAGGTAAAAATAAAAAATAACCCCCGAATGGTCCCGTGAGAGGCACCGACACCTCGCATGGGACCAATGTAACTCATAGGAACTGACCGCGTGATTACGGGACTCCCAATTTGATAATATGATGATAATTTGCAAATTTCTAGACTTAGGCTTAAAAACAAGGCATTGAAGGCAAAACCCGAAACAGCCCCTGAACGATCCCGTAAGAGGCACCGACACCTCGCATGGGACCAATGTAACTCATAAAAATTGATCGCGTGATCACGGGACTTTTAGTTTGAGAATACGATGATAATTTGTAAATTTCTAGATTTAGTCTTAAAAACATGGTGTTAGAAGGCAAAAGCTCGAAAAATCGCCCGAATGGCCCCGTGAGAGGCACCAACACCTCGCACGGGATAAATATAACTCGTAGGAATTGACCACAAAGTGACGGGACTTTTAGTTTGATAATAAGATGATAATTGGAAAATGTTTTGACTTAGGCTTAAAGATATGGCGTTAAAGGGCGAAAATCTGAGACAGCCCCCAAACGGCCCTATGAGAGGCACCAACACGTTATACGAGAGCAATGTAACTCATAGAAATGGACCGTGTAATCATGGGACTCCCATTTTGAGAATAAAATAATAATTTGCAAATTTCTAGACTTAGGCTTAAAAACATGGCGTTAGAAGGCAAAAACCCAAAATAGCCCCCGAACGGCCCCATAAAAGACACCAATACCTCGTACAAGACCAATGTAACTCGTAGGAACTGACCGTCTGATCACGGGACTCTTGGTTTGAGAATATGATGATAATAGGTGAATTTTTAGATTTAGGCTTAAAAAGATGGCATTAAAAGGCAAAAATCCGGAACAGCCCCGTGAGAGGCACCAACACCTCGCATGGAACCAATGTAACTCATAGGAACTGACCAACCGATCATGGGAATATTGGTTTAAGAATATGATGATAATTTAAAATTTTCTAGACTTACTCTTAAAAGCATGGCGTTAGAATGCAAAACCTCGAAATAACCCCCGAACGGCCTTATGAGAGGCACCAACACCTCACATGAGACCAATGTAACTCGTAGGAACTAACCGCAATATCACGAGACTCCCAGTTTGAGAATACGACGATAGTGATTAAATATCAGTACTTAGGCTTAAAAACACAACGTTAGAGGGAGAAAACTCGAGACAACCCCCGAACGGCCCCATGAGAGGCACCAACACATTGTACGAGACTAATGTAATTCGTAGGCACAAATCGCAAGATCATGGGACTCTCGATTTGATAATACGATAATAATTTGTAAATTTCTAGATTTAGGCTTAAATACATGGCGTTAGAAGGCAAAAACTAAGACAACCCCAGAACGGCCTCGTAAAAAGCACCAACATCTCGTACGAGACCAATGTAACTCGTAGGAATTGACTGTAAGATTACGACACTCCCGATTTGAGACTATGATGATAATTTTCAAATTTCAACACATAGGCTTAAAAATATAGCGTTAGAAGGCAAAAACCTGAGATAGCCCCGAACGGCCCCATGAGAAGCACTAACATCTCGTACGGGACCAATGTAACTCATAGGAATTGACTGCGTAGTCATGGGACTCCTGGTTTGAGAATATGATGATAATTTAAAAATATCATTACTTAGTCTTAAAAACATGGCGTTAAAGGGAGAAAACACAAGGTAGCCCCCCAAATGGCCCCGTGAGAGGCACCAACACCTCGTCCGAGACCAATATCACTCGTAGAAACTGATCGCGTGATAACGGGACTCCCGATTTGAGAATACGACAATAATTTGCAAATTTCTAGACTTAGGCTTAAAAGCACGATGTTAGACGGTGACACCCCGAATTAGACTTCGAACGACCCCGTGAGAGGCACCAACACCTCACACGGGACCAATGTAACTCGTAGGAACTGACCACGTGATCACGAGACTCCCGATTTGAGAATACGATGATAATTTGAAAATATCTAGACTTAGTCTTAAAAACACGACGTTAAAATGCAAAAACTAGAAACATGCCCCGAACGGCCCTGTGAGAGGCACCGACACCTCGAACGAGACCAATGTCACTCATAGGAACTGACCCATGATCACGGGACTCCCAATTTTAGAATATGATGATAATTTACAAATTTCTGGACTTAGGCTTAAAAATATGACATTAGAAGGAAAAAACCCGAGACAACCTCGGAACGACCCCGTGAGAGGAACCAACACCTCTCATGGGACCAATACAACTCATAAGAACTGACCGCATGATCACTGACTCCCATTTTGAGACCATGATGTTAATTTTCAAATTTATAGTCTTAGGCTTAAAAACATGGCGTTAGAAGGCAAAAAATTCGAAACAAACCCCAAACGGTCCCGTGAGAGGCACCGACACCTTGTATGGGACTAATGTAACTCGTAGGAACCGACCACGTGATTATGGGACTCTCATTTTGAGAATACAATGATAATTTGCAAATTTCTAGACTTAGGCTTAAAAATATAGCATTTCAGGGCCAAAACCCGAACCATCCCTCGAACGGTACCGTGAGAGGCACCAACACCTCCTACGAGACCAATGTAACTCATATAAACTGATCGCGCGATCATGGGACTCCCTATTTGAGAATGCGATAATAATTTGAAAATTTCTAGACTTATTTTTTTAAAACATGGCGTTAGAGGGAAAAAAACTCGAAACAACCCCCGAACGGCCCTGTGAGAGGCACCAACACCTCACACAGGACCAATGTAACTCGTATGAACTGACTGCACGATCAGGGGCTCCTGATTTTAGAATACGATGATAATTTTGAAATATGAGGACTTAGCCTTAAGAACATGGCGTTAGAGGGCGAAAACTCGAAACATCCTCCGAACGGCCCCGTGAGAGGCACCAACATCTTGCACGGGGCCATTGTAACTCGTAAGAACTGATCACGCGATCACAGTACTCTCGATTTGAGAATACAATGATAATTTGAAAATTTCTAGACTTAGGCTTAAAAACTTGGCATCAAAGTGCGAAAGCCCGAAATAACCTCCAAACGGCCATGTGAGAGGCACTGACACCTCATACGGGACCAATATAACTCATAAGAATCGACCGCGTGGTTATGAGACTCCCGATTTGAGAATATAGTGATAATTTGAAAATATCTAGACTTAGGCTTAAAAACATATTGTTAAAGGGGGAACCCCGAAACAACCCCCAAATGGCCCCGTGAGGTGCGCCAACACTTCCTACGGGACTAATGTAACTTGTAGGAACTTATCGCATGGTTATGGGATTCCTGGTTTGAGAATACGATGATAATTTGAAAATATCTAAACTTAGGCTTAAAAACATGGTATTAGAGAGGGAAAGCCCAAAACAACACCCTAACGGCCTCGTGAGAGGTACCGACACCTTGCACGGGACCAATGTAACTCATTGGAACTGACCGCGTGATCAAGGTACTCACGGTTTGAGAATACGAGGATAATTTGCAAATATCTTCACTTAGGCTTAAAAACATGGCGTTAGAGGGTGAAAACCCAAAACAACCCCCATATTGGCCCGTGAGAGGCACCAACACCTCGCACGGGACCATTGTAACTCATAGGAACTGACCGCGTGATCACGTGACTCCCAATTTGAGAATACGACAATGATTTGAAAATATCTAGATTTTGGCTTAATACTTGGCATCAGAGTGCGAAAACTCAAAATAGCCCCTAAGCGGCACCGTGAGAGGCACCGACACCTCACACTGGACCAATGTAACTCATAGGAACTGACCGCATGATCATGGGACTCTCGATTTGAGAATACGATGATAATTTGAAAATTTCTAGACTTAGGCTTAAAAACTTGGCATCAGAGTATGAAAACCTGAAATAGCACCCCAAGAAGCCCCGTGAGAGGCACCAACACCTCGCACGGGACCAATGTAACTCGTAAGAACTGAACGCCTTATCATGGGTCTCCCGATTTGAGAATACGATGATAATTTGAAATTTTCGAGACTTAGGCTTAATTTAAATAAGATTTTTGTAAAATTACTTGGTTACTGATATCACTTTTTTGTATCCTATCATTTGTAGGATAACATTGTATCGTTTACTTTTTTACACGTGGAACAAATGAAGGAGGCAATGGTTTACAACATGAATTTTGTTCATATAATGTTGTGGACATTCAGGATTATGATTTTTATGTGTTACAGCCGTGGGGGCTTTTATTGCTTAGTTTTATGGCAGTGCGGGCTATTATAATTTGATTGTTAATTTTTATGGTCGTGCTGGCTTTATAATAAGCAGGTTTTATATTAATAGGGTTTGGAATGTCCATAAAACAGAGGAAACTCTACCCAATTTTTTTTGGTCTGTGAATTACTAAGACGTGTAATATTTTTAAGTTTGTATATATATATATATATATATATATATATATATATATATATATATATATATATATATATTAGTTTATTAACAACGTTCCCGATTCGCAATTTGTAATTTTTTTTATTGTTCCGCCAATAATAAATATTTGTAACACCTCGTACGTGTCCAACGTTACACGTAGCAAACGATTGTGCAGTCGCAGGACCCCCAATTTTAGGATTGGATAAAAAAATTAATTATAGTTAAATATGGTCATGGACTTTGTCCATGACCATTTTTATTTTTTCCATCACGCATAAAAATGGTCACGGCCAAAGTCCGTGACCCACGTTGTGACGAAAAAAAATTGGTCACAGCTAAAGTTCATGACCCACACCGTGACAAAAAATGGAAAAAATGGTCGCGGTATGGGTCACGGACTTTGACCGCGACCATTTTTTTATTTTTGTTTCGTTACGCTGTGGGAAACAGACTTTGACCGCGACCATTTTTTGTCACGATTGGGGTCACAGACTTTGGCCGCAACCAGTTTTATCACGGTTGTGGGTCACGGACTTTGGCTGCTACCATTTTTTTCTCGTTGCGGTGTGGGTCACGACCCAAGTCCGTGACCATCTGCCGTGACCTCTGACGGTCGTGACCCCCCATATTGATCACGGACTTGGGCCGCTACCCACAAAATTAGTCGCACCTGAAATGGTCACGGCCCAAGTCCGCGACCCACAGTCTTGGTCAGGGATTTTGGCCGTGACCATTCGCCAGTTTTGGTGTAGTGCCTATAGATGCACAGAATGTAACATAGCCAGGAGAGAGATCATTCCTCCTATAACCAATGACTGAGCCGCCGAGGGAGAAAGATGGAGAAGTCCTACTAATAGCTATCGAGGAAATTGAGAAAATTTAAGCATGGTCCCCGTAACACTAGGATTTACCCCAGCATGGCTGAGAACTCTTCGTAAGTCAGACAGACTTCATCCATGCCAAATCGAAAGACATGGTCCTCGAGGTACTAATATTGTACTGCTACCATCAACATGTTCATTTAATAGGTCAGTTGCACCATAATGAAACCCGAAGCATGTTGAAAGCATCATAGTCTACATTATATGAGCACATAGCCTCTAAGTTTTTGAGGTAAGAAGTGAATTCAACACTTTCGGGAAGAGCCATATTGAAAATGATGAGACAAGAAGCAAGAAATATGAATGAAAGGAAATGTGGATGGGTGAAGAAAATACTCTGCCATTACCCCTTTTTATACATAAAAAACTTGACTAAAGACAAAGAACCTATAAAATCCGGAGGAAACCCTACCCCATTAAGGACCAAGTAGTTAACGAAAGTGTAATCAAAGCCTTAGGGTGATTAGACTGAACTGAACTGTCGATAGGCAGGACACTGGGTATGTCGATCGGTATCCCCTGTTATTGGAAAGTTTCCTTTTTCCTTTTTCTTCAAACTCGAAAACTCAATAAAAATAATTTTTATCCTAAGGAATTCAAAATTTCCTTCTCCCTTTATTTTTACTCATCCTGTTTTGAAATAAATTTTCCCTTCAATTTTTTTAAATCCTATTTACGGTCTTCGCGAACAAAGTAAAAGGTGCATGGGCATTAAATCACTAAAGCAAAAATTAATAAAAACATCATTCCATTGCATATATATTTCTTTATTACATTTTCCTTGTAGGAAAAACAAAAAAGCAGAGGGACTCAACCCGATCCCCCACATTCTCTTTCTCACACCATCTCTTTATTTATTTCTCTCTCTAAGACTTCTTATCCCTCTCGCATACACACTTTCCACAACAACGAGCTGAAGAGCCCCCACTACCCGATCTAGACCCTTACACAGGCCAAGAAGATGGAACCAAGCAAGAATGAATCAGGATCGAGTCCTGAATATGAGCTATCGCAGAAGGCACCTAATCCTAAATGTCCTTCAGCCAGGTTTTCGACATTCAGACGTGCTACAAAAAAAATAAAAATCTATAAATCAGTCAGTCTGATACAAAAGAAGAAATTAAAAAGACAAAAGTCAAAGAAATGAAAAGTATACCTCAAGCTGAAGGACATCCTCCGTCAGCCCCATCACCTTTGGGTCCATTCCATTGGGACGATGCAACCTACGCACTGATCCTCCATCAGGCTGTCAGATGTTATATGAAGGAGGGTCCAGCCACAGAAAAGGAACCTCTCATGTCCTCTCCACTGTTGATGTTGATGTACCACCCGCACTGTGAGAAGAGCCCACTGACCCAATCGTGACCCTACCAGAAACTGCAGGGGGAAGAGGCATAACGTCATATATGCTGGGCATCATCAGCCAGCTCAATATGAAATCTCGATAATCATAGGTCGCCACCGTGTTAGTATACAATGAATAAGGCTCGCTAACCATCGCCACCACCCTTGCCTCCTCCAACATCTCTCGGCTCATATACCTCGATGGACTCCGAGGTGGCACCATCACCTCATCCTCCACCACATGTCGAACTACTCTCTCCCCTAAATACCAGAAGTAGCCAAACTCGTGCGCTAATAGACGACGCAACTGCGAATTCCCTCCAATCACCCTCGTGTGCTGGATGGACATCCCCCGGGGATAGAAGGTCACCTGCAAGATCCCTAGCAAAAAATCAATATTTGAAAAGATCATCAAGGAAAAATGGTCTCAAGAGGAAAGAATAATTTACCCGATCTCTCGTTGTGGCATTCAAGACCTGACGCACTAGTGCCAAAGAGAAAGACTATCTCGACTGATAATTGGACTTTTGCCACTGGTACATTCGACAGAAGTCCCCCACCAACCCATCCTTTAAACCTATCAAATGGGCGTTAAGACCAATCACCTCATAAAACCACGTCTGCGAGTGATAAGGGTCATAAATCAAGGAATCAAAAAAGAAATAAAATGCATAAAGGAAAATTCAAATGCATAAAGTAAAGAATACCTCCAAAAGTTACATGGCGCCAGTAAAGGTCTGCTGACATAACCGGCTGAATGCATCCAAAGATGAATAAATGGTAACTAAGGTAAGGCTCCCCCATTCAAAGAGAGGGATATTCGTAAATACCCTCAAATAAGGAAAAAACCAAAAATGGACGACATCACCACTTGTCGCTACCAAAAATCCTCCTAGCAACAAAAGGATAAACAAACATGACATTTGCCGCACCTAAAGCCCGTAAGACTCGTAGATCCACCCACATAATAAAACCTCCTTCAAAAGAGACAGACTAATGGAGTCCCCTGAGAATATTCGCCTAATAACACCCAATGCTGCCTCCACCGCCGTCGGCATCACCCGCAACGTTCGGTCCACCTCTATATGGTCTCCCTTACAGTCTAGACTAAGTAGATGTTGTACATTAGTGGGACTCACCATCATCCCCCCAAAGCCAAAATGCATGGTATAGGTGGTATCCCACCACCTCTCCCCCCAAAGCGCAGAGAACGGTCATCGAGCGAGGCGTCTCATCCAATGCAGACGCCAAATTTCCAAAACGAGTTGATGAAACCACCCAATGTACCACCGGAGCAAGATTCTCCCAGACGTCCTTGAACCCCGTTGTCCCCCGAGAACATAGGTTCGACTTAGATATATCAGTCTGTCAAAGGCAAAGGAAAAACCCTTGTCAAAATTCAGAAAAAAAATAAGGAAATACACAAAGGAAAAAAAGAAATATACCAAAGGTCATTAACACTATCATAGCCACTAGGGTTCACCACCCTAGAGGATTGATGGTGCGCAGGCTTGCATATAAGAGTCATCTCATCTACAACCGACTGGAATAAGTCAAAGGAATTTTCATTACCTAGCACTAGGGGCACCCTGGCCCGCCACTCCAAATGCGCCCTGTCATCAACACTCAACCACGCCATGTGGACCGTACTGCTTGAAAAATATGTCATTTCTTAGCTTGGGAGGAGAAAAGAATGCTAGAACAGTTCACAGAAAAGAAAGGTAGAAGCCAGAAGATCTGAAAGCTGTTAAAAATGAAGAAATCTCTCCCCTTTTTGTATGAAGCTAAGGGGCATGCCAATTGGCACTCCCTGGCCACATACCAATCGATATTGTCCCTTCACCTGCCCGAGGTAGTCCAAAAGACTGTACCACTACTATTTATCACCTCCTACACCATACCGATCGACACCTCCCTAAATTTTTTTACAAAAATTCCCAAAAAATGCTGAAAAATCTCCCAAATTCCCCCGAAAAGTCCTAAAATTACACCATGAAATTTAGAACTTTTTTCACAATAAAATTATTTTTCAAACCTCTCAAATCCCAAACTGAATTAATACCACATTTTCTCCCAAAGCTACTGCCCTAGAGTAATTCCCAAATCCAATTGGATATCTCCCCAGCAACGTCTCCAAGGGACACCATAGAAATAAAAGAGAATTCCCTAGCAAGGATGCACCCAATCCTCATATTAATATCTTTTCCCGAGTAGAGTCTACAAATTTGTTTTAGGAAAAATATACCCCCACACATTACTTAAAGCCCTCAGAATTATCTTCGACCCGAAGAATTGGTCACCTCTACTAATGCCCTCAGAATTGGCTTCAACCCTCAGAATTATTTTCTTGTAATTAGGTCCTTAAAATTGACCTCGGACCTCAAAATTGGTCGCTCCCATCTTAAAGTCCTCAGAATTGGCTTCAAACCTTATAATTGGTCGCTCCTACTTAGTTATTTAGAATTGAATTCGACCCTCAGAATTGGTCACCCCTACTTAAGCCCATGGAATTGGCTTGGACCCTCAGAATTGGTCACTTCTACTCAAGCCCTTTGAATTGGCTTCAACCCTCAAAATTGGTCGCTTCCACTTAGGTCCTTAGAATTGACCTAGAATCTAAGAATTGGTCTCTTCAACTTAAGGCCCTCAGAATTGGTCTCTCCTACTTAAGCCCTCAGAATTGGCTCCGACCTGTAGAATTGGTCAATCCTAACGAGGACCTCATAATTGCCTTTAACACTCAGAATCGGTCACCTCTACTCAAGCCCTCGGAATTGGCTCATAATTGGTCACTTCGACTTAGGTCCTCAGATTTGACCTCGGCCCTCAGAATTGGTCGCTCCCATCTTAAATCCCTCAGAATTATCTTCGGTCCTCAGAGTTGGTCTCTCCCATCTTAAGCCCTCATAATTGGCTTTGGTCCTCAAAATTGACCTCGCTCTACTGAAAGACCTCAGAATTGGCTTTGATTGTTATAATTGGTCACTCCCTACACTAGGTCCTCAATATCGACCTCGACCCATAGAATCATCCATCCTCATCATTTCCTTAGGTCCTCACAATCAACCCCGACCCTCTAAATTGGGCATCCTCGTCCCTCTTGGTCCACAGAATCGACCTCCTTCCCAAAACATCATGTGGTGTCTATTTCATGACTTTCACTTGTTCCAAGCTCACCCGTCGAGGAGCTCTATATACATGACCTTATAAAACCCCGTAATACTCTTCTTAGGTCCCTATCACCTCCCCATTTCACAACAAACCCTAAGACATACTTCGAGTATTGATTTATAGGCTATAGGGCACTCACGGGCCCCCTTTGACTCTAGTCAACTCTATCGTTAGAGAAAAATCTCATTGAATCTTCAAAGTTCTCTGAATACCCATTCCAATGGTCTACTGCATGCGCAAAATGACATAATGGTTTGGATGAATGGACCATTTTACCATCGAAAATTGATCCGGAGGCCACTAGCACTCTTGGTCCCCAATTTGACCCCAATCAACTTCAGCATCAGAGTGAAAGCTCTTTGAATATTTGAAGGAAAATAAATAACATTTCCAATGGTCCACCCCGTGCACAAAATGGCATAATTATTTAGACCAACGATCCGATTCCCCTAAAAAACTAATTCAAAGGACATGAAGCGCTCCCAGGCTGTGTTTGACCAAGATGACCTCTTCAGCTCAAATGAGACTGAATGAATATTCAAAGACCACTGAATACCCTTTCCAACATTCCACCCCATGTATGAATCAGCCTTACGATACGTAATAATGACCCGTTTTACTCCAAAACGTCAGCGGGCACTTTTGAGCAATATTTGACCAAATTTAACTCTCTGAACCGAGCGAAGCTCTTTGGAATATTAGAGTACATCACATAACCTTTCCAATAGTCTGCCTCGTGCATCATTCTGACTTATGGTTTGGACGAATGATCCATTTTCGTCCAATGATCTCCCGTCTAAAGGATCGACGAGCATTTTTGAACCCCATTTGACCCAAAGTCAACTCTCCGACCCGAGAGCGACTGAATGGACTCTCGAATGTCTTTAATTACCTTTCTAACGGTATGTCCCATGCATGATTTGGATTCAGGATTGCATTATATAATCATTTTTCTGAAAACATATGCATGAGACTAACGATTGCAGGTCCATTTCCCTATAAATAGACTATCAATTAGAAGGGCTAGGGCTACGCCTATATGCACCCCCTTACCCTATAAATAGAGGGCATGACCTCACTCTTAAAGCAGACCTTATATCCATCAATATCAATGATCTCGACAACATTCTCTTTCAATCAGTGAAGTTTTCTTGGGTGAAATTTCTTTCCATCTTTCATTCCCATCCGTCTCATACCCAATTTAGAAAAAATCTCATTCTCTCACATCCAACATTTATCTCAACATTCAGGGGATCTCAACAAGGATCAAGCCTCAATTCTCCAAAGAAGGTCCGAAAATCCTTTTCTCTCTCTAAAATATTTATTTTCGCATTAGTTACATAAATTCTTAATCTAGTTTTACTTTAGTTCATACACATTAATATCTCATCCTTTATTAGTTATTTTGCACATGCTTTATTTTCTATAAAAAAATACCAAAACAAAGAAAAAGAGGGTTACACCTATAAATTCCAACGGGATTATCCACCATAATTTCTCAAAACTAAAATACATTTTCTACTCACACATATAATGAATTTTCTGTTCGAATCGATGGGATAAACCCCACCCTTACACCACATACGAATTACGTAGACTTTGATGCCTTTATAGGCTACGTAGGCGTTTTAGGCTAAATCTTGAGACTCGAGTCTAATTTTCTCATTTTCTCATTTGTCAACTTTTCATCTATACAATATTTTAATATTTATTATATTTGTGATCCTTATTGGCATTTTATCTAATATATATCATCTTCTCATCATAACGATCAATATCTCGATAAACGCATACATCGTATTTTCTAAATATTATTTTGGGAACATTCATTTTGATGACCACACTCTACTTTTTCCATGATATGAGTTGGATGATTCTGATCTTCATTTATATATACACGCACACGCACTTCACAAAAAATTAAGGAAAATAGTTATACAAGCCCATGAGAGACCGAAAGAGCTGGATGGGTTCCTAACACCTTCCCATTCCGTTACTTATCCCCCGAACCTTTGAACTATTGGTTTCATAAGCACCAATTTGCCTTTGATACCTCTCTCTCGAGGCGATGACATGTTTTTTTACCTATATTGTGCGAAATAGGCTGGAGACTCACATCGTTTTACATCACCCCACATCAACGACGGCCGAATCGATCCTAGAGGAAGACGGCGCGAGATCATCACCCATTTCCCCTAGAAAGGAGATGGGATGGACACTATCAAATAGAGGACCATTTACTATGTGAGTCGTAGATTGGCCAGATATGAAGTCATCTACACTGCCTTGGAGAAGGTATATGTCTCCCTTGTCTAGGTGTCACTAAAAAACTACGGCATTACATGATCAATTTTCCAATCAGACTTGTATCGCGAATGGATCTTATCAAATACATACTCAAGAAACCTACCTTATCTAGATGGATGGCTCAATGGTTGACGTTGCTAGCTGAGTTCGATATTGTGTATGTCACATAGCAATGAAAGGAAGAGCCATCTCCGACTACCTTGTTGACTAATCTATGGAAGAAGTTGATGTTTGGATCTCAAAATTCCCAGATGAAGACATCTTCTACACCTCCCAAGAAGACCTCCGGTGGTAAATGATCTTTGATGGTGCTGCCAACAATGAGGGATATAGCATTGGGATGCTCCTAATCACCCCTCATGAATCTCACACTCCAATTACCATTAAACTAGATCTTCCCTGCACTAATAACATGACCGAATACGAAGCATGCATAGTAGGCCTCAAAGTTGATCTCAAGCAAGGAATAAAATTCTTAGATGTATATGGGGATTCAACCCTCATCATTGGCCAAGTCCTTAGAATATGGAAAGTCAAGGATGAGAAGCTCCTACCCTTGCATGCCCACTTAGAAGAGTTAGCCTCCCAGTTTCAATATATCACCTTCCATTATCTACCCCGAGCAAGGAACATCTTGCCCGATGCCTTTGCCATTTTAGCCTCCATGGTCAACATTCTCGAGGGAATAATGATGGTCCATTTCCTAATCTAAAAATAAACTAAACTGACCCACTTCATAAAAGAGGATCTTGAAATGGCCGAGTGTTGGTATTTCTACTTTTAGCGCCTCCTCAAGCACGGTAGATACCCCCAAGATTCCAATAAGAAAGACTGAGCAACCCTTCGTAAACTGCTTTCCCTATACATTATTTGTGATAAAGCACTATTCAAGAGAAACTTCGATGGAACCCACTTCCACTGCATCGTAGGTGCTTATATTAATGAGATGATGAAGAAAATCCACAGCGAGGAATGTGGACCCCACATTAATCATCAAGAAGATTATCTGGCATGGTTACTATTGGATTACCATGGTTCAAGATTGCACTTCTTATGTTGGGAGATGCCTTAAATGCTAAAAAATTTCTAATCTCTGGAACTTGCCTCCACGGGATTTATACAACATGACTTCTCCCTGGCCATTTTCCACATAGGGCATAGATATCATAGGGAACATTAAACCTAAAGCCTCCAATTGGCATAAGTTATCCTGGTTGCCATTGATTACTTCACCAAATGGGTCAAAGTTGAGTCACAGTAGTCATATATGCTAAAAAGATGGCCAAGTTCATCCGAAAAAACATCAGCTGCTGATACGGGGTCCATACGAGCTAGTATCAGATAACGAGTTACATTTCAAGGAAGAAGTCATAGAATTGGTCGACAAGTATGGGATTTAGAAACACAAATATTCTCCCTACTGACCTCAAACCAATGGCACAGATAAAGCCACCAATAATAACCTCAAAGCAATCATCAATAAAAAGACTGAGAGGTTCCGAGGTTGGGCCGATCGAGTCCCTTACGCCCTCTAGGGCTACCACACTTCACTTCAAGAATCTATTGGGCTTCCCTTTACTCTCTCATATATGAAATGGAAGAAATCCTACCCATTGAGCTAGAAATACCTTCACTACATGTCATGTTAGAGAGCAAGGTCAATGAGGAAGCTGGCATTAGAATAAACTTGACGAGTTGTCACTATTCAATGAAAAGATGCTAAAAGGCTCTATATCATATGAAAAGGTACCATCATCGGATAACGCGATCGTTCAATAAGAGAGTTCAGGACCATGGTGTCCTAGAAGGGGACCTAGCCCTCAAAGAAATCATAAAATCCGTCTGGAACCCCAGAGGGATATTAAAGCCGAATTGGAGTGTCCCCTACATCGTGAAGAAGATCCAATCCGATAATGCTACTATACTTACCGACCTCGATGGAGAAGAGATGGCCTGTCCAGTCAACCTAGATTGTCTCAAGAAATTCTACCCTTAGTCCGAAATCTCAACGTGCTGCGACACTTCTCATCCATCTTCTAAAAAAATAGTCATTTACCTCTAATCAAAACTATGTGGGGCCTGATCCTCTAAAAATCCTTTTTTCTTTGGAAAATAAAAGTTAAAAAAATTTACAAAACCCCCATAGGTATGTAGGCATCTCATACGCTTTACATGAGCACGACTCCCTTTTTTCACAAAAGGAAATTTTTTTCTTATCCCCGAGAATGACTGTTCATTTTATCATTTATATGAAGAAAAGTATTATGTATGCCTTAGCAATTAGTATAGATAATTCAGATGTAAAAATCATTAAGAGGCACAATAATATGATTAATTCCTTTTTTATTCCATTTTGGGAAATTCAGCACGATTACATGAAATATCAACGAGGGAGTCAAATAACTACACTCGTCGACCTTGATTGTCCTAAAAACCAAACAAATCCAGGCTTCTCCTAAACAAGCCAACCAAAACCATCCTAAATTAATTCCCAACAAACCCAAAATGACCAAGTACATAACTAAACAATCAAAAGCTTCACAAATGTCATCAGTTTCATAAAAGGCCTTACCCGAACCCACCAAAAGTTCCAACCCCATCATCATTTACATCTTGAGGTCCCTAAATTTCTCTTGCCTGGATAGTATACCAAAATTACTCTATGGAACATTAATCCTGGACAAGCTTAGAGATAACCATTATGCCTCCCTCCATGGTGTTAAAAATGGCACGCCATCTTTGCCTAGTCTCCTTGGCCAACATCTTAGCCACTACCCTTCTCCACAGCCATTCCATGTAATCCCCAAAATCTGCTAAACCTTTCTAATAGATTAGGAAAGATGGGTTGACAACCGAATACTCTCCCACAAAGAGACCAGTCACATGCGCATGCCTTCTGTCAAGTCCTCCATGGGAAAGAAGTTTAAAATACAAAAAGACACGATTTGCTCCTATCTAACTTGACGCGGGAACTGCCAATGAAAATAGAAAGAAGTTTGACATAGACCAACTAATCAAACATAGTGGTATTCCCCCAGTTCCAGAATGGGATACAACTCCCCCCATAGGGGTACTAACCATTGAAGACATTGAGCCCCGTGCACCACAAACAAATTTACCCAATTCTCGATGTTCAGGCCAAAGCTGATGAAATAGCGTGTCGAGAAATTTGGCATAACTGCCAAGGGATATTTAAGAGGAACCGCCAAACATAATCTCTCAGACAGCCACATAGACAGCATGATTGGGATACCTCTTAGAAAATTAGAACGTCCTTCCCGCCAAGTATCTAGACCGTTCAGGGTCTCAACCAGTATCATCGTCGTAGAATTAGGACGATATGGCATCCACATAGTAATGGCAGTAATTTAAGGGTCCATCAGCGGATCCTCGGTCACTAATAATAGCTTGGAAATTAAGGCAAGGGTGATAGCTCTGGTGTATCTCACATCATTAATATCACGTAAATGCATGAAATATCGCACAGCGGGATGGAGATCATTCCTCCAGTAACCAATGACCGAGCCACCGAGGGTGAGATATGGATTGATTTCGCCAACAGTGCCCGAAGAAACTGAGAGAATTTGGGCATGGCCGCTACCACTCTCGGATTTACCCCAAACATAGAAGAAAATTCCTCGTAAATTGAGCAGACTTCGTCCCAGCCAAAATGAAAAACATAATCCTCGGGGTACCAGAATTGTATCGCCGCCGTCAGTATGTTCCAATCAATGGGTCGGTTGCACCACAAGTAAATTTGACGCAGGTTAAATCCATTGTAGGATACATTGTATGATAACACAACCTCTAAATTATCAAGGTAAGAGGAAAATTAAGCTATTATGGGAAAATCCATTTTGGAAGAAACAAAACATAAGCAAGAATAAGAAAGAGAAAGAAAGTGTGGATGGGTGAAGAAAAAATCTCCACCATTACCCCCTTTTTATACTTGAAAATTTTGGCTAAAGACAAGGGTTCAACAAAATCCGAATGAAACCCTACCCCGTCAAGTAAAAAGTAGCTAAAGAAAGTGCAATCAAAGCCTTAGGGTGATTTGATGGGACTGACCTTTCGATAGGCAGGATAAGGGGAATGTTGTTCGACATCTCCCCATTTTAAGAAAATTCCATTTTACCTTTTTTGTCAAAATAAAAAAACTCGAGTTTTATTCCAAAAGAATTCAGAATTTTCCTCTCCTTATATTTTTAACTCATCCTGTTTAAAAATAAATTATCTTTTAAGTAATTCTAATCCTTTTTATGGTCTCAACAAAAAAAGTAAAAAGTTCATCTAAATTAAGTCATGTAAAGCAAAGATAAATGAATAAAACCCCAATCATTTCATATATATGTGTGTGTGTGTGTTGCCATCATTACATTTCTTTGCAAAAAAATAAGAAAGGAAGAAAAAAAATGAGACTCCGCCCAATAATCCTGCACTTTAACCTTTATTTTTCTCTCTCACCCTCTCTCTCTACGATCCCCCATCCCGATGAGGCACGTGCTTCCCCTAGCGACGAGCTGAGGAGCCCTCGCTACCGAATATAGTATCCCCCTCAGACGAGGCATACGGAACAAAACAATAAGGATATGGAATCGAATCTCGAATATGAGTAGTCACACCCAGTCTCGGATGTCCCTCATAAGAGTAGTCGACAACCGAACATGATGCAAGAAAAAGAAAAAGAGCAAATCAATCAGTTTAAGGCAAAAAGGAAATTAGAAAAACAAAAGACAAAGGGAAAAGTTATACCTCTGGTTGGATAACATCCTCAATCAACCCCAACACCCTCGGGTCCATCTCATTAGGGCGATGCAGCATACTCATCGATCCTCCCTAAGGCAGTCTGATGTTGTAAGAAGGATGAGCAAACCGAAGAAATGTAACCTCTGATGTCGTCGTCGCTGCAAACATCGATGCACCACTCATGTTATGGGCGGTCCTAACTGGATGACTTGTACCCCTGCCTGAAGTTGTAGAAGGTGGAGGCATATTCACCTTATCGTAGATGCATGACATCATCAGCCAACTCATCATAAAATCGAGATAATCGTACATATCCACTGTGTTCGTGTATAGATAATAGGCCTCACCAATCATCACTGCCACCCGGGTATCCTCCAACATCTCCCTTACCTGCCTCATATATCTCAACATCATCGCCGATGGTACTTCTATATCATCCTCCACAATCTGCCTAACTAATATCTCCCCTAAATATTAGGAGTAGCCAAACTCATGCGCTAGAAATTGATGCACCTATGCATTCCCTCCGCTCACCCTCGTATGCTGGATGGCCGTCTCCCTTGGATAGAAGATCATCTATGGGTTTTCATGATAAAGTCAATAATTTCACAAAGTAAATGCCAAAAAGAAAACTCAAAAAAAGAAAATAAGAGATAACCCGATCACTCATCAGGTCATTCAATACCTGACGCATTGCCGCCAAGGAAAGAGACCTCCTCGAATGTTGGTTGGACTTCCTCCACTGATACATCTAGTAAAAGCCCCCCACTAACTCATCCTACAAACCAATCAAATTGGCATTAAGACCTACTATCTCATAAAACCACATCTGCAAAATGGGAAGGGTCAATAATCAGAAGAAAGCAATCGAGAATCAAAGAGGAAATAAAGGAAAATGCATAAAGGAAAAATACCTCCAGAAGATACATGGCTCAAGTAAAAATCTATCGGTAGCACGGGCTGAAAGCATCCAAATATGAATAAAGGGTCACCAAAGTCAAGCTCCTCCTATCAAAGAGAGTGATATTCGAAGATACCCTCAAGTATGGTAAAACCCACAATTGGACGACGTCGCCGCTCGATGCCACCAAAAACCCTCCCAATAGAAAAAGAATGAACAAATTGGACATCTGATGAACCTACAGCCCGTCAGTCTGCTGACTCAAAAATACCTCCCAAAGAAGAGATATACGGATCGAGTCCCCGAGACTATTCTCCCAACATCGCCTAGCATTGTCTCCATCATCATCGGCTTCACCCTCAATGTGTGATCCACCTTTATCTCAGTCCCCTCATAATCTATCCTCAAAGGCTATTGTACATTAATAGGGGTCACTATCATCTCCCTAAAACCCAAATGTACAATATATGTAGTATCCCATAACCTTTCTCCCAAAGCTACCCATTTCCCTAGACAAATCCCCAAAACTTCAAAACCAAAAGCTCCTCCACAGAGCTACCCATTTTCCAATAGGAATTTCCAAATTAAACTTTTCCCCAAAAAAATTCCAAATTGCCCCAGCAACACATTCCCCAACAGTATTGCAAAAATTCCAAATTGACCAAACAAATGTCTCCTCCCCAGTAGAGTTTCAAACAAAAATTCTCTAGGAAGGCTATTCCCCTCGACCCTCAAAATTGGTTTCTCCACTTAAGGTACTCAGAATTGATAAAAAAACATAGAAGTAGTCACGCTCCACTTATGGTCCTCATAATTAGACTCTCAAAATTAGTCTCTCCCATTTAAGGTCCTCAGAATTGGCCTCGACCCTCAGAATCGGTCGCTCCCACTTAATGTCCTCAAAATTGACCTCGACCCTCAAAATTGGTCGCTCCCATTTAAGGTCCTCATAATTAACATCGACCCTGAGAATTGGTCACTCCTATTTAAGGTCCTTAGAATTGACCTCGACCCAAAGAATTGGTCGCCCTCCACTTAAGGTCCTAAGAATTGACCTCGACCCTCAAAATTGGTCGCCCCCATTTAAGGTCCTTAGAATTGACCTAAAACCTTAGAATTAGTTGCTCCTAGTTAAGGTCCTCAAAATTAACCTCGACCCTCAGAATTGTTTGCTCCCATTTAAGGTCCTCAGAATTAACCTTAACCCTCAAAATTGGTCTCCCTCCACTTAAGGCCCTCAGAATTGACCTCAACCCTCAGAATTGGTCGTTCCCATTTAAGATCCTCATAATTGATTTCAACCCTTAGAATTGGTCGCTCCCAACTTAAGGTCCTAATAATTGACCTCGACCCTTAGAATTGGTTGGCCTTAACTTAAGTTCCTTAGAATTGACCTCGACCATCAGAGTTGGTCGCTCCTAACTTAAGGTTCTTAAAATTGATGTTGGCCCTCAGAATTGGTTACTCCCACCTTTAGGTCTTCATAATTGACCTCGGCTATCAGATTTATCCATCCCCAGCATTACATTAGGTTCTAAGCATCGCCTTCGACCCTCAGAATTGGTCATCCTCATCCTTTTTGGTCCTCAGAATCGAACTCCTTCCCAAAGCATCATATGGTATTTAATCGCCGGCTTACACTTGTTATAAGCTCACCCCGTTGATGGGATCTATATATGCCACATTCTAAGACCCCATTAAGTCTCTCCCTAGGTCCCTAGCACCTCCTTATTTTATTACAAACCTTAGATCATAATCCGAGTACCAATCCAGAGGCCATCTTACGCTCCTGAGCCCAATTTTACTTTGATCAACTCTATCTTCAGAGAGAAAGCTCAATAAATATTCAAATGTCTCTAAATCCCCTTTATAATGGTTTGTCTTATGCACAAATCGACATAACAGTTTAGATGAACGAACCATTTTACTACCGAAAATCGATCTAGAGGCCACAAGGCGTTCCCGAGCCCCGATTTGACTCAACTCAACTTTGTTATTAGAGACAAATCTCAATTAATCTTCAAAGGGCACTGAAACCCCTTTCCAATTGTCTGCCGGTGCACAAAATGGCATAACCATTCAGACATATGATACGTTTGTCTCTAAAAAACTGACCCGGAGGCTATCGGACATTCTCGGGCTCCATTTGACCAAAGTCAACTCTTCATATCGAACTAAATTCCCTTTCCTAAAATTCACCCCATGCGCAAATTAGCCTTACGGTACGGGCGAATGAACCGTTTTACTCTGAGAGGTCACTGGGCGCTTTCGGGCCCCAATTGACCAAAGTTAACTCGCCAAACTGAGAAAATCTCTTTGGAACATTGAAGTACCTCATATAACCTTTCTAAGGGTCTACCCCGTGCACGATTTTAACTTATGGTTTGGACGAACGATCCATTACCGTCCAATGATCTTTCATCTAAAGGACCGACGGGCGATTTCGAGCCCCGTTTGACCCAAAGTGAACTCCCAAATGTGAGAGCGTCCCAAGGACTCTTAAAGGTATCTGAATTAACTTTTGAATAGTATGCCCTATGAATGATTTGGATTTGCATATTGCATTCTACGACCATTTTTTCGAAAAAAATCTACACGAGACAGCCGATTGGCAGGTCCGTTTCCCTGCCAATCGTCCGTGTGTCTAGGGTCACCTACTAATTGGTAGCGCTAGGGGTATGTCGATCATCAGTCCCCCCTACCGTATAAAAGGTGGGAATGAGCTCACTCTTAAGGAACACCTCAGTTCCATCAATATCAGTGATCTCAACAACATTCTCTTGTAATCAACGAAGTCTCCTTGTGCGAAATTATTTTCCATCTCTCATTCCCATCATTTTCATACCAATTTGGCAAAATATCCTTCTCTCTCATCCAACATTCAAGTGAGCTTATCAAGGATCAATATTAAGCCCCAATTCTCCAAAGAATGTCCAAATATACCCCTCTCTCTTTAAATTTCTTTTTTTCCGCATAAATTACATAAATTCTTAATCTAGCTTTACTTTTGTTGATACACATTAACACCTCATACTTTATTAGTTATAATGCACATATTTTTTTTCCTGAAAAAATCCAAAACAAAGGAAGAGGGTTACACCTATAAATTCAAACGGGATTCTTCATCACATTTTCTCAAAACTAAAAATATATTTTCTACACACACACACACACATAATAAACTCCTATTTGAATTTATGGGATAAACGACACCCTAGTGCCACATTCGAACTATGTTGACTTTAATGCCTTCATAGGCTACGAAGGCATTTTGGGATAAATCCCGAGACTCAAGTCCAATTTTCCAATTTTCACAATTCATCCTTTTTATATTTTCTATATATCACACTTGTGATTCATATTTTCATTTTGTCTAACAAATATTTTGTTTCATTATGACGATCAATATCTCGATAAATGCGCACATCATACTTTCTAATTATTATTTTGGGAGCATTCCTTTAGATGACCTCATTATATCTTTTCCGTGATATGAGTCGAGTGATTCCTATCTCCATTTATGTACACACACACACACACTTCACAAAGAAATTATGGAAAATAATAACATAATCCCATGAGAGACTGAAAGGGAGAGATGGGTGCCTAACACCTTCCCATTCCAGAACTTAGACCCCGAACCTCTGAACTATTGCTTTCATAAGCATCAGTTGGTCTTTGATGCCTATCTCTTGAGGCGGCGACATGTTCTTTTGCCTGTTTTGTGCAAAATAGGTTGGTGACTCCATCTTTTTACATCACCCCACATTGATGACGGATAAAGCGCTCCTAAAAATCTGGAGCGAGCCCACCCTTCTCTCACCCTTCGAGTGCGTGAACGTGAGAGCCGAAACCCCCCAAGACGAGAGTTATGGAAAGATCCCAAAGGAGGTCTGACCAAAGTAAGCAATAGTGATGTTGAGTCAGTGGATTCCAAGGATGAATCAATGCATGGACGTAACTTCATTGTGTTCATGGCTAGTCATGTTACCATTTTGACTATGTCTCACACTGATGAGGACATTTCAAAACGTGATAACCTAAATAGTGAGTCAAATCATTCCAGAGAGTTTGAGGGTGATAATGAGAATTTGAGTGAAGGAGAATGTGGAGTCCAATATGCTCACCCTAAACATTACATTGAGTCGTTAAATCCTAAAAGGAAAAATAAAAATGTTGGGTCATAGGGTTTTGTCTTCAGAAAAGGAGTTTAAGGTTTTAAGAGAGAGTGAGACCTCAGTGAGGATCTATTTAAGTGAGAAAATTATTTCGGTGGGAAAGGAAAAGAAAGACTTGACCAATAAACTGGTTAGCCTTATGAGATTTCTTCACGCATCATTGGTGACTTGTGAGAAACTTGAAGCCCATGTTTCATAACTCAAAAAGATCTCTAACACGCCCGAGAGGTCAAATTCACTTTAGAAGAAATATATAAGAAGATTATAAATATGTTCCTAGGTCCCGCTTTAGGCTTTAAAGAGATCAAACGGATAGGATATGGAGGTGCGTCCACTTCTAATGTCAAGCTTGAAGTAGTTCTCAAGTTTGTGATGGATCCTTATGGAACTTGACCTAACCCATAAAGGAGAACTTGTGATAGGCATTTTAACTAAGGTAGATCCAAATAAATCAATGTTTATACCCATTGAAAATGAAGAGGTCACCTTAGGGAGTGTTTTTATAAGCTAGGAAGAGTGTCTCATACACATGCTCCTACACACCACTATAGTGACTTTGTTAGACTTAGAGAGAGTTAAATTTCTAGTCACTACTTTTAAAAGTTTAACGAAATAATTTCAAAGGATGTGTACGTCTTTTGAGAACACTTCCTATACAATTACTAGTGCCTATAATGATAAGGGAAGGAAAAAGGTTACCCCACTTGGGTACTTAAAATGATTAAAAAAGCCTTTGTTGTTCACATAGATTTTAAGGTTCCCGATACTTATCAATGGTATTTTTATAGTGTGTTCTCTAGGAACATGATTGGTGGCAAGTCACATTTTACCAAATTTATGGATTACAAATAAGTAAAAGTCACATTTGGGGATGGGAGTGGGTCTAGCATATTTGGATGAGGTTTCATGGAGATTTTACATTTTTCAAAGCTAAACACTGTCTTTTATGTTAAATATTTAAAAGAGAACTTAATAAGCATAAAATAACTTTACGATTGTAATTTTGTAGTAAAGTTTGATCATAAGGAGTGTAATATTTTTTATCAATTCGATGAATTTTTTCTACTAAGTGTGAGGACTAATGACAATTGTTACGGTAGAATTCCTAAGTCATCTTTAGTGCGCAATAATGCTAAGGTAAAAAATATGGACCTTTGTCATCAATGACTACGTCATGTAAATGTTAGAAATCTTAAAAACAAAGACCTGGTTTATGGCTTACCATCACTTAGAGAACCAACTTCATTGGTTTGTGGTCCTTTCTAATAATGGAAACAAATCAAGATTCCCCATTAGAAGTTGAATACCATTAATACATCATGCGTTTTAAATTGATACACATTGATCTTATGGGTCCCTGCTTATGGAGAGTATTGGTGGTAACAAATATATCCTAGTGATGGTTGATGATTTTTCGGGATATTATCTCATTGGATTTTCTAGAGAAAAGTCTGATTTTCTTGAGTTTCTAACCGTCAGGTGTATTGTTCTTCAAAATCAACATGGTGTCTCCATGAAACATATTCGTAGTGATAATGGCATTGAATTTAAAGAAGTCGGTGTTGATGATTTATGTGATGAATTTGACATCAAATATGATTTTTTGTCCGTGGTTGATTAAAATCACGTGCCACACGGTAAATAGGGTTTATCTTTCTCCACACACACGTCACACCGTATATGAGTTTTGGATCGATAATAAACCTAACATATCGTATTTCCAAGTTTTTGGTAGTCCTTGCTATATACTTAGAGATAGAGGTCACTCAGGGAAATTCAACCCTAGAAGCAATGAGTAAATATTTTTAGGGTATTCATCAACTAGTAGAGCCTCTAGGGTGTATAACCTTAAAAGATGTAAAGTCATGTCATGAATAAATTTTATGATTAGATATGAATAATCCACTATGCTTATTGATATGGCCTTGGATGTGATAATAATCCCCCCTGGTGATGATCTCATTATTCCCCACACCACCACGGTGGACTCTTTCTTAACATAGAGGATCCACCCTCTTGAGTTTGAAAGACTCATGACCCTACGACATACTTGGTGATCCCACACTAGGTGTCAAGACTCATGCTCTACTAGAGAATGTGATTAGCTACCTTTGCTTCCATAGTAGAGCCCAAGAATATGAAGGAAGCACTCAAGGATGAGCACGGTATATGTTCTATGCAAGATGAGTTTCTTAAATTTGAAAGAACGATGTTCTAGAATTAATCCCCCAACCAAGTGAGACTAATGTGACTAGTACCAAATGGGTGTAAAATAATAAGATCCATGATAATAGTACCAGCATTTTCAATGATGCTAGGTTGTCTCTCAAGGTTACACATAAATTAAGGGTGTACACTTTTATGAGACAATCTCTCATATTTCTAGGCTCAAGTCCATCCTCTTACTACTAGCCATAGCATATCATCTATAGTGTAAGCTTTACCAATTGGATATCAAAAGTCCATTTCTCAATGGAATTTCTAAGGACTATGTTTATGTGGAACAACTAAAGGTGTTTGAAGACTCAAAGTATCTAAAACACGTCTTTTATCTAAAGAAGGCCTTAGTTTGAAGCAAGCACCCCGTTCTTAGTACGAAAGGCTAACTTTTTATATATTCGCTCGTGGACTAAATAGAGGGGAAGTTGATGTGACCTTATTTTTTAGGAGAGAGGGTGGTGATATCTTGGTTTTCCAAGTCTATGTGGACGACATAGTCTTTGGATTTACATGTTCCCAACATGCTCAAACTTTTGAGAAATGATGAAGAGTAATTTTTATATGAGCATAATTAGTGAACTCATTTTCTTCCTAGGTTTTTAAGTGCATCAACTAGAGAATGGGATATTTATATCTCAATATAAATATGATAGGGATCTAGTGAAGAAGTTTGGTTTAGACTCCGCTAAGCACTCTCGCACAGTCACGAGTTCCTTGATAAAGCTTAGCAAAGAAACTTTAGGTAAGAACGTAGGGAAAACATAAAGGTTCCTATACAGAGCACCCTTAGGGCTTGTGTTCAGTGATTTATCTATATAGGAATACATCTAGTTGGACTTCGATTTTGACAAAATTATTCGTGTAATTAGAGTGAGTGTCATTACCTCTGTCAAGCTTCTACTTCTATCTACATCATCTTGTCAATCAAATCAGTTCATCAATCCTGCATAAGGTTATTTCTCGCACTCTTAAACTATGGCTCATAGGATTTATATTTAGTCACATAGGACACCATATGGCACTACATGTTATTTTAATCATTTCTAATGATTTTGTGTTGGTTATGTTTAACAAGGAATTTTTAAACTTGTGTAAAAAATAATTTGAAATTTAGTTATGGAATTAAATATTTTTAAAAATTAATTTTGAAATTAATTTTAACAATTTAAATAATTTTTTTAACTAATCGGTTTATATATATATGTTGGCATGCGTTCATATGTTATTATGTATGTGACCATATCAGGGCTAGTCTATAATCCTTTAGGCTTTTAAGTGCATGCGCGATATTATGTTAAGTATTTATATATATTAATAAATTAGCTGGCGTTTTGTCCAATGCAGATATTTGTTCTCTTAATATTTGTTAGTATATTAAAGTTATTGCCTCTGAAGCTGATTTGACTAAGGCTTGAGATTTTTAAAATGTAGCTGACATGTCTTATCTTTTAAAACAACATCGTGGTATTCAAACGAGCACCCGATTTTTGTCAACACCATACACTGTTTTCTTTAAAACGTTAAACCTATTTTTTATTGTTGTTGTATTAAAACGATGCCACTTCTGTTATGTTACAACGATACCATCCATTAAGTTTTACAGCCGGATTCCACTTACATTGAAAGTTATTTTTTTCTTTTTCACCCGTGTTTTTCTAACAAATCGAAAGCCTATTATGATAAACGATGTCGGGTTAAATGTCAGCCCATGTTTTATTACTGCCCATGGTTTTGATAAAAACCAAAGCTGGTTTTACTGTTAGCGTATTCAGTACGCAGTTAATACACCAATTGGCACAACACGTGTCTCATTTTTAAAACTGTATTTTGTGTTTCTTCTACAGCCACAAGATCTTATTTTATCTACGGATAAAAAATGTTTTGGCACAATCCTTGTGAATCTTTTTTCACCAATCAGAGTACACGTACTTTCTCTATAAATAGAACCTTTTGGCTCTTCAGTTTTCAACCCGAGAAAAATTATTTTTAAGCGAAATCTCTGCTAAAATATTGAGAGAGATAGAGAGAGATAGAGAGAGAGAGAGATAATACACATATTTTCAGAGATAAATCTTTTGTGTATTTTTAGCAAGCCTTTGTTGAGTCTGAAAATATTCTCGAGGATTCAAGCTTTGTTGATAAATCATCTCTTAGTTCTTGTTGATTTTTCATTTTGAAAAATCTAGTTATGAGTATCTTTAATTGATTTTATTGTTTTATTCATTCATGTAGATTTGTTATCTGTTAGATCTAAAATATTTTTGTAGTGTATTGCTGAAATATATTTTTTATATATAAACAATACAGAATCGAACAAAATACTTGTGGTTTTAAATCTGATTTTTGAAAATTATTGTATTCTGTATTGATCTGTTATTTCATATTTATATATGTGATAAGAATAACCTTACATCTGGTTTTGTTGTCTTGATAATCTTAGTTTCTGATTCATTCGATTTTAAAACATATTGTTTTAAAAGATTCAATAAATATGTCATATAATAAAAAAACATCTTATTTTAGGTTTAGATACTTAAACCTAGATTTCTTGTAACCTATTCTGAGATTAAGAACTATTTGATTTTCTATTTGAAATAATTTTTGAAATCTCAACCGTCTTTATTCAGGACTGCATGTACAGGAACTTGACATATTTGTAAATAATCAAAATTGATCTAAAACTGTTCAAGTTTTATTGTGATAACATATTAGATTAAATCTATTTTAATCTAAATAGTCTTTGAAATAGTTGCATACTATTTTCAGTCTTGATATTTGTCTGTATATGATTTCTTGGGTTTTTAAGTGATTTTCAGGAATTGATTTACATCTCATATCACTTACATATATTCATTCACATTTTATTCACATAGACACATTTGTTTGTGTAAATATTTGAACAAGTATAGTGTTCAAAATTTTAAAGAAAATAAAGTTTTTCATAACTATATTGAAAGTCAAGAAGACTTGACTTGAGTTGACACAAGATTAGTGAAGATATATATATATATATATATATATATATATATATGAGATAAATTATGTTGCATTGCATTTGGTGTGTTTCATTTAAGTGTGGGTGTGTCATCTAAGATAGAACACCACACATAAATACTTCACTAGAAAATAGAACACAATAGGCACTGAGCTAATCTTGACCTAGAAGAGAAAAAGGGAGAAGATGTGAAGTGTAGAACGTAATAGCAAACAAGGACAGACATAAAGAGAGAGAAGAATAAGAAACTAGGAAGGAGTCTTGGTCGTGTGAGGTAATAGCTACATCTATCTTCTTTAGTTGTCGTGTTTGTTGATTGTAACTCGTTCCTGTTGTTTTTATTATTTTAGTGGAAATAGATTAGGTGACTCCTAGAGGGTCCGTCATTTTTCCCGGGGAAGGGTTTTTGCGACGTAAAATAAATAGCTTGTGTTTTACTTTACAAATTTCCAATATATCGCTTCATACAAAAAAGTAGGTTTAATACTAGAAACGCATCTAATTAATTGAATCATACATATCTGTTTTGACACGTAGTTAACTCAAGATAATAATTAGGACTATTAATTGACTTGGTAAACTAAAACCTGTTTTAGCAAAGTTAGAAATTCAAGAAAAGTTTGAATTGGTCCTGTGGTGACAATTATTATGTAACACAAATAAATATGAAAGAGGTAACAATCAAGAAAAGATAAATAAAATGCCAATCACACAACAACGGCTATACGTGGTTCAGCAAATATGTGCCTACGTCCACGGTGGTTCAGTCAGTGTTATTTCTCTATATTCTGAAGAATAAGTACAGAGAATGCAACTTGTCCTTTGCCCCGGACTTAGGGTTTAATTTATACATGTATATGTTGGAGTAGTGGGGGTGATGGGTTCCTCCTTATCAGCCATCTCCCCTTCATGGGATCGCGCTCCTTTACCACTTCTCTTCATGGGATCGTGGGGTAATCGAATGAGTACAAGAGGTGATGGGCCTGGGCTTTGGGCCGCTAAGGAGAGGCTACTCGTCCAGGCCTTATGGTGCTAAATTCAGGGTACCCACAATTGCCCCTAAATTTGTTGGGCCATTTTTACAGGTCCAATGAATTTAAATAATCAGCTATGATGGTCGATTTTTTTTTTGAAAACTGTGAAGTTGCTTTGGCGGTACCCGCTTCGCTATCCGTGCGTTATGATTAGACTTGAAGGCTTGTTGGAATAAGACACATTTCCTCTTCGTCGCTTCAGCTTTTCTAATAATCTTCTATCTTCTGAGAATTCTTAAGCTTTGTACCTTCTATTTTCGGTCTCCACTCTCGTTGCTTCTTCGCCATTTGACCTGATATTCTGTCTTGTAAGTTTCTCGTGCCCTTTTCTTGAGTTTATAGTTTTTCTTGTATTTTTCCAATGGCACAGATTGGAAATAAGTCGGTAACTGAGTTTAGAAAATTCTACAGTATTCCTGAGTGGGTAGAGATTGAGTGTTGTGCCTCGCCGCCTAGGAACGTTGGGGATATAGAGGATGAACATTGGATTCACGTCCTGTTGCTCTCCCAGGGGGGTCTTACCTTTCCCCCTAATGGTCTGTTTCTGCACTTCTTTAGCTATTTTGGTATTGTGCCTGCACAATGTTCGCCCAACATATGGAAAATAGTGAACGGCGTGCATAGGATAAATCAATTGTACGGCACAAGGTTAGGGCTTGCCGAGGTTTGCTTTTGTTATTCTTTTTCTCGAACGAGTTCAGGTGTCCTGTACCTTAAGGCTAGGAGCCCTGATAGGGTGTTGGTAGTAAATTTACCTGATTCCCATAAGGACTACTGGCAAGAAGGTTTTCTTGTTAGGAATTGGCAATTCTCCCCCCAATTTGAAGGGTCGAGGTCTGAGAGGTTCACTGTTCCCTTTTATGGGGAAGAATATATAGGTAGATGTTGTATTATTATTTCAACCTTTGCCGGCTTTGTGATTTTTCTAACTTCTTCTTGCTTTCTCTTTTACAGCGAGGACAAAGAACTTGGAGCCTACTCTCAGCGAGGTTCGTATCTCGGAATTGGTGAAAGCTTGGAACATCAGGGAACCTTTGGGTGACGGCGAGCATCCTAGGTCTGCTGCTTTTCTTCTTGAATACAAGAACACAGGCTCCATCTTCATAGCCCAACCTATGGATAGTGTTCCGGACTTTGACTCTTCCGAAGAGATTTCTGCTGAGCCCATCCAATTGGACGAAGAGGAGAGCAGCTCGGAGAGTGAGCCTACAGGTGTTAGTAATTTGGGTTCAGGAAGTGTTGACAGTAGCAGTTCTTCGAGCACTACCAGCAGTTCTGGTGAAGAGATGCCTCCCAGGAAGAATTTAATCAGAGATTATGATGATGATGATGTGCTTCTTGCTCAGAGGTCCAAGAAGTCGAAGACTGCCTCCGGGGCCATAGCTACTGGTTCTCGGCCTTCTTCTCAGGAGTAAGAGAAGAAGAAGAGAGAGGAGGAGCAGGTGAGAGAGAGAGAGAGAAGAAAAAGGAGGAGGAGAGGAAGAAGGTGGAAGAGAGAAAGAGAATGGAGAGAGAAAAGGAGGAGGAGAGGAGGAAGATGGAACTGAGGACCAAAACTGGTCAAGCCTTGGTCCCAGTATCTGCGTTGCCTGAGGGGGCTTCGGTGGCCACCTCTCCTTAGCTTGCCCCTGCGCTGCTCGAGAGAGCAGTCCTCCCTGCAGATCGTGAGAGGGCATCGGGGTCCGATCAACTGGCTTTGCAAGCTAGCCAGAGGTTTGCCTTGGTAAGGTTCCTCTTTTAATTCTCAACTTCCTTCAATCCGTTTTGATGGTTTCTTCTTTCTGATCTTTCCCTCATTTTTTGCAGTTTGTGACTGACTTTGCTGTGCTCTATCTCTCTCGTGACGAGCTGTTGAGAAGGAACAGCGAGCTGGAGCAGCAGAAGTCTACTCTGGTGGCCAGGGGTTCTCAGCTAGAGGCCGATCTGAAGGCTGCTGATGCGGCTCGAGCTTCATCTTCCTCGGCCCTTGCTAATTCTGCTCGCGAGAGAGATAATGCTGTCAGGGAGCTTGGCGAGATGAGGAAGTCGTATGATCTGGTATGCTCGAGCAAGCTAGACTTTGCGGAGAAGAACAGGGTTCTTGCCGAGCAGCTGGAGGCGGAGAAAGCCCAGGCAGCCACTCTTAAAGAAGATTCGTACAATTCTGGCTGGGCTGCTGCGTATGAGGATGCCGAGGTTCAGATAGGCTATATCAGCCATCTGAACTTTAAGAAAGGGTGGAACAAGGCCCTCGTGGCTGCTGGGGTGGATGTTGCATCCCCACTCTTTGACGAGCATGATACAGGGCCAAAGCCAGTCGTGGATGAGGACCCAGCCCCAACTGCTGAAGGCACCAATCCTGTTTCTCAGGCGAGTCCTACTGATACTCCCTTGGTCGAGGGGGTAGTGGACACCCCTGCAAAGGGTAATGCCCCTGCTGATGCTGATAAGGATAAGGGTCCATCCACCGAGGTTGCTAATTGATAGGGCTTCTTTGTAACTTTTTTCTTTTTTGATCTGATGTAACTTCGCTCATTATCAATGAAAAGACTTTATTTTTCTTTATGCTGATCTCTTTCTTCTCTCTTTCTTTTACTTGTAGTTGGTTGATGTGGATGACTATATTCCTGTTACCTCCCAATTAGGTAGGACTCTGGGTCCTAATGCAAGCCTATAGTTCGCCAGACCTTTGCTAGGCTTTGCAGGTTTGCTAAGTCAAGGAACCAGAAATATAAGGATCAGTCCGAGCTGGTGGCCAAATTAAAGGACAGGCTCCAGGAAATGGAAGAGATTGGTGCTTCAGTACAAGAAGAAGTTAGCGAGCTGAGAGCAAAGTTACTGGAGGCCACCGAGATCACAAAATCGTGGAGTTTCTTCAGAGGGAGAATGAAAACCTGAGGCGGGAGGTCTCGAAGCTTAAGGAGCATTCACCGAGCACCGCATCGGCAGTCCTACAAACCTCTTCCTCATCGGGAGCTGCTCGGCCTCCCCTCCCGCGTGCTGGTAGGAGTACAAGGGGTAGGAGTAGGGAAGCCGAGGAGCGACGTGAGAGGGAAATGGAGAAGCTGCGCGGCGATGTTCGGCGAGCTTATGTGACTGCTGTCGGGCTCCAAAGGGACGTCACCCGACTGCGGCATTTATTCAAGAAGGGCCCTCGCCAAGTGTGGACTGATGGCACGATCAGGGCTGGCTGGATGCTCCCACACAGTTATCAGAGTTTGAGGAGCTTTCCTTCATCAGGGAGTGGTTGAGTGCTCTCAGAGAGCTGCAGGTCCCGCTGAACTCGATATTATGGTATCGGCACGAGATGTCCCCCTCTACTCTGATGCCCAATCCATTCAGGCGAGATGATCGATGGATCCCCATCGATGCTATCCCCCGGCGACTATTGGAGTTGGACGCAAGTGAGGTCGTGGAGGAGTTCGATCCTGCTCCTGATGATGGGAGGAGAGCTAAAGTTGCTGACTATCTTTCTCGGAGGCTTCCACCTTCTTGATATTTTGTTTTTTAATAATTGTAAATGCTTTGGGCGAGCTTCGTCGACTAAACATGTACTATTATTGTTTGTAAATATAAAAAATTAATGGAAAGTTCGAGTTTTGGGCGATTTTTCCGACTAAACGTGTTCATCCAATCTTTTCATATTTTTGCAGCTTTACAATTCTTTTTATCTTGTCATGTGAGTGTCCGCCCAGTCCAGTATTAAGAATACCATTGTGCCCTTCCTTTACCTTTTAGGTCGTGTCGTCACACTCCCTTAGGCCTAAGTAGGGCAATTGGCGAGGACACACCTGTTATTGGATGTCTTTATCCGGTCAGGATTTTGTTTCACCAAAGTAGGTTTGATGCCTAAGAATACTCTGTAGGGCTTCATATATTTCCATGGGCAATGCTATGAGGTCTGTCGTGCTTCATGACGGTGACCTGAGGAGGGGTATCCCCCTGCTATGCCAACCATTATACCTGTGATTTGAAAAGGATGTGCAATAAGATATAATTGTTACTTTTTAGAGAGTGATCAACTGAGAGATTTTCATTGGTGAAATGAGAAATAAACTGTCTTTTCCCATAATGAGTACAATAAAAGATCTAACAATAGAACCCCTAAAAATAGAATTTCTTGAGATTAGCTACGTTCCATGCTCGTGGTATCTCTCTGCCCTCCATTGTTTTCAAATGATAGGCACCTTGCAGATCGTTTCTAATTATCTCATAAGGTCCTTCCCAGTTCGGGCCCAGTTTACCGTCTGATGGTTTCACTGTGTTGCCCAGGACCTTTCTTAGAACATAGTCCCCCACTTCGAATTTCCTCGGATTGACCCTTTTGCTGTAGTGCTTTGCGAGCTGTTACTGATAGCTCGCTAGTTTTACTAGGGCAAGTTCCCTGCGCTCGTCGGCCAAATCGAGTTCAGCGAGCAAAGCCGGATCGTTCTGACCCTGCTCGACAAGGTCGGATCTCATTGTAGGCAATCCTGTTTCTAGTAGGATGACTGCCTCCATACCATATGCTAGTGAGAATGGCGTTTCTCCTGTGGCTCGCCTAGGAGTCGTTCTGTACGCCCATAGGATATGCGGTAGCTCGGTTGTCCACGCGCCTTTGGCTTGTTCTAACTGCTTCTTCAATCCAGCGATCACTGTCTTGTTGGTAGCCTCAGCTTGTCTGTTGCTTTGAGGGTAAGCCACCGAGCTGAAGTGGTGCCTGATCCCGTGTTGGTCGCAGAAGTCCTGAAAAGGGCCACTCTCGAACTGTGTTCCATTGTCAGTGATGATGGTTCTGGGGATCCCGAATCGAGTGATTATATTTTTCCATATGAACCTCATCATGTCAGCATCCCGGATGTTCGCCAGTGGTTCTGCCTCGATCCACTTGGTAAAGTAATCAGTTGCGACCAACAGGTATTTGCTATTGCTGGTAGCGGTGGGCAGTGGTCCCACGATGTCCATTCCCCACAGGGCGAAAGGCCAGGGGATGGTCAGGGATTTTAACTCGCTGGCGGGCTGGTGGACCATGGGGGCGTGAAGCTGGCATTTTAGGCATCTGCGAACATATACCGCGGATTCCTTTTGCATATATGACCACCAATAACCTTCCTTCATTGCTCGGAAGGCTAGAGACCTTCCTCCGACGTGACTCCCACAGATTCCTTCGTGAAGCTCGTGAAGCACTGTCTTGACATCGCCTGGGTGGACGCATCTAAGGTAGGGGCCGGAGAAAGATCTTTTATACAAGTCGCCTCCCGTGGATAAGTGAAAGCGAGCATCTTTGACTCTTATCTGGTGGGCAGTCCTTTTATCCTCTGGGAGCGTTCCGTTCTTCAAATAGTCTCTCAAGGGATCCATCCAGCTGGGGGCTGGTTCCAATTGGAGTATTGGTTTCGCTTTGGTCAGCTCGCAGTTGGGGTAAATGCTCGGGCAGCTGAGGAAATCGATAGGGATGATCCTTTTAAGGCTGGAATCAACTGCCGAGCTCAGGGCTGCCAAGGCGTCAGCGTGGCTGTTCTGCTCCCTGGGAAACTGTTGGATGTTGATTTCCTCAAAGTTCGTCATTAAGTTTTTCACCAAGGAGAGGTAGGCTGCCATCCTCTCATCCTTCGCGTTATAGTCTCCACTTATCAGATTGGAAACTAGTTGCGAGTCTCCGAATACCTATAAATGCTTTGCTCCCAGAGTTTACGCCCTTTGGAGACCTACTATTAAGGCTTCGTATTCTGCTTCGTTGTTGGAGGCTGCAAATCCCAGCCTGATTCCTTGTTCTAGGACTGTATTTTCTGGAGTGATGAGGACAATTCCTACTCCTGCCCCCTTTGAATTGGAGGCTCCATCAACGAATAGTTTCCAGCTTCCCCCTGTAGCCTGGCTATTTTGTTCTATTGGCTTAGGCTGGTTGAGGGGTTCTTCGCCTGTGAATTCAGCTATGAAGTCAGTAAGGATTTGACCCTTGATAGCTGTCCTTGGTTGAAATTGGATGTCAAATCGGCCGAGATCGACTGACCATTTAGACAGTCTTCCCGACAAATCTGCCTTCCTTAGGACAACCTTAAGGGGGTGTGATGTAAGGACGATGATTGTGTGAGCTTCGAAGTAATGCTTCAGTTTCCTCGAGGACATTACTAGGGCAAATGCGAGCTTTTCCAATGACAGGTATCGCAGCTCGGCCTCTAGTAAGGTTTTTCTCGCGTAATAGACTGGATGTTGGATCCCTGTAACTTCACACATTAGCGCTGAGCTGATAGTATGGTTGGATACAGAGAGGTAGAGGTACAAAGGGTCCATTTGCTGTGGTATGACAAGCAGTGGTGGGGAGCTTAGGTAGGACTTGAGCTCGTCTAATGCTTGTGAGCAACCTGGAGTCCATTTTACTGTTTTGCTGCCTTTTAAGAGTTGGAAGAAGGGCTTGCATCTCTCAGAGGATTTAGAAATGAAACGATTTAGAGCAGCGAGCATTCCAGTGAGCTTCTGTACATCGCGGATTGTGCGAGGAGGTTGCACCCGTTTGATTGCATCAATCTGGTCCGGATTAGCCTTTATGCCACGCTTGCTGACTAAATACCCAAGGAACTTTCCTGACTGGACACCGAAGGAACACTTGCTCGCGTTGAGTTTCATTCGGTACTTCCTGAGGATTTCGAAGGTACTTGACAGGTCCGAGAGGTGATTTTCCTTTTCCTTGCTCTTGACGAGCATGTCGTCGATGTAGACCTCCATCGTGTCTCCCATCTGATTCTTGAACATTTTAGTAACCAGCCGCTGATAGGTTGCCCCTGCATTTTTAAGCCCAAAAGGCATGACCTTGTAACAGTATAAACCAACCATCGTGATAAACGCCGTTTTGTCCTGATCTGGGGCATACAGGGGAACCTGGTGATAACCTGAGTATGCATCCAGGAAACTCATTCCTTCGTGAGCTGCAGTGGCGTCTACTAGTTGGTCTATTTTCGGAAGAGGGAAGCTATCCTTGGGGCATGTTTTGTTGAGGTCAGTGAAGTCTATGCAAACTCTCCACTTCCCGTTGCTTTTTGGAACTACCATTGGGTTGGATAACCATTTGGGGAATTGCACTTCCCGTATGGGCCCTGCATCCAGCAGTTTTTCGACTTCTTTTTCTATTTCTCTGGCCTTCTCGGGAGCAGTTCGTCGTGCCTTCTGTGCTATCGGTTTGAATGTGGGACTGGCGTGCAACTGATGGCAGACCATATTGGGATCAATTCCTGGCAGCTCATAGGGTTCCCAAGCGAAAACATCTATGTTGTTTCTGAGTAAGGCTAACAAATCCTTTTGCTCTTGGTCAGTGAGTGAGGTCCCGATCAGAAAAACTCTGCTGTTGTCGCCTTCTTTAGCAATTACTTCTACCAAGTCCTCTACAACATGCTCGGAGGGGAGGAGCCTGGTCTCTTCCACTCCGGGCCTTCCATATTTTAATTGCTATTTGGAAGGGATTGGACCTTCCTCCACTTTCTCGCTGGTTTGAACGGCTTTCTTCTCTGGCTTTGGTCGGATGGCCGCTATGAAGCACTTTATTGCCATCGCCTGGTCGCCATGTATCTCCATCACTCCCCGCTCGGTGACATACTTGAGTTTCTGGTGATAGGTCGAGGAGACTGCCTTCATTGCGTGAAGCCATCCCCGGCCGAGGATGGCTTGATATGGTGAATCGATGTCGACCACCAAGAATTCAATCATTTTTGAAACATTTCCAGCGAGCACTGGTAGTACAATCTTGCCCAGAGGCATGGTCATTTTCTCAGTGAAGCCGACTAGAGGAACAGTTGTTCCCTTTAGGTCGGCGACGTTCAACTTCAATTTTCTGAACAGGTCGATGTACATTACTTCGGATGAGCTCCCTTGATCGACGAGCAGCCTGTCGATATCAAAGTTGGCTATCCTGAGTGTAATGACTAAGGCATCGTGGTGTGGGGTCCTCACTCCCACAAGATCTTCGTCCGTGAAAACAATATGCTTGTTGTAGTTGATGTCCTCTGCTCGCCGACGTTTTCCTGCCTGTGATTTTGCTGGATCAATCTGAAAAGCTTGCAATACTGCTGTCAGCTTCTTTACCTCCATTCGAGCTGAGTTACCCTGGATTTGCTTAACATCGGATGCTCCATGGATTACTGTGAATTCGTGTCCGGCGTCGTCTTCCAATACGTTGTCGGGTTTTGCCTCCTTATGGACAGTCACTCTTTCTACCTTCCTTTCCATGAAGTCATTCAAATGTCCGGATTGGGCCAATTCCTCGAGGTGGGACTTAAGAGCCTTGTAGTGCTCGGTCTTATGCCATCCCTCTTTGTGGAAGGTTCATCTTAGTGCATTGTTTCTTTTTGATGGGTCTCCTCCCATTTTCCGGGGCCATTTGATGAATGGCTCATCCTTGATCTTCGCGAGAATTTTGTAAATTGGTTCTTTGAAGACGGTGTTGACCGCCTGGAACGACTTTGCAACGTCAGGGTTCCCTCCTTTCTTGGAGCCATTCTTGCTCCCATTCTTTCCTCCTTTTTTTTGGTTATCGACTTTCTCACTTCCCTTGGTAGCGATCTTGGCTCGACCGTTTTCTCCTACGTTAAGGAGGGTGACATCTTCCACATTTGCGTATTTCTCAATTCGGGCCATCGGGTCATCAATGGTGGTTGCTTCCTTCTTTGTCAAGGACTGGTAAAGGAGGGAAGAGCTAGGTAGCCCAATTTTGAATGAAGCCACTGCTACCTCTTCCGCGCAGTCCTCGACTTCGTTGAATAACTCCCAGTACCTCTTCGCGTAGTCTCGGAGTGTCTCATGAGGATTTTTCTTCATCGTTAATAGAGCATCCATCCTTTTGGGATGGGAGCTGCTGGTGATGAACCGGGCCGTAAAGAGCTCGGTCAGGGATTTGAAATTTCTGATGGATCGGTGAGGGAGTTCATTTCTGGGCCACGTCATGAAGGCTCGAGGGAAAAATACGGCAATCAGTGCATCTTGGTGATTCCAGAGGGTCATAGCTTACCGGTACTGCCTGACATGATCAATGGGATCAGTCTTTCCGTCATAAATCTTGAACCTTAGAATAGTAAACTTTTTGGGAGCTTCTTCTTCTTCAATTTCCCTCGTGAAGGGCGATTTCATTTGGGTCTTGAGGGCTCTCCTGGCGAGTTCTCTGGTCGACCTGGTGCCGCGGTGAGCTGGATGTTGGTCCATTTCTCTGCGGACTAGGTTCCGTATGTTGTCTTCGCTGCGAGCAGGACTCTGATAGCGGCGAGCTTTTCTCAATTGCTCACGAGGGTCGTCGTCTGAGTCACCACCTTCGAACCCTTGATATTGCCGCCTAGGGCTCCTTCCTCGGCTGCGAGATTTGCTCGCCTGAGGGCTAGGAGTGCGATAGGGGCGTCTCCTGGTATCAGGACGTAATTCTTTCTCCAGTTTTTCCAGTCTTCTTTTCAAGCGAGCATTCTCAGCCTCATACCTACGAGAGGACTCCCTCTGCTCGTGGAGCCTTGCTTCGTATGCATCGATCAATCTGGATATCTGAGTGGACCTTGCTGGTCCTTGACTTTCTTCTGAGGCTGGCCTTTCTAAGTGAGCCCCTTGATCTAAACGTCGGACTTCAAACCTAATCCTGCGAGGAGCGGGTGGCTCCTGAATATCTCCTGCTTGAGGAGCGTTGCTGCTGTGACCAGACATCTTAGATTTCTCTTTCTCGGAATGGGCTCTTCTCAGGGAAAGATAAATGTTTCCCACAAACGGCGCCAATTGTGGTGACAATTATTATGCAACACAAATAAATATGAAAGAGGTAACAATCAAGAAAAGATAAATAAAATGCCAATCACACAACAACGGGTATACGTGGTTCAGCAAATATGTGCCTACGTCCACGGTGGTTCATTCAGTGTTATTTCTCTATATTCTGAAGAATAAGTACAAAGAATACAACTTGTCCTTTGCCCCGGACTTAGGGTTTAATTTATACATGTATATATTGGAGTAGTGGGGGTGATGGGTTCCTCCTTATCAGCCATCTCCCCTTCATGGGATCGCGCTCCTTTACCACTTCTCTTCATGGGATCGTGGGGTAATCGGATGAGTACAAGAGGTGATGGGCCTGGGCTTTGGGCCGCTAAGGAGAGGCTACTCGTCCAGGCCTTATGGTGCAAAATTCAGGGTACCCACAGGTCCCTTCTTGAATAACATAAATAACTTGTAGGTAATTGGAGTTTATTTCGGCAAATTTTTTTACTTCTGCATTATAGTCTATCGTATAAGCCGCAACCTCAAAACACTCTATAGGAGTATGATAGGTAGTCTCCTCTACTTAACTGCTAGTGGTTTCGATATCAACTTTAGTGTTGGAGTTTGTGCACAGTACCAAGTTTCTCCAAAAGACTCACACTTTCTTGCACTTAAACGAATCATCAAATATGTGAGTGCAACTCTTACTTATGGCATTTGGTATTCCTTTGATACCGATGACTGTTTGTTGGCTTATACAGATGTCGTTGGATCTGGGTTGTTGATCGTTCTAAAAGCGCATCGTTTGGGTGCTTTACTTTTGATGTGACCTTGTCTCTTAGTTGAGCAAGAATCATAACTTCACTTCTTTATCCGCAACGAAGGACAAGTACATCGTAGTCGAGAGTTGTTGCAAACAACTCTTATGGACTAAGCAAATGTTGGAATGTTATGGAATTAATAATGGTACGATGACTATTTCTTGCGATAATACAAGTTCAATGCACATTTATCCTAATCCTATACAATATTCTCATACGAAGTACATTAGGATTCATGAGCATTTTATTCGTAATCTTATTGAGGATAAGATCGTCTCCTTGAATTTCGTTAGTACGGAACATCAATTAGTTAAAATTTTCACTAAGCCTTTAGATGCACTTAGATTTGAGGATCTTAGGAAGTCTTTGAATATTTGTTTAATTGATTGAGTTTGGGTATTACTTCTAGTTTAGGGGGATTTTTATATTTCTATCATTTATCTCTAAAGCTAGGTTGCATTTTTATGTGTATCTCTTGAAAAATCCAAAAAGATTTTCTTATCTTTTAGGGAAAAATCCAAAATAATATTTTTATATTTTGTTTGACACCATATATGGATATTCATTTAATACGTTCGAATCATAATTTACTTCCATCCATTAATGTCACTTGATGATGGTGTTCTTTGAATTGAATACAATTTTTGAGCTTAATTATGTATATTTAGCATTATGTCATTCATTGTTGATTACTACCTTCATTTTATACTCATTATATTACATTGATTGCACACATGCACGAATTTATTGAACATCGTACTTGCTTATCATATGTTGAGTAGGATTTTCTTATCTCAATTGTGCTTAATAACGAAACAAATGTACTTAGAACTGATTGTGTAAGTAAAAACTATTGCCCAAATTTTTGAACCAAAAAAATTAATTGTTATGTTTAAATAATGGAAGGGGGATACAAAAGAAGCAATCTTCTTTTCATTAAAGACCACTATTGGAAAGAGCCTAAAAGTTTTTTTTATCAAATAAAATAGAAGTGCCAAGGCCATTTTTTATTTCATTGATGCTTCATTATACATGAGCAATTTGATTCGCTTAAAAATTTTAAGAGTTTATGCTTAAAATGTGATATTTTGATGGTGTTATAAATTGAAGTTCAATGGGTTTGCATAATAAAATTCCTCCAAAAACATTAAATATTTTAGAAATATTGATTTGAAAAGCATTCAAATTCATGAAATTTTGTATGAGTTGAGTCAATTCACTTTGTTCAATTCTTTGTCACCAAATGTTGAATTGAGTTATTTCTTTAGGAGGGTCTCTTTCACTTCGTGAACCATCACTGCATATTCCCGTGTTGACTTTCTCATGCATTAAGATCACACATATTCCTTCCATATCCGTTATTCTAATATTTTTGTGATACTCTATGGTGAGATTGTTTGTATTTGTATTTATATGTATATTTATATACTCAAAAAATTTAAAATGTTCAAAAAGAGTTTGTTAGTTTGTTGGTTTGTTGAAGTTTCATCGCATATGTTTATTCTTTGTGATGATATTTTATATTTGGACTCTCGTGATGCTAACTTTTCAGGTTTAGCTTCTAACCTTTTGTTTATTACGGACAAAAAGGGGGAGAACATATTGAGGGGGAGTTTGGTTTTCTTTAAACTCCATATATACCAGTATTTCTTTTTCTTCATGTGTGTGGGTATATTTCAAAATGATGATATCATGAAATACATGATGAATATTTTTAGTAGAAATAATTCCCATGTGTCTTTTCTTTTTTGGGTTTGGGAGGGACATTAGTAGAACTTGTCATAAGTTTTTTTCTGGTTTTATATTATGTACCAGCATAGACAAAGAGGGAGATTTATAAGAGCATGTTTTATGATTTCTCATTACATTTTACTTTGGCTTTTCCAGTTACACCCCACTTCACCATCATGTACATTCTCAAGACTTCACACGAAGATAAGCTAGAGACCAAATGTAACAATTGAAGATCAATCGTCACTACATTTATTGGGAAAGGTATATGAGTTTTTGTGTGAACATTTTATTCAGGGGTATTTTTAAAAGTGCATGTTTTTATAAAAATATTTCAGGACAGTTTTGAAATTTTTTCAAAGTAAAAATATTTTTTGTTTTAAGTCATTTGAATGACTTTATTGTCTTGATTCGAACGAGATGTAGTTGTTCCTTCAAATGACCTTCAAACGACATTTCTCTGTTACAGAACAAATTTTATTTGAATCTCATTAGATGTTGGTTCAAATGAGTTTGTTTTTTATTTGAACGGGTCTTTTTGTTCAAACGAAATCGTATTTTTGTTCGAATGATTTTTCTCAAAATTTATGTCGCTTCAAAAATCATGTTTTTTATATAAAAGGGTCATGGAATCATCTTTTGGTAGGACTTTGGGTGAAAATTATTTTTCCATACATATCTGAAAGGTCTCCACACCCTAGTTTCCTTAAACACTTTGTTTTTCCAAATCTAAACCCCTTGGATTTTTTGTGATATGATTTGTCAAACCTAGAATGTTCATACCCTTGTGAAGTTGATTCTTCACTGTTGAAAATAGGAAAAATGTTTTTTGAGGCTAATCTGTGGACACCGAGGCAAGTGAAGCTTATTGTGGAGTACTGCTAAATCCTCATCGCTTTCTATTAGAAACAATGAAGGAAAACACAACTGTAAAACTTAGTGGAGTCAATGTTTGTAAGCCTGTGAGTGTCATTCTATAAAACCTAGTTGTACCTGAAAGGGGTTTTTCCTTTTATCTTATCTTATAGTTTGTTTTGATTCGATTTAGATTCATATATCTTGTACGTTTAGGTTCATCTAATTAATCAAGATAAAATTTTTATATATATATATATATATATATATATATATATATATATATATATATATATATATAGAGAGAGAGAGAGAGAGAGAGGGGATCTCATGAGGTCCTTAAATGAGGTCCATTTTTTTAAACTAGTAAAAAAATATTATTTGGCTGATTTTTTTATGGTTTTTAAACATTTCAGTAGGACCATATAAAAAAATCAAGTCAAAATGATTTTTTTACTATTTTAAAAAAAAATCAGTCAAACTTTGTCAATTTTTAACAACTTAAAAACTGACACAGTTTGACCAATTTTTTTAATATAGCAAAAACAATCTTTTTGAGCTGATTATTTTTTATGGTCCTAATGAAATGTTTAGAAACCATTAAAAAAATCAGCCCAAAAATATTTTTTACTATTTAAAAAAATGAACATCATTTAGGGACCTCAAACTAGGACCACATTTGATCCTTTATATATATATAATTCATTCATTATGGACTTCTATTTTCTAATTACTCTAGATTTTCTCTTTATGATCGTCGTTTTGTATGATTTTCTTTTGACTCAAAATCTTCTCATAACTTAATCGTTTCAATTTTATAATCTTTGTTGATTGTTAATCATTGAGCATTTATGGATCCTATCTCAAAATATATTGGGGGGGGGGGGGGATGTTCATCTTTATCTTTATCATTAAGTTTACATGTGGTTATATAATAAGGTTTCCTTACTCGAGAAGTTTTATCAATTTCTTTAACTTAAGTTTTTTTAGGTAATAAATTATATATTTATGTGTGGAATAAGTCGATTGAGATTTACCGTTGTCTTTGTCTATAATATGGAGGGATTTTTTAAAATGTGATTGATCAAAATTATTTTGACGGGTCTATATAGGCATTCGTGGATACGATCTAAAGTGACTACATTGATATGGAGTTTTTAAGGTAGGGCCTAACTCCACAAATCATCATCTCTCTCAATTACTCTTATTACCTTTTCAATTTCTCTAATTGCAACATTTGTAATCTTTTATAAACTTTTCATTATGCTGGACACACACACAATGGATGGATAGAAAGAGAGAGAGGGAGAGAAGGAAGGTGGGGGATGCTACTGAACTTGTAATAAACAATCAATGAATAAGGCCTAACATATGTAAAACCTTATATTTAACATATAATTAAGAAATTAGGTGTATTTTTTATAACTTCTCTAATTTCTTCCTTCCTTCACATGATTACATCATTTTTGTCCTCCTCTCCCATGAGTGATTTCTAATTAATTGGAATTTATACTATAATTAATCCATAAAGAAAGTACATGAAAATAACAATTAAAGCAACAAGATATTGAGGGGGCAGTCATTAATGTAGAGTAACAAACAAAATATTATAAGTAATATACTATAAAATAAGAAATAAGATTATATAGACTAATGTGAACTTTTAGTATGATGGGATGATCAAAGGGTGATAAGACCAATTTTTTAAAATGTTAGAAAGTTCATATTTTATTTTTCAAATAAAAATATATTAAAAATGATCTCCACGGTGTAGAGATAATATAATAAAAATTTCATCAAAAAAATGCAATCGAAAAGTCGGTGAGATGATTATAAAAATATTCAACGAAAAATAATGCACCTTGTAAGAGCACAAATATGTTCAAAAATCTCGATAGGATTATATTGTCTTATTTTGTTCCAAAACATATGTTAATCACAATCTAAGTTTTCTCGAAACGCTTCATATTCAAGACTTTAAGACAAGACATATTTGCCTTCATGTGAAAAACTATCTCAAGCCATAACCAATGACATTGGCGCTTTAGGATAAAGTTAAAGGATTTAGAATGGCTTAGTTTTACCACCCTTGTTTTGACATAACTTATATTAAATTTTATTAAATTGGAAAATGTATTAAAACTTGTGTTTAAGTTGGCTTGGACAATTTGAACAAATACATTAGGCAATATACTTTTCTAATAGAAAATTTGGGTTTATAAAAATTTCATTCGTATGTGTGTATTTTAAGTATGAGTATTCTAGGTTGAGAACAAACATACTTAGAGTGTTTTACCAAAATATTTTCAACCTCTTAGATGGAAATTAATTGTTCAGATATTTAGGAAAAGAGGGCGACCTGCCTCGCCATAGTTTTGTCGCAGTAATGGTTTTCCTATTTGTTGCGAAAGTCTGTCATTGTTACTTTTGTGCAAATCCAAATTTTCCTAGAACTTTGTGCGACCTATACCGCTTTAGGTTCGCTCTAGCAAAGCATTACAGTAACATAAAAAGAAATTTGTTCAAAAGACTATAGTGAAAGTGAAGATCCTCTTTTGCAGTTATATATTTTATTGTGTTGAAGAAGCTACCTATTTTGTGTGGTTGAGAATGAGTTATAAGGTTTGAGATTTTGTGTCCACTAGTTTGAAAAAAAGAACTATTTAATTCATCCTTTTCATCCTCATAAAATTAGGTTAAGAATTTTATAAAGCTTTTCATTATTTTTTCGAGCTAAAGAAATCATATTTTCTTAAAATTAAAACCCTTCTTCGTAGTTTTTAGATATCCAAGTTTAAACTTATTTGAAGTTTGATCGCTTCTCTCGAGACTTGAACAAAACATTTTTTTAAATTTGTTCTTGATAAAATTTGAATATTTCTTATAACTCAAAAGTACTTTGTGAGTTTATTTTTATTAGCCAAACACTTTTTAAAACTTTCCTCAACCTTTAGGATTCTCACATCCTAGTAAGTTAGATCTATAAATTGTGTCTTTTCACTTGCTCCTCTTGGAACACGAAATTTTGCTTCAAACTTAAAACAAATTGTTTTAATGCAAACGCAACATTATGAAGGAAAGTTGACACCTATGACGTAACGAGTGGTCAAAGAGCGATCTATTCTTGATATTATATCTAAAAGATGGAAAACGTGTCTTGTGTAGGTTGTTCATTATTGAGTGTAGGAGAGCTTCAACTTTGTAAGTCATTTCTTCCGTTTGTAAAACTTTACCTATATAGTGAAAGGTGTCGGTTTAGACTGAGATGCTCTCTGCAAGAATTTACTCGTCTCATGTGCTTGATTTACTATTTGTATTTTGATTTATATTATATGCTTCATGAACATATATTATTAAGTTAAATTAACTTGTAAATCACTATTTCGACACTTAGATTCTAGGATTAAAGTTTGCTCGAATTTAGATTAAAAGCAAACATTACCTTCATTTTAGTAATAATATTTATTTGAGCAGTCCTTCTCTACACACACATTCCTTCAAACCTATATTTCAAATTTCCATTACAGCAAATTCTCAATTGAAGGTTGTATAGATGATCTATCCACTATCAAGTGATGGAGATTGGCCATAAATAAAATTTTATGCCTAAAGTACATTAATTAAAAAAAATTCAAAAAGAGTAACAAAAGAAAAAGATTTAGGATTTACCTCATCGTACCTTTGCGAATCTTATAAGTTATCTTACACATCTAAATCCTTGGTTTGAATGTGAAAAAAAACTTAAATCTTCTACTATATGATCCAACCAATGCAATCTGTGCATGGGAACTTTCGGAGATGAAACTTAATGAAATAAAAGAAAGTTGATTTTCTATCCTCACTCCTCATAAAAACATGAATCTTCTCTCTCTCTCTCTCTATCTCTCTCTCTCCCTTCCTCCCTCCCTCCCCTAACCCTTAGGTGTGTCAATGCAGATTATACCCATTATACACACACACACACACACACATGAAGTCGGCTCAAGATAATTAGGGTTTCTAGGGAGTTTTGAGTTTGCTACTTGGTATATGGACTATACTAATGACTTAAGACTAATACTTAAAATATCTTCCAAACAGAAACATTAAAATTAAAAATTTATTTATTTTATTCTTCATTTGATGGTAATTAATCTCATTATATAATTACAATTTATTTTCTTCTCATTTCCACCCCCGAATAGATTCTTATTTTTGGTTTACAAGGGAATGTTGTTGTGTTGACTAGAAGGGTGCACTAATCCTTTGAATCCGGTACCAACAGATATCAAATAGCGAGGCCTTGTTTTCAAAGTTGGCTAGCACATAATATGATTTTTAACATTAAGCATTCAATACTCTCTTAGTGAGATTCAATTTTATGTTAATCGATTTTCACCAATGTCTTATTTATTCATTGATCTCAAATTTAACTTTTTTAATACTTTACCGTATATTAATTCGTTGTCCATGTAAACTGACACAATCAAAACTTTTAAATTTATCAAGTAGGCATCACAATGCAAAATATTTCCTAGATACACATTACTTTGGAATATCATATCAAACATATTCATATAATGATTGATCAACTTTCAGATATTATTGACCAAATAAGTAGAATCTCTCCCATAATAATCAAAGAAATTATTTTGTGACTATTCCAATCATCATAATTCACGAGATTAAGAATCCATCCACCCTTTGAAAACTTGTGAGGTTGTGAAAGTCCAATATAATAAGTACCAAGACTTGAATATCATCATTGGTTCTATTCAATACATTCTTAGTGTACTGGTGAAATCATTTTTGAACTATCAGATAATTTCTTAAGCCATCAGATAGGTTCCCATAGTCAAGAGAAACTACCAGAACCATAGTTCCGATCTTCTGTGATCAGGTAACCCCTAACTCATTGAAATTCCTACTGAGTAAAAATGAATGACATATACAATATATTTAAAATACAATTCGTTCCCACTATAGACACCCCATCCTAGGACCCTACTAAGTACCTCCTTAGGTCCCTATCACTCATCCATTCACCATAAACCCCAGTCCATACTCTAGGTACTGATCTGAAGGCCACTTTCTACTCTTGAGCCTCGATTGGCTCTGGTCAACTCTCCATCTTGACAAATTCTCAATGAATCTTCAAAGGGCTCTGACTCCCCTTTCCAACAGTTCACTCCATGCGCGAATCAACCACACGATTTGGAAGACGAATCTATTTTACCCCGAATACTGATTTGAAGGCCACCGTGCGATCTTAGGCCTCATTTGACACCGTTAAAACTTTTAACCTAAGCAAAGCTTAATGAAACCTCTGAAGGCTCTGAATATCTGTTCCAACGGTCCATCGCGTGTGTAAATCAGCCTCATGGTTCGAACAAATGATTCGTTTTACTCCGAAGGTCCATTGGGCGCTTTTGAACCCCGTTTGACCTTAGTCAACTCTCCGACCAAAGTGAAATTCAAAGGAATCTATAATGTCACTCACTTCCCTTTCCAATTATCCATCCCATGTGTAAATTGTCCTTACGGTTCGGACAAATGATTCATTTTCCTCCAAAAACCTTTTATCTAGAGATCATCAGGTGCTTCCGAGTCCTATTTGACTTTGGTCAACTCCTGAACTAACGAGTGGATCAATGGATTTTTAAATGGCTCTGAATTCATTTCCAATGGTCCATGCCTTTCACAATTCAGACTTATAATTTGCATTTTATGCCTTATTTTTTTGAAAAACCGTTCAAATTACCTATCGGTACCTCGGGAACCCTACCTATCAGTAAGGTGTCCTTTTTCTTTATCGGAAAGTCAAGCACCATAGGCAGGTCAGGGGCCATGCCGAGTGCCCCCTTGACCTAAATTCCTCTATAAATAGGTCATGGCCTCACCATTAGAAAAAAACCTCTCTCACAAAATCAGATAACATTGTCCTCATAATTAGATCCTTTCCCTTTCCTAAAAAGTCCATTTTCCCACGTTCTCTTACCTAACCTCCTTACCTCACTTGGTAATTAACCACACCTCTCTACATCACTTTCATACCACTTCAAAATCATCACACTCCCATTCCAAAGTCATCAACAAGCATCCATCAAAAAGTTATTTGACTTTGGTCAACTCCTGAACTAACGAGTGGATCAATGGATTTTTAAATGGCTCTGAATTCATTTCCAATGGTCCATGCCTTTCACAATTCAGACTTATAATTTGCATTTTATGCCCTATTTTTTTGAAAACCCGTTCAAATTACCTATCGGTACCTCGGGAACCCTACCTATCAGTAAGGTGTCCTTTTTCTTTATCGGAAAGTCAAGCACCATAGGCAGGTCAGGGGCCATGCCGAGTGCCCCCCTGACCTAAATTCCTCTATAAATAGGTCATGGCCTCACCATTAGAAAAAAACCTCTCTCACAAAATCAGATAACATTGTCCTCATAATTAGATCCTTTCCCTTTCCTAAAAAGTCCATTTTCCCACGTTCTCTTACCTAACCTCCTTACCTCACTTGGTAATTAACCACACCTCTCTACATCACTTTCATACCACTTCAAAATCATCACACTCCCATTCCAAAGTCAGCAACAAGCATCCATCAAAAAGTTTATTTCTTAACCCCTTATACTAGTTTATCCATTTTAACGTTATTCACCCTATTTTTATTTTTTGCTTTTGTTTCATTATATCATACCCACTAACCTCCACTCTTTATTAATAGTATTGCACATAATTTATTTTCATAAAAACCTAAAAAAGACAAAAAGTGTATTTATTCGTAAACTCCAAAAGCGGGATTTCCATTTTACATCTTCACTCATAAAACACATTTTCTTCACATACACATAAGAGGAGTCCCACATTTGGATTTATGGGTTGAACTTCACCCCTATACTATTTTCGAACAACGTGGACTTTGATGCTCCCTTGGTCTACGTAGGGCATCATGGGTAATTCTTGAGATTTGTGTCCTCCCTTTTTTATTTTATACATTTTTTATATCTTATTATATTTATTTTGTGAGTTATATACTCCTACATACTTGTGTCTCGTCCGATGTGCACATTTGTTCTTTCATAGCAATTTTTGATTTGGTTAACACTTGCATCATATTTTTTTATTATTATTTTTAGGAACACTCCTATGGATGAATTCTCTCTGTAACTTCCATGACACGAATTAGATGATTCCATTCTCCTATCACTTATATTATACACATGTACACGCACATCACAAAGTTAAAAAGGAGAAGATTAACATTAGCCCATGAGAGATCGAAAGGGCGGGATGGGTTCCTAACACCTTCCCATTCCATAACCTACTCCCCAGACCTTTGAACTATTTGGTTTTGCATGCATTAGTTCGACCTTGATGTCGTTCTCTTAAGGCGGGGACATTTTTTTTTCCTTTTTAAGCAAAATAGGATGGAGACTCTATATGAACCCCATTTGATGATGATAAATTTTATACATGAGGCTGGACCACAATAAATGGAAGAGAGGGAGAGAAAGAGGGGGAACCTTATTTGATTTTTTCTTCCTCCCCGCTATCCCGACAATCGAGGGGCGTGAACCATGGGCACTGAAGAAATCCATCCCCGAATGGACACAATGGCATCTTTGCTAGGAAGAATTTTGGAGAACTAGATTCTATTTCTACATGGGTATTATTTTTAACTCTCCTGATTTTCTACATGTGTATATATGGTTCCGCTTTTATGTTATCTTTATTTTTTTACTTACTTCTTGTATATTTATCTCATGCTTATCTCTACCATGCTCCCTCCTCATGCGTATATCTCTTTTCACTTACTTCTACATGATCACTTCACACACTTGTATATATTCTCCATGCTCACTTTGCACACTAACACTCATATATAATTTCACCTCTACTTACATCCTCCACTTGTAGATTATACATGCTTAGATTCACTAGTACACACCCTCACTTCTCTCACTTGTATATATCTCCCTGCTCACTTACACCTCTCACACACCACTTGTAGTTGATCCATGCTAAGGCTCACTAGCACACACCTTCCTTTGTATATTTTCACATCATCACTCGCATTATTCCCATGTCACCTTACAAACTTGTATATATTAACATACTTCTTTATCACCATGCTTAGTATAGTCTTCATGCTCCATGCCACCTTTACTTTTCATTCTATTTTTATATTATCCCTCATTAGTGGTAGTAATCCCTTTACTTAGTATGAAAATAAAAAAAATATCTCCATAAGATACTAATTAGAACTCATGCATTTTTCACACTACATCACTAAAGCATGGTAATATGGACCAAAACTTTGTCCCGTAGTAGGGGGCACTTCGTGATGGGTATCGACTTCACTAAGGTGTGGTTAACCTAAGAGATATGATTCTCACCTTCAATTGACCTCGTACCTTTTATGTATATCGAATGGTTCCCCTCACATCGTACCGCTTGATTGAACTCATGACGCGAGGTATATAGTAGGGAACTTGTTCACGTATGTCAAGTATATCAAATTTTCTCTCACATGTACCATTCCCATGAGGTATATCGTGGAAGTCATGATAAAGGGGGGAACACTTCCACTAACCCACCAAGTGTATAAACCTCATATAGGCATCAACCTTAGGTCACCCATAATTAGTTTATTGGTTACCATGCAAAACTTTGTCAAAATTTTTAGTGGCACACCACCCGAATTTCATACTATTTCGCCTTTTTTAAAACAGACCATGTCCATAAGCCTTAAAACAAGTCAAACTGTGTTTTATCTTTTAAACCCTATTTTTCCCAGGCTCAGGTCCTAACCAGCTTTTTCTTTTTCATCATTTAGGCAAAATATAATACAAGTGAAACCTAATAATAATAATAACCATGCTGAGATTTCTCTCCTTTCTACCCTCTTTTCAAAAACCAAAAATACGAAAAACATTTTTCTCCTTTTCAAAATACCAAAAATTCTCCTTTTTCTCCCCAAAATAAGCCAAAATCATTTTCCCTATCAGGTTGACCGTATCTCGACTTTGGCCTGGCTCACTATTGGCTTCTGTCTTCCATTAAATGGCTCAGAGCCCCGTTGCTTCTTCTAATACATCAACCAAATTTGAAATCTACCTCCACAAGCTATTCATAGAGACTACTGATCAAGTACCGAATGTTCAACTAGATCTGATGGCCATCCTAGCTCCATACAGTACTAAGGCTAGTAACCCTGAATCTGACCTTTTTACCCAGATTATGCCTATTAAAGTTCCCACCACCCCCATAGTCTCACCCAGACCTCTTAAAGTTTTTTCGTCCTTTCTCCTACACCCTGCATGCCTGGCTGATAAAGCTCTATCATTCCTTATGAGAGTCTGTATTATCGTTCGTTCCCAATAAGAGAGGGGAGGCATGTAATTACCTACTATTCTAGACCAACTCTAAAAGTTTTGGACTAAAATTGCGTGCAGAAATGTCAATCGACTACCAGAAATTCAGTGGCTTGTTCATATAATCCCGGAGGTGGGCTTGAGAATCAGATGAGTGGGTTGTAACCATTGGGGAAATCAGTCTAGATGATGTTATACAAAGCATAGCTGATATCTTTATCCATACCGAAGAAATCTGTAACATCTGCAAGTTACTCACTACCTTGAAACTCCAAGGACGGCTAGTCCCTTCAATTTTACATTTCTCTATTGAGTGGCAAGATCTATTTGCCAAAGTTGTAGAGGTGATCAAGTGAAGTTATTAGTCTTAGTAATAGGACATTATCGCCACCGAATGGTGGCATGACTTCGATAGATCAGATGATGAACCGAATCATAAAGAATCCAATTTAGTTGCCAGATTGTATGGAATGATCTATTTCAAAGATTTATTGGGAAAATTAACAAACTATCCAATCAGCCTAAAGTAAACTGAGCCATGGGGTTCTTATTCTTCCACTCCTCTATGAACCACATGACCAAATTAGGGCGATGCCACAAAGATCTGAATCCCTATTCAGTAGGGGCAGACAAAGGGAAGGGAGTTCTTAAAAAACTCCCAATGGTAGAAATGACCATTAAAAAAAGGAAAGTTCTTCGTTAACTCAAGAAAACCCAGTCCAATATCACCTTATGGGACTCTTCATGTACTCCGAGTTGCACTAAAATGCACTTATAAAGCTTCTAACAAGGACCACAGTTTTCCCTCTACTACTCCTGAAGAAGACTTGAATATAGTTGGATCCTTAACCTCAACCAGACTTTGTTCTTTCTCCCAAGAAGAAATCCCAAAAATTTTCTCTAATCACAATTATGCTCTCAATTTATTAATTAAAGTTTTGGGGAAGACAATACCTCTATCACTTTTTGATAATGGATCTACTCTTAATGGTTGTCAACTCAGAACCTTCAACATCCTGGGATTGAAAGTCACTGATATCACTCTTACATTTGTCATCGTGTGCGCTTATGATAATACTCGTCGAGAAGTCATGGGTTCCGTAAAACTCACATTAGCGGTTAGCCCTATCAAATATTTTTCTTGAGTTCTAAAATTTAATGCTTAGTCATCCATGGCTCCATAGAATTTGAGGAGTATCCTCTTCTCTTCATCAAAAGCTAAAGTTCTTTCCTAAAGGCCAATTCATCACTATCCTAGGGAATGATAATAATTCAGATAATGCAAGCACCAGCATTTAAGTCTTGGAGATTCAGTATGGGACCAATGAAATCTTCATCTTTGATTTCAATATCGACCCACTCCCCATCCTAATAGGGGAAATTTTCAAAGATCTATTATGTTCAAAGAACAACCCTCATGGCAATGTTAATGTGATCCAGATGTTCAAGAATATGCACTTTATGCCCAAACTGGGTCTAGGACGATGCTAAGAAGGGATCATTGAGCCTATAGTTCTTAAAGAATCCTTTTCTCTATGTGGACTGGGCTACAAACCTTCACTAGTTGAACTCAAAGCACTCCACAGGCCATGATCGAAAAAGAAGCCTAGAGGATGAAAAGACAATTTTAGAAGACTCTGTGAATTGAAAATGTATGAAGGAGGGTGAAGACTTCCCCTTCTATGAATTATTTGAACCGTGGTATGACCTCATTGATAAGAAGATGAAAACGGGGTTGGAGATCTTCTTTCAAGGCAATAACACTTGGGACGAAGAATGGAAGCATGAGGTAAAACCTCTTATCGAGCGTACCATGGAAATCATTAAAAAAATCGAGTGTAGTGACTCCAAGGAATCCTTTAACCTTCAGACACTGGGGCTGAGTCTCTTCATGATGCGCTTAGATGCTGGCCATCAGACCCATCCTCCCAAATCATAACTGCTGATGTACCTATCATAAATTATCTTGCCATCCCAGTCCAGCCTGCACAAGCCCATCCAAACCCTACAATTTATCCTATCCAAGAATTCTTTGCACCTGTTTCCTTTTCTCCTTTTCCTAATGTAAATGTACCTGAGACCTCTTTTGATGAGGTTCTCAACGTTGTATTCCCTAAAACTGAAAAAATTAAGATTTTGAGTATCTTGTTGTGCCTTATATTAATTTCAGTGATTATAATCAAACTCTTAATGATGTTGATTGTAAATGAACAATTCTTAATCGATCTCAATAAAGAAATTAATAAATAACATAACCGCCTTCAAGCTAATGATGATGATATTATTGTTATTAATCTCGAATCTAGTATCCATATTGACAAGATTAGGATAGGGTCCATACTTAACGAGCATGAGCATGCATAATTTGAAGTACAGTTGAAAGAGTTTATAGACGTCTTCGTGTGGTCCTGCGATGACATGTCTATCATTGACCCAGAGGTAGCTTAGCAAAAGATCTTGACATTCCCAAAATGAAAACCGATCAAGCAAAAGTTGAGAAAACTCTAAACAAAATGGTCACTCAAAGTCAAATAAGAGGTAGTCAAGCAACTAAATGTTGGTTTCATTTGTGTGGTCGAATACCATACATGGCTTGCTAACATCGTCCCCGTGTCGAAGTCGGGAGGAAAAGTTTACATGTGCATCGAGTACCTAGATTTGAATAAAGCATCGCCAAAAGATGATTATCCATAGCCCAACATTGACATGATCATGGACAACAGCTAGCCACGCACTAAAATGATTTGTCGACGGATTTGACGATTATACCCAGATCAAGATACACCCCGACCACCAAGAGAAAACTACATTCATCACACCTAGGGAACTTTCTGCTACATCATTATTCCATTCGAGCTTAAAAATTCTAGGGCTACCTACAAAAGGGCTGCCTCAACCATACTACATGACCTTATTCACAAAGAGGTCAAGGTCTATGTTGATGACATGATCATCAAGTCCAAGACTCGGGAAGGCCATATTTTTTCCCTCTGAAATTTTTTTGAGCGAATATAATAGTATCAGGCGCGACTTAACCCACAAAAGTGCATTTTTGGCGTCACTAAGGGGAAACTAATAGGATTCATGGTCAACAAAAAAAGAATTAAAGTTGACCGCACCAAACTAAAAGTTGTACTTGAGATGCCACCACCCCAAAAGGAGACAGAAGTATAAGGATTCCTAGGTAAACAATAATATATCAGTCGATTCATCAGTCCACTAACCTCTATCTACTAACACATTCTCAAACTTCTCCAAAAATATTCAACCAAAGTCTAGAACCAGGCATACCAAAAATCCTTTGGCCAAATCAAGTGATACCTCACCTAACCTCTGGTGCTCATGCTTTCACAGCTAGGTCTACCCCTCTGGTGCTCATGCTTTCATAGATAGGTCTACCCATCCTCTTATACTTGACCGTCACTAATAATACAACTTGGGTTTTACTGGCCCATTACATTGAAGAATCCTAAAAGGAAAGATACATCTACTATATTAGTCAAAAGCTGGTTGGGTACGAAATCAATTACACTGCTTTCGAGAAAGCACGGGTCACCCTAGTTTGGGTCATAGAAAAATTATGCACTACATGCTTGATTTTCACATCATACTAGTATTCCGAATGGATCCTATTAAATACCTGCTTGAGAAATCGAATTTTTCAAGCTGAATGGCCTGATGGTTGATGTTGCTAGTCGAATTCGACCTTGTTTATTCCACATAGAGAGCCATGAAAGGGAAGGCCATCTCCGACTACCTTTTTGATTTTCCTATGGAAGGAACCGATGTTTGGATCTTCAAATTTCCAGACAAATACATTCTCTACACTTTTCAAGATAATCTTAGATGATAAACATTCTTCAATGGAGCTTCCAACAAAAAAGGATATGACGTTGGGATACTCCTGATCACCCCTGATGACTCCCACATCCCCATTTTCATTAAGTTGGACTTCCCTAGTACTAGAATCACGACTGAGCATGATCCATGCACTGTAGGCCTCAAGATCTCCCTTGAGAAAGGCATCAAGAACTTAAACATCTATAGGGACTCTACCCTCATTGTCAGACATATTCTTAGAAAATGGAGAGTCGGGACCGAGAAGCTCCTACCCTTCCACGCCCACCTAGAAGAGCTTGCTTCCCATTTTAAATATATCACCTTACATTACCTTCACCGGTCAAAGAATATCCTAAACGGTGCCCTTGCAACCCTGGCCTCTATGGTTGATATGCCCGAGGGGATAACAATGGCCCCTTTCCTAGTTCAAAAATAGGTTGCACCCACACCCACCCACTGTTACCACATTGAGCTCATCACAAAAGAAGACTCTGTCATGCCCAAATTATGGTAATATGATACTTGGCGCCTTTTAAAACATGGTAGATATTCTCTATATGAAAATAAGAAAGTCCATGCGATTATAAAATGGGTCCCCAATACATCATTTCAGACAAATCACTTTTCAAGAGAAACTTTGATCGAATTTATTTATATTGCATAATAGGGGCTGATATTAAAGGAATGATGCAAAAGATCCATAATGGGGAATACGTGATGTTGAATGCAAAAAAAGTGGCCAAGTTTATCAAAAAAATTATTGTTTGCTGTTAAAGGGCTCTGTACGACCTGGTATACGATAATGGTCTACATTTAGAAACTGAGGTGATAGAACGGGTTGATGAGTATGGAATTCAGAGGCACAAGTCTTCTCCTAACATACCCCAAACAAATGGTGTTCTCGAAGCCTCCAACATGAACCTCAAAACCATTATTAATAAGATGACTAAAAGCTACATAGATCGGGCTAACAGGATCCCATACGGCCTCTAGGGCTATCGTACCCCTATCAAGACGCCCACAGGGCTATAAAAAATGACACGTCCTGTCAATCTAGACTATCTGAAGTAATTCTACCCTTAATTCAAACTCTCGGCATGCTACGAATCTTTTCATATCCCTTCTATTATAAAAAAACAAAACTCTTTATTTCTCCCTACCCAGAAATACGTTGGTACGTAGGCAACCCATACGACATACATGGGCACCATTCTTTATTTTTCATAAAATGCTCTTTATTTTTAACCCCCGAGAGCAGTGTCCCTTCTCATTATTCACATGAACAAAAGGATTATGATTGTCTTAGTGATTGATATAGATAGTTCAAATGCAAAATTCATCAAAGTCACAATAAAATATTATCAAAATTATTTTTATTTCAAATCAATGAACTCAACCGTTACTTGAAATATCATTGAAAATGTCAAACAGACCAATCCTCTTACAATTAAAAAATAACCTACCCAATCCTTACTTGATGACCAGACTCATAGAAAAATTTAAAAAAAATTCACAAGATACCAACATAAATCATCCCTAATATAAATTCCCCAGCTTCACAAAATACTACCGTTAGCTACTAGATGGCCCTACCTCATCATCATTGCCTACACCTTCATCTCCCCAGGTCTCCCACTCCTGATTGATGCTTAGTATGTGCTCCATGCAATGGTATGCCTCAATACGCATTGTTGAAACCATAATACCTTCCTTCGTAGTATCAAAAGCCACAAGACATCTTCTACGTATCTCTTCCTCTAAAATCTTCTCAATTTACCCACTTCTACAATCACTTCAGATAATCCCCAGACACATACCAATCCCCTCCAATTGATTTTGATACATGGGTACACGATTGGTTGCACTTCCACAAAGGTCCCAATATCATCTTTAGAGATTCGATTAAGTCCTCTATCAGGAAGAAGTTGATTATACGAGGAGGCACTATTTGTTCCCACCCTACTTGGCACAGAAGCTGCCAAGGAAAATATAAGGAAATCTGGTCAAGTCTAACCAACCGCACATACCGGTACTCTCCAAATTGTAAAATGGGTTCAAGTTCCCCACCATGGCACAGACTAGAGAAGATACCCGTACTCCACGAACCAGTTAACCTAGTTCTCTGTTGAAGGGCCTAAATTGAAGAAGGGATCGATGAAGCAATTAGGGACACCTGATAAGGGATATTCAGGAAGGATCACTAAGAAAAACCTCTCATAAATTCACATGAACAACATGATAGGTCTCCGCCACACAAGGTAAAAACAACCCTCCTTCTAAGCGTCATAACAATAAAGGTCTCCACTAGAACCACCACCATATGACTACAACGGTAAGGCATCCACTCCACTATCGTGGCCGCCATAGGATCATTCATTAAGTCACCAATCATCAATAGAAGCCTAGCAATCAGTACCAGGGCCATAAGACCAATAAATCCATCATCAGTATAGTCACTCCAATACAACGGAATCAGCACAAACCAGCAAAGGTGATTTACATCTCTTTATATAAAGCTTTATATATCCTCATCCATATTCCAATCAAGCCTTTAAGGCTTTCATCAATTCAAATATTCCAAACACATATTCAAAGAATCCAAAAAACACATTTTTCATACTTTTTCTCAAAAAAAAAATCAACAGCAAATTAAAGTTCATGTGGAGTAAGCCACTAAATCAAGATAATAAAAAAAGATGCATCATTTTTGCCTTATTGAATCTCTCTTTTTACGTACAAAGTCGCTAAATAAATCATACAGCATGGCCAATTCCACGCTCCTCTAGTCACAACGATGGATCTATGAGAAAATCTCGAAAGAAAAGAACCAAAAATGCATGTCACCTCATCAACTACACCACTATTTCCAAGGTACTAGATGTACCCAAACTCATGCGCCAATAACCTCCTCATATATGCTTGTACTCCAGTAGCCCTTCCATCCCTCAAAGGTAAAATCCAAGGGTATAAGGTGGCCTACATCCCCAGAGAATAGTTAGTAATCTACCTAGAAGAAAGGTTCTTAAGTTACAAAAAAAATGGAAGTCAGAAGTGACCATTCCCTTTCCCCTAACAAGCCCAGGAGTGTGCGCCCTATGACGATAGGCACCTCCCAGACCTGCAGAATGGCAGTCCCTTCCAAATTTCATCCTAAAAATGCCGAAAAATTTTAAAAGTTGCTAAAAAATTTCTTAAAAATTTCAAAGAATTCCCCAAAAATCCCTGAAAATTATAAAACATTACGTTTCCCAGGAAAATAATCTTTCGAGCACTAAGCCCATTACAAATATTCCAAAATCCCATTTGAATCAATTGCACACTCTTACTCCCCCAACAGAACTAAAATTGCACCTACACTCAAACCTATTACATCAACCCTGATAGGAAACACAAGTCTACACAATCCCCAACGGAATATCAAGCAGCAGAATTATTCCCCAACTTTAGGTCCATAGAATTGATCACCCCACTTTAAAGTGCTCAGAATTTTTCTCGACCCGCAAAATTAGTCACCCCGACTTTAGTTACATATAATCGACCTCGACCTGCAAAATTGGTTGACCCACTTTAAGGTCCTCTGAATTGACCTCGACCCATAGAATTGGTCACCCCACTTTAAGGTCCTCTGGGATCCTCAAAATTGACCTCGACCCATAGAATTGGTCACCCAAACTTTACGTTCTCAAAATTAATCCTGACTCACATAATTAATCACCTCATTTTAAAGTCCTCAGAATTGACCTCGACCTGAAGAATTGGTCACCCTAACTTTAGGTCCTCAAAATCAACCTCGACCTGTAAAACTGGTCTTTTCTATCCTTAGGTCCTCTGAATTCATCTTGACGCGTAGAATCAGTCACCCTAACTTTAGGTCCTTATAATCAATCTTGACCAGCATAATTTGTCACCCAACCTTAAGGGCATCTGAATTAACCTCGACCTACAAAATTGGTCATCCCTCCTAAGGTCCATAGAATTGACCTTGACCCACAGAATCGATCATCATAACTTAAGGTCCATAGAGTTGACCTCGACCTACTGAATTGGTCATCCTAACCCTAGGTCTGCATAATTGACCTCAACTCTCCTTAGGTCCTCAGAAATGACCTTGACCCACTAAATCAGTTGCTACACCCATTAGGTCCGCATAATCAATTTTAACACTCCTTAGGTCCACAAAATTGGCCTCGACCAGCTAAAATGATCACCCTCGTCCTTTAGGTCTAAAGAATTGACCTAAATCCTCTTCTCCAACATCGATTCAATGTTTATCTTTTGACAGTCTTCGCTTGTTCTAAGCTCTCCCATCGAGGGAATCTATATAAACCCCATACTTGGATCCCCCAAAGTACCTCATTAGGTCCCTAGCACTCATCCCTTCATCATAAACCCTATGTCATACTCTGAGTGCTAATTTCATGGCCACCGGGTGCTCCCGAGCATTTGAATTCGAATAAATCTCCAGTTTGAGTGAAGCATAATGAATATTTGAAGGGATCTAAATCCCCTTTTCATATGGACCACCTCGTGTGAGAATCAACCTCATGGTTTAGGCAAATAACCCTGAATACTGATCTAACGGCCAATGGGCGCTCTCGGGCACCGTTTAACTCTAGTCAACCTTTCAACCTGAGAGAATCTTAATGAATCCTCAAAGGACTCTGAATACCCTTTCCAACAGTCCATCTCATGCACGAATCAGCCTCACAGGTTGGATGAAATATTTGTTTTACTCTAAAGGGCCATCATGCGGTTTTGTACCCCATTTGACCTTGGTCAACTATCTGAATGAAGTGAAGCTCAATAAAATATCAAAAGACAATAAATTCATTTTCAAACGGTCCATCTTGAGCGTGAATCATCCTTACAATTTGGACAAACAATTCGTTTTCCTTCGAAAACCTCCATCTAGACACCATCAAATGCTTCTGAATCCCATTTGACTTCACTTAACTTTTGAACCCAGGAGTGGCTCAATGGATTTTTAAAGGTCTCTGAATTCCCTTTCCAATGGTCGACCCTATGCACAATTTGAACTCACAATTTGCATTTATGCTTATTTTTTTGAAAAAATCATTTCGGATTGCCTATAGGCACCTCAGGAACCCTGCATGTCGGCAAGTTGTCCTGATCCTTTCCCGATAAGGTAAGCACGATGCTGATAGGCAGGCCAGGGGCCATGCTAGTCGTCACCCCCAGCCCAAATTCCCATATGAATAGGCCATGAACTCACCATTGGAAAGGATCTCTATCAGAAAATCAGGGAACATTCTATTTTCCCACATTCTCTTACCTCACCTCCTTACCTCACTTGTAATTATCCTCACCTCTCTACATCACTTCCATACCACTTTAAAATCAGCACGCTTGCATTCCAAATTCAACAATAATCATCCATAAGGAGGTATACGTCTCAACCCCTTTATCTAGTTTATCCTTTTTAGCATTATTCATCTTATTTCTATTTTGTGCTTTTGTTTCATTATATCACATCCACTAATATATACTATTTATTCATTGTATTGTACATAATTTATTTTCATAAAAACTCCAAAAAGACTAAAAGAGGGTTTATCCGTAAACTCTAAAAGAAGCATTTCCATTTTACATTTTCACTCTTGAAACATATTTTCTTCACATACGCATAAGAATATTCCCGCATTTGGATTTATGGGTTGAACCCCAAACCCTATGCTATTTTCGAACTATGTGGACTTTAATGCTCCCTTGGCCTATGTAGTCATCTTGGGCCAATCCTGAGATATGAGTCTTCCCTTTTTAAATTTATACATCTTTTATATCTTACTATATCTATTTGTGAGTTATATACTCCTACATACTTGTGTCTCATTCGACATGCACATTCGTTCTTTCATAACAATTGGTGCTTCGATGAACACTTACATCATATTTTTTTTATTATTTTTGGGAACAATACTCTGGATGAATCCACTCCGTACCTTCCATGACATGAGTTATATGATTTCATTCCCACATTACTTATATTATATACGTGTACACACACATCACGAAGTTAAAAAGGAGAAGATTAACATTATCCCATGAGATATTGAAAGGGCGGGATGGGTGCCTAACACCTTCCATTTCTGTAACTTAGTCCTCGAACCTTCGAATTATTTGGTTTCACATGCATCAGTTTGACGTTGATGTCTTTATCTCAAGGCAATGATATTCTTTTTCCCATTTCAAGCAAAATAGGCTAGCGACTCTATCTCTACATGTTACCCCTATTTGAGGACGACCAATTTTATATTTGAGTTTAGACCGCAAAAAAGGGAATATATATATATATATATATATATATATATATATATATATATATATATAGAGAGAGAGAGAGAGAGGGGGGGGAGAGAGGGAACCTTATTTCCTTCCTTCTTCCTCCACACCATCCTGAAAATCGAGGGGCTTTAGTTGCCCACGCCAGAGGAATACGACCCTGGATGGCCATATCCACAAACCTAATTCATATATTAAAATGATCTTAGACAATCCTGTGTTATAAAATAAATATCAATAACATAGTTTTAAGAATAAAAACCCAACAATCCCCCACTTACTCTTAAACCCATGTGTCTGGGAATCTAACACACATTCCCTGTAATTAAACATTCTAAACCCCTAGATTTCATCTCTTTGTAAAACAATCCACCAGATTGTCCTATAATGAAATCTTGGTCATAATAAAGTCATCTTTACACATGATTACCCGTATTGATTGATACTTTATCTCAATGCGCTTAGACCTCCTATGGGTCCTGGGTTCTTTTGAGTTATCAATTAACCCAATATTATCACAATAAAGTGCAATAAATGACTGAACTAAAGGAACCACATCAAAATCACTTTAGAAGTTTTAGAGCCAAACAATTTAATTTTTTACCTCTGATATAACAACATATTTATCTTTTATTGTCAAATCTAAAATACAAGATTTATTGATACTCTTTTAATTTATGGCTCCACCTCTTAGGGTAATCATATATTATGAGGTATATTTCCTAGAATTGACTGAAAATTTGAGTCTGTGTGCCCTAAACTTACAAGTTTCTCTGTTGAGTAAACCATCATATAATATGTAGTCCTTTTTAGATAGTTGATAATGTTCTTTATCGTAATCCATTACTCTTTTCCTGGGTTAGATTGGAATCTGCTAACTATATCAACGGTAAAAAAATATATTTTTATTATGCACACAGCATAACAGACATGAGGCTGCCAATTGCCGAAGATAAGGTATATTCATCATCTTCTTTATCTGATTAGGTGTCTTAGGACACTGATCCTTAGATAGGGTGACTCCATGCCTAAAATGAAGAAATCCTTTTTTGTAATCCTGCATGCTAAACTGTGTGCCACATTATCGATATAGGTGGCTTGGAATAAGCCCATCGCCCTATTTTTCGATCAAGAAAATTCTTATTGCTAAGAATGTGACTGGATTTTCCTGAGTAGAAAACCACAATCTTATGTTTGAAAATAGACCTACGTTGTTCCTGAATAAGATATGGGATGTCAATAGAAAAACATCAATGATCTCGAATATATAGCAAACATGATTTAGACTAAAGATTTGAGTCCTCATCCGAGGGTATAAACAGTAAATGATAATGGATTGAGTGACCCTATAAGATGAATAAATCTCACTCTACTGAAATATACCAACATTTTATGTCATAAGAAGACAACAATGAAAAATAGCTAGATAATTAGGCATAATGGAATCGACACTTATCGAATAGATTGGTTAAGCGCCGCGATCAACATAGAGATATTATGTTAAAAATCAATAGTAAGGACTACCTCGATTCTATAAAAAATGATGTATTGATCAAAGGATCCTCAGAATAAATAATTGGGTTTTCATAGCAGTCACAAACCATAAGTATGTTCACAATAACAAATGGTGAAGTAAAACCTAATTGTGTCGAGAACACAATGAGCTTTCCATAAATAAGTCCCTATAGAGTCCAGTTCCCATGTTTTGGAATTTGAGGATTTACCTTTTAGGAGGAATATATAGGCTATGCATATTTATTAGATTTCCAATTATGTCATAGATTCTATCATAGGACTGATCACCAGCACTTCTGTATCGCGTTCCTTGGGTAAGTTCTCCCATCATCCATTGGACCCTATAACACTTATCATTGATCCTCTTGGGAATGTTTTAGGCCATACCTTAATCTAGATTATCCTATACTAAATGATCCCACTACCGTCCCCACGTCGACTCCTACTTATTGAACCTTCAACATGATTGATACTTCCATTCATAGCTTGCTTACATCTGATAATGATTACGATGATGATGATAATGATTCCATTGATCACAGCGAGACTAGTGGAGTTAATGTTATCACTCTTGTTGAGGTTGATGATGATGAAAATTCTGACGATGCTACCTCTTTAGCTGATGTGGATACCAAGACTGAGATTTAGGAGTTAATTATGTTTATATTCTTATTTTTTTCCTAATGGTAGACCTATAAATGGGTCATGTTGAGTCGCGTTCGTGTCGGTTGATGTTGTGTTTGGGTCTTATCGGGTTTATGTCTAAATGGCTGAATTCCTTCTCACGTGAAAAAATCATATTCAAACCCAACCCATTATCGTAATGTAATACCCTGTATTTTTAATGATTTTTAAATTAGGGATTAATTAAATTAAAATGAGAAATTAATCCGATTTAAAAATAAATATTAACTAGCGAGATAAGGATTAATAGTTATTTATGTTGAATATTACTTAGTGAATGAGTAGTAATAATTATTGATGATTAACTATTTTGGTATGACTCAGACCAAGACACATCAATACTTCCATTCCCATTTATTTGACCCTTACTAGATAAAATGCACAAAGCTTTATCTCACCTTTCAAGGGTCCCTTTAATTTGTGTTCCCTTTTCCTGTCTTAGTATTCTTACATTTACTCATAATCTCAGGATAATTTTGTCTCAATAGATTTTATGTCATGTTATTAAGTATCTACTACAGGAAAATATAATATGAAGCGGGATATATACTCTTGTTGCCATTAAGCTGTCAACAAGTCTCAGAGAACAAAGTTGAGATGGATCGTGGATTTCAAATAACTTCCAAATCATAGGTTTTACCAGCTCATCCTTAATTCTAGGTTTCACATCTGGTACATATCAGATTTCCCCATCCTAGATAAATAGTCAAATATCCAAATCAGTCAAACAATTAAAAAGGAAAAGAAAAACTATTAGCATTTCAACCCAATTACAAACACAAGTGCTTAAAACACCTACATTACATATAGCAAAAAAACATGAAAATTGATGGGAAGCATGAAACTTATGCTTGCATATTCGTCCATAGGTCAAATCGGATATGTAATTATTGGAATAATTGTTGGACACTCAAATGATGGATATACAAGCATGATAACTTATATGTTGTTCTATATCGCCATGAATCTAGGAACTTTTTCTTGCATTGTATTATTTGGTGTATATACCGGAACTGATAACATTCGAGATTATGCAGGATTATACACAAAAGATCCGCAAGAGCCTTGTGCACTGGGTATGACCTTTGATGTAAACTCTATGGCAATGTTCATCGATAACAAGAATTACAGAAATGTCGGTGAAGAGTCACAAATGGAACCATTGGACCACTGTTAAAAACGTTAACATCTCTCAGTTGAGTACGCTTCTTCACCAATATTCCTATATAATCCCCTCATTAACTACTATTAAAATAGCAAAATTAAACATAAAATATTTAAATATGACAAATAGGATTCATGTAGCCGACCTAAATAATGGGAAAAAGCTTTGTTGAGCTGATTGAATTTAGTAGACGATTATGCCCATCCGATTTATACGAATTATTTTGAACTAAAATCTTTAAAAAATGTCTCTGTAACATCAATTCGTGCATCTCACTATCAAAATTACCCCAATTGCTCATTACTCAAAAGTCCCATTAGTCTTTTCTTACCCCAGCTACACACATCATATGTTCACTGCTCAGTACAACCATTGGGAAGATCCAAGGTCGAGCACTTCTATTGAAGATACAACTGCCCTGTAGATATGCCCATTACAATTTGCAAATCTAAGTTCTCTTGAAATTGGTAATTATTTTAGACTGAACACACAAGTTAAAGAAATCATGTAGTTGCATTGGATCATTTATATTCATCGACTTGGTGAAGGACTTCAAACTAACCCCTTCTCTAAGATGATTTTCTATCTCCATTATATGTCCTGAAAACATATAATGCATGTCTAGAGTGGAACTAGATGGGTCCTATATATTTTCTTTACTTCAACTAATCCCAACAATATCATTGAGATAAAACCAAAAAAAGTAAAACTATAATCGATACTATACAACATGAACCTCTCTTGATTTTAACACTGCCACATTTGAAATGACTCCCCTGCTTCTATAGTAGTGCCATCTCCCTAGACGTAGACCAGATAGACTTACACCCTAATGATTAATCCGAATTTTTAACACAGCGTCATTCAAGCCAAATTAGTAAGAACAATCAATTTGAAAGTTTGAAAGTATGGAAATTCACTTCTAGTCAATGTGGGACATGAAAACAACATATCTCCACCTTCAACAAATGCTTTCAGCTTCTCATAAGAGCTATTGCCACAATTTCAAGTAATCAACCCCAAATCAACTATTAATTAATTAATGATCAAGCTTTCGATTAAGACCTATGAGTAATTACCTATATTGTACTTTCTTCAATTAAATTATGGTGGTAGATAGTTTCTTGTGATGTAAATACAGCTTTGGCTTTGATTCCTCATATAAATTAATTGACTAAGACTATATAACTTATGATGTGTTAAACAAGCAACAAATTTGAGGTTACCTACTAAACTAGCAGCTCCCGAGGAAAGAAAAAATAAGGATGAGCATAGGCATATAGTTTTCAGCACCATGTATTTCTAACTCTAAAAGTGACATCAGGTTACCTTTCCTCTACTCCTTAGGATTATCCATCACTCCAGGCTTTCTCTTATATTAAATGAATGCAACAGAAGTAATCTAACAACAAAGCCTCTAAATTTTAAATAGCTCAGAGCATTGTTTACTAAGTATTTTGTTACAATGACTATACGTGTAAACTACTATAACAAATCCCAAGGGCACGACTTCATTTTTTCTTCTGTGAGACATTTCAGACATTCCCAAATAAGAAAAGGAAAGTGTTGTTTGTTCTTTTAATGAATAATATGTTAGTATATCTTGTATAATTTGATTTTTCTTTTCATTTACTAGTTACTTAAGGAAACATTTCAATACACATCTATACTTATTAGATCCTCCTCCCCCTTACGACTTCATTTGTTATTCCGTGAGACACTTCAGATATTCTTAAGGAAGAAAAACAAAGTGGTGTATGTTCTTTAAATGAAGAGTATGTCGGTATATCTTTTACCATTCGATTTTTCTTTTTATTTACTAGTTTCTTAAGGAAACATTTCAATACAAATCTAATTATAATCCTATTATAACTACCTATTAGCGAACTTGCCTGCATTGTTAGGAGTACGTGAGCCTAGAAGACCTCCAAAAATAACCTGTCGTGACACAGAAGATGGGTTAGCTATCCATCCTCCAAGAGACGTTTTAAGAGGTGCCGGTGGAGTTTGAAATTTCTAAAAGAAGCAAAAGGAAAAAGAAAAAAATAAGATTGAATGAACATACCAAAATTCCTGCAATAACTTGTAAGTATAAGAGGAATTCTTGGTGACTTACTCCATGATCACCTAGTGGTGGAAAACCACCTACTTTAGGTATGGAACCCTGTAGCTGATTAGTGACAGGGGATGCAACCCGCACACTATTTGTCTTCCCACAAGCATGGTCCACAAATAAGGTTTTTATCTCAGGGTTAGACTTTGGATTCTTGCAAAAGTGTTGCTGTAAATTTAAGCTGTAATCCCAAAAGATTTAATAAAAAAAATAAAGGTAATAAGATGTGTTACAGTTTCATCAATAAGAACCTGGTCATCCCTCAATCGAATTACCTCTGATTTATTAGTGTTTGTAGCCTTGAGTTCTTTAAGGTGGGAAAGTAAATCTTATCACGGATGAGAGGTTTTTCCTTAATCAACATCTTAAGATCATTAAGCATTATAGTCCTTTCCGTCTTTTGATATCTTCATACTTAGAAAGTTGTTCATTTTCCCTGAAATAATTTTTTTTTATTTAAAGTGTTCCTAGGACTCACTAGTTACTATTAATGATTTCTAAGAGGTTGTGAGGTAATTAGCCAGCCTTTAACCAACATGTTGAAGAAAAATTAGTTCACTTGGACTCCCCTATCTTGGGAGGCTTTTGATTCACTCAAGGCAGCCCTTACCAACACATGTATTTTCTCTACCCAACTTTAAAAAGACATTTGCATAGTTGCACTAGAGATAGATGCTAGTAATGAGTGAAAGGGAGTTGATCCTATGTAGGAATGGAGGCCCATTATTTTTCGAAGCAACAATTCCCGCTAGAAAAAAGGGGCATTCCAATTAGGATAAGGAATTATGGGCTATAGTCTATGCCGTTGAGAAATGGAGAACCTACTATGAGCATCCCTTTGATTTGTTCTTAGATATACTTGGCATAATCTGTTCTAATTTATAAACTGGAATGAACACAGTTACATACTCTGTTCATGCAATGTATTAACTGTGTTTAATTACTTATACAGTAATTTTGATATCCAAATCATTACACAAACACATACTGTAGAAACCATTGAATCTAAGTACACTGTGTACCTAATAATATATAACTAATCATTACATAGACACACACTGACCGACGTTTAGCATCAAATGTTGGTTGAACGACACGAGATTCTTTATGCGTGGGTCAACCAACATTTAGGATCAAATTTCTGTTAACCGACGTTTAGGATCAACCAACGTTTAGGATTAAATATCGGCTGACCGATGCGTGATTCTTTATCAGATGTCGGCTGATCAACATTTAGGATCAATAGATGTTTAGGATCAAATGTCAGCGATCGATGTGAGATTTTTTATCAAAGGTCGGCTGATCGACATTTAGGATCAAATGTTGGCTGAACAACACAAGTTCTTTATCAGATGTCGGCTAACCAGTGCGAGGCGATGGTCAACCGATTTTTTCAACCATTTTAACCATTAGTAAACTACCACATCTCCTACGAGGAAGTGGATGAAGATACATATTTTGGTTCACACTTGAATCGAATTACTAAAACAAATGTAGTAGACGAAATGAGGAAGGGCAGGAAGATATATATATGTGTGTGTGTGTGTGTGTGTATATGTGTGTGTGTGTGTGTGTTTATGTGTGTGTGTGTGTGCAACCATACATGCGTGTCTGCACACACAGTTGGATATTCTATATTGTATTTCATACATATTATTACTTTAACTTCATGGTTTTGTTCATTCCCGAAAATATTAGTATGTGTCGTTTATCTATGACTTTCACTAGACAAAAGTTTTAGATGTTCTCATTGGTTTTTAGTTCGTAATCTAAATTTTTTGTTATATATTTCATAAGAACCAATATTAAAACACATATAGCAGATCACAAGATTAATTAATTAAGATTTAGCACAACAAAGCTAGGAACAAATTCCATTCGAACAAATAAACAATCAAGGGGTTTACACACAACAAGTTGAGATTTTTATATATAGCACAAAATGGCCCGATACTCAATGGACTCACAAAATCTCATGATCACTTGATTTTGAAGGAATGAGATTAACTATAATCGATTTCAAGAATACACTACAACCATGAGAATCAGGTTTGAACAAATTTGATTACAACCCTAACTATTATATTGTTACACAGATTTGAGAAAACAATTTGGCAATAAGTATATATGCATACATATCTGAAATTTTAAACCTTTATTTGAACAAATATTATACATACATATATCACATACATATATACAAATCAAACATACGAGGAGAAAGAAATAAAGTAAGCAGTGTCAAACAGATTACTATCCCTAGAACCAAATTTCGAGTACATATTGAAATCCAACAAACTAGAGATGATTTCATGAAACCCTATTATGGGTTGCAACTAAAACTCATGACTTTATGTTTTACTAAGACTTGAGTTGGCATGTTGTTTGTGATCTCCAAATCAATCAAAACCTAAAAAAATGACCATATAATTTAATGATTCCTTCACTGTTTGGTTACTTCAATGTTTCCTTATTATACAGAACAATGCGAAACCACATTCAACTCCTATTGGTAGTGTGCTTATTTCACACCTTAGTTTTGTAGATGATGTTATAATCTTTCTAAATGGGGAGAAATTGATAACATTTTTAAAAGAGTAACATTTCTTCCTCGCTGTTGTGAGTTCGAAATTCTTGAAAATGGCAGTAAAAGATGACACTGATAATCTTCATATGCTGGACCAAGACTTACGATGCCAGTAAAGGATAAAGGATAAAGGATAAACTAAAGTGTATGTTTAACTATAATCTTCACATTAAACATTCTTGAAACCTTTATCAGTGAAGGAATGAGATTAACTATAATCTTCACATTAAACATACACTTTAGTTTATCGACAATATGCTGGACCAAGACTTACGATGAGATATATGAGACGAAATGTTATCATAAACCATTGAATTTTTTCAATGGTGATGCATGTTTGAATTAATTTGGGTCCACCACATATATTACAAAATAAAATTATAATCGAATAGTATATCAAATTAATGGCATGAAATACTTGCAAAGGACAAGAATTAATTAACACATACAAACATATCAATAATTCTAATTGAAATTCACACAAACCAGTAGACAACTATTTTCATAAATTAATCTTAAAACTATACTACAACAATCAACTGATAATCCGGGTTTTCAATTGGCTCACCCTCAACCTCCTACCACCACTAAAAATAAAAAAAATAATCAGAAATTGCACCCAACATGGATCTATATGTAACTCGAGTAATAAAAAACATATAAAGCAATATACGACTTACTTAGGGCGATGGCGATGACGATGGCGATGACTGGTGACTACGGCAACGAGACTAGGGCTAAAGGTTCAAACATAAATAAACACTCAAACAATAACAATTATTTATCAGGAGATTATGTCCAAGCATATGAGATATATAGATTGATTTGAAACTACCAAATAACAATTCTTTAGAAACTAAACAAAAAAAATCAAAAGAAAACTCAATATCAAATCATTTGTGTTTCATCATATATATATATATATATATATATATATATATATAGAGAGAGAGAGAGAGAGAGAGAGAGAGAGAGAGAGAGAGAGAGAGAGAAGTAGGTCAAAACTCATCATATTGATCGAAATAAATTTAAAAAAAACATTAATGATCAAAGAAAGTGATGTAGTCTTACCTAAGATGAACATGTCCAAATCATTCTTCAAAGAAAAATATCCATAAATACCGAAATAGTTTTTTTTTAAAATCTTACCTAAGACGAACAATAATGATCCAACAATGATCCAAAAAAACAGCAATAATCTAAGAAAAATATACCGAAATAAAAAATAAAATAAAAAATGCAACTTACCTAGGACGAACATGTCCAAGACCGTCTTCAAAGAACAAAACACAACCCAACCAAGAAAGTGACGGACGTTTTCAAAGAACAAAACGCAAGAGCAGTCCCAACCAAGAGGATTGAGGATTATTAGGTCAAATTAATTTAGGGGAGAGAGGTTTTGGAAGGATTGGGATGGTGGAGATTCTTTCGGAGAAAGAGGTGTGATCGGAGATAGTAGGTTGTAAGCTCATATGAAAGAAACGTGGGTATGTTTTTTTTTAAGAAAAAATAAATACCCGCCAAAAACTAAGGAAGTGACGTTTTTTTTTTCAATTTTAGTGGCATTAGTTATGAAATGCCTAAAAAATACCACATTTATTTCGGCATTAATTAACAAATGTTGTATTTATGCGGCACATCAATATAAATGCTGTGAATTTTCAGTATTTATAAAAAAATGATGGTAAAAAAAAATTCTCAACATTTTTAAATAATACCGAGAAAAAAGCTGGAAAAAATTAGTTTTCTTGTAGTGTAGTAACCCTTTCAGGTGATTTTTTTGGTAAGCATATGGCCATTTATATGGAGTCCTCACTCCTCGTTGTGGATTTTTTGCATCATCTCTTCAATGACAACCCTCGCGTTGTAGTGTAAATGGGTTCCATTAAAATTTCTTTTGAATAATGCTTTATCGTAGACAATATACTGGGAAACCAGTTTGCTAAGGGTTGCTCGATCTTTCTTGTTAGAATCTTGGGGATACCTACCATGCTTGAGGAGGCACTAAATACCGTAGTACAAGCAATCAAATATATCAATATCTTATTATATGATGAGCTCAATGTTGTAGTAGTGGGTTGGTTTAGATTGCTTTTGGAATAAGAAGGGGGTCATCTTTATTCATTCAGGCATGTCAATCATGTAGGCTAAAGTAGTAAGGACATTGACTAAGTTATTCTTTGCTCAAGGTAGGTAGTGGAAGGTGATATCTTATAATTGGGAGGCTAACTCTTCTCGGTGGTCATGGAAGCATAAGAGTTTCTCTTACTTAACTTTTCATCTTCTGAGTACTTGATTAATGATGAGGGTTGAATCCCCATAGACATCTAAACATCAAATTACTTTTTTGAGAGCGACTTTGAGGCCTACTGTGCATGCCTCATGTTCAGTCATATTATTGGTGCAAGGAAAATGTAATTTGGTGGCAATAGGAGTGTGAGAGTCATCAGGGGAAATTAGGAGTATCCAAATGCCATACCCTTTCTTGTTGGCAACATTGTCGAAGAAAATTTCCAAAGGAGGTCTTATCGAGAGGTACAAAGGATATTTTCATCCGGGAACTCAGAAATCTAAACATCAGTTTCTTTCATAGGGTAGTCAGGATGACTTTTCCTTTTATGGCTTTTTATGTGACATACACAATATCAAATTCGGCTAGCAGCATCAACTATTGGGCCATTCGGCTTGTCATGGTAGGTTTCTCGATAAGGTATAGGATCCATTAGGGACACAAGTTTGATGAAAAAGCGAGCATGTAATGCCATAATTTTTGGGTGAGCCAGACAAGGTCGACACATGCTTTCTCCAAGGCAATGTAGTTAACTTCATATCCTAATAACTTACGAATGGCGTAGTAAATGGATCTCTCTTTGGAAGACTCTTTAAGGTATTGGGCTAAAAAATACCTAGCTACGGTGTCTGTTATAGTCAGTTATAGGAGTAGAGGAAGACCAAGATTTGGTGATTAAGTATTAGAGTCCTGGTAAGATATTGCTTGATTCGGTCAAAGTCTTCTTGACAAGATTCATTCCAAACTTTGGTTGAATCCTTCCAGGGGAGTTTGAAGATGGGTTCACAGATAGAAGTCAACTAGTTGATGAATTGGTTTATATACTAATTTTTCCAAGGAATCTGCAGACTTCCTTCTCTGTTCGGGGTGGTGGCATTTCAAGTATGTCTTTCAGCTTGGCGGAATGTTCTTTAATCCCCTTTTCTCTAACCATGAATCCCAGTAGATTTCCTTTGGTAACTCCAAAAACACATTTATGTGGGTTAAGTCACATCTGGTATCACTATAGTCACTCTAAGAACTTCTAGAGAATGGAAACATGACCATCCTGAGTCTTAGACTTGATGATTATATCGTCCACGTAGACCTCGACTTCTTTGTGTATCAGATCATGCAAGATGGTTGTGGTAGCCCTCTAGTAGGTAGACCCTGCATTCTTTAGACCAAGTGGCATAACAGTGTAACAGAAGGTTCCCAAAAGGGTAATTAATAGAGTTTTCTCTTGATGATATGAATAAATCTTAATCTGGTTATATGTGATAAACCCATCAACGAATGACTTCAGAGTGTTACTAGCTATGTATCCACAATCATGTTAATAGTGGGTAGCAGATAATTATCCTTCGGAGAAGATTTATTCAAATCTCGGTAGTCAATGCACATGTGAACCTCTCCTTTATATTTCGACACGTATATGATGTTAGCTAGCCATGTGGGATATTCGATCTCACGAATGAAGTCCATGTCCAACTATTTGATAACTTCTTCCTTAACCTTGAGAGACCATTCGGTGCGGAGCTTTCACAATTTTTGTTTTACTGGTTTACATTCTGGAAGAGATTGAATCTCGCGCTGAGTGAGCTGGGGATCAATGTCGGGCATGTCATTGTAGGACCATGCGACCACATCGATAAATTCCTTTTATAATTCTTCAAGTTACGCATGGCTTGTTAAGAATAGATCGTATCCTAATCTCAAAAAGTTAGAAATCGAGATTAATAACAACAGTTTCATCTTCATTAAATTAAATACGATTATGTTATTTGTTATTAACCTTATTAAGATCAGCTAAGAATTGTTCATTTGCAAAATCATCATCATCAAGAGTTTGATTATAATCAAGATAATTAATGTAAGGCATATCAAGATACTCAAAATCTTTATTTATTTCATTATTGGGAAAAATAAAGTTGAGAACCTCATCGAATGAGGTCTTAATTATACCATAATAGGGAGGAACAACAAAAGAAGAGGAAATGGGATAAATATATGGGTTGGGTTTCACTTAAACAGGTGGAACCGACATAGCATTCCAGTTGTTGAGAGGTGCATTAACAGCTTTGATTAATAGGGTTAGATCCGATAATGTAGAACTTTAGTGGACTATGTAGAGTGTCATCCCAAGTATCTGCAAGTTGAATGAATCCTTGGATTCACTTCCCTCAGAATATACAGTAGAAACTATAGTCTACTCAATGAGCCGTTGCATATGATGCTGGAAACTTTTAGCCCATGAGTAGCTACCTTGGAAAAGGCTCTCGATTCCCAGTTTTATCTTCTTGTCCACGTGATCATACCATAGTTTGAGAAAGCCGCAAAAAGGGAAATCTTCACCTTCTCTGATAACTCTTCCATTCAAGGAATCTCCTAATACATGCTTAGAACTTTCTATCCTTCTCTTCAACCGAAGTTGGCGGAGTATTCTGAGTTCCTCTGTTGATGGTTGATAACCCAAGCCATAAGGAGGAAAGGCTTTTTTAGTATTATGGGTATAAGTGTTCCATGTTGTCATCTTCTCTGTCCCAGTCTGGGCATGAAGTGCATGTTCTTGAACATTTATATCTCATTGACATTGCCATGAGGGTTGTGTTCCTTACAGACTCTATCTCTGAAATCCTCCATTACTGGGAGCAGAAGTGGTTTAACTCAAAAACCTGACATAAGCATATCATTTACCCCATGATGTATCTCTAGTACTGGATTACTGGTGCTTGCATTCTCAATATTATCCTCGTCTCTCAAGATTGTGATGACCTACCCATCGGTAAAGAATTTTAGTTTCTGATGGGGGTAATAAGACACACCCTTGATACTATGGAGCTATGGTCATCCGAGCAAAAGGTTGAAACAAGTCGGAATGTCGATGACTTGGAATTTAGTAATGGGATTTATAGGGCTAGCCTATATTGTAAGATTTATAGATTCCATCACTTCCCGATGAGTATTATCACAAGCACTCACCATGGTATAGATTGGAGCAAGGTCTCTCACTTTCAATCCCAGGCAATTAAGGGTTCTCAATGGGAAAAAATTAAGAGTTGATCTATTATCAACAAGTGAAAGTGGGACAGTATTTCCCATGACTTCGACAGAGATATTAAGAGCATAATCGTCATTTGGTCAAAACTTAGGGATTTATTCTTCAGATAAGGAGATCTTTCTAGTAGAGGTTATATATTCAACCAGATTCACTACTTCTTCTGGAGTGGTGGAAGGAGGGACGGTGGGCCCGGTAAGTAATGTAATCAAGAAAGCTTGGTAGATATAAAGAGTCCACACATAGTGATGTTAGCTTAGGGTTTCTTTAACTGATCATAGATCTTGCTATCCTTAAGGGTAATTTCTGGCATAAGAAGTCTCTCAACACCTTTTCTTTTGTCAATCGCTAATGGTTATAGGTTTGGAACTTGGTAATGCCTCCGTGATCTAGTCATATGGTTCACAGAAAGGGGACAAATAGAAACCCCATATCCTCATCTATCTTGGGTTATTCGGACACCTTATTAATCTCTCTTAGCACCTCCTCAAACTATATCATTCCACATATGTTGACTATTGGGCTCATCTTTTTAGGGATTTGCCCTTCATTTTAATAATAGAATTCGTCCCTCTATCTGGTGGCAATGACATCATCTTTACACAAGAAGTTAATACACTCCACAACCTCAACGACCTCTTTGTATAGATACTCCCACTAAATGATGAGATATAAAAGTGAAGGGACCATGCGTCCTTATAATTTCAAAGCATCAAGTAGCTCAAACTTATTACAAATTTCACAAATCTATCGTAAGAAGTCTGCCATGATCTGGACGATATCATCTAAACTGACTTTATCGATAGGTACTACCCAATTATCTAACTCTCGAGCCCACTTTTGATCTTCTAAGAATAATGTGTTGAATTTCTAGCAATCAATGGTCATTTATGAGAGAAATTTCAGCCCGAACTCTAGCTACTGGTTCAATACTACTGGTAATTCCATTTATTTCCCTTCGGAGCGAGTACAAAGAAAAATGCATTCTCTTGTAAAGAGTGACAGAGCTAATAAAAAAATAGGTAGGACGTAGGAGAAAATATGAGCAAACTATGAGGGTTTTAGAGAAATATATGGGCATGATGGGTGATTTACTAGGTACAATATGGGTCTTCTTCTTCTAGGAAGAAGAAGAAGAAGACCTTGGGTCTTCTTCTAGGAAGGTAGATGGATCATGGGTAGATGGATCAAATCTTGGGTCTTCTTCTAGGAAGGTAGCATTTGTATGACTTGGGAGTAGATTTTGGGTAGTATTTGGCTTAGGATTAGCTGGTGGGGAGATGAAACCCCAATCAATCAGACTTTAGAATACATTTCAGAGATAGAAACACTGATTGGTGGTGTGGTCGACACTTTGGTAAAAATCTTAATGGGCATGTGTTTTGAAATTTATGGTAAGTCGGTTTGGTAATGGGTGAGGGTCCAATGTCTTAATAAGATTTTTACTTTAAAGGGGATTGGTAAAATTGGGATAGGCATGAAGCTCAGTATATTCCTTTTTTACTAGGTTAGGACGAATTGCTAGTGTCCATGAAGTAGTAGGCTGAGTGATGTTATTGATGGTTAAAATTGTGGTACTGAAAGGATTCTCATTATTTTTAGGAGTGAAATGTCTCTATACTTTATTCGGATCAAATTCTATCTTGGCAAGACCTTTTTTGATCTCTACTCCTACTACCTGAAGGGCTCGAAAATGGGGGTAATACTGTCCTCCCATTATTGTTAGGACATGGGGTAATAAGTTCTTCTTCACAATACTGACTTGCTTCTCTTCGAAAGGATGGTTGGTCATGGTGGCTTCTTTTTCTCTCCACCTTGCAATGAAGTTACTGATCGATTCCCCGAGATTATATTTGAGAAGTTCTAAATCACGTCGGATAACTTCCAACTCTTCGGTATACTTGTACTATGACATGAATTCATGGGTAACATCCTCTCAACTGCAGATCCTTGACTCCTTGATAGATAATAACCAACGAATAGCGTTGTTCTTTAAAATTTGTTGGAATATTTGGGCCATCATTTTCTCCGAGGCACCTAGGAGGGTTATAGATGTGTAGTAACTTCGTAGATGAATAATCCGCGGTCCACTACCCCCAAATTTCTCAATGTTAGGCATCTTAAAATTTTCTGGCAGCCTTTCTTTAGGATAGGGAGACATATGGGTGTAATATATTGTAACACCCCGCCTAATTAAATATCGGGTGGCCAGTCCCATACCAAATTAAAACAGAATATACAGTTGGCTCATTCTTAGCATCACTGTCGAAAACATTTACAAATCACCCAATACCCAATTAAGCTGGTGTTAAAAACTTTCCAAATTTAAATTTAACAAAATCCATTTCCAGTTTAAGAATAACACAACACATTTTATTCTACAACTCAGATAACACAATAAATAACTCAAAAGAATATAAATGCAACTGGAATAAACATTCCCAAATAATATAAATCCTTTACAATAATCCCGACAATGCTAAATGTATTAAAAAGACACAAATTCAATAGTATTTAATTCCGACAGAAAATGATAACTAAAATCCTTTGGGTGACATGCCCTAACTAAGAATACTGTGAATCAAAAGATGGAAGGCGTCTAGGCAAAACTCCATAAATCCATAGCCTGTCATAATCCTCTAACGTTGGCGTCCCTGTTTCTGGACACCTGATATAGAGATACAATAGAAGAGAAAATATGCAAGGAAACGGGTCAGAGCCCGAATGTGTAGACTATTTTTAAAACAGCAAGTATTTAACAAGTGCAATAAAGCATTTATTATGTACATGTTAGATCCAACTCTCACTTGCAATTCTCACCTCTCAACTAGAGTGCACACTTAACGTTTCCTATTAACCTCCTAGTTAATGGTTCCTCTTTTCTAGTCTCCATATTATAATTCCATTCCCATATAATAATCCCCGTATGTCCCATACCATACGTCACCTTATTATGCATTTACATTTCTTCTTTATATGATTAGTTTCTCATTAACATGAATCATTACTCATTAATATGAATCGTTTCTCATTAACATGAGTTAAGATTTTCAATTCTATAAGCATCAACATTTATTACTTAATTCCATTATCTTGTTCTATTAACCGTTATCTACAATTATCACCGTAGATAGATTTAACCAACAATATATTCATGTAACCATTTAATCCATTATATATATATATATTCATATATAATACGGCACCCCGAGTCATAGCTGTGGTGCAATGCATTACTCTGCTATCATGTCCCATCATCGCAGGTCGCCGAATAGGGGACTACCGGTTCGGTAAGATTCCACGAACCACAAACAACAACAAACAAATTGGAGGCGAACATAATTCTCGTATCCATGGGTCACGCACATACCTACGTACCCACAGTCAGCGGACTTATCAACTCCCCGATAAGTCTTTCATAGACCTATGTTCTCGAGCGACAAATCAAAGATCACATGGATTTATCAAGATATGACTTCCCTCACGCGCAAACCTCCCACCGATAGCAAGTAAGCTAGGTATGTCATACACATAAATCAATAATCAATCAAATAGGTATTATCATACCTATAATATAATATCAATAAGGTAATTATCACTACCCTAAGATATTTCCCATACGTAGCATTATATCCCTTTTAAATCCCACGTATTAACATATTATATCTTTACTTCATAATTTAATTATCCTCGCATCCTATAACATCTCTCCACTCCCGACGTCGTTAAGGTTCATGCGCGGAGCGTCTCGCAAAGCGAAATCCAAACAAGGAACCCCTCCAATACACTACTACTTAACTTTTTCGATCGAGGAGGTCCGACAACTACAACTATGCGATTGTGATAACATCATACCTCTTTCAACCCAAAAGTGTTTTAAACTCCCATCTCTATCCAGGAGTCATACCACTACGCTCTTGTACTACACTCAGTCCTTGCGTAATCAATAATGAGTTTAAACTCAGTCCTTGATGTTCAAATTGTAACCCTAAGGCTACCCTCACTCGATACACAAGATTCAAATAGGTTTTTCCTCAACATATATTCAGTAAGAATTCACTAATATCCTACTGGTCAATAACATCATTTCTCCCGAATTACTACGAGTTAAATTCTCCTTTTCATTAAGGTTAAAATCGATAGTTTCAAATCTCTTATAAACACATCTTCTTTCACTTTGGATTAAACCCTCATGTAAACTTAAGGATACCCAGGTGTTATATTAAATCACCCCTACTGGTCCTATCTTTAATCCTCATACATCTCCATTTAGAATTTAACAAATGAATCTAGCAACCGAAATTCCATTCGATATAATTTTCATCATTTTAATCACTTGAATCCAAATCAAATTAATTCAAATCTTATCAAGGGTTTACTGATATTTTCTAAGTCCCATAATATCCAAATAATAATCTCCAAAGATCCACAAAAGGTTTGGGATAAGAATCAACATTTAAAAAGAAACAACTTTACATATTCTGGGGAGGTCGATCGATCGAAGGCAGGGGTCGATCGATCGATCCCTCAGGTCCAAGCCTGGTTTTCTGCATTTTCTGCAACTATGGGTTTCACCATTTTTACTCATTCCAACCTTTATATTAACCTCCAAAATGAGTTATAATTATTACTACATGATATGCCAACATATATGAACGATTTCCAGTACACTAAACATCCTAGAATCATCAAGGGATTGGATTAAAAAGCATGTTTATCTCCTTATTTCCAGAAATTATCAATATATCATCTTCAAGAACACATCAATGGTTTTCATAATTTCTTCAACAGATTCATGACTATTTCATGGATTAATATCATCCTAAAACATGAGTTAGATTCCTATATCATTTCAGTTTTCCAGAAATCCACTTAATACTCCATTATTTCTTCCAAACAATAATAATCTTCTCTTTTCATATTATTCTAATATGGACAATATACAAACTTAAATTTCCATCATCAAACACTTGCCTTTCTTGTAGGCCTGATCCTTTGGTGTAGTATATTTCAGTTGGTTTTCCCTTCTTCAGTCAAACTCCGGTGGTGGTTTGTGGTGGTGAACCTTAGTTCTTGTTCTTCTCGTTCCCTAGTGGCTTTTCCCTTCCCAAGCACTCTTACACTCTCTCTAGGAAGATGGCTGCTCTTATTTGTGAAGAGGAGATGAATAACCCCCTTACACTTAATCTACCAATACTTATAACAGTTCCAAATCCGAAATCACTATTCATCCCCCCTAGAAAAATGACCAAAATGCCCTTTCGGGTTGTCTATTTATTCCCAAATGACCCGAGACTCAAAATTAACATCCAAATAGACTTTTCTGACTATTTCGAACCTTCCGGACGCAACGACGCAGTCGAAATGACTATTAGATTGATAGAAAATAAATTTCCTTTTTAATTTAATAAACTAGTCCCGACACGTCCCATACCGCGTCTGACTAAAAATATAAATTACCGAATTTGTATCATACAGTCATATCAATGACATCACATTCATATATTACCTAAATATCTTTAAGTAATATTCAGAATCTTCCATTTTAATATCCACCGTCGGGATAAAACCTGAATGAATTAATTAATAATAAAATCTAATTAATCCATTAAATTAAAATATAACCCATTTTAAAAGTCATTTAAAATTACGGGGTATTACATACTTCCCCCCTTATAACAGAATTTCGTCCCGAAATTCAGGAATATAGGTCATACCGGTAAGATCAACTCCGAGTATAAATCTCACATCGCAAGAAATCCAAGATGTACCGCCCATACAGTACATTAACAAAGTCCCTATCGATGTTATACGCCAATCCTCACCATATAATTTTAACTGAATCAAATTTAGACTTCAACTAATCTTTCCTATACCGTCCTCGTGACAACCTTTAGGAAAAAAAATGATCCTCTCATATTGAATAAATAAATCGTGAAGTCTCAATTACTTACCTTTTTTTTCACAACTATGAAAAATACTACAATCCAATCATCCAGGGCGCCCATACACCCTCTCGTACCGCTTTCAATATTTAAAAGTTTTCGCAAAGGTTATAAACTCGTTTCCCAAAGACCTAACTTATTTCGACTCCCAACGGTTATTAGTTTCATGCGTGGGGTGTCTCGCAAGCGAAATCCAAACAAGGAACCACCCCGATACACTACTCCCTAAAGTAGTCGGTCATCGAAACTCCTAAGGTCCTTAGTCAATAATATATAAAAAATTTGGTTGAAAAAAAATATCAGGTTTATCGATTTTTAAAACAAAAATTTGGTTTTTATCGATTTCAAATAGGGTCTACGCATCTACTCTTTTATAGAAGACAAGATGCAGACATATGCTCTCATATACCACAAGTCAATGCACGGCGATAGTAAAATCACACTCGGACATGCCCAAGGTAAGTAATCCCATGATACAAATCAAACCCACGTGATAACATGTAATATAAAGGTGTCCCACACCCCTCAGTGAGTCTACATAATTAACAGTGCTATAGGCTAAGTTTAGCAACCCGTTTTCCCACAAAACATCAATCACTACAAAAATCAATTCGCCTCATACTTCCCTAGATAGGAAACATACCCTCATTTGCGGGTGATGGTTGTTGAATCCCAATATTATAACTTTGCTCCGATGAGTCAAGAAAATTTTTACCCCAAATTTTCAGTTCTAGTTAATCACACTCCACTATATACCCAAGCCTTTCAATATATTGCCTTCATTAGGGAACATACACAATTCACGCATTTCAAGAACTTCTACTGATGACTCTCCTCAATTTTTCCATAATAGGGGTGACCTCGACTACGGTCATCATACTTGAACATACATCACAACCTCCTAAGTACGATCTCCGCTAACCGTTCAATGGTCCTCATCTGCCATACGTATGTAATGAAAGATTCCCCAATAAATGTTGTTGAATTTTATAGTTCCACCCATCAGTGAATATTAGGACTCTCCTCTCCTCAGTAGGTACTTCAGCTGGTACCAAATTAGTTAAACTCGAAAACTCTTCCTCATATTACGCCACAGTTTTCTCTTCCTGTTTCAAATCAAGTAGCTTCCTCCTCATCTCTGTATGGATGGCGGAAGGAAAATACTTCCCATCAAACTGTATCCAAAAGTCTTGGATAGTCATTATGTCCCTCTCTTCCATAGTGGTCGTAGCTTCCCACCATTGCAAAGATGCCCCTACTAGCTTAAATGTGGCTAGTATCTAACGTTGAACCTAAGTGCATTTGATCATTCTCAAGTGCCGTTGGATATCTTTCTTCCATTGGTTAGCAATCACAACATCTGATCCCCCCTGAAACTCAGGTGGGTGCGCTTTCTGAAAGGCATCCCTCGTTCGTTCCCATGCAGTAGGAAACACTTGCCCTTGTGCGGGTGGCACAACCGGTGCCGGTGTGGGAGCCTGCTGAATAGCAGCTACAGCAGCATTGACTGCCTGCGCGACAATTGCAGCAACTTCGGCCGCAGTCATCGTACCTTTGTAGGCGTAAATAGAAAAGCAATAATCCTACTCATAGGGCTCTACATCAAAGAACGCTAAACTGAAGACACAGTAAGCCGTACAGATCCTAAAGGACACTAGAACCTGATGCTCTGATACCACCTGTAACACCCCGCCTAATTAAATACCGGGTGGCCAGTCCCATACCAAATTAAAACAGAATATACAGTTGGCTCATTCTTAGCATCACTGTCGAAAACATTTACAACTCACCCAATACCCAATTAAGCTGGTGTTAAAAACTTTCCAAATTTAAATTTAACAAAATCCATTTCCAGTTTAAGAATAACACAACACATTTTATTCTACAACTCAGATAACATAATAAATAACTCAAAAGAATATAAATGCAACTGGAATAAACATTCCCAAATAATATAAATCCTTTACAATAATCCCAACAATGTTAAATGTATTAGAAAGACACAAATACAATAGTATTTAACTCCGACAGAAAATGATAACTGAAATCCTTTGGGTGACATGCCCTAACTAAGAATACTGTGAATCAAAAGATGGAAGGCGTCCAGGAAAAACTCCATAAATCCATAGCCTGTCATAATCCGCTAACGTTGGCGTCCCTGTTTCTGGACACCTGATATTGAGATATAATAGAAGAGAAAATATGCAAGGAAATGGGTCAGAGCCCGAATGTGTAGATTATTTTTAAAACAGCAAGTATTTAACAGTGCAATAAAGCATTTATTATGTACATGTTAGATCCAACTCTCACTTGCAATTCTCACCTCTCAACTAGAGTGCACACTTAACGTTTCCTATTAACCTCCTAGTTAATGGTTCCTCTTTTCTAGTCTCCATATTATAATTCCATTCCCATATAATAATCCCCGTATGTCCCATACCATACGTCACCTTATTATGCATTTACATTTCTTCTTTATATGATTAGTTTCTCATTAACATGAATCATTACTCATTAATATGAACCGTTTCTCATTAACATGAGTTAAGCTTTTCAATTCTATAAGCATCAACATTTATTACTTAATTCCATTATCTTGTTCTATTCACCGTTATCTACAATTATCACCGTAGATAGATTTAACCAACAATATATTCATGTAACCATTTAATCCATTATATATATATTCATATATAATACGACACCCCGAGTCAGAACTGTGGTGTAATGCATTACTCTGCTATCATGTCCCATCATCGCAGGTCGCCGAATAGGGGACTACAAGTTTGGTAAGATTCCACGAACCACAAACAACAACAAACAAATTGGAGGCGAACATAGTTCTCGTATCCATGGGTCACGCACATACCTACGTACCCACAGTCAGCGGACTTATCAACTCCCCGATAAGTCTTTCATAGACCTATGTTCTCGAGTGACAAATCAAAGATCCCATGGATTCATCAAGATATGACTTCCCTCACGCGCAAACCTCCCACCGATAGCAAGTAAGCTAGGTATGCCAAACACATAAATCAATAATCAATCAAATAGGTATTATCATACCTATAATATAATATCAATAAGGTAATTATCACTACCCTAAGATATTTCCCATACGTAGCATTATATCCCTTTTAAATCCCACGTATTAACATATTATATCTTTACTTCATAATTTAATTATCCTCGCATCCTATAACATCTCTCCACTCCCGACGTCGTTAAGGTTCATGCACGGAGCGTCTTGCAAAGCGAAATCCAAACAAGGAACCCCTCCAATACACTACTACTTAACTTTGTCGATCGAGGAGGTCCGACAACTACAACTATGCGATCGGGATAACCTCATACCTCTTTCAACCCAAAAGTGTTTTAAACTCCCATCTCTATCCTGGAGTCATACCACTACGCTCTTGTACTACACTCAGTCCTTGCGTAATCAATAATGAGTTTAAACTCAGTCCTTGATGTTCAAATTGTAACCCTAAGGCTACCCTCACTCAATACACAAGATTCAAATAGGTTTTTCCTCAACATATATTCAGTAAGAATTCACTAATATCCTACTGGTCAATAACATCATTTCTCCCGAATTACTACGAGTTAAATTCTCCTTTTCATTAAGGTTAAAATCGATAGTTTCAAATCTCTTATAAACACATCTTCTTTCACTTTGGATTAAACCCTCATGTAAACTTAAGGATACCCAGGTGTTATATTAAATCACCCCTACTGGTCCTATCTTTAATCCTCATACATCTCCATTTAGAATTTAACAAATGAATCTAGCAACTGAAATTCCATTCGATATAATTTTCATCATTTTAATCACTTGAATCCAAATCAAATTAATTCAAATCTTATCAAGGGTTTACTGATATTTTCTAAGTCCCATAATATCCAAATAATAATCTCCAAAGATCCACAAAAGGTTTGGGATAAGAATCAACATTTAAAAAGAAACAATTTACATATTCTGGGGAGGTCGATCGATCGAAGGCAGGGGTCCATCGATCGATCCCTCAGGTCCAAGCCTGGTTTTCTGCATTTTCTGCAACTACGGGTTTCACCATTTTTACTCATTCAAACCTTCATATTAACCTCCAAAATGAGTTATAATTATTACTACATGATATGCCAACATATATGAATGATTTCCAGTACACTAAACATCCTAGAATCATCAAGGGATTGGATTAAAAAGCATGTTTATCTCCTTATTTCCCGAAATTATCAATATATCATCTTCAAGAACACATCAATGGTTTTCATAATTTCTTCAACAGATTCATGACTATTTCGTGGATTAATATCATCCTAAAACATGAGTTAGATTCCTATATCATTTCAGTTTTCCAGAAATCCATTTAATACTCCATTATTTCTTCCAAACAATAATAATCTTCTCTTTTCATATTATTCTAATATGGACAATATACAAACTTAAATTGCCATTATCAAACACTTGCCTTTATTGTAGGTCTGACCCTTTGGTGTAGTATATTTCAGTTGGTTGTCCCTTCTTCGGTCAAACTCCGGTGGTGGTTGGTGGTGGTGAACCTTGGTTCTTGTTCTTCTCCTTCCCAAGTGGCTTTTCCCTTCCCAAGCACTCTTACACTCTCTCTAGGAAGATGGCTGATCTTATTTGTGAAGAGGAGATGAATAACCCCCTTACACTTAATCTACCAATACTTATAATAGTTCCAAATCCGAAATCACTACTCATCCCCCCTAGAAAAATGACCAAAATGCCCTTTCGGGTTGTCTATTCATTCCCAAATGACCCGAGACTCAAAATTAACATCCCAATAGACTTTTCTGACTATTTCGAACCTTCCGGACGCAACGACGCAGTTGAAATGACTATTAGATCAATAGAAAATAAATTTCCTTTTTAATTTAATAAACTAGTCCCGACACGTCCCATGCCGCGTCTGACTAAAAATATAAATTACCGAATTTGTATCATACAGTCATATCAATGACATCACATTCATATATTACCTAAATATCTTTAAGTAATATTCTTAATCTTCCATTTTAATATCCACCGTCTGGATAAAACCCGAATGAATTAATTAATAATAAAATCTAATTAATCCATTAAATTAAAATATAACCCATTTTAAAAGTCATTTAAAATTATGGGGTATTAGATATATGTAGTACCTAGAGATTCAAACTCGGTAAAACTTATTAATCAACATATTAAGGTCCTCCTTGAATTTGTTAAATTCTTCTTCCTTTGGATCAACGGTTATGGGTAGGTTATACCCTGGTTGGGCAAGATTCAGCATAGGGAGATAAGATGATGGTGGACTATTAGTAGGGGGCACGTGGAGCGTGATGATACACCTTAGGGACCCAAATAGGCTCAGGTGTGAGCGAACCATAGTTTAAGGGATGAGGACCTCAGGCTCTTCGAGAATAGGGACCCGGTTTCATTGCATCTCATTAACCTCGATTTGAAGATTATCAATCTTAGCGGTAAGTTCGGCTAGAACCGTCATCAAATCTTGCTACACATTCGGTATTGGGCCTGCGTTCTCAATGAAAAATGGGTGAAGGTGGATTTTGGACTCGGAGGAAGTAGCAAGGTAACTTATGTAGAATCTGGGCAGTTTGACAGAAGATCGAAGCCAATAGGGAGCCAGGCCAAGTGTCGGTCATACGATCGACTTGAGAAAGAGAAAGATTCATATTTATTTTTGAAGGAGAAGGGGGAAAACTTTATTAGAAAGGGAGGAAAAATATTTTTGACATTTTTGGAAAAGAAAAGGACAATGTTTTTGGGTAAAAATGAGGAAAGATATTTTTTGGTAAAAGGAAGGAAAAATACGTTTTGATTTTGATAAAAAAAAGGGGGGGAAATGTTTTTTGACACTCTTGGTAAAGAAAGAGGAAAAACGAGAAAGAGGGTCTCAACATGATTATTATTAGTATTATTATGTTCTCACTTGTATTAGGTTTACCTAAAAAAATAAATGTCAGACGGGACTAGGGCCTGGGAAAATTGGGTTCGAAAAAAATATGAAAAACATGGTTTGACTTGTTACCAAGTTCATGGACAGAGTCCCATTTTCAAAAAAAAAAATCGTGAGAAAATTTAGGCGACATGTTGACCCGTCATTTCAAAAGAGTTTCGGGTAGTAATCGACAAACTAAACATGAGTGTCCTTGGTTTTATGCTTATATGAGGGTATGGAATTATTGGGTTAATTGGAAGGGTTCCCCCCTTTGGCATTACTTCCACGATATACGTCTTACTTTTGAGGGCAATCGGTACATGTGGACAAGCCATTTGATATAACTGAGTGTATGTGAATTTCCTCACTATATACCTCATGGGGACAGTACGTGTGAGAGAGAATTCGACATACTCAGTTTACGTGAATGAGTTCCATGCAATACGCCTCCCATCATGTCTTCGGTCAAGCGGTACAATGCGGGGGGAACCATTCGATATATATCGAAGGTACTTGGCCAACGGAAGGTGAGAGTCATATCTCTTAGGCTAATTGCGACCTATTAGACCAGCACCCATCACTAAGTGACCTCCTAATTATGGGACAAAAGTTGGTCAATAGCCATGCTCTTTGGTGATGTAGTCTGGAAAATGCATGATTCTTGATCAGCATATTATGGAGAGAGTATTTTATTTAGCATGATGAGTGCTATACTAATAGGGAAGAATGTACATGTATAAAAAGTAAATCTAAAATGGAGCAAGAAGATTATACTAAATATGGATATGTGAGGGTGAGTGATGTATGAATATCTATAAGTGAGTGTCTGTTAGAGAACTTAAGCATGGATTAACTAGGAGTGGTGTGTGATAAGTGCAAATGATCATGGATATAAGAAAGTGTGATAAGTGGAGGTGTGTGTTAGTTACACCTAAGCATGGATATTCTAAGGGGTGTGTGATAAGTGCGATTGAGAATGGATATATACGAGTCGAGGTGGGCGTTAGTGACACTTAAGATATTCTAAGTGGTGTGTGCAACATGTGGATATAAGTGATCGTAAGTAATGTGAAGTGTACATGGGAGAGTATCTATAAGTGTGTGCGTAAGAAGTGAGTGAGATGTGATATAAGCATGATGTAAATATATGCAAGAAATAATATAGGAGAAAAAGGGAACATACAGGTAGGAGAATATGTACACAAGCAGAAAACAATAACACCCATGCAAATAGAGTTTAGCCCTCTTATGAAAAGTCCCTATCGGAGTCGCCACTATGGACATCCCATCTCCTTTATGAGGAAAATGGGTGAAGGTCTCACGTCAGCTTCTTGTAGGATATCTTAGATTTTCTTCGATGTGGGGTAATGTAAAAAGATGGAGTTGTCAACATATTTTGCACAATACAGGCAAAAGAACATGTCACTGCCTCGAGAGAGAGGCATCAAAGACAAACTGATGCTTACGAAACCAATAGTTAAGAGGTTCGGGGGCTAAGTTATGGAATGGGAAGGTGTTAGGAACTTATCCCGCCCTTTAGGTGTCTCCTGGGCTTGTATTACTGTTTTACTTAATTTCTTTGTGAAGTGCGTGTGCGTGTATATATAAATGGAGATCGAAATCGTCTAACTCATATAATGGAAAAGGTAGAGTGTGGTCATCAAAAGGAATGTTCCCAAAATAATATCTAAAAAATACAATGTATGCGTTTATCTAGATATTGATTGTTATGATGAATCGATAATATATGTTGGATAAAATGCCAATAAGGATCACAAATATAATATATATTAAAATAATGTATAGATGAAAAGGTGACAAATGCAAAAATGGGAAAATTGAACTCGAGCCTTGGGTTTTAGCGCAAAATGCCTACGTAGCCTATAAAGGCCTCAAAGTCTAAGTAGTTCGCATATGGCATAAGGGTGGGGTTTATACCATAGATTTGAATGGGAATTTATTCTGTGTGTGTGTAGAAAATGTATTTTAGTTTGGAGAAATTGTGGTGGACAATCCCGTCGGAATTTATAGGTGTAACCCTCTTTTTCTTTTTCTTTTCTTTTTTTTTAGAAAATAAAGTATGCGAAATATAACTAATAAAGGATGAGATATTAATGTGTATGAAATAAAGTAAAAACTAGATTAAGAATTTATGTAACTAATGCGAAAATAAAGATTTTATAGAGAGAGAAGGATTTTTGAACCTTCTTTGGAGAATTGAGGCTTGATCTTGATCCTTGATAAGCTCCCTTGAATGTTGAGATGAATGTTGGATGTGAGATAATGAGATTTTGCTAAATTGGGTATGAAAAGGATGGGAATGAAAGAAGGAAAAAAATTTAACACAAGAAAACTTCATTGATTGCAAGAGAATGTTGTTGACATCACTACTATTGATGGATCTAAGGTGTGCTTTGGGAGTAAGGTCATGCCATCTATTTATAGGGTAAGGTGGGCCATCGACATAGACCTAGCCCTGCCAATTGGTAGGTAATGCTAGGCACACTACTGATAGGCAGGGAAATGGACCTGCCAATCGGCAGTCTCGTGATGATTTTTTCGGAAAAATAGTTATAGAACACAATATGATAAAAATCGTGCATGATGCATACTATTAGAAAGGTAATTCAGAGACCTTCAAGAGTCCTTGGCCCTCTCCCTGGTTTAGGAGTTGACTTTGGGTCAAATGGGTCTCATAAACACTCGTTGGTCCTTTGTATAGGAGATCATTGGATGAAAATGGATCGTTCGTCCAAACTATAAGTCAGAATCATGCATGGGGTGGACCGTTAGAAAGGTTATGTGAGGTACTTCGACGTTCTAAAGAGCTTCGCCTAGTGACCTTTCAAAGTAAAATGGGTCGTTCGTCTGTACCATAAGGCTGATTCGCGCATGAGGCAGACCATTGGAAAGGGTATTCAGTGCCCTTCAAAGATTCATTCAGCCTCATTCGACATGAAGAGTTGAACTTAGTCAAACAGAGCCCAAGAATGCCCAGTGGCATCCAGATCAGTTTTCGAGGGAAAATGGATTGTTAGTCCGAACGGTTATTCCATTTCACGAACAGGGTGGACTGTTGGAAAGGGTATTTAGTTCCCTTTAAAGATTCAAAGAGTTTTTCTTTGACGTTTAAGTTGACTGGGGTTCAAATTGGGTCTCAGGAGCGCCTTGTGGCCATTGGAATGGATAGACTATTTTTGTTGGTAAAATGGTCCATTCGTCCGAACTGTTATTCCGATTCGAACACAGGGTAGACCATTGGAATGGATATTTAGGACCTTTCAAAGAGTCAATGAGCTTTTACTTTGACAATAGAGTTGACTAGAGTCAAATGGCCTGGGGGCGCCCGATGTCCTCTTAATCGGTACTCGGAGTATATCCTAGGGTTTGTAGTGAAATCGGGATGTTCTAGATACCTAAAGAGAGACTTAAAGGGTACTAGATAGTGGTTTCTACATTAGTCTAGTAGATCCCCATCTGAGGTGTCTATTATGATTAAGTATAAGAGTAAAGGGAGATCAGGCTGTAGTGGCATAAGTGTAAGAGGCCAGGTTAGATATTGTTTGATTCGATCAAATGCTTCCTAACAGGCTTTGTTCTAGACTTTAATGGAATTTTTTTGGAGGATTTTGATGATGGTATCATAAATAGAAGTTAATTGGGTGATGAATTGGTTGATATACTGTAATTTTCCAAAGAATCCCCGGACCTCCTTCTCCGTTCGGGGTGGTGGAATTATGAGTATGGTTTTCATTTTGGCAGGATATACTTCAACCCCCTTAGCACTAACCATGAATCCCGAAATATTTCCTTTAGTGATGCCAAAGACACATTTCTGTGGTTTAAGTCGTATCTGGTATCGTCGTAGCTGTTTGAAGAAATTTTGGAGAGCGGGAACATGACTTTCCTGAGTCTTAGACTTGATACTCATATTATCTATGTAGACCTTTACCTCTTTGTGTATCAAATCATGTAATATGGTTATGTATACCCTTTGGTAGGTAGACCCTAATTATTTTAGACCGAATGGCATAGCCGTGTAACAGAAGGTTCCTAGGGGGTGATTAATGCGACCTTTTCTTAATGACGAGGTGCATTTTGATCTGATTATATCCGAAAACCCATCAATGAATGACTTGAGAGCGTGACTGGAGGTATTATCCACTTTCATGTCGATATTGGGCAGTGGGTAATCATCTTTTGGAGAATCCTTATTCAAATCTCGATAACAATGTACATGAAAACCTTTCCTCTCAATTTTGGCACAGGTACAATGTTGTCTAACCATATGGGATATTAGATAACCTAGATGAAGCCTATGTTCAATTGTTTGACCACCTCTTCCTTAACCTTGATTGACCATTCGGTGAGGAGCTTTCACAGTTTTTGTTTGATCGGTTTACATTATGGGAGCGTCATAATCTTGTGCTGAGATATTTCAAGATCAATATCGAGCATGTCATCATAGGACCATGCAAAAATGTCCACAAATTATTTTAGCAGTTCTTCGAGTTGCGCACGCTCATGCTCCACAAGGGCAGACCATATCCTAATCTCACACAACTATCTACTAGAATCGATATTAATAACAACAGTTTCATTTTCATTAATTTGAACGTGGTTATGTTGTTTGTTATTAACCTTATTAAGATCAGTTAAGAATTCTTCATTTGCAAAATCATCATCAAAAGTTTGATTAAAATCAAGACAATTAATGTAAGGCACGGCAAGATGCTCAAAATCTTCGTTTATTTCATTCTTGGGAAAAATTATGTTGAGAATCTCATCGAAGTAGGTCTCAATTAAATTATGATCAGAACAAGGAGGAACAACAAAAGAAGAAGAAATTGGATAAACATCTGGGCTAGGTTGTATTTAAACGGGTGAAACTAGCACAATATTCCAGTTGAGGAGAGCCAAATCAATAGTCTTGATCAGGATGGATGGATCCAATGATGTCGTGTCTGAGTGAATCATGAAGAGTGTCAGCCCCAGTATCTGAAAATTAAATGAATCCTCGGAGTTACTTCCATTATAATTCTCGGTAACAGCTACAGTCTTTTCAACAAGCAGTTGCACATGATTCTAAGAACTTTTGGCCCATGATTAATCGTCATGGAAGAAGATCTCCATTCCTCGCTTCATCTTCTTGTCCATATGATCATACCATAGTTCGAGAAATCCACAAAATGGGAAATCTTCACCTTCTTTGATGAATCTCCCATTCAAGGAATCTCCTAAGACAATCTTAGCACTTTTTATCCTTATCTTCAATCGAGGTTGTTTGAGCATTCTAAGTTTCTCTGATAATGGTAGATAACCAAGGACACATGGAGGAAAGGCCTTCTTCAACACTATAGGTTCTAGTATTCCGTGTTGTCGTCATCCCATACCGAGTCCAGACATGAAAGGCATATTCTTAAACATCTGTATCACATTGACATTTTCGTGAGGGTTATGCTTTGGATAGACTCTACCTCTGAAACCATCCCCTACTGGGAGTGGAAGTGGTTAGACTCAATAACCTGACAAAAGCATATCATTTACCCTATATGGTATCTTTAGTACCGGATTACTGGTGCTTGCATTCTCAGTGTTATTATCGTTGCCCAAGATGGTGATGACCTTCCCATCAACGAAGAAATTTAATTTCTAATAGAGAGAGGAAGAAACCCCCTTGATACTATGGATCCATAGTCGTCCAAGCAATATGTTGAAACAAGATGGTATGTCGGTGACTTGGAATTCAGTAACGGGATTTATAGGGTCATCCCCTATTGCAAGCTTTATGGATCCTATCACTTCCCGACGAGAATTATCATACGCATGTACTGCAGTAGAAGTTGGAGCACGGTCACTTTCTTTCAATCCTAAATAGTTAAGGTGTGACACCCTGACTAATTAAATACCGGGTAGCTACTCCTTTATTTAAATTAATGCAAAATGTCAAGTTGGTTCAGTTCATAGCATCACTGTCGAAAATATTTAATTAATTACTAACCACCAAATATTTGAAATAGTGAAGTGTCAAATTTTAATGTTTAATTTAACCATCAACAGAATAATTTAAATCATCATCCAAACATCACATGAGCAATCTAATAAGGTAATCAACAGAATGAAATAACTGATGTCTGGAGTAAACACTCCAATAATAATAGCAATGTAAATAAACCAAGTACAATAGTCTAAATACATAAAATCCCAAGACTAAAATAAAATGAAAGTCTAAAACTACTGTCATTGAATAGAATGGGCAACAGGCCCTAACTGGAATGAATGACTCCCAAAATAAGTAAGGATAGATATGGAGGCATCTAGTAACGAGATCCTATAACTTTCACAACAACTACAACACGTCAAAGGAATGGAACTCCTATGCTTGGCGTCCTTGTGGCTGGGCAACTAAAATGTTTTATAGAAAAATAGATTTGGAAGAAAACGGGTCAGAGCCCAAGGTGAAAACAATTTAAAATATATCGAGTGTTTAATTGCATTAAACAGTAAATATTATATACATGTTAGTTACGTGCTCTCACATGAGTTCCTCACCCCTCAACTAATGCGCACGCCTAACGTATACCCGTAACCCATCCTAGTTGTGTCACTAACTAACTAGTATATACCAACTCATGTCTTCACATTATAATATAGGGTGTCTATTCATATTATGCAATTATATATTCTACGTATAACTCACCTGTACATTAATCAAATTATTTAACTCAAATATTGTATGATTTCTCACATTTTTAACCCATTTAAATATCTCAATTATTCGCATCTACAAATCAACAGTGAACCATTCACAAGTACATATATATCAATCTCAGTACATATATACATATAGGGAACCCCTAGGCTAATCTGCAGTGCACGCATACTCTGCTATTGAATCCCGGTACATCACGTACACAAGGATTATGCATTTCGAATCGCTCAGGAACCGTTTCAATAGAAAATCACACATAGTGGAGGCGAACATAGTTCACATACCCATGGGTCACGCACATACCTACGCTCCCATGGTCACCTGACTTATCAACTTGCAAATAAGTCATTCACAGTCCTATATCCTTAAGGTACCAATCTAAATCCCCCTGTAGGAACACAAACATAATATGGTCCTTTTTCGAAAGCCAACCTCTCGTGATAACAAGTATGGTAGGTATGTCATACACACAATAGTCTATATACTAAGCATTCACACAATACATCACACATGGTAGATATTAGAAACCCTATTTTCTTCAAGAAAATCAAATAACTCAACATATGAAAGAGTTGGCGCTTGCGTTCAATTAAGAAATAATATAATAAATACCATTTTAACCCAAATTAACCCTAAGCATGCAACTAGGTGTGATTGAAACAATATGAAATCATACAATAATTATTCAACACACAAATTTAAGGAAAAATCCCCCACGGGGGCAAAACCATTTGTATATCACTATAATTTGTAAGAGAAACGGCTTACAATCGGATTACACTGAAATACAAGTTTTTGACTAAGAATTACCCTCAGGTATCGGATTCTGTAGTCGCGGCTGGAATATCCCTTTCCAGTAGGGTTGGCGGCTGGAACTATCCCTGTCCAGTAGGGCAGCAATGAAGAGGAAGAAGCGGTCCACTTCACAAAGGTTGAACAACAGCAATGGTGTTCTTGGGTTACCAAATTTGATTCACATAGATATGAAATATGTGTGAATCTAAAAACCTAGAATCATAGGACTCAATAGGTGAAGACTTTAGGGTTGATATGCTCTGAAAATCGTGGGAAAGTCTTAAGAAAACCAACTACTGATCGTGGTTTAAATAAGGGGTCAAAACCCTAAAAAATCTGCTACACGATCTGGCAGAGTCTATCCTCGTCGGATCGGTCCGGTGAACTCGGATCGATTCTTTTTCTGAAGACGGATCCATCCGATTGGCATTGGATCGGTTCGGCATTTTGACTTCATCGGTTCGTTATGGATCCGGGGTATATTGGCCTCAACTCAGCAGACGGATCGGTCCGGTACCTTTAGGCGGATCGGTCCGGATAAATCGGATCGGTTCTTTATCTGTGCCGGATCGGTCCGGTAAGGTCAGTTTCCCTTTATTCCTGTTTCTCCTTTTGATATTCGGATCCATTGATGAGCATATGATTCTTGAACTTCCTCAACGGTGTAACGGCGTACGACATATACAATATTAATGGACAACAATGTCCTTACAAATCTCCCCCTATGTCTATGCCGGTACATACATAAAAACAAACATCCGAATTATCAAGTAAAAGTGCCTATACAAATCTACCCTTCCATGAACCCAAAACTGAAAGAGTACAAGTGAATAAGACTGCATCGTTTGTTCTTCAAATTTTCAGGAATCTCAGCGCTTTTCTCATCAGGGTGTGCAACATGGGATTATCAACAGATGTACCTACACACATGAGACAAAGCAAATACCAAGTGACGTATCGAGTTTGAAATGAGATAAACATAAGCATATATATCAATTTAAGATTCAAACCCCTCCCCCATAATCAGATAATTCATTCTCCCCCTTTTTATGATGTCCCCAAATAGACGGATGGTGCTAAAGGAGTTGGGAGAAGAGTCCACCTATATTTATAGTAGTTAGAAGCCCAGCTTCAATCGTCAGCAGGTGGGTGTCACAAGGCAAATATCACACCATGAATGAACATAAAAACAACCAAGTCGGTGATGGCGTAAATGAATGGGTGTGATCAAAATTCGATAGGAAAATCAATGCATACAAACATGACATATGTGCACGATGAATATTGGATATTCCTAACGAATGAACTCAAATACTTCCTTTGGTGTAAAAGAGTGGAAATATAAGATATTGACTATATCAAATCTACAAATCAAAGCTCAAAGTGATTTCTACACCAATAACGTCCAAAATGTTTTTCATGCTATTTCAAGACTTTCAAGGAAGTGCAAACCCGTTTTTCTCATTCTCCAACCAAAGTCCCTCAGATTTATATTTTGAATAGAGGTATACTAAATTCTTAAACTTTGGAGAATTGATGGTGAAACCTACAATGGCCCATATTTGGCATGAATTGCTTTTTATTGCCTTTAAAAATTTTTTGGGCTCTTTTAACCTCTTAGGACCTCGGATATTACAATACCTCCATTTTTTAGGTCCTTTTTAACGGTGGCTTTTGCGCAAAGTATAAAGAATCAACTTTCGCAGCCCCTCCCCGTTATGCAAATAATCACACAGTCTCACCAAAACGGTTTTTACATGCAATCCAATATTGTCAAGTTTTATCGCATATTGTACATTGTATAGACAGAATTGAGATAGAAACACTTAAGCCAATATGTGATAAACAAGTGCAATAATCAAATAAAGCCGTGCATGTGTGCAGTAAAGGATATAGGAGTCAAACATGTAGGAAGATATCACTAATTACATCTCAAGGACTCCAATCAATGTTAAGCACATGGATGAAATGATGTAGCCTCTCAAATCTCTATCAAGCAGTCACATGGATATATGGAATGAAGTTGTGACTTGGCTAACTTAAATGCTCATCCATAAAAACAAAACTCTTTTTGATTTTTTTTTTTTTTTTCAAAAAATTTATCAAAATAAAATCTTTTTTGTATTTTTCAAAATTTTTCAAAACAAAAATATATACAAAAATGATACATACTAGCAATAGGCAAACAATGACATCATAAAAACCACCCTATGCTAGTAAACAAGTCAAACCTCAATCATTAGGTGCGGAGGGGTTTTCCAAAGGTGGTGACAACATATGAAAAACCTCCATCAGTTCTTGTGAAGTTTTGACTAAAAACTTAACTTGCTCTCCTAAATGTGCAAACTCTCTCATGTAGTCTCCGGGAGCATGTAAAGTATCATGTGTGGGTGTATGTGTGCCAGAAACACGTGTAGAAGAAAAACGTGACACATACCCCAACTTAAAGCAAAATTCTCTAAGGTGTCCTCTCCTTGTGCAATGTGAGCAAACATAAATGGGCCTAGGAACACCTCTCTCAAAAACTCTAAGACGCACTTTCCTAATAGGAATGGGACGCCTAGGTGGGTTAGGGTGAGACACATGTGAAACTGTCACTAAAGTGGGAACTGGCTCGGGTGCTAATCGGGAAGTAGAAGCACCGTCATGACTTATTCCTAACTTCTCACCTTTACCCTTAAGAACCACCTTTTCAATCTTCTTAGGTGCGTTCTCAAACTTGACTTTGACCACCCTGGCACGTTCGAGATCACTCTCGAGTTGGGATACACGTGTCGTCAGACTAGACAATGTGTTGGTCAAATCACACTTCTCCTTTCTCAAAACCTCCTTCTCTTTCTCCAAATCTAAAACCCGATGACCTAAATCCCTATTATACTTCTTTGTTTTCAAGGTCTCGGTGTACAAATCTCTAAAAGCTTTTTGGAGCTCACTTTCATCTCCACTTTCACTCTCACTTTCTCCCTCACTTGAAGCACACAAACCATCACTATTACTTTCGTGTGCACTATTGTGGGACAAGGTGGGTGTGCTCACACGACTAGAAAAAGATACAAACTTCTCACCACTAGTCTCATCACCCTCACTATCACTAAGTGTGGCAGGCATGGCTACTTTCTTTCCTTTCTTTCTAAGCCACGTAGGACACTCAAAAGACTTATGTCCCTTACCCCCACATTCAAAACAAGTGACGTTCTCAAAATCTTCCTCACACTCCTCATCGGAGTCATTCTCTTTTTCCCTCTCACCACTTTCTTTGGCCTTTCCTTTCCTTTTATTTTTCTCAAAAAAATTCTTTTTATTGGAAGAATTATTTTTGTTCATGTTGAGGAATTTTTTAAAATTTTTCGCAAACAAGGCCATATCATCAAAATCTCCCTCAGAATCGGACTCACAAACTTTTTCTTTCTTTTTCTTAAAATGAGTCTTTAAAGCAATGCCTTTATCCTTAGCCTTAATTGTTTTGGGAAACATGTCAATCTCATAGGTTTGAAGATCTCCTACATGTTCTTCCAACTTAAGTGATTTCAAATTTCCCAAAGAGTTCAAAACAGTGACTTTAGGAATAAAGCGTTTTGGGAGAGATCTCAAAATCTTTTTAACGACACGCGAGTTATCAATCACTTCACCCAAATTAAAACATGTGTTAACAATGTCCGACAATCGTTCATAAAAATCATCAAAGCATTCGCACTCAGACATGGTGATAGTCTCAAATTGGGTGGCCAAATTTTGTAATTTTGACTCTTTAACCGCGTTCGTACCCTCATGTGTAAATTTCAAAACATCCCAAGCCTCTTTAGACGTGGTGCACGTCATAATTCGGCGAAACTCATCAGGAGAGACAGCTCCAGAAATAGCACTCAGACCACGGGAATTAAAATTGGACAACTTATAATCATCTTCAGTCCAGGCTGACACGGGTTTTAAAGTGGTGATGTTATTAACAGTGACCGTGGGAGGAGTCCAACCATTTTCGCAAAGCAACCAAACACGCTCGTCAATAGATTTTAAAATCGATTTCATACGAGCTTTCCAGTAGGCATAATTAGACCCGTCAAAAATAGGCATCTGATTATAATATGACTTCTCCATTTGAACACGCACTTTTTCAAAAATCAATTTTTGTTCAGAAAATTGATATCTTAGAAAAAAAAAATTGCGGAAAAAGGAATACGCGATAAATTTGCGCAACCTGCTCTGATACCAATTTGAAAGAGTTGGCGCTTGCATTCAATTAAGAAATAATATAATAAATACCATTTTTAACCCAAATTAACCCTAAGCATGCAACTAGGTGTGATTGAAATAATATGAAATCATGCAAGAATTATTCAACACACAAAGTTAAGGAAAAATCTCCCACAGGGGCAAAACCATTTGTATATCACTATAATTTGTAAGAGAAACGGCTTACAATCGGATTACACTGAAATACAAGTTTTTGACTAAGAATTACCCTCAGGTATCGGATTCTGTAGTCGTGGCTGGAATATCCCTTTCCAATAGGGTTGGCGGCTGGAACTATCCCTGTCCAGTAGGGCAGCAATGAAGAGGAAGAAGCGGTCCACTTCACAAAGGTTGAACAATAGCAATGGTGTTCTTGGGTTACCAAATTTGATTCACATAGATATGAAAGATGTGTGAATCTAAAAACCTAGAATCATAGGACTCAATAGGTGAAGACTTTAGGGTTGATATGCTCTGAAAATCGTGGGAAAGTCTTAAGAAAACCAACTACTGATCGTGGTTTAAATAAGCAGTCAAAACCCTAAAAAATCTGCTACACGATCTGGCAGAGTCTATCCTCGTCGGATCGGTCCGGTCCTTTAGGCGGATCGGTCCGGTGAACTCGGATCGGTTCTTTTTCTGAAGACGGATCCATCCGATTGGCATCGGATCGATTCGGCATTTTGACTGCATCGGTTCGTTATGGATCCGGGGTATACTGGCCTCAACTCAGCAGACGAATCGGTCCGGTACCTTTAGGCGGATCGGTCCGGATAAACTGGATCGGTTCTTTTATCTGTACCGGATCGGTCCGGTAAGGTCAGTTTCCCTTTATTCCTGTTTCTCCTTTTGATATTCGGATCCATTGATGAGCATATGATTCTTGAACTTCCTCAACCGTGTAACGGCGTACGACATATACAATATTAATGGACAAAAATGTCCTTACAACATAATTTCATAATTATTTATGCATGGATCATGATTTCGTGACTGATGTATTTCCAGAATACAGTTTACATACAAATCCTACCCAGATTAAGATTTTTGTCTTCAATGTCATAACTTTTAATATTTTCAAGGTTATTCCCAATTCCTAAACTATCAAGGATAATATATACACTGATTATTGCAAGTTAAATCACTTTCTTGGGAATGCAGATTCTAATCCTTTGAAGAAGATTGTATGGGAATGATTCTCTCTTTTCGATCTATCCATTGGTGGTGACGGTGGTGCAAAAGCCTCTAAGGGTTGTTTCTCCTTTGGGAATTTTCCCCTCTTCCTCTCTAACTGTCGTTGGTGATTTTTGGTTGTGATAACCCTAAGAGTTCTAGTGTTAGCTGATATATTAAGTCTAAAATTTGTAGGTTATAATCCCTCAAAAATTCAAAATGACTAAAATACCCGCTCGGGTTGCTGGTTAGGCCTAAAATGTCCCGAGATCCAAACTAAACTCCCGGGTAGTGTTTTCTAACTATCTCGACCCTTCTGAACACGTTGGCGCACTCAAAATGACTATACGGATGATGTAAAAACAATTTACTTTTAAATCCATTTAAATTGGTTCCCAATACGACTGACACGCGCGTCCCAACTTAATTTCTGAATTTTCCGTATTTATAACTCGCAACAATATTAATAAATTCAATAATCATATATTACATATTCACTCAGTAATATTCAATATTATTATCATAATCAAATACCAACTCTCGTTTTGCTAGTATTTAAATTCGGATTAATTTCCAAATAATTATCCCATTCAATTCAATTAATTTTAATAAATAAAATCCATAAAAATACGGGGTATGACATAAGGGTTCTTAACGGAAAAACATTAATTATTGTCCTGATATCGACAAAAGAAAGTGGAACGGTATTCCCCATCACCTCATAGAGATATTGAGAGCATAGTTATGATTTGGACCAAACTTAGGGATTTTTTCCTCGAAGAAGGAGAGCATTATAGTAGAGGTTAGAGATAGACCAGGCTCACTTCTTCTTCTAGCGTGGTGGAAGGAGGGACTATGGTACTAGAAAGTAATTTAATCATCACATTCGGGTGCAGTTGGAAAGACATGAAGAGTCTCCACAGAGTGATGGTATCCTAAGGTTTCTTCAATTGATTGAGGATGTTTCTCTCCTCGAGGGTCATTTCTAGCATAGGGAGTTTCTCAACACCATATCCCTCACTTGTCATTGTTAATTGAGGTTTCAAAACCTGGTAATGCCTCCCAGATCTAGTCATATGGTTCATAGAATAGGGGAAAAACAAAAACCATGTTTCTTCGTCAATCTCGCCTATTTGGCACTTTGTTAATCTCTCCTATAAGATTCTCAACTGATATCATTCCACATATACTGACTACTGAGCTAGTCTTTTCTTGGCTTTGGTATTAATCTGAACTATCGAATTTATCCCCCCAACCAGTGAATATGATATCATCCTTCCATGAGAAATCAATGCATTCTACAACCTTAACGACCTCTTTGTATAGATCCTCCCACCCAACTGGGAGATGTAGAAGCGAAGGGACCAGGCACCCTTGTAGTTTGAATGCATCAAGTAACTCAGATATACTACAAATTTCATCAATTTGTCAGAATAAGTTTGCCATGATCTGGATGGCATCATCCAAGCTGACTTCATCGGTTGGTACCACCCAATGATCTTACTCATGAGACCACTTTCGGACTTCCATAAATAATGTGCTGAACTTTTGGTAGTCAATGGTCATTTTTAGGGCAATTTTAGCCCGAACTCTAGGAGCTAGTTCAGTACCGCTAGCAATTCCATATCTGTTCCCCCAGAATGAGTATGAATGGTAATGTATGCTCTTGTAAAAGAACGGGCAAACTTTTTGGATTTAGGTGAATATACGAGTATGATAAGAGATTTATTGGGTACCATTTGGGTAGATGGGTCAAATTTTGGGTCTTCTTTTAGGAAGATAGCATTTGCATGATTTGGGAGTGGATTATGGGTAGTGTTTGGATAAGGATTGGCAAGTGGGGCAATGATTCCCTGATCAATCATACCTTGTATTACATTTTGGAGATGGAAACACTAATTAGTGGTATGGATGACATTTTGATGGAAATCACAATGGGCATCGGGTTTGAAATTTTTGGGAAGTAGGTTTGGTAATAGACGAGGGTCTAATGGCTTAATAAGAATTCGGCTTAAAAGGGCTTAGTAGACATTGGGTATGGGATCATGAATCTTGGTGTATTCTTTTTTAATTGGGTTAACGCATCTTTCTGGTGCCCATGAAGTGGCAGGCTGAGAGATGTTATTGATGGTCAAAACTATTGTCTTGGTAGGCCTCTCATACTTTCTGGTAGTGAGTTGTCTGGATACTTCTCTGGCTTAGCTTCTGTCTTGGCAAGACTTTCTTCGATTTCTAATCCTACTTTTCGAAAGTCTTGGAAATGGGCATAATAATATCCTCCCATCGTGTCACAAACATGGGGTAAGAAGTTTTTCTTCACGATACTGACTTACTCTTCTTTGGAAGGCCGATTGGTCATGGTAGTAGATTCTTCTCTCCACCTTGCTATGAAATTACTAACAGTTTCCTTAGGATTCTATTCGAGAAGTTTTAAATCACGATGGGTAACCTCCAACTCCTCATTGTAATTGAACTGTGACATGAATTCACAATAAACATCCTCCCAACTATGAATTTTGGATTCCTTGAGAGATAAAAACTAGCGAATAGCATTTTCCTTCAAAGTGTGTTAGAACATCTGGGCTATTATTTCCTCGAAGGCAGCTAGGAGAGTCATGGATCGGTGGTAACTTTGGAGATGAACAATTAGGTGCCCACTACCCCCGAACTTCTCAATGTTCAGCATCTTAAACTTTTTTGACAACCTTGCCTTACATATGGGTGTAATTCATATTGTTCCTGGAAATTCGAACTTGGTCTAATTTCTTGGTCAACGACTTGAGTTCCTCCTTGACCTTGTTCAAATCTTCTTCCTTCAGATCAGTAGGTACTGGAAAGTTAGCCCCTAGATGGGTAAGATTTGCCATAGGGAGTTGAGCTGGCGATGGACCATTAGCGGGAGGGGAACATGGAGCGCATTGATACTCTTTCAAAACCCAAATAGGCTCAGGTGCTGGCGAACCCATAGCCCGAGGGAAGAGGGCCTCGGGATCTTCGAGAATAGGGACCCGATTTTGCTTCATCTCATGAACCTGGATTTGAAGCTTCTCAATCTTAGCGGCAAGTTGGACTAGGACCGTTATCAAATTAGGATGAACATTCGGTACCGAGTCTGCGTTATCTGTGGAAAGCGGGTGAAGGTGGATTTCGGACCTGAAGGAAGTAGCCAGAGACCTGATGAAGCTTCGGGGTGGTTTGATGGAAGATCAAATCCAATAAAGAGCCAGGCCAAGGGTTGGGTATGCGATCAACCTGAGAAAGAAAATTATTAGAATTTATTTTTGAAAGAGAAAGGGAAGAATCTTTTAGAAAAAGGGGGAATTTTTTTTTATGTTCATTAGAAAGGTAAGGACAAAATATATTTTGGTATGTTTTTTTAATAAAGGGAGGAAAAAAGTGTTTTTAGTATTTTGAAAAGAGGGGGGAATTTTTTTTGACACTTTTTGGTAAGAAAAGAGGGAAAACGAGAGAAGAGTCTCAACATTATTATTATTATTATTATTATTATTATTATTATTATTATTATTATTATTATTATTATTATTATTATTATGTTTTCACTTGTATTAGGTTTACCTAAATGCGAAAGAAATGCCAAACAGGACCCGAGACTGGGAAGATTGGGCTTGAAAAATATATAAAGCACGATTTGACTTGTTGTTAGGCTCATGGACAGGGTCCCATTTTAAAAAAGACGAAATTGCACGAAAATTTGGGCGGCATGCCGTCCCATCATTTGGGTAGAGTTTTGGGTAAGAACCGAAAAACTAAGCATGAGTGCCCTAGGTTTGACGCCTATATGAGGAAATATAATTGTTGGGTTAATGGAAAGGGTCCCCCTTGGCATGACTTCCATGATATACATCTTTCTTTTTAGGGAAATAGATTCATGTGGACAAGCCATTTAATATACCTAAGTGTACGTGTATTGCCTCACTATATACCTTGTGGGGACAGTATGTGTGAGAGTGTATTATATATACTCGACTTAGGTGAATGAGTTCCCTGCTATATACCTCTTGTCATGACTTCAGTCAAGCTATATAATGCGGGGGGAACAGTTCGATATACGTCGAAGGTACTTGGCCAATGGAAGGTGAGAGTCATACTGAGAAAGTGTGATGAAGAATTCCATTAGAATTTATAGGTGTAACCCTCTTTTTCTTTGTCTTATTTTTTTATGGAAAATAAAATATATGCAATATAATTAATAAAGGATGAGGTGTTAATGTGTATGAAATAAAGTAAAATCTAGATTAAGAATTTATGTAATTAATGAGAAAATAAAGAAATTTAAAGAGAGAGAAGGATATTTGGACCTTCTTTGGAGAATTGGGGCTTGATCTTGATCCTTGATGAGATCCCTTGAATGTTGGGATGAAAGTTGGATGAGAGAGAAGGAGATTTTTCCAAATTGGGTATGAAAATAATGGGAATGAAAGATGGAAAGGAATTTCACACAATGAGACTTCACTGATTATAAGAGAATTTTGCTAAGATCACTAATATTGATAGTCTGAGGTTTGCCTTGAGAGTAAGATCATGCCCTCCTTTTATAGAGTAGGGGTACTGCTGATCGGCATACCCCTAGCCCTTCCAATCGGCAGGTGACCCTAGACACACATTCAATTGGTAGGGAAATGGACATGCCAATCGGTAGTCTCGTGCAATTTTTTTTTTGGAAAAACAGTTATAGAACACAATTTATAAATCCAAAGGCCTTTAAGAGTCCTTTGGGCCCTCCCGAGTCTGGGAGTTGACTTAAGGTCAAATGGGGCTCGAAAGAGCCCATCGGTCCTTTAGACAAAAGATCGTCGGATGATAATGGATCGTTCGTCCAAATTGTAAGTTCGAATAGGGTAGACTTTTGGAAAATTTATATGATCAACTTACACATTCCAAAGAGCTTCGCTCGATTTGGAGAGCTAACTTTGGTCAACCAGGGCCAGAAGCTGACGAAAGCGCTCGGTGACCTTTCACAGTAAAACAAGTCATTCGTCCATACCGTAAGGATGATTCGTGCAAAGGGCAGACCGTTGTAAACTTTATTCAATGCCCTTCTAAGATTCATTCAGTCTCATTCGAGTTGAAGAGTTGACTTTGGTTCAATGGAGCTTGAAAGCACCCGGTGGCCTCCAAATCAGTTTTTTGGGAAAAATGGAACGTTCTTCGGAATGGTTATGTCATTTTTCATAAAGGGTTAACCATTGGGATGGTATTTCAGTGTCCTTCAAAGATTCATTGAGCTTTCTATCTGACGACGAAGTTGATTTGAGTCAAATCGGGGTGTAGGAGGGCTCGGTAGCCTCCAGAGTAATTTTTGGTCGTAAAATGGTCCGTTCATCTGAACCGTTTTGCCGATTCACTCATGGGGTGGACCGTTGGAAAGGGGATTCATAGTCCTTCGAAGATTTATTTAGCTTTCATTCTGGCGATAGAGTATACTGGAGTCAAATAGGCTCGACAGTGCCCTATGGCCTCTAGATCGATACTCAGAGTATGTTCTAGGATTTGTAGTGAAATGGGGAGGTGCTATGGACCTAAAGATAGACTTAGGGGGATTCTAGAATTTGGTTCCTATGCTTAAAGTGTAATTATAGGAGTCTTTGCCTTTTCCCTATCTCTTATGCCTAGTGGGATGCTTATGGGCTTTATGACCTTTCCCCTCACACTCATAACATCTCTCTGATTCATCTTTCTTTTGATAATTCCAAAAAAAGTTCTTACCCACGTTGAAGTTTTTATTTTTCTTAGAGCTTTTATTTTCCACTTTTGAAGAATTTTGATTTTTTAATTTGAGAAACTTTTTGAATTTTTTAGCAAATAGTTCAAGAACATTTTAGATGAAATTCAAAATTGTATTTAGAATCCATTTTTTCTTTTGATTTATCTTTTAAGGTTCTTATTTTTCATTTCTTTTGGGTTTTAGGGAACATTTCTAATTCAAAAGTTTGAACTTCACCTATAAGATCATATAGCCTAGGTGGGTTTAGAATTTCCAAAGAGTTAAGTACGGCAACTTTCGCACTAAAAAGAGACGGGAGAGACCTTAGAATTTTCCTAACAACTCTCATTTCCAAATTTCTCTAACCCAAATTAAAACTAGAATTCACGATATCAGGCCAACATGTATAATAAAATTCATCAAAATTTCTAGTTTCAAGCTTTCTTATAGTATAAAATTATGTGGTGAGGTTCTAAAGCTTAGAAGTTTTAACAAGATTGGTACCCTTGTAAGTGAAATGGAGGATATCCTAAGCTTCTTTAGACATGGTACACATCATGATACAATGAAATTCGTCGAGTGTGACATCACCAAAAATCGCATTTTAACCATGAGAGTTAAGATTACTCAGTCTAAAATCTTCTTTAGTAAAAATCACGACAGGGTTGAGACTAAAAAATTCTTTAATTAGTGACTAAACGCAACTATCACGAATTAAACAAGATAAGAAACTCTAAAAAAATTCCAAAATAACTCTAATCACCATTATAAAAAATTGGTACACCAGACCAACACGCCCTAAATATTCAATATGAAGAAAGGAATTTGTAAAACCAGTTCTCTGTTTCATCAAATAAACTTTATGAATAGAACATAGATGATTTATTCGAACAAGAAATTTTGAACAAAATGCAACAAATATCCATGGTTTCCAATAGTTGCCTAAATAATCAAAACACCCCACAACCAGGATTAGTTAAGGTTTTAACAACAGAATTCACAGGTATGTTAAAATCTTAGTGGGATAAACATTTTACTAAATAATTATGATGAGAAATTAAAATTACCGTCCAACAAGATGCTAATGGCATCCCAATTTTTTACGAAAATGCTGGAATGGGAATCCCAGATGGAGTTAAACTTTAGTTTTCACAATAATAAATATTTTTTAGAAACATAGAGCAATATAACTTCACGAATTCATGATTAACTAAGTAACCTTAGATTCTCTACTTCAAATCACTTTAGATGGTACAAGGATGCTTTCCCATCACAAGTAATCTTTAGAGAATATAGTAATGAGCCATTCTGAAAAGAAAAATTTATTAATGGATTACCAAATTTATTTTCTTACAAAATATGAGAAGTTTTAAGTAATATAAATGGACACACAAATTATAACAGCCTCACCTATGGAGACATAATTAGTACAGTCCATGAGGAATGATTAAAAATGTGCATCTAAATGAAAATCACTAAATAAGCTAATAAAGATAAATTAAAAGCTTATTATGAGATGGAAAATTTCAATGAACGATATGGTATAAACCTAGTTACACCATCCAAAAAAATGAAACATTACAAGTCATATCCAAAGGAATACAAAAAACATAAAATAAATTATTTTAAAAAAAATTCTACAAAAAAGAAAATAATGAATTGTACAAAAAGCATAGAAAAATCAAATTAGATTAACAATATAAGAAAACTAACAAAAGTAAAGTCAAGTGTTATAAATGTGAAAAAATTGGTCTCTAAAAATCAGAATATAAAGTAAAAGTCAAAATTAACTAAGTACAACTATCTTCTGAAGTAACATAAGAAATATAAATAAAAAAAACTTTAAACTCAAAAACACTTCAAGTGAAAATGAAAAAAACACCGATTATTAATCATCAACTCACTACCAGTCAAATACAAACTCTAGTTCTCGAGATATTGAATTATGATGCAAAGATAATTATTGTAAAATGATTATTGTACTCACTAAAGAGGAAGAAAACGGACAATTTATAAGAGCATAATTTTTGTCATTTGCTCGTAGCTTAGGCTTACATAGATTTTGATGCATCTCATTAAAATTTGACTCGAGCTATCATGAAGAACCAAATCTCCAACTTCTAAAAAATTTAAGATGAACTCCACTTTATGAAGGTATAAAGCTTTTTAGGAATTTAAATTTATTCATTCAATTTATTTTGGGATATATATTTTTATTAAAAGAGAAACATGGATTTTTTTTATTTTAAAAATCGAGACATTTTTTTATTTAAAATTATTCTTTTCAAAAGTCCATCTGCCTCGTTCAAATGAGAAGACAAATTCATTCGAACAATATGGCAAAGTCATTCGCAGCTCGTTTGATCTCTACATCTAACATGCATCTAACGAAGGCATATTGTTTGTCATCGTTTGAAGTTCGTTTGAAGCTACCTCAAATGAGATAGCTTTGTCGTTTAAACATGATCATGTTTTGTTCAAACGAACTGCTATTCTCGTTCGAATGAGCCTCATTTTTATTGAAACGAGTCGATGCCTTGAAATTTGCATCCTCCTTATAAATACCTATTTCATTTTTATTTTCATTACGACTTTTGCCAAAATGACTCACCCTTTTGATTTTATTAAACTCTTTTGATTCATAAACATCCCCAAAATATCTTTTTGTGAATCTGTTTAAACCCTAGATATTTTGTATCCTTGCATACACTAATCTTGTGGAGAGATCATCTTCACTACTAACCTTTTGATTCTCGAAGGGATTATTTCTTAAGACAAAGGTTGATCAGTGGATACCGAGGGTGCAAGACTATCTGTGGACTGCTTGGTGACAAGTGGTAATCTTGAGATATTTGCGAAGACTAACGCATTATACTTGTGGCTGGTATCAAGCAGTTTGTAAGTCGTCTATCTTGTAATATTTCTAAAGTGCTAAATAAAGGTTTTACCCGCAAGGGATTTTTCCTCAAATTTTCCTTTGTTGAATACATGTTTTGTTTTATTTATTTTATCACCTACATACATGTCTTAGGGTTAAAAAGATAAAATTTAGATTTCTGTGTAGAGGACAATTTATCATATAATTCATTCCATTAAGATTATGATAGTGCACTCTCAACATTGGTATTAGATCTTGTTACACAAAAATATTGTTTGATCTTTTTTCGCAAAATATGTCTTTGATATCAATTATTTTGAAAAATTGTTGATCTTTGAAAAATTAGATTTTAATGGAGAATTTGTATAATCGAGTGCCCATCTTTGATGGTACCAATTAACCTGACTAGAAGACTAGGATGATTTTTATCTTAAAATACATAGATGGGAGAGTATGGGTAGTTTTTGAAAGAGCGTGGACTCCTCCCATTATCACTATTGTTAATGTTGTTGGCCCAAAACATGTTTTTCTCTAGATTGATGAGTATTTTAAGTCTAGTAGTTTTAACTCTCGTGAACTTAGTGATATTTTTGGAGCCACCACCCCTGATAATTTCTATCGCATCATGACGTGCACTACATATAAGGAAGCATGGGATACCCTCCAGCTCGCTCAGGAGGGTACCAACGCTATAAAAGCATCAAAGCTTCAAAATTTGACCACCTAATTTAAGATCATCATTATATTAGAGTCCAAGTAATTCGATGAGTTTTATGCGCATTTATCAAACATTGTGTGACACCCCGCCTAATTAAATACCGGGCGATCACTCATTTATTAAATTAACATCAAGGTGAACAGTTGGTTCATTCTTAGCATCACTGTCGTAAAAATACTTTTCCAATTTAAACACCCTAAATAATTAAGCTAAGTGTCAAAACCATTTAAAACCTTATTCTCATTTTATTAAATCCAGTTATAAAACCTTAAACCATTAACATCTAAAGAGTCTCATAATAAGTAGAAGAATAAAATGAACATTTAAGAGTTTACCCAACAATAATAAATCCGAACAGTAAAATACTAAGGAAAACATCCTAACAGTAACAAATCCCGAAATAAAGGTACTGAAAGTAAAAATTACAATCTTTGACAATACCAACTAAATAATGGAAAAGGGCGACACGTGCCCCGCTGGATAAAGCTGAACTAGAAGTAGAGTCAAAAATGAGGTCGTCTAAACAATGGCCTGCAACTCCCACAAAAGCTACAGCGCATTCCATCCAAAGAATCCTAAGTAAGACACCCCTGCGGCTGGGCACCTGTAATACATATATATATATATAGACACAAGAGAGAAGAAGTAACAGCAAACGGGTCAGAGCCCGAATGTAGAACCGTTTTAAAAATAGTTTAGCAAGTATTTAAATTGATTACAGGCCAATGCAACAACATATTAGTGCGACACTCTCTTGAGAAATTCTCACCTCTCTTCTAATGTGCACACCTATCGCACTAACCTTCCCAATGGTCTATCTCATCATATACCACACTATCTATCCCCAATGATTTAACTTATCTTAGGTTATTCGCAGGTTTTACAACTGAACAACACAAGTATTTAAAACGTAAGATTTCAATTTGTAACCAAAGTTCTCCTTTTTACTTTATTAATCAATAATGTTTTCCAGTGTCATATTATACTTTCTCAACACAAGTATTTATAATTTGAGTCATCAACCATGTCCTACATATCAAATCACAGTAGGCAGTTCCAGATTTTAGAATTTCATATATATATTAACTACTCGTATAATATATATATCATAACGGCACCCCACATAAAAACTATGGTGCGGGCATACTCTGCTATCCAATCCCCGTATCAATCACACTAAAGGGAATACAAGTTCGGAATCACTCTCGAACTTTACAAATACATACACAAACAATATTGAGGCGAAGCATAGTATCCAAGTCCAAGAGGTCAGTACATACCCTCACGTCTCTTAAGACCGTCCGACTATCGATCCGATAATCCGTAGGATTCCTATCTTCTAGGGTATGAGTCAATATCCCCATAAGGCAACACAGGATAAGATCGTCCCAGCGCGGTAACCTCCTGGATAGCAAGTAGCGCGAGCATGATTTTCACAAGTATATAATATATGCATACACACTCATATAAATATACTACTTTTATCATATCAATTTAGGTTTATCTCATAACCCATATTCACAACATTTATCCTTATTTTCCCATTATTAGTTATCATGTATAATGGTTCGTTTCTCACTTTAATTCGAAGGGTTTCTGCAACTTACTACGTAGCCCTCATGGACTCTATCCTTCCCAAGGTACAATTCAGTAGGTATTCATTTATGTTCCAACGTAACCCTCTTACGTGTCTCTCCCCTTTAATATATACTTACATTATCCCTTATGCAAAATATCTTTAAAATATAGATTTTGCCTTACATTAAAGGATTTTGAATTTTATTTTCAAAGATGATAATTTCAAATGGTTTCGAAGTCGGAATTAAAATGGAGTTTTAATTGAATTTTTTTATTATTTAGAAGAGTCCTCAAAATATAAAACTCTCTAAGAGTCCTCAAAACATAAAACTCTCTAGTAAAAATAATATTTTTAGAAATCCGACCGTTCGATCAAGCTGAATTTTTGTCAGCAGTCCTGTCTCGCCGTTCGCTACAACATACTAAAATTTCAAGTGATTCCACTGGTCCGATCATCCGGAATAAAATTTTTAGCGTTTGTATCTAATTAGAACTCTTTTCTTAATCAAACACTTAATCATTTACATGACAAAGGGTTTCCAGAATATCATTTAAGTCATCACTACATGCAATTTCCTATCTCAAATTAGGCTTTTCTTCCATAAATCTCACCCTAATCATTCCTAGACTAACATGAGTGATGCATCAACGAAAATAAGCAAGATAAACACTTGCCTGGGATTTTCAGAAGTCTGGTTTGGTGCCGAATTTGGTGTGATTGCGTTCCTCGTCTCGCGATCTTCGCGTTGGTGGTGGAGGCAGTGCAATCGGAGGTGTTCTTGGCTTAGAACTCCTTGGAGAGCTTCTCCTCTTCCTCTCCAATGGCCGTCACTTGTCTTTGGTTGTTCTAACCCTATAAGACAACCTAGATATCTTATATAACCCTTTTAATTTTCGTGGGTTTAATTACCCAAAAATAAAAAATGACTAAAATGCCCTCTCATGGTACTAATTAAGCCTAAAATAGCCCCGAGACTCAAACTAAACCCCCGGGTACACTTTTTTGACTATCTCGACCCTTTAGGACTCGTTGGCGCACTCAAAACGACCATACGAACACCCTATAAAATATTCACTTTTATTTAACAATATTTAGTCCCGACACGACACAGGCACGTCCCGACTTAAATTTCCATAATTGTCATTTTATTCACACGTGACAATATTATAACAATAAATCTCATATATTACTATACTCATCCAGTAATATTCAACAGATAGCAAATTTCCAATAATTACTAACTTTCGTCACGCTAGTAAATATTTAAAACAACATTCCGGATTAAAATTAAATTAATTTATCTCAATTAAATTTAATAAATCCCATAATTTAAAAGCTATAAAAATACGGGGTATTACATACTTCCCCCCTAATAACTGAATTTCGTCCTGAAATTCGGAAAATAAGGCCTATCCGGTAGCACAATTCTGGATATCCTTTTCCGTACACAAACTAACTACACATTACGGCGCTCAATCACTATAGCCCTTTCTTCACAGTAACATTGTTTTACATTCTCATTGGAGACACTTCACATTATGCTCCCAATCGACAACATTCGCATAGGTCACACCTATACGTTATACATTTCATTATCTCACTATCATTAGGAGGCCGCACCTCACTACATGACAAATACTCGGATTTATTCATATACAAAACTCCCATTTTGAGAAAATATTACGAACATTTGATCACTCTTGCTCGTCTAAAACAGTCGTGGAATTCTACCACATTTATCGGATGTTCTCTCGACCGATCCAAAAATTCTGATTATCTACTCTCCTCTAAACATACGGAAGGAGAATAGCCGAGGTTTTTCCATAACCAAACCTTAATAAGTACCTTGTACGCGACAAACAGGTACGAGTGCTTCTACAGAGCATTCCTGAAATCATCGTATCAAGATTCCAAAATCTCCTTCATGTATCTCCACTAATCTTTAATCACTATGCGCTTATTCCCTGGCTAAGGGCGATACATCCTACTCGAAACGAAATCTTATCTCCTCTGGTTCCTAAAATTCCATATCAAAGGGGGGACTCACCAATCTCATCCTAATTCGGAAATTTATACTGCGCCGGACCATGCACTAGCGCGATCCTTCCTTTCAAAGGAAGTCTGGGGCATACTAGTTAATATTGTAAACGATCCCAAAGGAATACCAATCACTTCCTTCTCAGCGGCTTAATTCCCATGTTCGGTATGAACCCTTGATCTTGTTTTGACGATGGCAACCCATCCAAGGACTTTACCGACCTCTTCCAAATTCAGGAATTGTAGCTAAACACAAAATTCTTTGGTTGATTTTTCTCTTTCAACCCAACCTTACCTATGGACGGTGCATGTAGAGACTACTCACTATGTCCTGCTAAACATCGATTTTTCCTTGAAATGTCTCACATTAAGTGACACGTAATACTCCCCTTCCTTCCTTGGAGTATGCCGAAAGTTTCGACCCGTGCTCTTCTCTCCACGAAGCGCACTTCTGGATCTCTTATACTATACTAACATCATCACCATTTATATGAGTGAGTCGCTCTCACATTTTATTACTAACAATTTCTGCTCCGAGTGTTCTTCATAATCATTTAATTCTGCTCCATTCAAGGAATACTCTTCTTAAATGACTTCCCACAGTCTTCCAATTCAAATTTGGGTGTGCTATTATAATTGTACACCTATGTATGGATTATCGCCCCTCAAGTGACGTTTAATCCACTCTCTCACTTCCACTTCGTTAAACTAGTCCCACAAACACATTTTCCACACGTCCATTGCCACGTCCCTTCATCTCGGACATGTTTTAACATCAGTTAACCAGGATGTCTACACACCCTATAAACCGGGCATACTAGCGTAAGCATCACATACGCTCCATACTAATAAACAAATTCTTTGTTTTCCCCGGTGCTTGCAGCGTGATTACAACACTTTAATCACCCTAAAAATCAAAATTTTAAATCTTCCTTATTATCGTTCCACCCCTCAACTCGTGGGGTAACTTTCAATGCTTTCATACCACAAGATCCGACTTCCAATAGCTTTAAGACAAAATTCAACTTCCAACTTACATACATAATTACTGGATCCCATTTCGACCAGGGTACCGAACTCATGGAATAGTGACCAAACGTCTCCCTATTTCCATCCTTACACTAAGTTTCATGCGTGGGATGTCTCGCAAAGCGAAATCCAAACAAGGAACCCTCCCGATACACTACTGCCTAGTATTGTCAGTTATCGAGATCCTTTAGGTCCTCCTTCCATAGCATTTACCCCTTTATTCCGTCTCTTGACAGAAAAGTTACAATTTCTCCCGTAATTATGCTTAACAAAGAACGTTTCACTAATTGCACTATTGTTCAGTATAGGTTGGTGGTAATATCATTCCATAAACCTCGAATACATACAATCGGAATTCTCGAAATTCCTTTCCTTAATAATAGAGGTATAAATATTAACTCCCACATCTCTAAAGGACAAATATAGCAATGCACTCTTCCTATCACTAAGTCCGGAGTGCTAAACATAATACTGAGTCAAATCTTTTCGCTCAACGGTAAATCCCGATACATACGGAATTATACTGACAAAGTCTATACATACTTTGGCATCGAAATATCTCGAGCCCACTATCTCCTCCGAAGTATTTAGGATAGATAATATAAGTGCGAGTCCAACCTTCTCATAGGCAAAGCCTCGCCAAAACAAACCTAAAACATTTTGCACTAATGCAACCACTCCGATAGTCTTGCAATAAATGCCCATTATCGTACTAACCATTTCTATAATGTTTTAACAAAGATAATATCATACTCGTGTATCGCATCACTACAATGAGTAACCTCAATAAAATAGGTAACACTGTTAATATACCCATTCATCCTCCGCGGATAGCACTAAAGAAAAAATCCCGCTACACTAGGGAAAAATATTCACATTTTAATAACGTTTAAAATGATATGCATTAAACTCGTCTCACATGCTAATCTAGCAAGGAACAAAATATAGTGACTCACTCATGTCACATAAACACGCCTCATCCTCTGAGGATACAACTTATACTTCCACCTTGCCAATCGTCTTGACTGCGCAAGTGGTTTCTGGACGTAAAACGTCTACTCAAACCAAACAAAATTACTTTAATCGTTGCCTTTTACTAGGCACCGTATTCTTTTCCTTTTTATCACTTTGGAACATATTATCGCGAGCGATCTCACTCCGCACAAAATACCTCAACACATAATCCACTTATCACATGTCCTACTAACCAGGTTAGGATTGTTCTTCTCTCGGACTTTAGTAAACTCGATTCCCGTTAGCCATCCCGATTGTTCCTTTAACTTTTTAGGCCATAAAGATTATGTTACTATCTATAATAGTACTTACTGAATTTACCGTTACTTGGTAAGAATTCCATTATTCGAATTATTTAAATGGGTCCCCTGATGTATATCCACATCCCTTTGTGGTGCTACACTACCACCCTCGTATTCAGTCTTATTCTTGACTAACTTCTTCGATTCCTTTAAGCTTCCCACACAAGGAGCATTACCATCATTATTGACAAAATGCAACATTGTCAACCTCTGAATCAACCGTCCATCAGAATTTCCTCCTCGAGTATTATCAATTATTATTACGAGTTGGTCTCCCACTTGGAGTCGTTTCCTCCACTCGTATATACATCTTTCGATACAAAATTTGCTAATAATTAGGATTCATATCCACAATCGGACTTCTGTCATGCCCTCCTGCGATGAGTTCAGAACCACGTTTGCGTCTCACCCTGAACAGTTGAGGAAGGAACATATGGTCAACACTGTACCTAAGGTTTTCCTATAGGCATATCATTCCACTTCTAAAATTTGGTGGTTGACTCAAACCATTATAACTTCGTCCCGAAAGCCAAGAAAATTTTCTCTAAATTTTCACTTTCAGTTTGCCACACTCCGTCCTATATCTAAACCTTTGGATACTTTACCTCCCTTGGTAAACACATACAATTTCCACATTTTTAGAATTCTCACTGACAGTTCTCTACATGTTTTTGTAATACGTTGGGTAAGTTTACCCCCGCACCTCATTTGGAAATCATTGTTGCGCCTTAGTCGCCTTTCTAGTCTTGGCTTCTCGTGCCATAATGGAGGTGAACTCGACTAAGGTCATCATCCTCGGATATATTTTATAATCTCAACTGAGCCCTGCCTCCTGATGTACGCTTAACGGTCCTCTTCTGACATCCGTCATCGCTCGGCACACGCACATATCCGAACGAAATTATAATTCACTAATGTATACACATTATAACAGGAGAACGAAATCTCGTCAAAGAAATCGACAATCCTAAACATAGGGCTCTATATCAAACAAATCAACGCTGAAAGCATAATAAGCCGTACAGATCCTAAAGGACACTAGAACTTGATGCTCTGATACCACCTGTGACACCCCGCCTAATTAAATACCGGGCGATCACTCCTTTATTAAATTAACATCAAGGTGAACATTTGGTTCATTCTTAGCATCACTGTCGTAAAAATACTTTTCCAATTTAAACACCCTAAATAATTAAGATAAGTGTCAAAACCATTTAAAACCTTATTCTCATTTTATTTAATCCAGTTATAAAACCTTAAACCATTAACATCTAAAGAGTCTCACAATAAGTAGAAGAATAAAATGAATATTTAAGAGTTTACCCAACAATAATAAATCCGAACAGTAAAATACTAAGGAAAACATCCTAACAGTAACAAATCCCAAAATAAAGGTACTGAAAGTAAAAATTACAATCTCTGACAATACCAACTAAATAATGGAAAAGGGCGACACATGCCCCTGCTGGATAAAGCTGAACTAGAAGTAGAGTCAACAATTAGGTCGTCTAAACAATGGCCTGCAACTCCCACAAAAGCTACAGCGCGTTCCATCCAAAGAATCCTAAGTAAGACACCCCTGCGGCTGGGCACCTGTAATACATATATATATAGACATAAGAGAGAAGAAGTAACAGCAAACGGGTCAGAGCCCGAATGTAGAACCGTTTTAAAAATAGTTTAGCAAGTATTTAAATTGATTACAGGCCAATGCAACAACATATTAGTGTGACACTCTCTTTAGAAATTCTCACCTCTCTTCTAATGTGCACACCTATCGCACTAACCTTCCCAATGGTCTATCTCATCATATACCACACTATCTATCCCCAATGATTTAACTTATCTTAGGTTATTCACAGGTTTTACAACTGAACAACACAAGTATTTAAAACGTAAGATTTCAATTTGTAACCAAAGTTCTCCTTTTTACTTTATTAATCAATAAAGTTTTCCAGTGTCATATTATACTTTCTCAACACAAGTATTTATAATTTGAGTCATCAACCATGTCCTACATATCAAATCACAGTAGGCAGTTCCAGATTTCAGAATTTCATATATATATATTAACTACTTGTATAATATATATATCATAACGGCACCCCACATAAAAACTATGGTGTGGTCATACTCTTCTATCCAATCCCCGTATCAATCACACTAAAGGGAATACAAGTTCGGAATCACTCTCGAACTGTACAAATACATACACAAACAATATTGAGGCGAAGCATAGTATCCAAGTCCAAGAGGTCAGTACATACCCTCACGTCTCTTAACACCGTCCGACTATCGATCCGATAATCCATACCTAGGATTCCTATCTTCTAGGGTACGAGTCAATATCTCCCATAAGGCAACACAGGATAAGATCGTCCCAGCGCGGTAACCTCCGGGATAGCAAGTAGCGCGAGCATGATTTTCACAAGTATATAATATATGCATACACACTCTTATAAATATACTACTTTTATCATATCAATTTAGGTTTATCTCATAACCCATATTCACAACATTTATCCTTATTTTCCCATTATTAGTTATCACGTATAATGGTTCGTTTCTCACTTTAATTCGAAGGGTTTCTCCAACTTACTACGTAGCCCTCATGGACTCTATCCTTTCCAAGGTACAATTCAGTAGGTATTCATTTATGTTCCAACGTAACCCTCTTACGTGTCTCTCCCCTTTAATATATACTTACATTATCACTTATGAAAAACATCTTAAAAAATATAGATTTCGCCTTACATTAAAGGATTTTGAATTTTATTTTCAAAGATGAGAATTTCAAATGGTTTCGAAGTTGGAATTAAAATGCAGTTTTAATTGAATTTTTTTATTATTTAGAAGAGTCCTCAAAATATAAAACTCTCTAAGAGTCCTCAAAACATAAAACTCTCTAGTAAAAATAATATTTTTAGAAATCCGACCGTTCGATCAAGCTGAATTTTTTTCAGCAGTCCTGTCTCGCCGTTCGCTACAACATACTAAAATTTCAAGTGATTCCACTGGTCCGATCATCCGGAATAAAATTTTTAGTGTTTGTATCTAATTAGAACTCTTTTCTTAATCAAACACTTAATCCTTTACATGACAAAGGGTTTCCAGAATATCATTTAAGTCATCACTACATGCAATTTCCTATCTCAAATTGGGTTTTTCTTCCATAAATCTCACCCTAATCATCCCTAGACTAACATGAGTGATGCATCAATGAAAATAAGCAAGATAAACACTTGCCTGGGATTTTCAGAAGTCTGGTTTGGTGCCGAAATTGGTGTGGTTGCATTCCCCGTCTCGCGATCTACGCGTTGGTGGTGGAGGCGGTGCAATCGGAGGTGTTCTTGGCCTAGAACTCCTTGGAGAGCTTCTCCTCTTCCTCTCCAATGGCCGTCACTTGTCTTTGGTTGTTCTAACCCTATAAGACAACCTAGATATCTTATATAACCCTTTTAATTTTCGTGGGTTTAATTACCCAAAAATACAAAATGACTAAAATGCCCTCCCGGGGTACTAATTAAGCCTAAAATAGCCCCGAGACTCAAACTAAACCCCCGGGTACACTTTTCTGACTATCTCAACCCTTCCTCGTTAGCGCACTCAAAATGACCATACGAACACCCTATAAAATATTCACTTTTATTTAACAATATTTAGTCCTGACACGACACAAGCACGTCCCGACTTAAATTTCCATAATTGTCATTTTATTCACACGTGATAATATTATAACACTAAATCTCGTATATTACTATACTCATCCAGTAATATTCAACAGATAGAAAATTTCCAATAATTACTAACTTTCGTCACGCTAGTAAATATTTAAAACAACATTTCGGATTAAAATTAAATTAATTTATCTCAATTAAATTTAATAAATCCCATAATTTAAAAGCTATAAAAATATGGGGTATTACACATTGTTAATTCTAGTTTTAATTTGGGTGGGTAAATTTCGGAGATAAGTGTTGTGAAAAGGATTTTGAGGTCACTCCCTACATGCTTTATTCCTAAGGTCTCCATGCTTAACTGATTAGGGATTTTAGACACTCTTAGGTTAAAAGAACTCGTAGAATACTTTCATACTTAGGAGATAAATATGTTGCCTAAAACCATTAAACCTAAGGAAATAGGGATTTCTTTAAAGACTCAAACTAAGAAAAAGAACAAAGAAAAAGTTTGTGAGTCTGAATTTGAGGGTAATTGTGATTTTGATGACTTAGCCTTATTTGCAAAAAAATTTAAAAAGTTTGTCAAATTTTCCAAAGAAAATTCTTCCAATAAAAAGATTTTTAAGAAAAACAAAAATAAGAATGAGGTCAAAAGTAATAGTGAGAAAGAGGAAGATATAAGGTGCGATGAATGTGTGGGTAAAGGGAATGAGTAACATTAGTGCCCCACTAGATTAAAGAGAAAGAGAAAAGATATTGTAAATAAATCCACTCTTAGTGATAATGACATGGAATCGGTTGATTCAGGGGGAGAATCTCCACATGAAACATGTGTTGCGTTTATGGCTAGTCACGTTAGTGTTTCTAGTTTGTCCCACACCGATGAGGATGTATCTAAACGTGAAAGCCTCGGTGATGTTTTGAGCCATTCTAATGAGAGTGAGGACGAAATTGCAATTGAGAAAGAAGGGGATCTCCAAAAAGCATTTAGTCATATTTACACCGAGACCTTGAAGATGAAAAAGATAAATAAGAATTTGTCTCTTAGGGTGTTAGATTTACAAAAAGAGGTGAAAGTTTTGAGGGTGTGCGAGGCATCGACGAGTCATCCAGAGAAGGTGAAGGTTTCTTTATGTGAGCAGTTGATCATTTTAGGCCGATAAAAGAGCAATCTGACTAACACCGTGGCTAGTTTTTTGAGAGATCTTCAATCTTCATTAGAGACTCATGAGAAACTTGAAGCCCATGTATCATAACTCGAGATAGATGTCGACATGACCTGGAGGTCAAGGTTACTTTAGAGGACACATCTAAGAAGGTAGGAAAGATTCTCCTCGATCCCACTTTAGGTAATGTTGAGAGGCTAGGAATAGATTATGACGGTGCATCCACTTCTCATGTTGCACCCGATCCGGTTCCTAAGTTTATGTTAGATCCATATGGCCCTCGACCTAACCCACCTAGGAGAGTTCATCCTAGTCATTTTGAGAGAGGTGGCCCGAAGCCCATGTATCTTTATTCCCATTACAAACAAAGAGGTCACCTTAGGAAATTTTTCTTTAAGTTAGGTAGAGTGTCTGATAAGTATCTTTCGCGTTATGCTACCACACGAATACCTACACGAGTTCCCGCACGCACTCCCACACATGTTACTTTCCATGCTCCCGCACATCACCTAAGAGATTTTGAGAGTTTTAGAGAGCAAGTAGAGTATCTAGTCAAAAGTTCACAAAATTTAACGAAGGAATTTCTTAGGATGTCATCTCCTTTGAGAGTTCCTCCAGGACTAGTAATTGAGATTGAGACTTGTTTCGAGAGTATGATTCTTTTCATGTTCACATCTTACATGACTATTGCTATTGTGTACTATCATTGTACTTATATTTTTCATTTTGATATATTGTTAAAAAAAATCCAAAAAGAGTTTTGTTGTTCTTGAAAATTTTTGAAAAATACAAAAAGATTTTGGGTTTTAAGAAAAAGGTGAAAAAGACAAAAATATTTTATTTTAATAAACTTTTTGAAGAAGACAAAAAGAGTTTTGTAATTTTTTTCACCATATGTGGAAGAACATTAAAGATGTCTGACTTAACCATTCAATCCATATCCATGTGACTATTTTGTAGTGTTTTGAAATATGACATCATTTCATATATGTGCTTTGTAATGTGTGGTGTCTTTAAGATGTAATTTGATGATATCTTGCTATATATTTGATTCCTTGTCACCTTTAATGCACACAATCACAAACTTTTTTGAATGTTGCACTTACTGGTCACATGTCGATTGTAGTGTTTTCACCGCAATTGTGCTTTTAAAATGAACCAAATGTGAGAAACAAGATAATGAAAACTTTTGCATGTAAGAACCATTGCCCGAATTTAGAAAAATAATTTTTTTGATAAAATTATTATATATTAAGCAATGGAATCGGGTCGTGAAAGACATGTTTCCTTTGTGTTAAAATCCACCATTTTTAAAGAAAAAATCCAAAAAGATTAACGGAACATAAAAACATAAGTGCCAGACCATTTGCTTTGAACATTGATGCTTCGTTACAAATAAGCATTAATTTCTTCAAAATTGTGAGAGTTAATGATATATGTGAGATTTTGAGGGAGTTTAGTCGAACATCAATAGGCTTGCACTTATTATAAATGTTTTGAAAATAAATACATAGTTTTGGGCGTCATTGGTGGGAAAATCATTCACGATCTTGATTTGTTGATTAACTTAAGTACTTTCACATGAGTTCATTATTCTTACACCTAAGGTAGATTTTGAGAGTAGTCATTAGTAGTGTCTCAATCCTTCTTGCACATGTGATGTGATTGTTTGTGTTGATTAACTTATGGAATATGTTCACACCTTTACATTTTTCTTCCATAATTCAAGATTTTTTGTGTTTTCTCCATGGTGTGTTGTATTTGTAAAATTTACACTTGAGAAAAATTTGAAAATTTTAAAAATAGTTTGTGGAGACTTTGAGTTTATCATTACATGTTCTTATTTCATATATCTTTGTGATGTTATTTTATCTTTAGTGATGCTCTCCATTTTCATGTTTTAGTTTCTACTCCTTGTCTATTTTGGATAAATAAAATGGGGAGAAAAAATTACGGGGGAGATTACATGAGTTTGATTTATGGGAGAGAATTATCATGAATTTTATTTTATATGCCAAACTCTAAGCAACAAAGGTATTTTATTTCCTTCATGTGTGTAGGTACTTTTGGAAGATCATATTCACATTACACTCGATGAAGACAAAGTTCCCAAGAGAAGAACAAGAAGAATTGGAGATTTGAAGACATCATTATCTTGTACCGATCAATTTTTTAGGGTTTTGGAGGGTATTAGATATTTTCATTGTCTTAGGTTATTTTTATGTAATTTGGATTCTGATTTTATTTTTGCACCGAAATAGCCAAAGGAGGAAATTTGTAAGAGCATAATTTCTGTCATTTTCTCACAGGTTAGACTTGCATAGATATTAGCGTATCCCGTTACCATTTGACTCGAGCCATCACGAAGAACCAAATCTTTAACTTCTCTAAAATTCAAGACGAACTCCACATTATGAAGGTATAAAGATTTTTAAGAATTTAAATTTATTCGTTCAATTTATTTTGGGATGTTTGTATGTATTAAAACTGAAACATGATTTTTTTTAAATCGAGGGATATTTTTTATTTAAAATTATTTTTTTCAAAGTTCGCCTGCCTCATTAAAATGAGAAGACAATATCGTTCGAACGAGATGGTCAAGTCGTTCGAAGCTCATTTGATCTCTTCATCTAATGTGCATCTAATAAGGGTCTATTGTTTGGAATTGTTTGAAGGTCATTTGAAGCTAGTTCAAATGAGATAGCTTTGTCGTTCGAATGAGATCATGTTTCATTCAAATGAACTACTATTCTCTTTCGAATGAGCCTTATTTTCATTTGAATAAGTTTCCGCCTCAAAATTTGTGTCTGCCTTATAAATATTTGTTTCATGTTTATTTTTGTTAAGACTTTTTCAACTTCTGCACACCTATTGAAAAAAGTTTTCACCCTTTTGAGTTTAGAAAACTCTTTTGATTCACAAATCACATCCACTAAAATATATTTTTGTGAATGTTTTTAAACCTTAGACAGTTTATATCCTTGCATACACTATTCTTGTGGAGAGATCATCTTCATTGTCGTCCTTGTGATTCTTGAGAGAATCATTGCTGAAGACGAAGGCTTATCGGTGGATAATGAGGGTGGAAGGCCTCTTGTGGACTGATTGAAGACAAGTGGAAATTTGTAAAGATTTGTGAAGACTCGCGCGTTATACTTGTGGCTGGTATCAAGTAATTTGTAAGTCGGCTGTCTTGTAATATTTGCAAACTGCTGAATAAAGGTTTTACATGCAAGGGATTTTTCCACAAATTTTCCTTTATTGAATGCGTATTTTACTTTATCTGTTTTCTCACCAGGATATCTTAAGGTTAAAAAGATCAAATTTGGATTTCTGTGTAGTGGACATTTAATTATATAGATCATTCCATTAAGATCGCGATAGGACACTCTCAGAATTATTAATAGATTTAATTTGGAAAAATAGAAAATTGAGAATTAAAATCACAGTATCTTTCAAAATTTAGAAAACTATTAACTAAAAAAGTAAGCAATATTAACAAACAAAATAAAATAAGTCTTCGAAATACGCTAGAAACAATTAAAACCCACAAAAAATTACATTAGAAGATCTCCAACATGAATTCAGTCTAATTAAATAATATATCAAAAATCACAAAATATAAAGTAGTGAGTTAAAGAAAGATATCACTATTTTAAAAGAAAATCAAACTCTTCATAATCAACAAGTTATTTCCTCAAAAGAAAATGAGACAGAACCTGAGCCAAAGTCATCCAATATAAAAATCCTGAAAATATACAAGAATTTGACCATCAACTAAACATCATAAACAAAATTAACTTATAAAAATAGAACTCATAAGTAATTGTAAGGTCAAAATTTCCAATTGAGTCCATTGTATAGTTTTGACTTATTCTCGGAACAAAACATGTTTGAGTCATACGGAGATTTTTATTGTCACGATCCCACGTAGGCTATGGCGTGTTGAAGTTTACTCAAGACGTTGCGACAAAGCTTCAAGAAATTATTTATGTCGAAGGTTTAATTGATGCAAGTTTATTCATCTTTAAGTTTAATTGCATCTTAAGATCACTCAGGTATGAATGCGTAATATTAATGGGACTCGGAATGAATTTTTATAAGTTCAAGGATGTTATTTTATTAAGGAAATATTATTTTAAATATTTTTAAGGTGTTTTACATCATTTACACTTCGTTTTAATCTGATAAGGACGGATTAAATTAGTATTTAAGTTTGACTCTAATCCGCGCGTCATTCAAACGACTTGACCAATCGTTTGAGGGAGATGTACACCTCATTCGAGAGACATGAAAATTCCGCTTGAACGAGCTTTCGCATCAAAGGAAAGTATGAATAGTGTGTTTTTCATCAGATTTCAGGTGTGTGCATTATGCAAAAATGGTTTACATTCCAGAACGTTTTATTCATATGTTTTCTAAGGTTTTCCAAATATAAACACATCCTTAGAGTTCGAAAGATCCGAGCTTTCATTAGTATATGTTATAGTGATCTTGTTTGCACCAAAAATAATCTTTTCTCTGAAGAACATTACTAGATTTTGTGGTGGAGAAGCGGAAGAGCCGTGTTCAATGTCATAGACGTTACAAGCCATATTGGTGGACACCAAGATATACGCGGAGGCGCGTTTTGTGGATGGGAATTATGGAAAAAGGACTATCTGCGTGGGCACTGTGAGGGAAGTGGTTAAAGATCAGAAGAGAATCAAGTCTTGTGGGGATCGAGTTGTTGAATATGACTCGTGTCTATTCATTATAAATCCACATTCATAGTAATTGTCTGTCTTGGGCCGTCAAGATTTTTTCCCATTGTGATTTTCTCGTACATCCGGTGTTGTGAGGATTCTTAACTTTATTTTATTTTCTTTAATCACTAGGTGCATGTTTAGGATTAATTAAGGTAAAATTTGGTTAAGTTAAAATTGGTTCACAACTTGGTGCGAAATAAAAATTTCCTAAAAAGAAATTGTATTGTAATCCTTAAAACACTTTTTGCACTTAAAATAAGGGACCTACAAATTCGTATCAGAGCTAGAAACATATTTTTTTAACTTGTTGATCCCTTGAAAGTTTTCGTGTTCCTATTTTTTATGGTACAAATTATGATTATTGGAAGATAAGAATGAGAAGTGCTTTAAAATCTATTGATGAGCGTGTTTGGTTAGCGGTTGAAAAGGGTTGGTCATCGCAAGTCACACGAGAGGGTGAGGTCACTAGTTTGAAACCCATTAATTCATGGACCAAGGCTGAACATAGTCTTGCATTTTACAACTCTAAAGGTTTTCACATTATTTCCCCACATGTCACACCGGAAGAGTATAATAGAATCATGACTTGTGAAACCTCAAAAGAGGCTTGGGATACACTTTCACTTACTCACGAGGCACTAGCATGATAAGGGATTCTAAGTTACAAAACCTCACTACACAGTTTGAGACGATTAAGATGTTAGAGAGTGATTCATTTGATGAGTTCAATACTAGGTTGTCCACTATTATCAATGTGTTATTTAACCTAGGAGAGAGGATTCCCAACAATGATGTGATAAATTTTTTTTTGAGATCTTTGTCGAGTAGGTTTGATGAAAAAGTGATCGTTTTAAACTCCTTAGGTATGCTCGATTCGACAAAACTTGAAGAGATTGTAGGTGACTTACAAACCTATGAGCTCGATATATTTACCTCCAAGAAAGTGTCAAAGAAAGAAAAGGGCATTGCTTTGAGAGATCGAAAGGAGGAGACTAAAATTTTGAATGATGATTCTGATTTCAATTTTGAGGATGTCACCTTGTTGGCAAAGAAGTTCGAAAAGTTTCTTAAATTTCAAAAGCAATTGAAAGATGTAAAAAAGTTTAAGAAATTTAGTAACAACAAGGTAGATTCTACCCCTGAGGATTAGAGTGAGAAATTTAATAAGGATGAGTCAGATAGGTGTTTTGGGTGTGAGGGGTATGGTCACAAGGTTGTCGAGTGTCCCACTAAACCTAACAAAGAAGGAAACAAACCGATTGCATATAGTGCCTCCTTAAGTGATAGTGATCCGGAAGAGGGAGAGAGTTCCCCCAATGAGAGAAAATTTGTTGCTTTCTTGGCATGTCATGTGAGCGACGACGGTCAGTATTCCCATAAAGATACTCATGTGATTGACACTTCCAAGTCTCTTGAGAGTAAATCCCAAGTGTGTGAGGGTGAAGAGAGTGAATAAGAGGAGGTTGATGTGAAAGAGTTGCAAGTTTCATTTAATGAGTTTTATGCTGAGCCGGTGAAAGTGAAAAAGGAAAACTCTAAATTGCAAGCTAGGTTGAATGGGTGTGGCGTAGAAACAATGATGTTTTGATTGAGAATCTTAGGGTATGGGAGAAGAAGCTTAGGGAGAAGCTAGAGTATGTTAAGAAAGTGAGAGATAACCTTCTTGGTTTGATGGAGGATTTAAAAAAAGAATTGCTAGAGTTTGAGGAGTCTAGGAATGTGCTTGAGTATAGGATTTATGAGTTGGAGGAGAAGTCAAAAGACTTAAGTAAGATTAAGTTTGACTTGGAATCTAGGTCAGATAAGTTGGATAGGATGTTAGGCACCAACCAAGTTAAAAGGGATAGGTTTGGTATAGGCTATGATGATCAAGTTGTTCCCATTGCCAAAGCCAATACTAACCATGTGAGAGATCCCACGAGGAACGTGAGGAGAGGTCTACATTTTGGTAATCATTCTCGTCGTGTTTACACTTGTTCCCATTATGGTAGCAAAGGTCACCTTAGACGTTTTTGCTATGAACTTAGGAATGATCCTACGAAGTTTAGGAATAAAGTTATTTCGGTTCCCAAAACCCCCATGCATCATGTCACACCTACTTGGGTTAGGAAATCAGACTTAGAGGCTTTAGGACTTAAAGTTCACGGTTCTCATTTGGGTCCACTTGATTCTTCCCATGATAGATCTAAAGAATGATTGTGTTACCATATTTGTCATATGCTAATCTTTGCATCATGATTTATATCTTGCTAGTGTTATGACATGTGTATCATTTTGTATAATGTTTTTTATTTATTGAGTTTTATTTGAAATATACAAAAAGATTTTATTTTTGATAAAAAATTTCGAAAAATACAAAAATATTTTGCTTTTATTTAAGTCAAAATATGTTGAAAAACCAAAAAGATTTTCAGTTTATTTTTTTATTTTTGAGTTTACATGTTTGATGTGGCATATTGGTGTTCTTTGACCCCCTTCCTTTCATTATCCATGTGTTTAGGACATTTGGTCATAATTATTGATGATTAGAATGATCTTAACCATTGTATTATGGGGTTGTTTCGAAGTTTATATACATTTTGATTCAACTTTGTATATATGTCATCTTTGCACACATGCATGAGTTTATAAGAATATTTGTCTACTCTTGCTAATTTGAGTTTGGTGAGGCCTTCTTATCTCAATTTTGTTATCTATGAGTAAGTATACTTAAGGAGGAGGTGTTCATGTAAGAACCGTTTACCGTGGAGATTGAAATAAAAAATTATGAGTGTTCACGAGAAAGGGTTGCGAGAGTGTAAAATTGACTTGTTGTGTAGGCCACCGTTTAAAAGAGCCTGAAAAAATTAAAGGCAATAAAAAAAACCATATGCCAAAAAGGGACAAATTAGTTTATGTTCACTCCAAAGGAAAAATATGATATATATTTGAGGGAGTTTGGATATATAATTTAAACAGAGTTGCACCACGAATCCTAACAAAGAAAAATTGTATCATAACGCTATTGTTTATAGAACCGCCAAAGTTTCGGATTTGTGTGCATGATGTTTGTTTAGTTCATTTAGCTCACACTTTAATTGTCACATATGACTAAGATAAAGTTTGATGATTGATTGTTATCAATTAGAGCTTCTTGATCATTTCGATGTGTTGGAATTGTCATTCATTTGTTGTAGTCCAGGCCCATACATTCCATGATCATGTTTGAGCACATCAATACTATGTTAGCATGTAACTCATATTATTTTCGTAGTGTTCGGTACTGTTTGGATACTGTTTTGCAGTTTTCTGCCCCTTTCAGTCAGTTTTTTGATGAAATTTTTTCACTGGGCAAAACTGTATGATTTTTTACTCTGACTGTATGATTTTGAGTTTCTCGTTCGAGAAATAATTCAGTGTCACACGAAGCCCATCTTGCGAGAAGCCAAAGTCATTTGAACGGCAGGGCTACTTCATTCGAGCGACCTATTGGATTTTGGTTTTCCTACTGTTTCAGTAACCTGATTCATTTGGTCATATTTTTGGTACTGTTGGGTTGCTTCTGAGTTTCTGTTATGCAGTTCGCATTAATAGATTACATATTTTACTGCATTGTGTTCATTTAGTCACACCTGCTTATATTGTTGATTCATATTGTGTGATTATTATCTGATAGCTACGGATTTGATATTGTTGATCTTTATTAGATGGTTGTTTCATTGGTATCTAGATATTCTTCATTATTTATCTTCTACTAGATATGTTTATCTTTTCACTGGATTGTCTATTCGAGACTAAAAGGGGGAGACACTATGAGATGTAGGGCGAGAGTTTATTTGATAAGAAGATACATTTGTTGCACTAATTTCGGTATCATATTTGTGATCATATGCTTTTGTAATTATATTGATTAGTTTTCACATATTGGTATCATATTATTTTTGCATCTATACAAATTGTACAAACTGGTATCCAGATTTAAATGTTGTTTACATATTGACATCATGTTTTTTCTCACATAACAAATGATTTGGATTTGATTTTACATAATGATTTATATAATTTGTCCATACTTTGCTAGGTATTTATTTATTTCATGTGTGTAGGTATGCTTTAGAGATTCGAGATTTCAAGTTTACATCACATTTAGACAGTTCGTGCTTGCCGGACCATCATTTACTATTCTTGTCTTATAATTTTTAATTTGGGGTTTATGGGATGGGATTTAGGCATCATGTAGCTTAATGGCCCAACTTAGGCATTTCACTGTTGGTTTTGTCCCGGAATAGTCAAAGGGGGATATTTGTAAGGACAAACTTTTCAATTGAGTCCGTTGTATAGTTTTGAATTATTCTCGAAACAAAACATGTTTGAGTCATAGGGAGATTTTTATTGTCACGATCCCACATAGACTATTACGTGTTGAAGTTTACTAAAGATGTTGTGGTAAAGATTTAAGTAATTATTTATGCCGAAGGTTTAATTGGTGCACATTTATTCGTCTTCAAGTTTAATTGCATTTTGAGATCACTCAGGTATGAATCCATAATATTAATGGGGCTTGAAATTAATTTTTAAAAGGAAATATTTTTTTCAAATATTTTTAAAGTGTTTGGAATGGTTTAGACTTCATTTTAATCTGATAAGGACATATTAGAGTACTATTTAAATTGGACTCTAATTCGCGCATCGTTCAAACGACTTGACCAGTCGTTCGATCGATGTACATCTCGTTCGAGCGATGGTCCAATTTATCTTGAATGATTTATTGCAGTAAGGAAAGTATAATAGCATGTTTTCCATCAGATTTCGTGTGTGTACATTCTACAAAAATTATTTACAATCCAGAACGTTTTATGCACATGTTTTCTAAGGTTTTCCAAAGCTAAACACATCCTCAGAGTTTCAAAGATTTGATCTTTCATTAGTATATGCTATAGTGGTCTTATTTGCACCAAGTATAAGGTTTTCTCTAAAGAACACTGATGGGTTCTGCGGTGGAGAAGTGGAAGATCCCTGTTCAACATCGTGGATGTTACAAGCCATATCGGTGGACACCGAGATATACGTGGATGCGTTTGTTGTGTATGTGCATCGTGGAAGAAGGAATTTTTGCGTGGGCACTGTGAGATAAGTAGTTGAAGATCAGAAGTTCATCAAGTCTCATGGAGATCAAGTCGTTTAGTAAGACTTTTGTCTGTTCATTGTAAATCCACATTCATAGTGATTGTCTGGCATGGATCGTCCGAGATTTTTTCCAATTGTGGTTTCCTCATACATCTGTCGTTGTGAGTATTTTTTACTTTATTTTATTTGATCTAATCACTGGGTGCATGTTTAGGATCAATCAAGATAAAATTTTGTTAAGTTAAAATTTGTTCATAACTTGGTGCGAATTAAAAATTGAAAAAAGTTTTTTTCATAAAAAGAAATTGTTTTGTCATCCTTAAAACACTTTCCGCACATAAAATAAGGTACCTATAGTAATTATAATTATCAACAAATAGTATGAGCTAAAATTCATAACGCTAATTGATTCTGGTGCATATTTAAATTGCCTATAAGAAGTTCTAATTCCAACAAGATATTATCACAAAATGTCTAAACAATTAAACTTCGCTAATGGAAGCAAAATACAATTAGGTATAAACTACTTAAAACACATATTTATCAAAATAATGTTTAAAACTCCTTTTGTCCTAATATAAATCAAGACTAACAAGGTAATTTTAGGAATTCCTATTGTTCACTTTTTTCTATCCATTTACAACCAGTGATAATGGAATAACTACACAAGCCTTTGGCCAACAAGTAAAATTTGATTTCTTTTCAAAAATCACAATTCACAAATTTGAAAACAATAAAAGACTTTTAGATTTCCAAATCAATAAATCACCTCCAGTACAAGAGAAAACAATAAAAATTTAAATGAAGAAATAAAATAAAAAGGATTGAAGAACAACTTACCAATAATATTCTCCAAATAAAATCAAAAAATTCAAAATCGCAAATGAAATTTGTTTTGATTAACTTATGCCTTTATACATGAAAGAAAAATATAGTAACTTTACCATACACTAAAGAATTTAATGAAATTTTTTCCCTATAAAAGCAAGATCAATACAATCATTAAGATGATACGAATTCATCCAAAGACGACATATATAATTCATTAAAAAAAAGGAATTATAACCCCTTAATAAGCCTCTTAATAATATATCCCTGCATTTTATGTAAGAAAAAGTACTGAGTTATAACACGAAACACCCAAACTAGCCATTAATTAGAAGCCCCTTAATAAAGTTTTAGAGTGGATAAGATATCTAATCCTCAATAAACGTGACCTAATCAATTGAATAAATCAATCGACCATTTCCTCCAAATATGATATGAAAATTGTTTTTTGTCAAATCTAGATTCATGAAAATGACAAGTATAAATTGCATTTACAGCTCCTTTTGGTCATTATAAATGGTGTGTCATGTCATTTGGGTTAAAAAAAATGCAACTAGTGAATTTCAAAACATCATGAATGAAATGTTCAATATTTTTTCATTTTATGATACTCTACATTGATGATATTCTAATTTATTCCCAATCTATTGATGAAGACTAGAACACTTATTATTCCCATAGATCTAGCCATATAATTTGCTGATAAATTTCCCAATGAAATCCTTTAGAAAACTCAACTTCAATTATTTTTTAGTTCTCTAAATAACATTGCCGAAGTCTATCCAAACCTTCATAAATAGTGCAAATCCTTATTTGAACGAGTATAAACAAACCCTCTACCTTGGACATTAGAATATACTTCAATCATTAAAAGTGTCAATAAACACGTGAAAACCTTGTGTTGTCTTGGTCTTTTCACACCAAATTATTTTAAAATCAAGGAAACTGATGCCTAGGATATTGAGTATGGAGGTATTCTTAAATAAAATATCAACAACTGAACAAATTATCCGTTTCTATTTTGCAGTGTGGAACAAAGCGCAAAGTAATTATAGTAGTAGTAAAAAAGAAATTTTGTCTATTTTTTATGTATTTTGAAATTTCAAGGTGATATTCTAAATCAAAAGTTTTTAGTTAGATTCGACTGTAAAAGTCAAAAATATATTTTAGAAAAAGATGGCCAGAATATTGATTTTAAACAGATTTTTCTCAAATATAAATCTATATTAAGAATTTTCGATTCATATAACTACATCAAAGGGAGCCATAATTCTATTCCTGACTTCCTTACACATGAATTTCTATGCAGAAAAAAGGGTGGAGAAAAAAACACAAAAGTCGACTCAAGCTAGTAATGATGTAGTCTATACCTATTAGTCAAATTACATCAACCCCTTAAGTGAAAACCAATGACATATTCTTGGAAGCATCCCAAGGCCTAATTTGATTTACAGTTCCACCTTTGCAACTCCTGCAAAATTTAATCATCTTCTAGTCAATATCTAGTTAATGACCCACTTTTCTCCACAACCAATACAATAGATCACAAAACGTAAGTATTATAATTATCCTAGTAAAATTGATTATGTACTCAAACCAATTTTTTTTAAATATATTTCTTATTGATCCAAATTACTGTAATTTTAAAACCCCCATTCAATTAGTTAAAAATTATTTTCCTCCAACTTAGAATTTCACTCCTCATCATCTAGCTAAATCTTTAAAATTTTATAACGATATTCTTTATTTCACTAAGCCAGTCCATATCAACCCAATCAATGATCGTAATGATACAAACAAAATTGTTTACAACTCCTTATATATACATAAAGTAATTTGTATTCAATAATAGGGAGCCCGTCCTTAACTTCTCAAGGATCTCCCAGATCACCAAATTCAATTATGTTACTGTGATTATATTGAATCATGGTTCAAATTTATTCTTTACCAAAATAATTCATTCACTCATTCTTGGTTTTTATGTTTTGATATAAAAAAATTGAAGGTCAAAATCCTTCTTAGTTTTCTCGGTGAGGGACACAGTATGATTTAATCCCTAAACTTATTCTAGCAAAAATCTAACATCAAGTCAAGTATTTGTTAATAGTTTTAAAGTAAACAAACATAATTCCCAGTGGTGACATGGATCTTCAAGTGACAATATGAAATTTAATAAAACACAATAATCTGCCAATTTTATGTTATATGGTGGGACTCTTTCAACCATCAACAAATTATTAACCAAGTTAAGTTAGATTTTTCTTGACAATTAGTTAAACTTCAATATCATCAATTAAGAAAGTCTGTCCAAAGTGCTCCACCGTCACAAGTTTAGCTAGTTCAAAATCAAAGAAGTCACAACAACTCAAAGATTTCGCTAAACAACTGCTAGTTCAAGCAGAACAAGAAGAAGAGTATGATAATTCACCCACCTCTTCTGTCAGATTAAAAAATAGTCACTAAGTCAACAATTCATATTCGCATTCAAGATCTTTGTTCCAAGATGCCTAGGATCCATATAGTCGGTGATAATATTTTGTCATATTTTAAAAGTTACTATTTAAAAATAGTAAAAAAAAAAATTAGTTCGCATTTAGTGGCCCTTATTTGATCTCTCTCTCTCTTAATATATATATATATATATATATATATATATATATACCCCATATTTTTACTGATTTAATTATGGAATTAATTGAATTAAAAATGGAAAATTAATTGGTAATTAATCTAGATGTAAATACTAGCGAGACGAGAGTTAGTATTTGATTATAATAATTATGTTAAATATTACTGAGCGAGTAGAGTAATATATAATTATGAATTTATTAAATTGTCACGAGTAGAAAATATGAAGGTTTGGAAATTAAGTTGGAATGCCCGTGTCAGTAGTATCGGGACCAATTTAAAGGATTTTAAAGTAGTTTATTTTTATGTCATCCTTATGATCATTTTAAGTTCGCCAATGTGTCCGAAAGTATTGAGATAGTTAGAAAAGTCTACCCGAGGGTTTAGTTTGGGTCCTGAGGCAGTTTTAGGCCAAATCGATAACCCGGTAGGGTATTTTAGTCATTTTACTATTTGATGAATAGTGACCTACGAAATTTAGGATTAATATATTAGCCAACACTTAGGGTAATTAGGTTAATGGTTGATATAAAAATGAGAGAGAGAGAGAGAGAGAGAGAGATAGAGAGAAAGGAAGGGTTTCTAAAGGTTGTCAGGGCCAAACAACCACCTTGCACCACCACCATCGTCGGATTTGTGACCGGAAAGAGAACATCACCACAATATCATCTTCCCCAAAGGAAAAGAACTCTTATTTCCAGGCAAGTGATTTAACTTGTTATGATTCGGCAAATATATTATCCATAGTAGTTAGAATTGGAGACTAAACTTGAAATATTAATAATTTCATGAATTTGGAGAATTTAATCTTGAATATGGGTAGGTTTTGCGTGTAGATAAATTCAGGAAAGATTAGAGAATTGTATCAGATCCTAAATGATATAAATCACAGATCAAATGTGAGTATTTGTCTATCTTGAATTGAGAAAAGTTATCCTAGGGTTTAAACATGAAAATTTTATAAACAATTAAATTTGTAGGTAATTTTTATGATGATTTGATGATTCTGGAACGATAGAAATCATGTGTTTAGATTGTTATAACATCAAGTAAATTTACTTTGGAGAATGGGATAATGTAATGACTTTTGGAGACAAAACAATAGCCAAAAATGCTAAAATTCTGGGTTGTAACTGGTCGATCGATCGATCGACATGCATTTGTGATAAAATTTCCTTCTAAGGTTTAATCAAATTCTGACTTTTAAGAATTATTCGTGTGGAATATTTGAATACATTGGTACTTAGAGAAGGTCAGTAGGGATGAATTTGAGTCCCAAAAAATATTAGTTTGGTTTGGGATTAAATGTTAAACTTGCGAGTATCCGACAAGAGTGTTACGGTTGGAAATTTTAGAAACTTGAATTTGATTCGGATAAACAATAACTTAAGGTTAGAGACAGTAGTAGGGGGACTTTAAATCACTGAAATAACCTTAGAGACAAGTGGGAGACTTAGTAACCATTCGAGACAGGTTTAAGTACTCAGAATTTTACGACGAGAGTTATCGCGCTAAAACATATTACGTAGAATAATCGGGATGAAACTATACTACGTCTGAGACTTGTAATATAGGATAGGAGTATACCTATATTGAGATGACAATTATTTAGGTTGTGTGATTACCTAATATATGGATTATTATGTGTATGACATACCTATCATACATGCTATCACGGGAGGTTGTAGGAAGAGGACAATCTTATCTTGTTTGCCTTCAAGGGGATTTAGATTTGGTACCTCAAGAATATAGGATTGTGAAGACTTATTTATGAGTTGATAAGTCAGCTGACCATGGGAGCGTAGGTATATGCGTGACCCATAGGTATGTGAACTATGTTCACCTCCAATATGTGTGATTTATATTGATATGGTTCCTGAGTGATTCAGAACTCGTGATCCTTACGTACGTGATGTACCGAGATTTGATAGAAGAGTATACAGGCACCGCATCTTAGCCTAGGGGTGCCATATGTGTATATATCTACTGAGTGTGAGATAAATATATACTTATGATTGTTCATTGTTGCTTAGTAGATGAGAATGGCTAAGATATTTAAATGATTTAAAGATGTGGGAACTTAAATAATACATGAGATAATGGATTCAAATAATGAGTAATTAAATGTAAGTATGTTTTAATTGAGTAATACGGGTGGCTCAATGTGGTGATCCTTATAGACAAAGATTTGTTACAGACTAATTAATTAGTAGGACAACTAGGATGGGTTAAGGGTATATGTTAGGCATGAACAATACTTGAGGGGTGAGAATCTCAAGTGAGAGAACGTGACGAACATGTATATAATATTAACTATTTGATGCAATTAAACACTTGTTGTTTTTAAAATATTTTCACCTCGAGCTCTGACCTGTTTGCTTCCAAATCTATTTTTTCTTTGTAAAAACATTTTAGGTGCCCAGCCACAGGGACGCCAAGCATAGGAGTTCCATTTTATTAACGTGTTATAGCTGCTTTGGAAGTTACAGGATCTCGGTATTAGACGTCTCCATGTCTATCTTTGCTTCCTTCGGAGTCATTCATATCAGTTAGGGCATGTTTCCCATTCTTACCTAGTGATAGCAGTTTTAGTTTTCATTTATTTCAGATGTTGGATTTATTTATTCAGACTTTTTTATTGGGATTATTTGGCATTGAGATATTATTTGGAGTGTTACTCCAGACTCAGTTTATTTCATTATATTAATTATCCCTGTGAGATTGTTTATGTGAATTTTGAATGGTTGGTTATTCATTACTTAGTTGTGAGTTAATTTAATTAATAAAATTTGACATCTCACTTTTTGAATATTAGGTGGATATTAACTAATTAAATGTGTTTCGACAGTGATGCTAGGACTGAACCAACTTAACAACCTTGTTTGGTTTGAACAAAACTGCCAAACTAATTTTAATGGCCTACCTATTTTTTTCAACTAAGTTTTCTCAAAAAATGTGCCATGGACTTTATATAGTTTTCTATAAATAAGAGGGCCTACAAGTTATTTCATAGAGAGGTTTTGCAAAAATAAATTTCATAGACAAATCTATAGCGTCCCAAACCCTAGTTTTACACCCGAAGTTTGAGGTCCAAGTTTTAACTTAATATGCTTGTTTGAGATCTCGTGTGTTTTGAAACAAGAATATTTTATCATTATTGAGTGTTATTTCAAGTGATAGATATCATGTTTGGCATTGGACGGTGGTTAGAACCTATCAAGAAGCAAGTAAGATCGTTGGGACATTGAGACATAGGAGGCACCCACATTGTGATCTTGTTGTAATGTGTCCGACAGTGCTTGTGAAGAAGGTATCAAGGATCAAGGAATCACGTTAAGTCTTGAAGGCGTCGACTCATTATATAGGTCTAAATCGTCGTTTTATATAGACTTATATTAGTGGACCTGTGTGGCTAGGTCGTCTGAGGTTATTCCCATTGTGGATTTTTTCGTACATCATAGTGTTGTGGGTTGCTTTATTTTATTATTGCTTATCTAACCAAGATGCATATTTTTGGTCAAATAAAATTGGTGAACATTTACCATAGTACATGTTTGAAATTTTTTTAAAGATTAAAATCAGTGTTTATTTCTCAATGGTTTAATTTTAATTGGAAATTGAAACTTTATGTATTTGTTAAAACCTAATAACACTAGTAGTTTTCAAATTCTTATGTGAGTGGGTTTCACTTCTTTATCATGTTTAATTAATGTTTAGTGCACGTTTATGGTTTTAGACGGATTTTAATCAAAAAGTAAGTTCCAGCACCCATTCTCTAATGTTTGATGGTTCAAACTATTCCTATTGCAAGGTATGCTCACAATTTTTCTTGACATCGTTTGATGAGAATTTTTAAAAATTTATTGAGAAATGGTGGTCTCCTCCAACTGAAGGTGTTGCACCAAAAGCGTACTCCTATTAGACAACGACTAAAAATAATGCATCGACATTTAATTCCAAGGGAGTGAACATTATTTTTTGCACTGTCATCGCGAAAGAATTTACAAGAATCGTGACGTGTGAGAGTGCAAAGGATGCTTATGAGTAAAATCCACACGCGAGGGCACTGACACTGTTAGGGTTTCCGAGTTACAAAATATGACATATAATTTTAAAATGATTAATATGTCAAAAAATGAGTCATTTGATAATTTTTATGCTAAGTTTTTTTTATATTAACTCCTTGTTTAACTTAAGTGAGCTTATCCCCAAGTCGAGAGTGGTGCAAAAAAATCTTAGGGTTGTTTCCTGAAATATTTAGCGCCAAGTTCATGGTTTTACATTCTCTAGGTGGAGTTGATACTATGTGAGTCCAAGAACTTATAGGTGATCTCCAAACCTATAATATGAACACATGTCCTCCAAATAAAAATGGTGAAAATAAAGATAATGGAATTGCTTTGAAAACTCAAAAGGAGGATATGTGAATTCCAATAGTGATGATAACTTAGATCCCGAAGAGATCGCTAGGCTTTCTAGAAATTTCAAAATGTTTATTAATATTAGAGAAGATATTAGTTTGGTTTGGGTATTAGAGAAGATACAGAATTTAAGAAATCTGTGAATGACCATGGTAAAATAATACGGATAACCCTATGGATGTGGATGATCGGAACAAGTGTTACGAATGCCAAGGGTTTGACCATTATGCACGTGAGTGTCCCACTAAACTAAGGACGGAAAAAAAGATGAGTAAGGTATATAATGCTACACTTTGTGATAGCAAGTCATATGAGGAATGTGATTCCCCTTGGATGATAACTTCACCACTTTCATGGCCAGTTATGTCGTCTTATATGATAAGTCTTTCATCGATGAAGATGATAATGTGAATGATAGTCTTGAGGATCGGTATTGTGATTCCCAAGAGAGTGATGAGGAAGAAAAAGAAGAAGAGGAGACAAAACTTTAATTTTACTTTTGTGAGTTATACACCGAGTCACTAAAGTTTAAAAAAGTGAACTTGAAGCTAGAGGATAAGTTCACAGAGTGTGCCATAGGTAATGATGATTTGAGATTGATTTAGAATTTAATGGCACACGAGTAGACTCTAGTAGAGAAGCTCGAGTATATTGAGGGGGAGAGAGAGATAAACTTCCAAGTCTGTTTGAAAATTTTAAAATTTGGTGAGTTTCATCTTTTTCTTGAGTCTAGGATTTTGGAGTTAGAGGAAAAATTAAACTCTCAAGTGTGTCAAATTTGATTTGTAATATAGTTAATAGAAGTTGGATAAGATTTTAGGCACCGTCTAAAATAAAAATGATAAGTTGGAATTAGATTTGATGATACAAATTCTTTCGCTGCTAAAGACAAGACCAACATTTTAAGTGAGTCGACCATAGCCAAGGACGTTAGAAAAGGTCAACCCAAAAGTAACAATCCTCGTCATGTCTTCAATTACACACATTGTGGTAGGAAAGGTCACCTTGGAAATTTTTTTCATGATCTTAGACAAGTTCTTGAGAAACTTAAATCTAGTGTCACTAAGGTTCCCCAAACCCAAGTCCATGTTACACCTCTGTGGGTTAGAAAATATGGTTTAAAAAGGCCAAATATTAAACTTGTTAATTCTCACATCTTGCAAACGATTGGTTATATGTTAAATCTTACGAGTGATTGTGTTTTCATGATTTCATACACTAGCTTTTGTTCTTCATGTAATATGATTTGACTAGTTGTATGATGTTTGTGTCTTTTGTATTTTGATTCTTCAATTTTTGAGTTATTGAAAATATACAAATATACCTTTTTTTGTCTTTTGAGTTGTTTTGGAATTTTTTGAAAAAATGAAAAAGATTTTGGATTGTTTGTGTATTTTGGTTTTACACATTTTATGTAGCCCATTGTTGTGTTCGAAAATCTTTTGTTCCATGTTTTCATGTGTCCAAAATATTTTATTATGATTTATAATTATTTGGATTGTTCTTAATCATGATTGCATGGAGTTATTAGAACCTGGGATGCTTAATTGATTCACTTTCTATATGCCTCTGCACATACTTGCACAAGATCTTTTGAATTTTAGTTACTTATGTTACATGGACGAAGTGAGGTATTTTCCTATCAATCTTGTCAAACACGTATATATTTGACTGGATGTTTTGTTCATGTAAGAACCATTGCCCGTGAGAATATTTTTAGTTTGAAAAATATGAGTGAGCAATGGAAAAGGGATACGATGGGATGGGGGTAAATCTCATTTGCGTGAAATTCCACCATTGGCAAGAGCCTGAAAGAAAAGAGATGCAAAAGAAAAGAAATAAATTTCCAAGGCCAAGTTTAGAATTGATCATCAAAGTCTGATGTCTTAAAAAATATAGAAAAAAAAGAAAATATGTCTATTTTCAGGGTGTTATAATTTGAAGATCAACAATTTTGCACAATGAGTCCTAATTAATCCTAATTGTTTAACGCTATTGATATGAGAATCATCAATGTTTTCTAGGTTAATGTTCATTGTGTATATTTGTCCATTATGTGTTTATATTATTTGTCACTAGAAACTAATCTAAGGTTAACAAGTTAATGTGATCAAATATAATCCTCAAACTATCTTGAGTGGTTGGGACGCATATTTTTGTTTTCTAGTTCACGCCCCTTAATTTCATACATTTGGCTTAGACATTTATGCCATACGAGTGTGGAATGCTATATTTTTTTAGTCTTTTGTGGTGTTTATACTTACATACATACATATATATATATATATATATATATATAATTATCTTGATTAATTAGATGAACCTAAACGTACAAGATATATGAATCTAAATCGAATCAAAACAAACTATAAGATAAGATATAAGGAAAAACCCCTTTCAGGTACAACTAGGTTTTATAGAATGACACTCACAGGCTTACAGACATTGACTCCACTAAGTTAAACCAGCATGGTTCGAACAACCTACTTGTTTTCATTCAAACGAGTTTTCTAAAAAAAAGTGCCACCCAAATGAAACTCCCTAACTCGTTCGAACAACCTACTTATTTTCATTCAAATGATTTTTCTCAAAAAAATGCCACCCAAACCCTTATTTTACACCCAAAGTTTGAGATCCAAGTTTCAACTTTACACGATTGTTTATGATCACATGTGTTCTTACCCAAGAAATTTTTCTCTCCATTGAGTACCTTTTCGATCAATGTATATCATGTTTGGTGTTCAAGATGGTTTGAACCGGTTAAGAATCAAGTAAGATCGATGGGATACAGAGAGGTGGGCGGCGTTCGTGTTGTGGTAGTTGTTAGAAGGCATCCAACATTGACTGTAAAGAAGGTAAGAAGGAGAAGGTAAGCGTATTAAGTCTTGAAGGCATCGAGTCATTGAGAAAATTTAAATCGTCTTTGTATATAGACCAATATCATAGTGGACTTGTATGGATGGTTCTTCTGAGGTTTTTATCGTTATAGGTTTTCTTCATATATCGCCATGTTATGGTTTGCTTTATTTTACTATTGATTATCTCATTTAGTTGCATATTTTGGGACAAGAAAAAATTAGTGAAATTTTAGCACAATGCTAGTTTATAATTGGTGCAAAGATTAAATTAAGAACTAATTGATTATTGGTTTAATTTTAATTGGAAAATTAAAATTTGGTATATTTGGTATAACCCTGCTAGCTCTAGCGTTTCTCACCTACTAGCACTAAAGTCTCTCTCTCTCTCTCTCTCTCTCTCTCTCTCTCTCTCTCTCTATATATATATATATATATATATATATATATATATATATATATATATATATATTTTGTCGTTTATGTTCGACTCTGTAAAAACTCTCGATCTGTCTATTTTTTCATGATTTGAAAGTGTATATTTAATGTTTCTTAACTTGATGTTAGATTTTAGATTTTTTAAGGGTTGTTTTTCCTTTATTTTGTCTTTTATAAGCTATAGAAAGCACATACTATTGAATTAGTGTGTATATAGAAAAGAATTTAAATTGTGAAGAAAGAGGGTTTATTTTTGTGTGTTTTTCTAGATTTGACAACTAAATCGCAGATATGGGGTTTAAAATCCGGAATGATGTAATCATTTGCATATTTGAATTTAGAATATTTGTGCGGGTTTAGAGTTGTGTGAAAAAAAACATTTTTATGTTTGTTTAAAATTCTTTGTGCATCATAGAATTAAATTCACACATTGTATCATTGTTGATGTTTTATGTGTTATTGTAAAGCAATGAGTTTAAATTTTGGTGGATATTTTATGCATTGATATAAAAAAAAAAAATTGGTTGATATATGGAGGTTTGAATTGGTTGCACACTTCGTAAATTTAGTTCAAAAATTTGGATTGCATGAGATTGAGCTAGATATATACCATGAATTTCTGATCATCTCTCAAGGTAAAGATGATTGAATTCTGAGATTCTTCCCTTCGTATTATATGGTGTTTGATTTTATTTTTTATTTATTGATGACATGTTTATAAATAGTATAAAACACCTGAGCATCATGAATATCATAATTAACATTGAAATTATTCGCATGTTTTTTATTCACCGAAGTTTAGCAACCCTCACCAGGATGCTTTAATCATTATTGTTGTGTGTGTGTGTGTGTGTGTGTGTGTGTGTGTGTGTGTGTGTGTGTGTGTGTGTGTGTGTGTGTGTGTGTGTATATATCGGGGTAGGCTTGAATACTTAGTGACAAACTTAGTGCATGAACCTGTCAATTTTCTATGAGAATATCCATAACAACTAATCCATTAAAACAAGTATTATAAAATTAAACAAGCATGCAACTTTCAATCCAAACTCTCCCTTCTCTCATGCAACCCAATTTACATCATACAAAAATTAGATTTTTTAATTTGAAATTTCACTTTAAATAATTATTTATCGAAACAGTATACTCTATGGGTCCATTTATTTTTTTAGCCTCTGAATGTTGAATGCTTAATCATGAACTATGAATGCTGAATGCTGAAATCTATGTTTATTTTTTATTTGAATGAACCTATGAATGTATGTTATTTGTCTCAAGTTATTTGGCACTGAATGTTGAATACAATTAATTTGACCCTTTTGTTATTACTAAAAATTTATTATTTTTTGTGTTAATTTCATTTACAAAATAAAATAAGGGTAAAACTGGAATGTAATTTCATTAAAAAAATTATCATTAAGCATTAAGCATTCGGAGGGATACTTGCCTCTCAATGCTAAATACTAAGTTTTTACATTTTTCAGCATTGAAAAAAACCCGACCCCTACAACATATTGCCAAAATATCACACAAGTGCAATTTTACACTAAAGTGTATTTTTTTTCTTAACAATGGGAACTTGCATTTAGAATGAACACTTTTCTTTGGGGGAACGGGGATGAATATAACATATGATATTTTATGTTAAATTTCACACTTCTCTTCAAGTACAATATCTCTACAAATAATTATAATATAATATAATACACATAGGATTAAATATATAATTTTATAATACCAAAAGTCTAAACTGACCCACATACGCCACTACCATGCCAAATTGTGTTGGATATGTCACAAAGAAAATTTACGCGATACTTAGATAAATTATTTATCGCGTCAGGCTTAAATTGAGTAATATACTATAATAATTTATGTTGTACCTTTTTCATTTTTATGTATAATTTTTGTGTTATCTTTTAATACTATAAAATGCAAAACAAGGCATTTATTATGCTTTGCAATTAGACTATCCACGTGGCACATCTATTAATATATTAGTATATATTAGTATTAGTATATAATAATAATTGTAGACCCAAAATATATGGGAGTGACACGTGTCAAATGTATTAAATGCTATTAAGAGTCTTAACTTTCTTTTAACCCCATCACCATTATCAAGAAACCTTCACCGTTTTTTAAACCTTCACTGCATGGGAACTTGCAGATCTCTACTTAAAGCTACCTTTATATAACTTCTTAGAGGGAAAATGGATGAAATTTATAAAGTTACATTTATTATACCTTTGTAGACCCAAAATATATGGGAGTGACACATGTCAAATGTATTAAATGCTATTAAGAGTCTTAACTTTCTTTTAACCCCATCACCATTATCAAGAAACCTTCACCGTTTTTTAAACCTTCACTGCATGGGAACTTGCAGATCTCTACTTAAAGCTACCTTTATATAACTTCTTAGAGGGAAAATGGATGAAATTTATAAAGTTACATTTATTATACCTTTTTACCGAGAAAATGGATTAAACTTACGAAGCCACAGTGTGTCTCTTTTAAGAAAGGACATTATAACTGGTAGTCTCTTTGTATATGATCTAAAGTCTGTAGCAACTGGGTAATTTTATTCCTCCTGTATTCTCTCCATTTTTCTCCCTCTTATCTCTTCTTTTCCTATCTCATCAGTGACCTCTCCGTAAGACAACATATCTGAATATTTTCAGTTTTTAATTGGTTCTGAAATGATTTCCTTTTTGTTCTCGTAAGAGAACATATGATTTATTGTAGTTGGTTGTTTTCTTTATTTAAATCAGATAATTCAGTTGGTGGTTTTGTTTCTTTATATTGAACATTTGGACTGTCTTAGATCATCTCTTTCCCACTCCACTAATGGTGTTGGGTTTCTAATTTTTAGCGTGTGAAAGTGTTCTTTTGTAGGATGGTGGTAAGCAAAAATGTTGCCTCATTCAACTTTTGACCTTTTTTGGTAAGTTGTCCCGTGCTATTATTTTGGGATTTGTATGTTAGTATTGACTTTGATTACTTTCTTACATTTTGAGAAGTTGATAATCAAGCCGAGTCTCGCCCTCAACATGTATGTTCTTCTATATCTGTATATATGTTTATGCTACTCATAACTCCTTCAAGTGTTTTTTTTCTCTCTGTCACTCCCTCACCGTGGATTTTCTCTGCATACCTTATCATATTGTATCTTTTGAATGTTTGTAATATGGGAATTGGATTGCTGGTATTTTCTGGAAGGGTAGATAATGGGTTACTTTCTTATATTTTTGTTTATAGAGTAGTATTCATGTGACTGGTTGTGTGTGTTTTGATTTTGTTTTCAGTTGTGAAGTGACTAAATTGCAAGAACTCAACTCTATGTTTCACAAGTACTCTGGACAGGTACTGAGTTTTTTTGGCAACTAGGAGACCAAATGTTGGGTATGTTGGGTAGTATCATTTGAAGGTGGGTTTAGTTGGAGCTTAATTGGGTATGTTGTGAGGTTGAGATGCGAGTGGGTTAAGTTAGGATTCGAATATGATGAGAGAGAGGAGGGGCCGTTATAGGAGTGTGTTTGGGACTATTGGGTCTTGGTTTGGTTCTGGCCGGAGGTGTGCATAACAACAGGTTGGGTTAGTTTGGGCAGGGGGTTGCTGGTTTGTAGAGGGACAGATCGGGTTGGTAGCTGAGTGTGTTGGTTTGGGTAGTGTGTATCACCTGCTACCGTGGCAGCAATTGGGTGGGGCATTCTTTCCAGCGGATAAGGGTGGGGACGGGAGGTGGGTCAAATGATAAATTAGGAATCGGGTGTTAGTGTGGTGGTTTGCGACTTGATGTTTGGTGGTTTAAGGTGTTTTGGAGCTTGGGCTTATTTCATTAATGGAGAAATGGAGAGAATAGTTTGGTTGTATGAAAGTGACGAGAGACGGAATAACAAGTATAGATCCATATATAGGGTATAATACCTAACCAGTTAACAAAGAAAAGCTTTGAAAAGAACTATCATCAACCGTCAAAATATAAAGTTAAATAAACCTCCTTAAACCCACTAAAGTTAAAAAGGGCAAAGTAAAAATTAATTCATACAAACAGTCAATATAGTATTTTTGTCAAAAAATATTAAATATTATTATTTGTGAAAAATAACAAATAGGAAAAATATTAATTTTAACAAAAAAAGCACTTAATATTTTTTTTAACAAATGAACACTAACGATATAATTTTTGATAAAAAAATACAGATTTTTTTTTATTTTCGGCACAAAAACACTGGAAAATATTATTTTTAGAAAAAAAATAACTTGGTAACTGTTTAAAAAAAATAAGGAATATAAAAAGTATAATGTTTATAACTGTTTTCAATAAAAATTAAAAATCTGTATTTTAAATAAAAGTATGTTTTTAAAAAACAAAACTATCCTAATAAGAAATTGTTTAAATTTTTTTTACGGCATTCAGTCCCTCAAATAGTCATTTACGGAATATTCTTTTATTTTTAAAGTTCCGCACCAGCGACACTCCTTATTTTTAATGATATTTATTTTTGACAAATAAGCACTAAAAATGTTGGTCTGCGACAACGAAATTAATCAATCTCGACACGCCACGTTGTCATACGGTTTCAAGACGGTCCTCAAATGCAGTTCACGTAAAATCACTCATATTTTCTGAAAAAAAATCAATGTTTATAAAAAAAATATGGAAAAAATAGTTTATTTTTTTAAAAAAATAGTTTTTTTAACAATTATATTTGAAAAAAAGTTTTGTTTCTCTACAAAAATTTAACGTTTTCTAAAACAGTTTAAAGTTTTAAAAAAAATATTTATAAAAAAAGTGTTTTACCTTTTTAAATTTAAAATAATTTTTTAAAAAATTATAAAAAAATTATGTAGAACATATTTTTGAAAACTTTACTGTAAATAAAAAGGTTTAAACATTATTTTTTTTATCAATAAAACGTTTTTTTTAAATAAACTGATTTAAAAAATATTAAAACTTTTTTAGATGAATAAACTGTTTTTTGTATATATGTTAAAAAACTATTTTAAAAAACGATTTTTTTTATGTTTTTTTTATGTAAGCATTGTTTTTTGATAAAAAAAATATACTCTTATAAAACTATTTTATATAAACATTGTTTTTATATAATAATGTATTTAAATGGCAATTAGTCAACACATGCTTTAAAAAAACAAGAGAAGGAAGCTACGTGCTCACACGTCACTATGTACACTCTTTGTGCAAATAGAAAGACTCTTTATTTTAAATTGGTGCCTCCTCTATACACAGTTATGAAATGTCCGAACTAATTTAGGAAGTTTGCACGAAGAACAAGTCAAGATTTTTTTTCTATGTCATACGCTACTCTCGAACCGCCCTAATCATGTGAGTACTTATAAATAGTTTTTATTTTGTTAAAAAAATGTTTTTATTAAATTTTTTTATTTTGTTAAATAATGTTTTATGTTCAAAAACAATTTGTTTTGTTAAAAAGTTATTTTTTACATTATAAGTTTTTTTTAGGTTGAAAACTGTTTAAATATCACCAATTATCATTTTTTTCGTGAAGAAAGTTTCATATTTAGCGAAAAAATATATAACAAAGTCTAATAATTCATAAAATGTACTATATCCGATTATAAAAATTAGTAATATGTTAAAGTAAAAAATTGAAATAATAGTAATAATAAAATTATATTTTATCTTGAAGTGTAACTTTTATTTTATCTAAAATAATGCTATGTTTTAAAATCATATTATATTTTAATGAAATGGGAATAGCCGCACCCTAAATGTTTGATGAAATTAATATTATATGGATATACGTAAAATCCTCCTCAATTATTTCATTATAATTGATAACTATATTTAAAAGTGGATATTTATAATACAATTTGCTAGATATATTTCATGTTTTGGATTATATTTGTGAGTAGTATATTTCATATCCTAGCATGGACATTTTATGTTTTTTTTAATTACTACTTAATATGTGAAAATAGTACTTATTGGGATCAGATAGATAATTCACATTCTTATTGAATAAATTTTAATTAAAATTTTTTTCCACGTGGCACTCTATATTTTATATTTCTATAAAATACTGCACAAGCAATTTAATAGATGCATTGAACTATTGAGTTTTCTCTCTCTCTCCTTCAATTTAATCCTACTACGAAACTAAGTCAAAAGCAATTAAAAAACAGTTTATATAATAACGTTGAAAAATACTGTTTTTTTAACGTTTTTAACATTTTATATGAAAACTGTTCATATAAAAAGTTGTTTTTAATAGTTGATAAAAACTTTTTTTTAACATTTTTGATGTCTTTTTATAAAAAAAAAAATTGATTTTATAAAAAACAGTTAAAAAGAGTTTATTAGAAAACCTTTTGATGTTTATAACTGTTTAAAAAAAAAGGGTTTTTCTATAAGCAATTTTTTAACGTATATAAAAAACAGTAAAAAAAATAGTGTTTTTTTAACCTTTTTTAAAAAGCAGTGTTTTTAACAGAAAGTGTTTTTATATAAACTATAAGAGCTTTTATCTCTCTTATTCTTACTTTCTCTCTTTTTTGGATTATTTTTTTAACACTTTTTTTAAACGTTAAAAAAAAATTGTTTTTTATAAACATCAAAAAACAATTTATATAAAATCAATGTTTTTAAAAAAAAATCAGTTTATAATCGTTAAACGGTTTTTTTATAAAAAAAAATTTCTACTTTTTTTATAAAATTATTTTTTTACGTAAAACATTCAAAAACAATTGATATAAAAATGTTAAAAATACTTTTTTTTATAAATGTTAAAAAACTGTTTATATAAACCACTATTTTTTTAAGGAAAAAACACTATTTTTAAAAAACGTTACAAAACACTGAATTTTTAACTGTTTTTTATAAACATTCAAAAACAGTTTTATAATTCTCTTTAAAAAAATGTTGTTTTTATATAAACCATTTTTAATATATTTTTAAAAGAGTTCTTTTTTTTTTTAAGAACAGTGTTTTTACATAATTTTTTTTAACGTTTATACAAAAAACTGTTAAAAAAACAGTGTTTTTAATGTTTTTATATTAAGTGTTTTTTACGTTTTTAATTTATTCATATAAAGAATTGGTTTTATGAAAAAAGTTCAAAACAATTTACAAAAAAACTTTTGACATTCATAAACAGTTTTTTATAAGATTGTTTTTATATAAAGTTTTTTCAACGTTTATAAAAACAGTTAAAAACAATATTTTTTAATGTTTGTAAAAAAAAGTGCTAAAAAAAGTTTATAAAAAAAACTTTTGATTTTGTAAAACTTTTTGATTTAAAAAAATAATACTTAATAAAAAAAGTGTATAAAACTTTTTCATTTTATAAAACTTTCTCATTTTATAAAAAAGTGTTAGTAAAAAAAGTTTTACTATTTAAAACAATTAGATATAATGTAAAATTTGTTTTAATCCACTAATAAATACTTATACTAATGGGTAAAATAGTCTTTTTGATTGGAAAATGAGTCAACTGACCATCAAACTAGCTAACTAACGTTTTTTGTCGATTTTGAATTACAAACGAGTAGAATGTAAACAAATGGAATAAAACTCTAAATAACTATTGGACCCCAAATAGTAAAAAATCCTTACAAAATTGACAAGGAGGCATAAAATAGACTGTGATTTTATTTAAGTAGAATGTGTTATGTAAAGATTGAAATAGTGTTTTTCTTAAGATAATTTCGATTGACTCTTTATATAGAAATGTGAGTTTAATTAGTTAGAAGCATATGATGTGAAATTAGTTAGTTAGAAGCATATGGTGTATGTTGCTCTATTTTAAAGGAAGTGAGGTATACTTCCATGTTTAAAAACATTGTTTTTTAAATAAAATATATAATATTCCTTTTTGGATTTTTCTCTTTTTATATTGTGATTGCACAATTATTTTTGTGCTTTGTTATAAGGTTTGATATTTTTATTTTGACTCATTTTCAGATTTTTTTATACAAATTATATCCTTTATGCTTTATTTTCTTAACACACAAGTTCTAATTGTTTGTCATTTCTGCCTATCATATCCATGATACTATTCATTATATTTTTTAAAAATTAGGGATTAAAGTATAATTTATGTAAAGTTGATTAAGTGCCTAAGTAAAATATTTTGAAATATATATATATATATATATATATATATATATATGATAGTAATTATCGTGATTATATATGAGTGTCCATTTTCTCTCCATCTATTATTAATTAATCCTTATATAATGTGTCAAATAGACATAAAAATATAATTATGTCCTAAATAAAAAAAGTATCTCGGTGTTTAGTGTATACTAATCATAGAACTACCATTTGTACTAAAAAATATAAATATATAGTTAATTTGTAATTTTAAAATAAAGGCATGTTCATATGTCCCAAATTTTTTATTCATTTTTTCATCTCATATTAACATTAGTTTAAAGGTAATGATAATATTATTTATGTGGCATATATTTTACGAATAAAATTATACTACGCTCGGGCATCGCGCGGGTTTAAAACTAGTGTATATTAAAAGTTCAAAATATTGTTTTTTAAAAGCTTTTCTGACGGATCAAATATTTCAGACTAAATAAAATCATCAATACTAAATCAAATTAAGAAATATTAGTGGTATGCTTGAAACACTCAACAAATCGCTTTCATCCATGTATAATTAGCTTACATTCAACTAATAAGGCTAAATTAATTTACTGCTAATATGTGATCTACACTCATCAATATTGTAGGATTTTATGCACAAAATTTTTAAATTAAAATGATAATACCAACCTTCATAATAGTAATGACAAATTTATTTAATGTGAGAATCATGTGATTAATAAATTTTATTTATTAGTGTTTGACTTTAAGGCATATGTTACTAGGATACTTATTGAAAATACCTCAACAATGGCATCACCTTAATGAACATGGTATGCTTGAAAATTGTTTTACTATGAATGTAGACTTCAAAGTTTCTTCCTGTTTACACATTTATTAATTAAAAAATTTTCCATATTTCTTCTAGTACAAACTTGGAGATTTGTTAAGAGAATAAATTAAGCTGTAATAATAAAATCTATGGAAAATAAACTTTTAAATGTAAACAATATTACAAAAATATTATATTTCGAGTGACTACACCAGCCAGTGAGGAAGACAACATTCTTCCCCATATTTTGCATTTTATTTAAGACCACCCTCAGAGTACTTTTATTTTCAATTTTGTTGTCTTTTATCATATCTTTTACATGATGGACATTATAACATATAAAATATCTTCTCTATATCATATAAGTGATTTTTTAAAACAAATAATGGGTATGTCACTCTCACTAACTCTAATTGTAGGCACCCCATTCTAGTACCCCCTAACCTCTCCTTAGGTTCCTATCACCTCCGTTTATCATTGCAAACCTAAGTCATACCCCAGGTACTGACCTAGAGGCCATTGGGCACTCCTGGGCTCCATTTGACCAAAATCCAAACTCTTCAACTCGATTGAGACTGAATGAATCTTCAAAAGGCACTGAATCCCCTTTCCAACGGTACGTACTGTGCGCAATTCTGACTTACGGTGCAGACGAACGACCCGTTTTCCCCCAAAACTTGATCAAAAGGTCACTGACGCTCCCAGACTCCATTTCACCAATATCAAATCTTTAGCTCAATCAAGACTGAATGAATATTCAAAGGGCATTGAAACCCCTTTACAGCAGTCCGCCCCGTGCGCGATTCTGACTTACGGTACGGACGAACGATCCGTTTTACTCCGAAAGGTCATCGAACGCTTCCAGGCCTCGTTTGACCAAAATCAACTCCTCAAACCGAGTCAAACTCTTTTAAATGTCTAAGTAAATCTCCTAACCTTTCCAACGGTTCGCCTATGCATGATTCTGATATATCATGCGAACGAACGATCCGTTTGCATCCAACGATTTCCCGTCCAAAGGACCGACGAACGCTTTCGAGCCATATTTGACCTAAAGTCAACTCCTGGACTCGGGAGAAGTCCAAAAAACTTTCAAAGGTGTCTCAAGTACCTTTCCAATGGTTTAGCCCATGTGCAATTCAGATCAGTGGTTTGCGCTCTACGACTAATTTTCCGAAGGAACCTTAAAGAGACTTCCAAATGGCAGGTTCAAAACCCTGCCTATCGGCAGTGTGCCTAAACACACCTGCCGATTGGCAGGACCAGGGATATGCAGATCAAAAATTCCCTAGGCCTATAAAAAGGATGGCCTAACCTCATTTCAAGGACACAAAATTTAAAACTGATCACTCTCAATAAGCTCAGAAAACCCCTCTCGAAGTCAGCGTGATTTCCACATCCAAATCCTTTTCCAACCTTCAATTTTCATCATCCCTTTCATCAAACTTGGTGAATTAACCACCCTTCATCATCACATCCAAGATCAAGCTCAAGATCTCCAAGAAGGTCCAACTTTTTCAACTCTTTCTTTAAATTCTCCTAAATTCGCATTAATTTGTTTTATTTCTTAGCACTTTTAGTCTCTCATCTCACATATCCTAATATACTTTTTATTTAGTATTATCGCACATCTTTTATTTTCATATTAATAAAATCCAAAAAACAAGAAAAATAGGGTTTGCTCATAAATTCCAAACAGGAATTCTCACACTTTTCTCAAAACTAAAACACTTTTTTACACACACACATAAAAGAAGTCCCCGGTTGGATTTATGGGATAAATCCCACCCCTCATTTTGCATACGAACTACGTGGACTTTGATGCCTTTATAGGCTACGTAGGCATCTCGGGGTAAAACCCGAGACTTGAGTCATTTTCCTACTTTTTCCTATTTTTTCTATATTATTTAAACTTAACTCTCTCAGACTCTCTCTTTATATATATTTGTTCTTGATGGCCTATTATTCCGTATGCGCTATCGTTCCCTTATAATGATCAACGCTAGGATAATCGCGTAAATCCTATTTTCTAATATTACTTTTAAGAACATTCCTACGGATGATTTGCTTTATCTCTTCCATGATACAAGTCGATGATTCCTATCTCCACTACATATACACATGCACACATATCACGAGGAAATAAAGGAAAATAGCAATAACCCGTAAGAGACCGTAAGGGCGGAATGGGTGCCTAACACCTTCCCATTTCGTAACTTAGCCTCCGGACCCTTTTCGAATAATTTTTGTTTTGTATGTATCAGTATGTCTTTGGATGCTATCTTTCGGTATGGCTCCCCTTTCTTTTGTCTGTTTTGAGTAAAATAGACTGGCGACTCCATCTCTCTAAATTTTTCACCTCGTCATCGACGCCGACCAAAGCGCTCCTGAGATGGATGCGTGGGACCAAGATCCTCTCGACGTTGAAGATGCCCCTCGTCTTTGTCCCTCCTTCCGCGAGGATCGAGGGATTTCCACAGTGGCTGCTCCAATGGGGATACTTATTTTGAGGGCTAGACTCTATTTACATGGGTGTTATATTTGCTTATATTTTCCCTATTTTTCATGCCCCCCATTACTATTTATTTGTACCTCATGCTTATGCTTCTATTCACACACTTGTAGAAGATTCTCCATGTACACTTCACACCACATGCACCTAAGATCACATATAGCCACATGTTTCACGCATCACCCATCCATACTTGGTATACCATTTGTACTTGTACTTTTCTCCCTATTGGGCATGATCAAGAAAGATACTCTCATCATAAGATACTAATAAGAGAATCATGCATGATTCACAGGACATCACCAAAGAGCATTGTGATTGACCAAATTGTGTCCAGTAACTGGAGGGTCACTCCGTGATGGGCGCTAGTCCGGCAGGGCGCAGTTAGCCTAAGTGATATGACTCTCACCTTCCATTGACCAAGTACCTTCGACGTATATCGAACGGTTCCCCCGCATCGTACCGCTTGATCTAAGTCAAGACGGGAGTTATATCATAGGGAACTCGTTCACGTACGCCGAGTATATCGAATTCGCTCTCACACATACCGTCTCATGAGGTATATAGTGAGGTAATTCACGTACACTCAGGTAAATCAAATGGCTTCTCCACACATACCGATTGCCCTTTAAAGAAAGACGTATATCGTGTAAGCCACACCAAAGGGGGGACCCTTTTCGATTCACCCAACCAACTACATACCTGCATATAGGTGTCAAGCCTAGGACACACATGTTAGATTACTGATTTTGACCCGAAACTCTATCGAAATTTTGAGTCGGCCTACCGCCCAAATTTTTGCGCGTTTTTAAAACAGGACCCTGACCGTGAGCCTGGTCACAAGTCCAACCATAGCTTTGCATATATTACAAACCCAACTCTTCCAGGCTCGGGTCCTTTCCAGCATTTAGGAGAATTTAATACAAGTGAGAACATAATAATAATAATCATGCTGAGACCCGTCTCCCAAAAATATCAAAAATCCAAAAACATTTCTCCCTTCTTTATAAAAAAATCCAAAGATATTTTATCTTTCAATCTAAAAAAAAATGTCAAAAATATTTTCATCCTTTTTTATCAAAAATAAATTCCATTTTACGCCTTCTCAGGTCTATCGCACGCCCTTGGCCTGACTCCTTATTTGCTTCGGTCTTCAGTCAAATCACCCCGGAGCTCCGTCTGTTCCCCTGCTACTTATTTCGAGTCTGAAATCCATCCACTTTCTATAGAGAACATATATCCAGTACCAGTGGCGCAGCCAGATCTGATGACAGTTTTAGCTCAGCACATGTCCAAGATTGACAACCTCAGACTGAGTTTCGAGAGATGCAACGAAACTAGGTTCCTATTACTGAAGATCCTGAGGCCCTATTCCCTCCTACTATGGGTCCACTCGGTCCTATCTAGGTTCCCGAAGAGTATCATCACACTCCACATGCCCCTCCTACTAATGGGTTGCTTCCTGCCTAGCTTCCTATGCCAAACCTTGCCCAGCATGAGGCTAACTTTCCTATGATCATTGATCCAAAAGAGGAAGAGTTGAACAAGGTTAAAGAAGATATCAAGATGCTAACTAAGAAGTTCGACCAAGTCAAAATATTTCGTAATTACATGGACTGCACCCACATGTCTCCTTATCATAAGGTGAGGTTACCCGAGAAGTTCAAGATGCCAAATATCGAGAAATTCGAAGGAAGTGGACCCCCGATTGTTCATCTTCGCAGTTATCACCATTCCATGACTCTCTTAGGGGCTTCTGAAGAAGTGATGGCCCAATTATTTCAGCAAACTTTGAAGGATATCACGCTCCGATGGTTTTTTCCTCTTGAGGAGTCCAGGATCCGTAGCTGGGAGGATTTAGCCCATGAATTCGTGTCGCAGTACAAATACAACGAAGAGCTTGAGGTCACCCGAAGTGATTTAGAACTGCTCAAACAGAACTCTAGGGAATCAGTCAGTAACTTCATAGTCCTATGGAGGGAAAAAGCAGCCACCATGACCAATCAACCATTCGAAGAAGAATAAGTCAACATAGTGAAGAAGAACTTATTTCCCCATGTCCAAGTAATAATGGGAGGATAATACTATCCCCACTTTCGAGCTGTCAGAGAAGCATAAGTAGAAATCGATGAAGGTCTTGCTAAAACAGAGGTTAAACCAAAGAAATTATCTAGACAGTTCACTCCCAGAAAATATGATAAGCCCTCTAGTGCTATAGTTTCAACCATTAACAACATCTCTTAACCAACCACTTCGTGGGTACCAGAAAGCTGCCATGTCCCAATTCGAAAGGAGTACACCGAGATCCATGCTCCCCTCTCCAAAGTTTATCAGGCCCTGTTAAGTCAAAACCTTATCAAACCCTTGGACCCTCGTCCATTACCAAATCCACTCCTAAGAAACTTCAAGGAAAGTGCCCATGGCGCCTTTCACCCAATTGCTGGCCATACCACCGACCAATGCTTTCACCTCTGAAACATAATCTAAGGTCTAATTGACCGGGGTACCATTGCCCCACCAGCCAATCCTAAGCCAAACACTACTCACAACCCACTCCCAAATCATACCAATGATATCTTCTTAGAAATGAACCAAGAATTTGATCCCTTAACTCAAATCACACCCATACACTCTCCCAAACCTCTCCAAACTTGCCCATATTTCCTTCTACACCCTGTTAGCCTCGCTGATCAAGCATTGTCACTCCTTACTAGAGCATGCATCGCTGTCCCTACCCGTTCTGAAAATGGAGGTATGAAATTATCAAAAGTGTTAAACCAACTCCTAGAGTTTGGCCTAAAATTGCCCTCACAGATGATCATTGATTGCTAAAAGTTCAGTACGCTATTATTGGAAGCATGGAAATGGGACCGAGAGTCAGATAGTTGGGTTGTACCAACCGACGAAGTCAGCCTAGATGACGTTGTCCAGATCATGGCAGAATTATTCAGGCAAAACCAACGATATTTTTAGTATGACCAAGTTACTTGATACTCTAAAGCTATAAGGACGCCTAGTCCAATCACCCTTACTTATCCCCTCAAAATGGGAAGACTTGTATGAAGAAGCCATTGAAGTTGTGGAATGCATTAACTTTACATGGAAAGATGGAATTGTTGCCACCGAATGGGGGGAAGAATTAAAAGATTCAAATAAAGAGAAACCTTCAAAGACTGGCCCGATAGCCAATATGTGTGGGATGATATCATTTAAAGAACTCCTCGAAAAAATAAATAAGGTGGAAGAACAACCCAAGATTGACAAGGAAACAGGGTTCATATTCTTCTCTTCTTTAGTCAATCGCATGACTAGATCAGAGAGGCATTACCAGATCCCAAGCTCACTACCAAGCAATGACAAAAGGAAGGGCGATGAAAACCTTCCTATGCCAGAAATGACCCTCGAGGAGAGCAGGATCCTCGATCAACTGAAGAAAACTCAATATAACATCACTCTATGGGGGATTTTCATGTCTTCCCATCTACACATAAATTCTTTGATCAAATTGCTCACTAGACCAACAGTTCTCCCTTATACCACACCAGAAGAAGTGGTAAATTTAGTCGGATCCTTGACGTCTACCCGAATGCTATCCTTTTTCGAAGAAAAAATCCCCAAAATTGGGCCAAATCATAATTATGCACTCAACATCTCCGTCGAAGTTATGGGGAAAATCGTATCGCTCTCTCTTGTGGATAATGGATCTGCCTTGGATATATGCCCATTAAGAACCTTCAAATGCTTAAGACTGAAGGAAAATGACCTCGCTCCAACCTCCACTGTTGTACGTGCCTATGATAATACTCATTGAGAAGTGATGGGATCTATAAAACTTATAATAAGGGTTGGCCCTATAAACCCTGTCATGGAATTCCAAGTTATTGACATCCCAGGTTGTTTTAACTATTTCTAGGATGACCTTGGATCCACAGTATCAAGGGTGTGTCTTCCTCACTCAATCAGAAATTGAAGTTCTTCACCGACGAATGAGTCATCACCATTTTGGCCGACGACGATAATATTGAGGGTAGAAGCACCAGCAACCAATCCTTGAGATACATCACGGGTCAAATGATATGCTCCTATCAGGATTCTGAGTTAAACCACTTTTACTCTCGGTAGGAGATGATTTCAAAGAAAGCGTTTGTCCAGAATACGACCCTCATGGTAATGTCAATGTTATTAAGATGTTCATAAACATACACTTCATGCTCGGACTAGGGCTAGGTCAAATACAGCAAAGGATACTTGAGCCTATTGTGATGAAAAAGGCTTTCCCTCCTTGTGGTTTGGGGTATCAACCATCATAGCAAGAGCTCAGAATGATCCACCAGTCTCAACCAAAGAGAAGACTAGACTGCATCCAGACTATCCCAGGTGACTCTTTGAATGGACAATTCATCAAAGAGGGAGAAGACTTCCCCTTTTGTGGCTTTTTAGAACCCTGGTATGACCATACAGACAAGAAGATGAAGCCTGGAGTGGAGATCTTTTTCCAGGACAGCTACCCATGGGCCAAAAGTTCCCAACACCATGTACAACCGCTTATCAAAGATACCACAGATTCTGAGGGAAGTGACTCCGAAGATTCCTTCAACTTACAAACACTGGGCTGACACTCTGCATGGTTCATTCAAGCACTATATCACTGGATCCATCCCACCTGATTAAAGCTGCTAATACACCTCTCCTCAACTGGCATCCTGTGCCTGTTCTACCTGTTGAAATCCCACCTAACCCCAATGTTTACCCCATTTCTTTTTTTTTTTGTCTATCCTTCCTCAAATATAATCAATAAGTCCTTTGATGAGGTTCTCAGTGATGTTTTTCTATCAATGAAATAAACGAAGATTTTGAATATCTTATTGTGCCTTACATTAACTATTTGGATTCCAATCAAACTTTTGATGATGATGATTTTGTAAATGAACAATTCTTAACTGGTGTAAATAAGGTTAATAACAAATAACATAATCGCATTCAAGTTAATGAAGAAGAGACTGTTATTGTTAACCTCAATTCTAGTAGCCAACTGCGCGAGATTAGGATAGGGTCTACCCTCTACGAGCATGAGCGCGCACAACTCGAAGAACTACTAAAGGAATTCGTGGATGTCTTTGCATGGTCTTATGACGATATGCCCAGCATTGATCCTGAAATAGCTCAACATGAGATCCCCACTATCCCAGATTACAAGTCGATTAAATAAAATTTGAGAAAGCTCCACACCGAATGGTCGCTCAAAGTCAAAGAAAAGGTGGTCAAACAGTTGAACATAGACTTTATTCATGTGATTAAATATCCCACATGTCTAGCCAACATAGTACATGTACCGAAATCAGGGAGAAAGTTCGGATGTGTGTAGACTACTGAGACTAGAGCAAAGCCTCTCCAAAGGATGATTACTCACTACCCAATATCGACATGATCGTGGACAACACCGCCAGTCATGCTCTCAAGTCATTCATTGATGGGTTTGCCGAGTACAACCAAATCAAAATTCACCTAGATCATCAAGAAAAGACTGCGTTCATCACCCCATGGGGAAGCTTTTGCTACACTTTAATGTCATTTGGCCTCAAGAATGCTGGGGCTACCTACCAGAGGGCTGCCATAACCATTATGAACGATCTGATTCATAAAGAAGTCGAGGTCTATGTGGATGATTAAATCCAAAACTAGAGACGGTCATGTCCCCACTCTCCGAAAGTTCTTCGAACGACTGCGATGATATCAGATGAGACTCAATCCACAGAAATATGTCTTCAGCGTTACAAAGGGAAAACTCTTAGGATTCATGGTCAATGAGAAAGGGATAGAGGCAAATCCTTCCCAACTGAAAGCCATACTTGAGATGCAACCCCCCCCCCCTGCGAACAGAGAAAGAAGTCTGTGGTTTCCTTGGGAAATTGCAATACATCAGTTGGTTCATCAGCTAGCTAACCTCCATCTGCGAACCTATCTTTAAACTCCTCCAAAAGGATTTAACCAAAGTTTGGAACGAGGCCTACCAATAATCTTTTGATCAAATCAAACAATATCTAACCTAACCTCCCGTACTCATGCCACCTCAGCCTGGTCTTCCCTTGCTCCTATACCTAACCATAATCGACAGTGCAATTGGGGCTTTGTTATCCCAATACCTTAAACACTCCCACAAAGAAAGAGTCATCTATTACGCCAGTCACAAATTGGCCAGATACAAAGTCAACTACATTGCTTTAGAAAAGGCATGTGTCACGCTTGTCTAGGTCAACCAAAAGTTGCGACACTACATGCTCGCCTTCCCCATCAAACTTGTATCCCGAATGGACCCCATCAAGTACCTGCTGGAGAAACCTGCCTTATCTAGATGAATGGCTCAATGGTTGATGCTCCTAATCGAGTTTGATATCGTGTACATCACACAGAAATCCATGAAAGGAAGATCCATCTCTGACTACTTCGCTGACTACCCCATAAAAGAAGCTGATGACTGGATCTCTGAAGTCCCAAATGAAAACATTCTCTGCGCCGCTCAAAATGACATGTGATGGCAAATGTTCTTTGACGGCGCTGCTAATAAAAAGGGATATGGCATTAGGATACTTCTGATCGCCCCAGATGACTCCCACACTCCCGTCGCCATCAAGTTGGATTTCCCCTGCACCAACAACATGACTGAATACGAGGCGTGTACTGTAGGCCTCAAGGTTAATCCTAAGAAAGGTATTTAATTCCTAGATGTTTATGGGGATTTTTCCCTCATCATTGGTCAGGTGCTCAGAAAATGGAAAGTCAAGGATGAGAAACTCCAACCCTTTCATGCCCACTTAGAAGAACTAGCCTCTAAATTCCAAGACATCACCTTCCATTACCTACCTCTAATAAAAAATAACCTAGCCGATGCCCTTACTACCCTAGCCTCTATGATCGACATGCCCGAAGGAATAATAATGGCCCCCTTCCTAGTTCAAAAGCAAAATAAACCAACCCATTGCCACCACATTGAGCTTATCACCAATGAAGATCCCGATCTAGCCAATTGTTGGTACTATGATATATGTCACCTCCTTAAGCATGGTAGGTATCCCGAGGGTTCCAATAAGAAAGACCGGGTAACCCTTTGAAGATTGGCCGCCCAATACATCATCTGTCAGAAAGCACAATTTAAGAGAAACTTCGATGGAACCCATCTACACTACATCGTAGGGACTGACATTGAAGAGGTAATGCATAAAATCCACAGCGGGGAATATGAGCCCCACATGAAAGGTCACATGCTTGCCAAGATGATCATGCGATAAGGCTACTACTGGACCACCATGATCTAGGATTTCACCTCCTGTGTCCGGAGATGCCTCAAATTCCAATAGTTTCCCAACCTTCAACACCTGCCTCTACGAGAATTATACAACATGACTTCTCCCTGGCCATTCTCCACCTGGGGCATCGACATCATAAGGAAAGTTACACCCAAGGCCTCCAACGGGAATGAGTTCATCCTAGTTTCCATTGATTATTTCACCAAATGGGTCGAAGCCGAGTCATACGTAATCCTAAATGCCAAGAAAGTGGCCCAATTCATCAAGAAAAATATTATTTTCCGCTATGGGGTCCCGTACGTGTTAGTGTCAGATAATGGGTTGCATTTCGAGGCAGAAGTCACAGAAGTGGTCAACGAGTATGGGATTCGGAGACACAAATATTCTCCCTACCGATCTCAAATCAATGCTGCAATCAAAGCCGCTAACAAGAACCTCAAAGCCATCATCAGTAAGATGATTGAAAGTTATCGAGATTGGGCCGACTGAATCCCATACGCCCTCTGGGGCTATCGAACCTCAATCCAAACCTCTAGTGGGGCTACCCCTTACTCTCTAGTCTACGGCATGGAATTCGTCCTACCTGTGGAGCTGGAAATACCATCGTTGCGTGTCATGCTTGAAAGCAAGGTCAGCGAAGAAGACTGGTACCAAAGCCGTCTTGACGAGATGACCCTCCTAGATGAAATGAGATTGAAAGCTCTATACCACATACAAGGGAACCATCGCCGTATAGAGCGATCATTAAATAATAAAGTCAAGGACCGCAGTGTCCAAGAGGGGGATTTATCCCTTAAAGAAACAGTAGAGCCCATCTGGGACCCTAGAGGGAAATTTAGGCCCACTTGGAGCGGCCCATACATTTTCAAGAAAATATTGTCCGACGGTGCTGCCATAATCATCGACCTAGATGGCGAAGAGATGGCTCGTCCAGTCAACTTGGACTGTCTTAAGAAATTTTACCCATAGTCTGAAATCTCGATGCGCTACGACTCGTCTCATCTCCCTTATATTCTAAAAAAAATCTTCATTTCCCTCTACCCAGAACTACGTGGGCCTAATCCTCGGCCAAAAAATCATTTTTCAAAAAAAAAAAATTAAAACCTTTCAAAAACCCCCAAAGGTACTTAGGCAGCTCATACATCTTACATGAGCACGGCCCTTTCTTTTTCCATTAAAAAACTATTATTTTCCTATCTCCGAGAACGACAGTTCATTCTAACATATATTTGAACAAAAGGATTATGCATGTCTTAGATATCGGTATAGATAATTAAAAATAAAAAATTCATCAAAAGGCACAGCTAGATGATCAAAATTTTGTTTATTTGAGTAGTAAGAAATTACGGTACAATTACATAAGAAAAGGAACGGATAATTTCCTTCCCCCTCCCCACCTTCCTAAAAAGATAAATAAATTCCTTAATTTATTCCCCATTACAAAACAAACTCTCCAAGAGTCCTACCCACAACTACCAGAGGAGTCTGCTCCATCATCATCATCTACATCCTGGGGTCCCCAAGCTTCCCCTTCCTGGATAGAGTGTTGCAGACACTCCATGGATCGATAAGCTCGAACCAGCCTCGGAAAAACTACCACACCTCCCTCCATGGTATCAGATAAAATAAGACACCTTTGTCGAGTCTCCACGGCCAACATCTTGTTGGCTACTCTTCTCCACAACCACTTCATATAATCCCATGGATGTGCCAAAATATCCCAACAGACTGAGAGGGACGGGATGACGGACGCCGACTCTCCCATAAATAGCCAAGCCGCATGCACAGACGCTCTGTCAGATCTTCTACCGAAAAGAAATCTTGTGTCCAAGGTGTCACGACCTTCTCTCAGCCAAATTGGCGTAGAAGCCGCCAAAGGAAATAGAAAGAAGTCTGTCTGAGACCAACCAGTCGGACGTATGGGTATTCCCCCAGTTCCAGAATAAGCAGCAACTGTCCCCACCAAGGCACTGACCAGTACAGATTTAGAGCCCCATACTCCACAAACCAGTTCTCCCAACTCTCGATATCTAGACCAACACTGATGAAATGGCATGAAAAAAAGTTAGGTACAGCTGACAAAGGATATTTCGGAGGAGTCACTAGGTGGAATCTTTCAGATAACCACATGAACAACATCACAGGGCTACCCCTCAGAAAGTCAAAACGACCTTCTCACCAGGCATCCAGGCCATTCAGAGTCTCTGCTAGTATCACCGCCGTAGGATTATAATGGTAGGATATCCATGAAGTAATAGCTGCAAGTTGTGGTCCACCAGTAGCTCCTCGGTCACCAGCAGTAATTTTGAAACCAAGCCTAGAACGACATCTCTAGCATATCTAGCATCACCAACCTCATGCAAATGCACAGACCACAGCACCGCCGAAAGACAAATCATTACTCCAGTAACCAAGGATCTACTCGTCGAGGGCGAGACATGGAAAAGACCAGCCAACAACTCCCGAGGAGATCGAGAAAATTCAAGCATAGTAGCCCCCACAGTTGGATTTACTCCCAACATGGAAAAAAATTCCTCATAAGTCGAACAGACTTCTTCCAAGCCAAAACGGAATACATGGTCTTTGGGGTACCAAAATTGTACCACTGCCATCAGCATGTTCCACTCTATGGGTCGATTACGCCATAAAGAAACTCGATGCATGTTGAAAGCATTATAGTCGACGTTGTAGGAGCACATCGCCTCCAAAGTCTCGAGGTAGTTGGCAAACTCAACACTACCAAGGAGAGACATCTCATAAAACAAGAAAGTGGGAATGTGAAGGTGTGATGAAAACACTCCACCCTTACCCCTTTTTATACTTGAAAACCCTTACAGAAAAACATAATCCCTACAGAAATCGGAGGAAATCCTGCCCCACAAGGTACCAAAGGCTGAAGAGGGTACTAATCAAAGCTTTTATTGATTAGACTGGACTGACCTGCTAATAGGCAGGACAAGGTTCTTGCCGATCGGTAACCCCCTGCTTTTGGAAATTTTTCTTTTTTGTCAAATTCATTAAACTCAGTAAATATAAATTGATATTCTCAACATAATTTCAAAAATCCAATTTCCATCCTTATATAAATTCTCATTTTAAATAAAACTTTCCTTTAAATCCCAAAAATATTTCTTTTTATGGTCTCAGCAGCAAAGTAAAAAGCGCATGTTCATGCATTCATTCATCATTAACATAAGATAATAAAAAACTTCATTACATTGCATAGATATTTCTCTGTGTTACATCAATCCTTCAGGAAATAAAGAAAAGCAGAAGAAACAACGGGACTTAGCCCAAACCCACATTCTCTCTCTCTTTCACCCTTCCCCCTCTCTTTCCTAAGAACTCCCATCCCTGCGACGTCCTCTCTTTCCCCTATGACGAGACGACACACCACCGCTACCCGAACTAGACTCCTCCCCAAATGAGGAAGACGGCACCAAGCAAGAAGGAACAGGAATCGCATCCCGAATATGGGCAGTCACCGAAGCTATACAATCCCTAATGTCCCTCAGCCAAGTGGTGGACACCCGGACTTGCTACAAGAAAAGGAAAAATTTATATCTGGCAAAGAAGATCAAAAGAAACCAAAAAGAAGGAAAAGAGAAGAACAGAAAGATATACCAAAGGACGAAGAACCTCCTCTGTCAAGCCCAACACCTCTGGGTCCATCGCATGAGGACGATGCAATATAGGGACCATCCCTCCATCAGTTTGCCAAATGTTGTATGAAGGGGTATTCAACCGCACAAAGGGGGCCTCCAAAGTCGTCACCTCCGCAGATGTCGACGGACCGCCACCACTGTGGGAGGACCCTACTAGCCGACTCGCACCCACAGGAAGGAAGGGCAGTGCATCATATATGCTGGGGCGCCATCATCCAGCTCGTCACGAACTCCATATAATCATACGACACAGCCATATCGGTGTATAGAAGATAGGACTCGCCAATCATCACCGTGTTCCTCGCATTCTCTGACAACAGCCACTCCCGCCTCATAGACATTAGGGGCCTCGCAGGTGGCACCACCACCTCCTCCACAACAATCTTTCCAACCACCCTCTCCTCGAGACACCTATAATGTCCAACTCATGCGCCAACAAATGACTCATCTGTGCATTCACTCCAGTCACCCCCGTGTCCTAAACGGTCGTCCCCCAAGGGTAAAAAGTCACCTGAAAAATCCCCAGCAAAATATAAGTCAATACAGAATCAGAGCAGACAAAGACCAGGACTAAAGAAAGAAAAACTCTTACCATATCACTGGTCAATCCATTCAATACCTGACGCACCGCCTCCAGAGAGAGAGACCTACTTGACTGCTGATTGGCCTTTCGCCACCAATACAATCGAAAAAAGTCCCCAATAGTCTCGTCCTTCAGGGAAATCAGCTAGGTATTACACCCAATAACCTCATTGAACCACGTTTGCCAAAGATAAAAATCCACAATAAAAAAGAAACGCATAAGGAAAATACAAATGCATGAAAAGAAAATGCGCAAATTAAAGAATAGCTCAAAAAGATACATGGCTCTAGTGAAAGACTGTTGGCAGCACCGACTAAATGCATCCAGAGAAAATTAAAGGGTCGCCAAAGTTAGGCTCCCCCAATCATAGAGAGGTATGTTCGAAAACATCCTCAAGTATGGTAAAAATCGTAAGTGGACAATGCCACCGCTCTACACCACCAGAAATACCCCCAGCACCAGCAAAAGAAATAATTGGGCCATCTGCCTCACCTGGAGACCGCCCTCCACATCACTCACCCTGCCCAGCAAAACATCTCTCAGCAGGGACAGACGAATAGAGTCCCCAAATACTATCCTCCCCACATCACCAAGCGCCTCCCACACCACCTCTAGCCTCACTCGTAAAGAGCGATCCACCTCTATATGCTCTACATCACAATCCAGTCCTAGTAGCTACTGCACATATATGGGAGTCACAGTCATCTCCCCAAAACCAAAATGGAAGGTGTGGGTAGTGTCCCACCACCTCTCCCCAGAGCGCATAAAATCACCGTCGAATGAGGCATCTCATCCAACATAGACGCCAACCTCCCAAAGCCTACTGATGATACCACCCAATGCACCACAGTGGAAGATGCTGCCAAACATCCTTAAGCCCCGTCGTCCCACGAGCATGCATAGTCGACAAAGAAACATCAGACTGCCAAAAGAAAAAAACCGTGTCAAAATCCATGAAAAAAGGAAAACCACAAAAACGGAATACCAAAAGTCATTTTACTTACATAACATCCGGGGTTCACCACCCTCGAAGAGCGATGATGCGACGAATCCTGTAGCAACGTTCACTCGACCGCCACTGGCTCAAATGCATCGAAAGAGTTCTCACTATCCAAAGCAAGAGGCGCCCTGGCCCTCCACTCCACATTTGCCCACTCATCAACAGTCAACCACTCCCTGTGTACCACAGTGCTCACAAAAGCGGCCATTTTTTAAAGATCGGAATGCTAGAATGATTCGCAGAAAAAAAGTACAGAGAGAGAAGGCAAGAAGCTGTGAAAAATGAGGGGAACCCGCCCCTTTTTTATAGAATGACAGGCATCATGCCGATTGGCACTGACCCTAAACCTACCGATTGGCACTGATCCTTTACCTTCTCGAGGAAGTCCAAAAGTCTGTACCACTGCCGAACGACACCCTCCACACCATGCTGACCGGCACCCCCTTAAATTTTCGTACAGAAACTCCCAAAAAATACAAGAAAACCATGAAAATTCCTCAGAAAATTCCTAAAAATACCAAAAAGGATTTAGAACATTTTCACTAAGAAAATTTCACACTCCCTCAAATGGAACCCCTATTTCCCCTGCGAAACTCTCAAAAGCCGAGTAAATCTCCTCCCGGTAATGTCCCCAGAGGACCCCTAAAGCATCCCAAACTTCTGGATCATCTCCTATTCCCCAAAGGTCTCAAATTTCCCTGAGAAATACGTCCAAACCCTAGATCACCTAATCACTTCCCTAGTGGAATCTACAGCATCAAATTGGTTGTTCCCTCGGTAAAGTATCCAAAAGATACGAAGTTTCCCTAGCAATCAGCTCCCCATCTCAAATCGAAGTCATGAGGTAATTTCCTCGATAAAGTTCCCCGATAATATCACATTTAAGCCCTCAGAATTGGCTTCGACCCGCAGAATTGGTCATCTCAACTTAATCCCTCAAAATTGGCTTCGACCCGCAGAATTGGTAATCTTAATTTAAGTCCTCAGAATTGGCTTTGACCCTCTGAATCGGTCATCCTCATCCTTAGGTCCACATAATCGACCTCTCTCAAAAGGCATCATGTGGTGTCTATTCGACGGCTATCATTTGTTATAAACTCACCCGTCAAAAGGCTCTGTAGACACCCCATTCTAGTGAACCCCTAACCTCTCCTTACGTCACTAGCACCTCCCTTCATTATTAAAAACCTAAGTCATACCCCAGGTACTGACCTAGAGGCCATCGGGCACTCCCGAGCTCTGTTTGACCAAAAGTCAAACTCTTCAGCTAGATCGAGACTGAATGAATCTTCAAAGGGTACTCAATCCCCTATCTAGCGGTCCATCCCAAGCATGATTCTGAATTACGGTGCGGATGAACGACCCATTTTCCCCTGAAACTTTATCAAAAGGTCATCGGACGCTCCCAGACTCCGTTTGACCAAAGTCAAATCTTCATCTCGATCGAGACTGAATGAATCTTCAAAGGGCACTGAAACCCCTTTCCAACGGTCCACCCCGTGTGCAATTCTGACTTACGGTACAGACGAACGATCAATTTTACTCCGAAAGGTCACTGAACGCTTCCAGGCCCCGATTGACCAAAATCAACTCCCCAAACCGAGTCAAACTCTTTGGAATGTCAAATTACATCTCATAAGGTCAAGATCCAAGATCAAGCTCAAGATCTCCAAGAAGGTCCAACTTTTTCAACTCTCTCTTTAAATTCTCCTAAATTCGCATTAATTTGATTTATTGCTTAGCACTTTTAGTCTCTCATCTCGGATATCCTAATATACTTTTTATTTAGTATTATCGCGTATCTTTTATTTTCACATAAATAAAATCCAAAAAATAAGAAAAAGAGGGTTTGCTCATAATTCTAAACGGGAATTCTCACAACTAAAACACTTTTTTTACACGCACACATATAAAAGAAGTCCCTAGTTGGATTTCTGGGATAAATTCCACCCCTCATTTTTCATATGAACTACGCGGACTTTGACGCCTCTATAGGCTATGTAGGCGTCTTAGGGTAAAACCCGAGACTCGAGTCTTTTTCCTATTTTTTTATATTCTTTAAACTTAACTCTCTTAGACTCTGTATATATATCTTTTTTCTTGATGGTGTATTATTCTGTATGCGTTATCGTTCCCTTATAATAATCAACTCTAGGATAATCGCGTAAATCCTCTTTTCTAATATTACTTTTAAGAACATTCCTACGGATGACTCGCTTTATCTCATCCATGATACAAGTCGATGATTCCTATCTCCACTACATATACACATGCACACATATCACGAGGAAATAAAGGAAAATAGCAATAACCCATAAGAGACCGTAAGGGCGGAATGGGTGCCTAACACCTTCCCATTTCATAACTTAGCCTTCGGACCCTTTTCGAATCATTTTGGATTCGTATGTATCAATATGTCTTTGGATGCTGTCTCTCAGGACGGCACCTCTTTCTTTTGTCTGTTTTGAGTAAAATAGACTGGCGACTCCATCTCTTTATATTTTTCACCTCATCACCGACGTCGGCCGAAGCGCTCTCGAGAGGGATGCGCGGGACTAAGATCCTCTCAACGTTGAAGACGCTCCTCTTCTTCGTCCCTCCTATCGTGAGGATCCAGGAATGGCCACACTAATATCTTAAATGTCATTATTATTGTGAGGCTACTCATTATAATGAATGATTCATGCACGCCCAAGAACCAAGACAAAGAACAACCCAAAAGATAAAAAGAGAATAAAATCTAATTGCGTAGTAACGAAAAAGTGAAGAGAAAAACATAAACACCAACAAGCACACGACAAGATGTAGATGGTTCACCAATATGGATACATTCATGTATGATGGCTTACATTTTTTTATTTAGTCAACAAGAGTTAAAACTGTCAAGCTCACTAATCCTCTTAATATGTATGCAAGAACAAGATCAATCGATGTTAATTAATGGGTTCTAAAAAACTAGGGTTAAAATCCATAAAATATTTTATTTATAGGTGAAATATATTTATGGTGAAACCCCCAAAATACCCCAGCTAATAAGCTTTTTTTTATAGATCTGGGCTTGTTCGTTGCTGCTAATTTCCACCTTTACTGGTCGGGCCTCCTAAGCCAATAAACATTGGAAGAAATTGCGTCAAGCGAGGCCCCTTCACTACAACGATCCTACTACAACCACTGGGATTCTAAGATATATTCCACAATCTCTACCTTGGTGAATTAATATCGTAGCCCCATACATCAACTCAGTCATCTATGAACACTCTCATCAAACAAACCCCAAAAGGCCTCAACAATGTTGAATATTGATTAAATTTGAACAATGCTTAAACTTGACCGTCGCTACAGACTTACTCAACATGTTGTTCGAATTATATTTGGAGACAATTTTCTTCAAAATAACGATACTCCCATCAATAACCTCCTGTACGAAATAAAACCGGACATCAATATGCTTGGTCCTCCCATGATAAACATGGTTCTGAGCTAAGGTAATATCACATTGGATGTGCACCTCAACACAATATTGTTTAATCTCTAAATCACAAATAAGACCTTAAAGCCATATGATTTTTTTACAAAATCTATTACCACCGTATACTTTGCCTCCGTAATAGAGAAAGAAACCATGTCCTATAATATGGACCCCTGGCTTATGGGACCACTAGATAATGTAAAAACATACCCCATAGTGATTTAAACTTGTCCAAATCACCCATATAGTCTGAATCGCATACCCATAAATATGTGACTTCTCCACTCGTTGGTGCACAAGTTACATATCAAGTGATCCCCATAGATAATAAAAAATCCACTACACCACAATTGCCCTTTGCTCATATTTTCCATTGCATACTCATCGCTTGAGACATGTCCAACTGAGTACAAAACATGGCATACATTAAGATACCCATCGCACTCGTATATGGAACTCGCGGCATATACTTTATCTTCTCCTCAGTCCTCAGCCCTCGGAATGATCATAGTCGAAAGTCTGAAGTGTACAGCCAAGGGAGTGTGTATATAATTTTCATCCTCAAATGTATTGCCTTTATGTAAGGCCCTGTAACACCCCGTAATTTAAGGATAATTATAATTTAAATAAAATTAAAAAGTATTATGGAATTAAAATAAATATTAATTAGCGAGAAATAAATTAATATTTATATTATGGAATATTTACTAGTGTGATAAAGTAAATAAATTTATGTCAAATGGTATTAAGTCGTCAGTGAGTAAAACACAACGGGATTTGACGGTATCTCAATCGGGACGCACGTGTAAGTTATATTAGGTTAAGACGAGATAATTATGACGGGTGACTCGAATGATGACTTCGAGCGCATGGTTGATTCTAAATAGGTCAAAAGAGTCAAAATTAAGTACCCTAGAGTAGTGATTGGGTTCCAAGGGCTTTTTAGAATAGTCGGGACTGGTATAGGGGAATTTTTGTCATTTTAAAGGAATATGAAAAGGTAAATATGGGGATTAGTCTTATATAATGAAGAGTTAGGGTAAGATGGTTAGTCATTTTACAATATCAAAGGTTTTCCTTGAGTTATATCAAAGGTTAGAGAGAAAGTGAATAGAAAAGAGGAGAAAACACTCAAGAGTTTTAAGAGGAAAGCTAAAGGAAATTCAAGGAGGAATGAAATTGGAAGAGTGGTGAAGAATTTTGGGATTAAAAACATCATCTTCAATCAAATATTAACCCTACGAATATTAAGGTAAGTAATTATCCTGCTAAATGATTATGTGTAGATTTCAATTCATATCATGATTGGAAATTGATTTGGGGTGGGGTTCATATACAATTGGGTTTTTGACAAATGGTTGCATAAAATTCTATGGGTAATTAAGTAGGATTGAAATCTGGAACATAAATCTCATGTAGTTGATGAATTATGGAATTAGATGATTGAAATATTGTGAAATTATATGATAGGGTGAAAATTGAATGATATGTAGTGATTAACTCTAATTCCCATGTAATGATCATATGTAGAAAGATTATTATGTTGGAAATGAATCAAATTAATGTTTTGGATTCGTATGGAGTCATAATTAAGTGATAAATTATTATTTACATGTGGAGGAATTAGGTTTAAACTTGCTAAAAATCGAACTTGGGGGTAAACTGTTGCTGCCTGCAGGGGCAAACCAGTTCGCCCTCAAGTCGAACTGGTTTCGGCTGCCCTGCTACCGATAATGTGGATTATTTACTGAATTATGTTGTGATTTTAATTCGAGAATTATTTTCAGATGTACGGGGATACTTTAGGAGTTCTGGAAATTTAAATGAAGAATTAGTTTAACTTTGGTTTATTTGGAATTTTTTTAGTGGTGGAAATTAAATATTTAGGTCAAAATATACTTTGGGATTTATTAATGAAATGATGATGGAAATTTGGGAAATTTGGGAAACGAGTGACTGAAAATAATATGTGACCAGAATTTATATGTTGAGAATCATTTAATTTAAATAAGTGAATATTTAAGTAATTAAGGATGAAAATTATATTAAAAAATTATAGGCTAGTGCTACGAAAGTTAAGCACGGTTAGCTAGATTTTAGGGAATATATATACGGGTATAGAGACAGTGTATTTATATGTATTATTATATTTGTGTCTATGATATAATTGTCTAAAAATAAACCTCTAATGCTATCAATGGAGGTTGCGCAATATGGGTGATCTTTCCGAGCGAATATCAACAGCCTTAGTATCGACCCTAGGTCATAGCGCCATGCATGTGCCCTTGTGAGGTTGGAGTTCGAAGTGAGATGATATAGATATGATTATGACTAACTGTCGAAGTAATATGACTGCCTTCAATACGTTTACAATTTATCAAGTTCTCTGTAATATTTTGACTCGATAGCCCCGGATGATGTTTGTATGACCTAGTGCATGATAGCATTTTAGAGATACCTATACAGTGAACTATTACTCTGAGGGATGGCGGTTATACGCGACATGTGTGTGCTTGTTGTGTTATAGATAATATGTATATAAATGTCGAGAAAAATATATATGGATTTAATACAATAATTGTGGATAATTACATAATAACTAGCGAAAGTTGTTGAAAAATAATTAGTAGATTATATTTGAGAATTATAGTTATTAATCGAATGTGAAAATTAATTCAATAAAATAAGCAAGAATAGCGTAGTGTATGGACTTAACGACGGTCGATACTAGTTTAGCGTGTGTAGAGACCACATTATAGGACCCCCTAGGTCTCCCTTAGGTCCCTAGCACCTCCCCATCTCATTGTAAACCCTAGGTTGCACTCCGAGTACCGATCTAGAGACCATCGAGCATCATTGGGCCCCATTTGACTCCAGTCAACTCTATCTTCAGAGAAAAAGCTCTTTGAATCTTTAAAGGGCCTTGAATCCCCTTTCCAATGGTCTTCCATGTGCATGAATAGGCATAAGGGTTCGGACGAACGGATCATTTTACTACCAAAAATCGATTCGGAGACCACTAGGCACTCCCGGGACCCGATTTCACCCCTATAAACATCACTGTCAGAATGAAAGATCTTTTAATCTTCAAAAGGCACTGAAACCCCTTTCCAATGGTCTACCCCGTGTGCAAAATAGCCTAACCGTTTGGACGAATGATCAATTTGACCCCAAAATCGATACGGAGGCCACCGGACGCTCCCGGGCTTCATTTGACCAAAGTTAACTCTTCAAATAGAACGAGAATGAATGAATCTCTGAAGGGCACTGAGTAACCTTTCTAACGGTCCACCCCATGCACGATTCTGACCTACGGTACGGATGAACGATCTGTTTTACTCTGAGAGGTCCTCGGGCGCTTTCGAGCCCCAATTGACAAAGGTCAACTTTCTGAACCGAGCAAAACTCTATGTAATATCGAATTATATATCCTAACCTTTCCAACGGTCTACCCCATGCGCGATTCTGACTTACCATGCAGTCGAATGATCCATTTGCATCTAACGATCTCTCGTCCAAAGGACCGACGTGAGCTTCCGAGGCACATTTAACCCAAATTCAACTCTCGAACTTGGAAGCAGTCCAAAGGACTCTTTAAGGTCTCTGAAATATCATTATAATAGTATGTCCCGTGCACGATTCGGATTGATGTTTTGTGTTTTTTTTTAATTTTATTTTTAGGGAACACTAAATTTTATTATATCGATGAGAGAAAATCCCTCTCAAGGTGGCCAATACAAATTCATGTGCACATTACATTAAAATCTAAAATAAATGAAAGAAAGATTGTGCTAGTCTTGACATGGAAAGACAAAAAAAATTCATCTTTTATATTCTTGATGGTAAGATGAGTGTTGACAGGTATCCCTTCAAAGAAATTTGAATTTCTAGCCTTCCAAATATGCCAGCAAATGAGAGAACGAATGATTATGCAAAAGTAAACAATGGATGGAGGTGCCTCTGGCATGAAGCCACCATAAGATTAAGTTTCCTTTCAGTGCTGAAGTTTAAAAAGAGAGGCCCAAATATTTTTAGCAAAATCGCTATTGAAGAATAAGCGGTAACGAGTTTCATTTGGATTGGGGCAGCACCTACACATAGATGGCATACTAAAATGAAGTTTTTTGATATACTCATCTATTGGAATAGCTTGCAAAAGTAATTTCTACATGAAAGTTGAAATTTTAGGAAGAATTCTGATATTCCATATGGAAGAAAAGGACATTTGAGTGCATGTTGATTGTCGGACCAAATTCCATGCTGATTTAATATAAAACCCGCTAGGAAATGGTTTTCAAATAATAGTATCACCAAAATGAAGATGCACGTGCATGATGAACCAAAAACCTTTTGCATCCATTTCCATGTATTAGATGGGATATAATAGAGGCCACGATAATTTGATTGAGCAAGCATTAAATATTTAGCTTTAAGAAAATAATCCCACAAGCTATTAGAGGTGTAAAAATTCTACCACAATTTGCAATCCATGGCATCACAGCTGTCTTGGATACGACTAAAGCTGAGCCCTCCTTCTTTTCGAGGGAAACAAAAATTATCCCATTTAATCCAATTCCTCCTGCTAGAATGAGGTGTAGCACCCCAAAAAAGTTGCAGAAAATTTTTTGTGACCATTTTTCCAGGAAAATCTTCACTTGATAGGTCCTGATCCCTGCCTATCGACATTGTGTCTAGGGTAACATGTCGATAGTCACCCCCAGGGGTAGGCCCATCGACACCCCCTAGCCCCATAAATAGGGGTCAAGACCTCACTCTAAAGAACGGAGAACAAATCCATCAACATCAGTGATCTCTGAAATATTCCCTCGAAATCAACGAAGTTCCTCATGTGAAGTTTCATCCAAGCTTACATTCCCATCCTTTTCATACCCAATTTGGAAAACTATCCTTCTATCTCATCAACATTCATCAACACTCAAGGGAGTTTATCCAAGATCAATGATCAAGCTTCAATGAAGGTCCACTTCCTTCCCTCTCTCTTTAAATTCCTTATTTTTTGCATAATAAACATTAGACTCATAATCTAGTTCTTACTTTAATTCATACACATTAATATCTACACTTTTTTTAGTATATTGTACATACTTTATTTTCTACAAAAAATCCCAAAAACAAATAAAAGAGAGTTACACCCGTAAATTTCAAACAGAATTATCCAACGCACGTTTTCCAAAATCAAAACAACACATTTTCCACACATACACATATAATAAAATTATGTTTGAATTTATGGGATAAACCCCACCCCCTATGCTACATTTGAACTACATGGACTTTGACGCCTTTATAGGCTACGTAGGCGTAGGCGTCTCGAATTAAAATCCAAGACTCGAGTCCAATTTCCATAATTCCTTAATTTTCTAAAATCTCCCATTTTCATATATATATATATATATATATATATATATCATGCTTATTTTCATTTCATCCAACACATATTATCGTTTCCTAATAACGATCAATATTGTGACGAACACACAAATCATATTTTATGTATATGTTATTTTAGGAACATTCCTATGGGTGACGTCACTCTACCTCATCCATGGTATGAGTTGAATGATTCCGATCTCCATTATATAAACATGCACACACACTTCACGGGGATATAAAGGAAGATAATAACACTATACCATGAGAGATCGAAAAGGTGTGATGGGTGACTAGCACCTTCCCATTCCGTAAATTAGGCCACGGACCTTCGAACTATTAGTTTGTATGCATTAGTTTGTCCTTGATGCCTATCTCAAAGTGGCAACATATTCTTTTGCCTATTTTGTGCAAAATAGGCTGGCGAGTCTATCTCTTCACATATACCCCCACACCAACGATGGCCGAAGCAACCTTCCCAAGAGGGGTGCGAAATCGCAGCGCAGCCTTCCCGAGTCTCTATCACTCTCTCCCTTCCCCCGGGCGTCGACCGGGATGGCCATAGTGGCGACCCTGCTGGGGACTATTTTTAAGAGGGCTAGACTTTATTTGCATGGGTGTCTCATTTTCTTATATATCCCCCCTATTTTTCATGTTCCCCTAATTCCTTATTCATATGTACCTTATGCTTATGCCTCTGTTCACTCACTTGTAGGAATTTTCCATCTACACATCACACCACGTGCATCTAGGATCACATATATCGACATATCGCACACACCATATAGAAATCCATGATTGGGTGTCACTAACATACACCTACACTTGTATGTATCCATGCTCACTTATAGTTAGAACACATCCACTCTCACTTGTTATCCTTGCTTAGTATGGCTCTACTGTTTATACTTGTGCCTCACGCTCTGTTGGGCATGATCAATAAAGATACTCTTTTCATAAGATAGTAATCAAAGAATCATGCATGGTACACACAACATCACCAAAGAGCATTCTTATTTACAGAATTTTGTCCCGTAACTGGGGAGTCACTTCGTGATGGGCATTGGTCCGATAGGTCACAGTTAGCCTAAGCGATATGACTCTTACCTTCCATTGGCCATGTACCTTTGACGTATATTGAACGGTTACTCCGCATTGTACCGCTTGATCGTAGGCATGACAGGAGGTATATTGCAAGGAACTCGCTCATGTACATCGAGTATATCGAATTCGCTCTCACATATACTATCCCACGAGGTATATAATGAGGCAATTCACGTACACTCAGTTATATGAAACGTCTTCTCCACACGTACCAATTGTCGTCGAAGGCAATACGTATATCGGGGAAGTCACGCCAAAGGGGGTTAACACCTTCCAATTAACCCAACAAGTGCATACCCGCATATAGGTGTCAAGCTTAAGACATACATGTCAAATTGTCGGTTTTGACCCGAAACTCGACCGAAATTACGGGTAGGCTTGTCGCCCAAATTTTCACGCAACTTTTAAAATGGGACCCTGCCTGTGATCTTGGTAATAATTCTAGACCTAGTTTCTACATATGGTAAACCCAATTTTTCCAGGCTTAGGTCCCAGTCGGCATTTTTTTTGCATCTAGGCAAACTTAATACAAGTGAGAATCTAATAAACATAATAATCATGCTGAGACCTGTCTCTCATCTTTTTCTCTCTTTCAAAAAGTGTCCAAAAAACATTTTTGTCCTCATGTTTTCCAAAAATGTCAAAAATATTTTCTTCCTTTTCTAAAAAATAGCAAATTCCCCTTATTTTCTCTTTCGAAAATAAATTCCAATTTTTCTCCTTAACAGGTCGATCGTATACCCTTAGCCTGGATCCCTATTAGCTTTGGTCTTCAATCGAACTGCCACGAAGTTCTTTCAGTCCCCTTAATCTTCTAAGTTTGAGACTCACCTGCCTTCCATGGAGAACATAGATCAAGTGCCGAATGTACAGCCAGTTGTGTTGACAGTTCTAGCTCAACTCACTGCCAAAATTGACAACCTTCAAACCGAGGTTCATGAGATGCAAAGAAATTGGGTCCCTATCCTCAAAGGCCCCGAGGGTCTTTTCCCCCATGCTACGTGTCCACCTGGACCCGAGCCTATTTTGGTTCTTGATGAATACCAGCACACTCCCCTTGATCCTCCTACTAATGGGACAACGCCAGCCCATCCGCCTATGCCAAACCTTGCTCAGTCAGGAGCTAACTTACCCATGACTATTGACCCCAAAAGATGAAGAATTGAACAAGGTCAAGGAAGACCTCAAGATGTTAACCAAGAATTGTGATTAAGTTAGACTCTCTGGGAACTACATGGACTACACCCACATGTCTCCCTATCCTAAAGCCAGGTTATCAAAATAATTCAAGATGCCCAATATCGAGAAGTTCGGAGGTAGTGGACCCCCACTCATTCATCTCCGTAGCTATCATCGAGCCATGACTCTCCTAGGGTCTTCTAAAGAAATAATAGCCCAGATGTTCCAGCAAACTTTGAAAGATAGCGCTCTCCGTTGGTTCTTATCCCTTTAGGAATCCAGGATCCGTAGTTGGGAAAATGTTGCCCGCGAGTTCATGTCACATTACAAGTACAATGAAGAGCTAGAAGTCACCCACCGTGACTTAGAGATACTTAAGTAGAACCCTGGGGAATCAGTCAGTAACTTCATAGCAAGGTGGAGAGAAAAAGAAGCTACCATAACCAATCAGCCTTCCAAAAAAGAACAGGTCAGTATCATAAATAAGAACTTCCTACCCCATGTCTGAGAAATAATGGGAGGATAAGATTACCCTCACTTCCAAGCCCTCTGAGAAGCAAGAGTGGGATCGAAAAATGTCTTGCCAAGACAGAAGTCGAACTGAGGAAAACCTCTGGACAGTTTTCTCCTAGAAAGTTTGAAAAACCTAGTAGTATCACGGTTTCTACCATCAACAACATCTCTCAGCCTGTCGCTTCATGGGCACAAGAAATTCGCCCAAAACCGATCCAGAAGGAATACACCGAGCTGCACGCTCCTCTCTCTAAAGTCTACCAGGACCTCTTGAGACTAAATCTGATCAAACCATTAGATCCCCATCCATTACCAAACCTACTTTTGAAAAACTTTAAACCTGATTCCCATTGTGACTTTCTCTAAACTATTGGCCATACCACTAACTAGTGTTTCCATCTTCTAAATGTGATCCAAGGACTGATTGATCGAGGTGTCATCGCCCCACCAGCTAATCCCAAACCAAACACTACCCATAATCTACTCCCGAATCATGCAAATTCCATCTTCCTAGAAGAAGACTCAGAATTTAACAATTCCACCCAAATCATGCTTATAAGGACAATTTGTCCATCATTTATTGGTTATGTCATACGCTGTCACACCGTTGAAGAATATTCAAGACCGAATCTACGTCAACGGATCCGAATATCAAAAAGAAGAAGGAATCATATTTCTATAGAGCCGGACCGATCCGCCCAAAATAAAAGAACCGATCCGCCTGCGAACCGGTCCGCCTCATACCCGGACCGATCCGCCTACTGAAAAGCCAGAATACCCCGGACTGCTAGCGAACCGAAGATGCCTAAAATAAAAAGAACCGGTCCGCCTACCCGGACCGATCCACTTCAGACCCAGACCGGTCTGCCTGGGATAAACACAAACAGATCGTGTTCAAATTTTTAAGGCCCAGGACTTATTTTTTAAACCCACTACGGGGAGTTGGTTTCCAAGACTTCTACAAAATTTTCAAAGTTCATAAACCTAAAAGTCTTCACTTTTATGAGTTTAGAAACTCATGGTTTGATTCACACAACTGCTCATACATTTGTGAATCACTTTTGGTAACCCACTAACACAAACCCAGTTACTGTTCAACCCTTGTGGAGAAGATCGTTCTTCTTCTTCATTGTAGCCCTCCTGGAAAGGGATATTTCCAGCCGCCGACTATAGAATCCGTTACCTGAGGGTAATTCTTAGTCACTTGTATTTTCATTGTAATCCGAAATTGTACAATTACAATATTATAATGAAAATAAATGGTTTTTCCCCTTTGGGGGATTTTTCCTCACAAGCATGTATTTGAATGTTCTTGCTTAGTTCATTATCCTATTCAATCACATATTGTTGCATGTTTAGGGTTTGTTTGGGTTATACTGAATTTAATATATAATTTTCTCATTTGAATGCAAGCGTATACTCCTTTCAATGCCGAGTAAATCACAAGTCATACCCATATACTCTCTTAAACCTCTCCAAACATGCCCATATTTCCTCTTACACCCTATTAGCTTTGCTAATCAAACCTTATCCATCCTCACCAGAGCATGCATCACTGTCCGCATCTATTCTGGAGGTAAAGATATGGAACTATCAGAAGTGTTGAACCAACTCTTAGAGTTCGGGCTGAAATTGCCCTCCCAGATGGCCATCAACTCTTAAAGATTCAACGGGTTTTTCTTATAATCTCGAAAATGGGCCCGAGAGTCAGACAATTGGGTGGTGCCAATCGATGAAGTCAGTCTAGATGACATGGTGCAGATCATGGAAGATTTATTTCAATAGACTGATGATATTTGTAGTATATTTGATCTACTCGATGCTTTGAAATTATAAGGGCGTTTGGTCCCTTGAATTATGCATTTCCCTACCGAATAGGAGGAATTATATGAAGAGGCCATGGAAGTTTTGGAGTGCATTGACTTTGCATGGTAGGAAAATATCGTTGCCACTAGATAGAGGGAAATTTAGAAGATTCAGATGAAGAGCAAGATCCAGAAAAGACTAACTTGATAGTCAACATATACGGGATGATATCATTCGAGGATGTGCTAGGAGAAATCAACAAGGTGGTTGAACAACCCGATATCGATAAAGAAATAGGATTATGTTTTTACCTTATTTAGTAAACCATGTGACCAGGTCAGGAAGACATTACCAAATCCCAAATCTACAATCGTCGGCAAGCGATAAAGGAAAGGGTGTTGAGAATATTCCTATACCAAAAATGACCCTCAAAGAAAGAAAGATCCTCGATCAACTGAAGAAAACTCAAGCCAATATCACCTTATGAGGGATTTTTATGTCTTCCCAACTACATCGAAATTCCCTCATCAATCTACTCATAGGACCCACGGTTCCTCCCTCAGCCATGCCAGAAGAAGCAGTGAACCTGGTCAGATCCTTGACCTCTACCCGAATGCTCTCCTTTTCTGAATAAAAAATCCCCAAGACTGGTCCCAACCACAATCATGCTCTTAATATCTCTGTTGAAGTTATGGGGAAAACTTTACCCTCTCTGTCGTCGATAACGGATCATCTCTGAATGTTTTCCCATTAAGAACCCTCAATTATATGGGATTGAATGTTCGCCAACTGATAAGTTATTACTAGGTTAGGAGATAGTGACAACACCGAGAATGAAAGCACCAGTAATCCAATACTTGAAAAATACAACACGGGGTGAATGATATGCTTCTGTCAGTATTCCAAGTTTAACCACTCCTAATCCTAGTAGGGGATGACTTCAAAGATAGGGTTTGTCCATAACATGACCCTCATGGAAATATCAATGTAATCTAGATGTTCAAGAACATGCACTTTATGCCCGAACTGGAGCTAGGGCAAAGACATCAAGGGATAATTAAACCTATTGTGTTGAAGGAGGACTTTCCTCCATGTAGCTTGGGCTATTAGCCGTAAAAAAATAACTCAGATTGATCCGTCATCCTCGGCTCAAGAGGAGGTTAGAATGTGCAAAAACTGTCCCATGAGATTCTCTAAATGAAAGATTTATTAAAGAAGTGAAGATTTCCCCTTCTGTGGCTTCCCTGAACCTTGGTATGACCATGTAGACAATAGGATGAAGGAAGGAATGGAGATATTCTTTCAAGACACCTACCCATGGGATGAGAGTTCCTAGCACCATGTATAACCACTCATTGAAGAGACCATAACTGATACCGGGGCTTCTGAGGGAAGTGACTTCAAAGACTCTTTCAATTTATAGACACTAGGGTTGACACTCTACATGATCCATTCTAGGGATACATCATCAAAGCCATCCTTCCTTTATCAAATATGCTGATGCACCTCTTCTCAAGTGGCATGCTACACCTATGCCACCTACTAATGTTGAATCTAACCTCGATGTTTATCCCCTTTCCCCTTTAGTTGTTTCCCCTCACTCTGATGTAATCTAGACCTCCTTTGACGAGGTTCTTAATGTTTTTTTTTCTATCAATGAAATAAACAATGATTTTGAGTATCTTGTTGTGCCTTAAATTAATTATCTTTATTTTAATCAAACTCTTGATGATGATGATTTTGTAAATGAACAATTCTTAACTGATCTAAATAAGGTTAATAACAAGCAACATAATCGCGTTGAAGTTAATGAAGATGAAACTGTTATTATTAATCTTGGTTCTAGTGACCAAATGAGCGAGATTAGGATAGGGTCCACTCTAAATGAGCATGAGCGCACGCAACTCGAAGAACTACTAAAATAATTCATGGATGTCTTCGCATGGTCCTACGATGATATGCCCGGCATTGACCTTGAGATAGCACAACATGAGATTCAAACTCTCTCAAATTATAGACCGATCAAATGAAAACTAAGAAAGCTCTGCACCGAATGGTCACTCAGGGTTAAAGAAGAAGAAGTCAAGCAACTGAATGTGGGTTTCATTCGTGTGATCGAATATCCCACCTGGCTAGCCAATATCGTACCCGTGCTGAAATCAAGAGGGAAGGTTCGCATGTGTATCGATTACCAAGACTTGAACAAGACCTCTACGAAGGATGATTACCCACTACCTAACATCGACAAGATTATGGATAATACGGCCAGTCACGCTCTTAAGTCATTCATTGACGGGTTTATCGGATAAAATTAGATCAAGATGCACCCAAATTTCCAACAGAAAACCGCATTCATCACCCCTTAGGGAACCTTTTGCCACATTATCATGCTAATTAGTCTAAAGAATACAAGGGCTACCTACCAAAGGGATGCCACACAAAGAAGTCGAGTTCTATGTAGACGATATGATTATCAAGTCCAAGACTAGGTAAGGCCATGTTTCCTCCCTTCGAAAGTTCTTGTTGTGATGGTACTATATGCGGCTCAACCCACAGAAATATGTCTTCGACGTTGCTAAAGGAAAACTTTTTGGATTCATGGTTAGTGAGAAAAGGGATAGAATAAGATCCAACCAAGCTAAAGGCCATACTTAAGATGCCACCATCTCAAACGAAGAAGGAAGTTCGAGGATTCCTTAGGAAATTAGAGTACATCAGCCAGTTCATCGGCTAATTGACTTGTATTTATGAACCTATCTTTAAACTCCTCTGAAAGAATTCAACCAAAGTTTGGAATGAAGCTTGCCAAGAAGCCTTTAACTAAATCAAGAAATACCTAACCCAAACTTTGGTGCTCATATCACCGCAGCCTGATCTTCCCTTACTCCTATGCCTAACCGTAATCGATACGGCCACTGGGGCTTTGCTAGCCCAATCCCCCGAAAAAACCCGCAAAGAGAGAGCCATCTTCTATGCGAGTGGAAAGTTGGTCGATTATGAAGTTAACTACACTGCCTTGGAGAAAGCATGTGTCATTTTTATCTGGGTTACCCAAAAGCTACGACACTACATGATCGTCTTCATCATCAATCGTGTATCTCAAATGGATCCCATTAAGTACCTACTCAAAAAGCCTACCCTGTCCACTCGAATGGCCCGTTAGTTGATGCTTCTAGCTGAATTTGATATCACCTATGTCAGACAAAAGGCCATAATAGGAAGAGACATCTCTGACTACCTTACTGACTACCCTATGGAAGAGGCCAATGTTTGGATCTCTGAGTTCCTAAATAAAATATCCTTTGTACCTCCCAATAAGACCTTCGATGGCACTGCAAACAAGAAAGGGTATGGCATTGGGATCCTCCTAATTGCCCTGATGACTCTCACAATCCCATTTCCATCAAGTTGGATTTTCTCTGCACCAACTACATGACTGAATACAAGGCATGCACGATAGGCCTCAAAGTTGCCCTCGATAAAAGAATTCGATACCTCGATGTATGTGGGGATTCAACCCTCATCATCGGTCAAGTAATTATAAAATGGAAAGTCAATGACAAGAAACTCTTTCCCTTTAATGCGAACCTTGAAGAGCTAGCTTCCCGATTCCAAGAAATCGCCTTCCACTAACTTCCCCGAGCAAAGAATAACCTAGCCAACACCCTGGCTACCTTAGCCTCCATGATTGACATACCCGAGGGAATAACTATGGCACCTTTCCTTGTCCAAAAATAAGATAAACCCACCCACTTCTACCATATTGATCTTGGCACAGAGGAAGATCCCAAAATAGCTTGCTGCTGGTATTATGATATTTGGCTCCTCCTCAAACATAACAGGTATCGCAAAGGATCTGACAAGAGAGCAACACTCCGTAGACTGACTGCCCAGTATATTGTCTGTGATAAAGCACTGTTTAAGAGAAACTTCGATGGAACCCATTTGCACTGCATCACAGGGGATGACATTGAAGAAATGACGCAAAAAATCCACAATGGGGAATGCGGACCCCACATGAATGGCCACATGCTCGCCAAAAAGATCATCCGACACGGTTACTACTAGACTACCATGGTTTAAGATTGCACAGCCTGCATTCGAACATGCCTCAAATGCCAATAATTTTCAAACCTACAACACTTACCTCCTCGAGAATTATATAACATGACTTCTCCCTGTCCGTTCTCCACATGGAGCATTGACATCATAGTGAAAGTTACACCAAAGGCATCTAATGGGCATGAGTTCATCCTAGTCGCCATTGATTACTTCACCAAATGGGTCAAAGCCGAGTCATACAGAGTTCTGAATGCCAAGAAAGTGGCTAAGTTTATTAAGAAAAACATCATTTTCTGATATGGGGTCCCGCACGAGCTGGTGTCAGACAACGAATTACTCTTCGAGGTAAACATTACAGAAGTGGTCAATGAGTATGGAATTCAAAGACACCAATCTTCTCCATACTGACATCAGACCAATGGATCAGTCGAGGCAACAAGTATGAACCTCAAAGCCATTATCAGTAAGATGACTGAGAGTTGTCGAGATTAGGATGATAGGATCCTATACGCCCTCTAGGGTTATTGTACTTTAGTTCGAACCTATAATGGGGCTACCCCTTACTCTCTAGTTTACAACATGGAAGTCATCCTACTAGTGGAGTTGTAAATCCCTTCGTTGCGTGTCATACTTGAAAGTAAGGCCAGCGAGGAAGACTGGCACCAAATCCGTCTTGACGAGCAGTCCCTCTTGGACGAAAGAAAGCTGAAATCTCTATATAACATACAAGGTTACCATCACCGCATATCGCAATAATTCAACAAGAGAGTCAAGGACTGCGGTGTCCGAGAAGGGGACTTAGCCCTTAAAGAAATAGTAGAGACCATCTGGGACACCAGAGGGAAATTCAATCCCAATTGCAGAGGACTGTACATCATGAAGAAGATTCTGTTAGGCGCCGACACTATTCTTATCGACCATGATGGAGAAGAAATGGCTCGTCCAGTCAAACTGGATCATCTGAAGAAATTCTACCCCTAGTCCAAAATCTCGACACGTTATGACTTTTCTCATCTCCCTTCTATTCTAAAAAAAATTTTAAAAACAAACTCTTCATTTCCCCCTAATCATAACTACATAGGACCTGATCCTCTAAAAACCTTTTTTCTTTTACAAAATAAATTTTAGAGAATTTTTAAAGCCCTCAAAGGTACGTAGGCATCTCATCCGCTTTACATGAGCACGGTTCCCCTTCTTTTTCACAAAATGCTATTCTTTTCTTATCCCTGAGAACGGCAGTTCATTTTAACATATACATGAAGAAAAGGATTATGTATGCCTTAGCGATTGGTATAGATAATTCAAAATGTAAAGGTCATCAAGAGGCACAACTAGATGATAAAAAATTTATTTATTTCATTATCTCAGATTTCAGTACGATTACATCGGCATAGAGAATCAAACGACTTCCCTTATCCGCCTACTCATACCTTCCTAAAACCAATCCCCACTATTCTTAAAAAAAGACCTCCAATTATTCCCACAAAAATACAAAACCACGCCCATTACAAAAAGCTTCACAAATCTTACCCGCAGCTGCCAGAGGAACCAGCCCTATCGTCACCTGCATACTGGGGTCCCCAAACCTCCCTTGCCTGAATGGAGTATCGCAGACACTTGATAGATCAATAAGCAAGTACTAGCTTATGGAAAACCACAATGTCTCCTTCCATGGTATCAGATATGATAAGCCACCTTTGCCCATAGTCCATAACCAACATCTTGTCCACTACCTTCTTCCACAACCACTTCGTGTAGTCCTCGAAGATATGCCAGACTCTACCCATATATTGGGAAGGAGGGATCGACGGACGATGATTCTCCCATAGAGATCCAAGCCGCATGCGCATAGGCTCTGTCTGGTCCTCCACAGGAAAGAATTTTAGTGCCCACAGTGGCATGATTTTCTCCCAACCAAATTAGCACAGCAGCTGCCAAGGAAAGTAAAAAAAAGTCTACTTGAGGCAAACCAGCCAGACATATTGGTACTCCCCGAGTTATAGAATGGGCAGCAGCTCCCCCCACAAAGGCACAACCCGGCGCAAGCCTCGATCCCTATGCTCTACAAACCAGTTCCCCCAACTCTCACTGTTCAGGCCTACACTAATGAAATAGCATGAGAAAAAGTTTGGCACCACCGACAAAGAATACTCTGGTGGGACCACCATATGGAACCTCTCTGATATCCACTTGAACAACATCACAGGGCTACCCCTCAGAAAGTCAGAACGACCTTCCCGCTAGATATCCAGACCATTCAAAGTCTCTGCCAATATCACCGTCATAGGATTGCAATAGTACGACATCCAAGAAACAATAGCCGAAAGTTAGGGATCCACTAGTGTTTCCCCAACCACCAATAACACTTTTGAAACCAGGCCCATAATAATGGCTTCGGCATAGCCGACATCACCCACATCCTACTTATGCATGGACCGCAGCACCGTCAGAAGAGAAATTAGGCCTCCCGTAACCAATGGACTGGAGACCGAAAGTGAAATATGGAGAAGCCCGGCCAATAATTCCCTCGAAGAATGGGAAAACTCAGGTAAAGTCGCAGCAACGCTGGGATTTATCCCCATTATGGCAGAAAATTTATCGTAGATAGGACAAATTTTATCCAACCCGAAGCGAAAGATATGATCCTCAGGATACCAAAACTCGATTGCCGCCATCAGCAAATTCCACTCAATGGACCGGTTACACAACAAATAGACTCGTCGCATATGGAAATCATCATAATCAATATTATAAGAACACATCGCCTCCAAGGCTTCGAGGTAATTAGCGAACTTAATTCTATCAGGGAGAGCCATCTTGCAAAACAAAGGGATGATGAACAATTAAGAATGTGAGAAAGAAAGGAAAATGAAAGTGTGGTAGAAAAGCCTCATTCACACCCTATTTATACTTGAAAATTATCAATCGAAGACAAGAAACCCTACTGAAATCGGAGTAAAAATTGCCCCACGAAGTATCGATCAATTGCACAAAGTGTAATCAAAGCCTTGGGTTGATTGGACTGGACTGATATGCCGATAGGCAGGACAATGGTCATGCCCTCCTATTTTGGGAAAATTCCTTTTTTCCTCTTTTGTCAAAATAAAAAAAAAAACTCAATAAAAATAATTTTTATCTTAAGGAAATACCGAATTTCCTCATGCTTTTTACTTATTCCATTTTAAAATAAAATCCTTCTCAAATCAATTTTCAAATTCTTTTTAGAATCTTAGTAGCAAAGTAAAAAGAGCATGTGCATTAATCACTGAAGCAGGAATTAATAAAAACTTCATCTTTATTTGCATTTTATTCTATGTTAGATTGACATCTTGCAGGAAAAACAAAAAAACAAAACAATGGGACCCAGCTCGCACCCACATTTTTTTCTCTCTACTTCTTCTCTCTTTTTATCTCTTTTATTTTTCTCTCCTCTCTCTCTCTCTCTATATATATATATATATCTATCTCTACCTAAGAGCCTCCATCCTTACGGCGCGCCCTCTTCCCCCTATGGTGAGACGATATGCCACCACTTTCAAAACTCGACCCTTCCCCAGACGAGGTCGAAAGCACCAGGCAAGAAGGAATCGAAACTACCTCACGAATATGGATAGTCTCCAAAGATATCCAATCCCTAATATCCCTCATCCAAGTGGTGGAGACCCGGATGTGCTGCAAAAGAAATCAGAAAATAGCAAATCAGCCAAGCTAAAAAGAAAAAGAAAGGAATCAGGAAATTAAAAGAAAAAGAAACAAAAAGTCTACCTTAGGTGGAAGGACCTCCTCTATCAGACCAAACTACTTCGGGTCCATCGTATTTGGACGATGTTGTAAACGTATTGACCCCCCATCAGCTCGTCGAATGTTGTAATCGGGCAAGAACAACCGTATAAAGGGAGCCTCCAAAGTCATCACCGCCGCCGACTCGAACCCGCACGAGGAAGAGGCATCACATCGTATATACTAGCAGGCATCATCCAGCTCAACACGAAATACATAGAGTCATACATCATAGCCGTGTCGGTATATAGCGAGTGCGTCTCTCCCATCATCGCCACCAATCGAGCATCCTCTGATATCTCTTGCACTCGCCTCATGAACATAAGGGGATTCACCGGCGGTATCTCAACCACATCATCCATGATCTGTCAGACTACCCTCTCCCTGAGGTACAAAGAGTAGCCAAACTCATGCACTAGTAGACGCTGCATCTATGCATATACCCTAGTCACCGTAGTGTGCTGAATGAAAGTACCCCAAGGATAAAAGGTCACCTACAAATCCCCAGCAAGAGAAAAAGATAAATCTCAATATCAAAACCATTAAAGGAAAGGACATTATCAAGATAAAAGGGGGCATACCCTCTCACTCATCAGGCCATTCAAGACCTGACGCACCGCCTCCGGAGAAAGAGACTTCTTTGACTATCGGTTGGACCTCCGCCACCGGTACATCCGGCAGAAGTCCCCAATAGATTCATCCTTCAAATATATTAACTAGGTGTGTAATCCAATCACCTCATATAACCACTTCTGCAAAGGGCAAAGGCCGGCATTTAAGAAATCAAGAAAAAGCTCATGAAGGAAAATACGACTACATAAAGGAAAATTGTCAAAAAATAAAGAATACCTCCAAATGATATGTGGATCCAGTAAAAGACTGTTGGCAACATCGGCTGAATCCATCAAGAGAATAATAAAGGGTCGCCAAAGTCAGGCTCCCCCCAATCATAAAGGTGGATGTCCGATAACACCCTCAAAAATGGAAAAAACCACAAGTCCACGATGTCTCCACTCGTGGACACCAAAAAACCTCCCACCACAAGAAGAATAAACAAGAGGGCCATCTGACGCACCTACTGACCTTCACTCTCATCGATCCTCCTCCTCAACAATATCACCCTCAACAGAGACAAACGGAGAGAGTCCCCACAAACCACCCTCTCCACATCACCCAATCCGTCGTCACCGCCTCCGGCGTCACCCTCAACATCCTATCCACCTCAATCTGAACACCATCACAGTCTTGCCCCAGTAGTTACAGTACATTAATGGGAGTCACCGTCATCTCCCCAAAGCCAAAATGGAAGGTGTCGGTAGTGTCCCACCACCTATCCCCTAGAGCATATAGAATGGTCGTAGAATGAGGCCTCTCATCCAGAGCAGACGCCAATCTTCGAAAGTTGGTTGATAACACCATCCAGTGCACCACAGATGGAAGGTGCTCCCAAACATCCTTAAGCCCCATCATACCTTGGGCACGTATAGTTGACATGGAAACGTCGGACTGTCGAAGAAACAAAGAAAAAAAATTCAAGTTCAGCAATCTCGTTAAGAAAAAAGGGAAAAAATACCAAAGGTCATTCAATACTTACATAGCCACCAGGTTTCACCACCCTAGAAGAATGATGATGCGAGGGATCACATAGAAGAACTCGATCATCCACCACCGACTCAATTTCATCAAATGAGTTCTCACTGCCCGGTGCAAGGGGTACCCTAGCCCTCCATTCCAACCCTGCCCAATCGTCGGCATTGAGCCATGTCATATGAGTAGTGCCGCTTAAAAACTCAACCATATCTAGAATTTGGAACGTCGAAATGATTTTCAAAACGTAATAGTAGAAGAAGGAAAGTTGAAAAACTGTGAAAAATGAGGAGAACTCGCCCTCTTTTTATAGGAGGCTAAGGGGCATACCGATCAGCATCTCGCTGCAACCCACCGATCGGCACTGTCCCTCCACCTGCTCGAGGCACCCTAAAAGATCATGCCACTTTCATTTAGCACCCCTCCATATATGTCGATCGGCACCACCTTAAAAATTTCGTACAAAAAGTCCAAAAAAATAGCAGAAATCCCGAAAAATTCCTAAAATCGCCAGATTAATTTTGGAACTTTTTCACCAAGAAAAGATTTTTTTACATCCCCAGCGGAATTCTAGAAAAAAATTATCCCCAGTAATGTCTCCATAGGACACTCCAAAATTCCAAAAAATTGCCTAACTAAAAATCTTTGGATCATTCCCTCTCCCTCAGCAGAATCTAAAATCAAATGCCTCCGAAAATCTCGAAAGAAAGATTACACATCACCAATGGAGTCCCCAAATTTCCCAAAGGAAAAATAAGACCTCAAAATTGGCTTCGACCCTCAGAATTGTTCATCTCTACTTAAGCCCACTGAATTAGCTTTGACCCATAGAATTCGTCACCCTAAATAAGCTCACAGAATTGGCTTTGACCCGTAGAATTGGCCATCCCTATCTTAAGCCCTTAGAATTGTCTTCAACCCTCATAATTGGTCACCTCTACTAAAGCCCGCAGAATTGGTCACTTCTACTTAAGCCCTCAGAATTGGCTTCGACCCTCAGAATGTGTCACCCTTAAATAAGCCCGCAGAATTATCTTCGACACTCAGAATTGGTCGCTTTTACTTAAGCCCTCATAATTGGTCATCCCTAAATAATCCCACAGAATTGGCTTCGACCCTCAAAATATATCACTTCAACTTAAGTCCTCAGAATTAGATTTGACCCGCATAATTGGTCACCCCTAAATAAGCCCTCGGAATTGGCTTCGACCCTCAGAATTGGTCTCTTTTATATAAGCCCTCAGAATTGGATTCAACTCACAGAAATGGTTGCTACTACTTAAGCTCGCAGAATTGGTCACCCATATTTTAAGCCCTCAGAATTGGCTTTGAACCGCAAAATTGGTCGTTGTAATTTAGATCCTCAGAACTAACCCCGACCCGCATAATTGGTCACCTCCTTACTCCTAACCCCTTCTAGGTCTTCAGAATTGTCCACCCCAATAGCACCATTAGGTCTTCAGCATCGACCTTGACCCCCTGAATCGGATATCCTCATCCCTTAGGTCCCTGTACGCAAAATAGCATAACCGTTTGGATGAACATTTAGTTTTCCCTCAAAAATTGATCTATAGCCCATCGGGTGCTTTCAAGCTCCATTTGACAAAAGTAACTCTTCAGCTCGAATGAGACTGAATGAATCTCTGAAGGGTACTGAATACCCTATCTAACGATCCACCCCATGCATGATTCTAACCTATGATACGAAAGAACAATCCGTTTTACTTCGAGAGGTCCCCAAACACTTTTGAGCCCCAGACCCTCAGAATCTATCACTTCTACTTAAGCCCTCAGAATTAGATTTGACCCGCATAATTGGTCACCCCTAAATAAGCCCTCGGAATTGGCTTCGACCCTCAGAATTGGTCTCTTTTATATAAGCCCTCAGAATTGGATTCAACTCACAGAAATGGTTGCTACTACTTAAGCTCGCAGAATTGGTCACCCCTATTTTAAGCCCTCGGAATTGGCTTTGAACCGAAAAATTGGTCGTTGTAATTTAAATCCTCAGAACTAACCCTGACCTGCATAATTGGTCACCTCCTTACTCCTAACCCCTTCTAGGTCTTCAGAATTGTCCACCCCAATAGCACCATTAGGTCTTCAGCATCGACCTTGACCCCCTGAATCGGATATCCTCATCTCTTAGGTCCCTGTACGCAAAACAGCTTAACCGTTTGGATGAACATTTAGTTTTCCCTCAAAAATTGATCTAGAGACCATCGGGTGCTTTCAAGCTCCATTTGACCAAAGTAACTCTTCAGCTCGAACGAGACTGAATGAATCTCTGAAGGGCACTGAATACCCTATCTAACGATCCACCCCATGCATGATTCTAACCTATGATACGAAAGAACAATCCGTTTTACTTCGAGAGGTCCCCAAACACTTTTGAGCCCCAATTGATCAAGGTTAACTTTCTGAATAGATCAAAACTCTTTTCAATGTTGAAGTACATCTCTTAACCTTTCCAACGGTTCGCTCCGTATGCAATTCTGACTTACTATGCGAATGAACGATCCATTTGCATTTCACGATCTCCCGTCCAAAGGACCGATGTGTGATTTCGAGCCACATTTGACCCAAAGTCAACTCCCGTACTCGAGAGTAGTCTAAAGGACTCTAGAAGGCGTAAGCATCTCGGATTAAAATCCAAGACTCGAGTCCAATTTTCCAAATTTTCTCAATTTCTCAAATTCCCTAATGTTCTAAAATCTCCCATTTTCATATTTATATATATCTCATGCTTGTTTGTGTTTCATCCAACACATATTATCGTTTCCTAATAACGATCAATACCGTGATGAATGCACAAATCATACTCTATATATATGTTATTTTGGGAACATTCCTATCGATGACCTCACTCTACCTTGTCCATGGTATGAGTTGAATGATTTCGATCTCCATTATATAAACATGCACACACTTCACGGGAATATAAAGGAACATAATAACACCAGCCCATGAGCGATCGAAAGGGTGGGATGGGTGCCTAATACCTTCTCATTCCGTAACTTAGACCCCGAACCTTAGAACTATTGGTTTGTATGCATCAGTTTGTCCTTGATGCCGCTCTCTCAAAGTGACAATATATTCTTTTGCATCTTTTGTGAAAAATAGGCTGGCGACTCTATCTCTTCACATTTACCCCTACACCGATGACAGTCGAAGTAACCTTCCCAAGAGGGGTGCGAGACTGCGGCGCAACCTTCCCAAAGGGATATGTATCTTTATCACTCTCTCCCCTCCTCTAGGAGTCGACTGGGATGGCCACATCATGTAACAAAACTAGGGGTTAAAATGCATACGCTAGGTATGAACTATAGTTGAGGGGCGAGTGATAACTATTGGAAGTGTGACACCCATGTAAATATGGAAGAAAATATCCATAATTTTTAGGCATTTTAATTATTTATATAATAATTTCAAAAGGATTTGGGCTCTGACTCATAGCAAAATATTTTTAAAAACTTTTAGATGTCCATCTGCATGGACATCAAGCATGAGTCTCTTTTCCAGGTTAGAGGAGTTGCAGAAGCTGTGAAGTGTTGGAGGGAGTTGATGTAGTAATTATCCATTATTTTTATTCTAGACTGGATTAGTATCTTTTCTATTGGGGCATGTTGCCCATGTCAAATAGTTTTATCCATTTAATTTATTTTAGTTATGGGGATTATTGTATGGATATTATACCGATGGTTTATTTTGTAAATTTTGGCATGTAATAGATTTCGATTTTTAGACCAGTTTTGTGATTGTGTATTGGCTTATTTATTTAAATGATTTGTGGTTTTTAACTATTTTATGTTATGTCACTTTAATAAAGATAAAATTAACACTTGACTTAATTTAATAATAAGTGGTTAGTAATTAATTAGTTTTTGACAGTGATGCTAAGAATAATCAAATGAGATTCCTATTTTATTTTAGTAGAGGGTTAGACACACGTTATTTTATTAAGTGATGTATTACAGATGGTATCAGAGCATTAGGTTCTAGTGTCCTTAGGATCTGTACAGACTTATTACATTTTTTACCGTAGCATTATTTGATGTAGAGCTCTATGCTTAGGACTATTGATTCATATTGTGATTTACGTTCACGAGCTATTATGTATACTTTAAGTAGATCTTGTACAAATTAGGTCTGGCTTAAAATGTCGCCAAGGAGAGCACGACATCCTAGGACCGTTGGATGGGCTAATGCTGGATAGGCTCAATAGGCACCTCAGGGTCCACAGTGAATCATGACAGCTACATAGGTGGCTAACATTGTTGACCGACAGTCAGTATTGCATTATTGCACTGCCAAAATCATACCTTATATCTGATAGGGACCAAGAGGGTAATGGAATTTAGCCGGTCAGACAGGTTAGGGGGTAGTGGTACTAGTGGGGCACCACAATAGCTCACTGGTCGACATCAGGATTGGGATTCTTAGGTTGTGGATTATGATAACAGATTCCATTCAAGGGGCT